>VSWD01000011.1:18031063-19231063 GCA_033119305.1 Pinctada imbricata | reverse complement strand
ATGAGCTGTTATATGTAAATGCCGTATGACGGTAGTCATGGAAGTCATGGATGCCAGTCGGATAATAAATAGCCAGTCGGTAAATCTACTCCAGTTGTTTGATCAAACAACAAGAAGACGTCGAAGTCATGGTATACGAAATACAATAAACCAGATATTCATGATATATCTTTCGACGGATTTTTGCCATTTGTCAACCACCTGTTAGGTCTTCATCATATTCGCACGAAGAAGTACTCTCTTCCTTTAAAGAAATTGCATGACTTGTTTGAATCACCAATGATCTTACATTTTACCGACACCGGTTCATCAGAATATCGCCTTCAAAATATTATTATGGACATCTCGTCAAATAAACTATTTAAGGCAGTCAAATCTGATATACCTATTAGCAGCGAAAATCGTCTCTTCCTTAAAATCAAATTTGCAAATATACGGATCGATGCTCTACGTTTAAGCAACATTCTAAATAAGAGTTCTGTCAAGGATAAAATCCCTCTTATTTCAATTCCAGGAGTCGCCTTGTATTTCCTACACATATACACAATCCGTTGCCTCCAAAATATTTTTTAAAATTATAAACAAAATTGGAAATGTCTAGATGTACACCACCTTTCACAAAACCCCATACAACTCTGCTTATGTGGTTACTGTCTGGTTACCTTAATATTGTTGGTATCAATAACTGCTCAGTACAGGGAACCCCGTTCTTTCACATGGTGGGAAAACTTTGAAATAATTATGGATGCATGTGAGGAGTACGCCAGACGGTGGGCAAAAATAAAGGAGGATGTGGAACTAGACACACTCTCCGAATAGATAAAATCCATCGGATATTTACTTAAAAGAAGAATAGGGCGTCTTCGACACTCTGTTGTTGCTAAAGAACTTTCTGACCTCCATGAAAAATATATCAATGTTCCTGCTGACAAAGTGGCAAACTTTGCGACCCCTCGGTGATAACATACATGAGCTCGCGGCGGCAGAGCACGGATTGTATTACGTACGCCCTCTTTATATATCCATGTACATATTCATCTGTGTTGCTTGGGCCCTGCGTTTTAAGGTCTTGTTTCAGTATGGTCATCTGACAGTGAGAAGGTTGTTTTACACCAACTACAACTGTACGTTCTTCGAGACCTCTGGGTAATCGGAAAAGTGTGAGGGTTGTGCGCACGTAATCCAGGATAACCACACCTTCAGCTATTTTCGTTGCAGATGGCCGTCCTAAGTCGGCACAGGTTGCCCATTGGTCTCGTTGGTTTATGTGTAGTCCTTTGTTTTTGTGTTTGATGTTTCTGTGTTTTGCGTTGACGTTCCTTGTCCCTTTAGCGTCTTTTTCTGTGCTTGTCTGCACTGTTTTTGCATTGGGTGTTTTGGGGTTTTGCTTTGGATGCTGCAACCTGTTTGTTCTCGGAGATCCTCTCCTTTGTTTTACTTTCGTTTGCAAGTCATACTATTTCAAATGCCTGAGAGAGGAACTTGGGTTACATTCAGCACCTGGAAATCCAACATACACACTTACAAATTTATCTGTATCTGAAATACTTGGCAACCACAAATCTGTTCTCGAGTCCTTGGGTATTCATACTGATGACTCTGATCTTGAACTACCTTATATCTATACTGGATTCCAAAAAAACCCCACAAAAATCCTTACATACAAGGTTCATCGCCGGTTCGTTCATGTGATCCACAAAACCTCAATCCATTTTGCTTACGGAAATATTAACTCGCATCAAGCAAGGTCTTCAAACATACTGCCAGACCTGATATTCCAGAAATGGAATCACTCAGATGTGGATCCTAAAGAATTCTAAGAAACTTTTGGAAATTTTAAAAGCCATCAATTTCAATTATATTACCAGCATACAGTCGTTCGACTTCTCCTCGCTATACACTACCATTCAACACCAAAAGCTCTTTTAAAATAAATAGGAACATGCGATACAAATACCTTGTCATAGGGCGGGAGGATACTTATTTCGTTAAGGAACACTCTGATTCAAACAAAAAGTATACCGAAGACGATATCACCCGGATGTTTGAGTTTTTGACAACATTTTTGTGGAGTTTGGAGGAATCGTATTCCACCAAACTAGTCGGAAACACAATGGTTACATATTGCTCCCAACTGTTTGCAGACTTGTTTTTATATTCATAGGAGGCTGACGTCATCCAGACCTTGCTCTTGACTGGGCGAAAGCACCTTGCATCTCAGTTCAATTTTACCTTCAGATACATAGATGACGTGTTGTCTACCAATACTCCGAACTTCAAGGATCATTTACATAAAAGCTGTCCTCATGAACTAGAGATCAAGGAAACAACCTGAGAGCGACAGATCGTACTTGGATATATTTCTATAGTTCGACGCAAAAGGCCATTAGATCACCTCTTTGTATGACAAGCATGATGATTTCAGCTTCCACATAACTAGCTTACCTTTCATGAGTAGCAACATTCCGTCTTCTCCTGATTATGACGTTTTTGTTTCTTAGCTGATACGGAACGCTACGGCATGTTCCAAATATGAAGATTCCATCGATGTTATTCATTCCGAGGTTCGCAACCGTTCCATTGGAAATTCTAATGATTTTTGCCTTGCCTTCTCGACTTTGTGACTGAATAACTGATAAGTACTTCTTTGATGTTTATATAAAAGCTCAACTAATGTACCCTGTTTACTCCTGGGTAATGAGAGTGTAATAAAGTGTAGGTAATTAAAAACTGGTTTTAAATTTTCTTCAATAAGGTATAGAGTTGGAACATTTCCGGATTATTAAACTTAAAAAATAACTAAGCTGCTGTACAATAAGGCTAAATTAATAATACAAAAGTGTTCCAACTCTATACCTTCTTGAAGAAAAATTCAAACCAAATTACATGCACCAGACAGCACGTGTTTCGAATACTAAATTCTCATCAGTGATGCTTCTATCCAAGATGCTTCCATCCAAAGTGCTAATTTCATAAGCGGATCAAAGTCATTTCACTTGCGCCCTCTGGTTTTATTTTTAGAATCTAAATTTGTGCAAAATTAAAAAAAAAATTAATGGTTAGGTTCTTTAAAATTATCTGCTTAATTGGTCTTATAGAATCCATGAATATTCTGAAACACCGTGATGGTATTGGATAAATCAAAGGACTGAAAGTCCTGCGAGTTGGCAAAGTCTAATATTGAATAAAGTCTTTGTTTGTGAAATACGAATGCTCCCGGCGGAGTATAAATACCATTTTTCTGTTAAGTATGTGAAAGGTCAAGGTCAGGGTCACTGGGCATAAAAATGTTGGTATCTATGGAAAAATTGTGTGACAAGGAATACATATGTGAAATATAAAAGCCATATAATTTACCATTCAAAGTTTTTTGGACAAACAGACGGACAGGCCAAAAACTATATACCCCCCGAATCTTTGATTCCGGGTTGCATAAAAAGTTTGTTTTTTCTTAATCTCTAAGCGATATTAGTCCCCTACCAGCATAAATCTAAGTCATAACTTTTAAAGTGTTTCTTACATGTACAAGTACATGCTTATTTTTCTCACATTGTCTAAAAGCGCTTAAAATAAAATTTTATGTACCGGTATTCATTTTCATATGTTGATCAGCCAACGCAGCATTCATGAATGACATCACAAATGTCTGAATTGACATTACAGTTAAAAGGCACGTGAAAATGAAATCTTACCCCATAGGGTTTAGACTTATAGAATCTACATGTATCATCAGGTGTGAGCATCGACAAGGAAATGCACTCCGAATGTCCAGAATTTGCTTGTATAATGACAAGACTTGCCGAGTCATGGACAAAAGCTAATCCCAGACAAGAGGTATAGATTTAAGGAATCATTCTTATATTTTTTTGGTTGATCGAGGTATCAACACCAAAAATTTAGGGGAAACTGCATTGTGCGCATAGCGCAAGATGCACAAGTTAATTCTGTTTTTCCTCAATTTTTGGTGTCGATACCTCGATCAACCAAAAACATATTACATTGATTACTTATCATTTCATTTTGTTGCTTTCCAATGTTTATTTGCGGCTTTGAAACCGTGTTGCTAACGACGTTGCTACGCACATACTTCCGTTTTGTGTTGATACAGGTATCAACAAAATTTCTCGGCCAAACGGAATCGTCGTTTCTTAATAATAAAAATAGAAATTAAATGATTTCCTTGTGACGCTATCAATGATCACACCCAAGTGATTGACGTTCGATAAGTTTTCTTTACTTTTCTGTCATCTTTTGATCAAGGTTGAAGCGACGCAGTGTGTTGATTATTTTTCTCCTTACGGGTATGTGCAAAAACGTCAAAAATAGTACTTTTCCTATGCCTTATCAAGACTAAACGTCATAGTCAACGTGGATGATCGATTTGCCATTTTGCTTTATACGAGTACAGTTCTGTAAATATGGGATAAAAGAATAATATAATCTTACACCACCACGAGGGAGGGATGGCGATTTCTCAACTCGAGTATAAATTTTGCAAGTCCATGACGAGGCTTGCCGAGTCATGGACAAGCAAATTTTTTACACGAGGGTTGAGAATTAGCCATCCCTCCCTCGTGGTGGTGTTTGATTGTTTTTCTCCCACGTTGGCACGTTATCGACTATCTAGAGTGACTGTTATAATCACCAGTTTGCCTTGCTTCCATAACGTCGCTTTGGTAGCGATGGCGTCAGAGGGTGAGATCGATTTAATTATCTCACCCCAGGGAAATTTGAGAGTTCTCAGTCTCAAGTGGGAGAATATTTTTCCCAGCGTTTCCATAAATATCCAAGTCCACGGTAATAACACGTGATGAAGTGAGTGTGTTGGAATACTACAAGTAGTACATGGACATATATACATTTATTGCAGTCATTAGGTGAAGATTTATTCAGCCTTGAAAAATTATATTCCTCGAGGACAATGCTCTTCTTATAACCCGAACTGTAATGTACATCGTTCATTCACCTAATCAAACACAACACGCCCCCCCCCCCCCCCTCCTTCCCAAAAATCGAACTTCGATAAACAGATAACGACATACAGTAAATAGACGATCTAGTCTTTCGAATTGTGGTTTTTCATAATCCTTTATACAACAGATAAGAGAATATTCAAATATTCTATCAGTTATTTTCAAGAACTTACTACAAATCCAGTTCGCCATTCATCGTATGGCCTTCCGAGTGTCCTCTGATCTTAAGACGCAAGAACCATAGCGATTTATATTGACATCAACAGACTATTTTATATCTATCTTTTCATCAATGAAATATAAATCGACACGGTTATAATAACTATCATTAGGCCTAACCTCCAGTGCTACTTTGGACTACTTAAAAGTTGAATTCCTACGCGATACGAGAACTATACTCCGAATCTTCATTACAAATAGCTCTATATAGACCATTTTTTCACTCCAATAATTGCATTGGAATCATCGTTTACAACTTGCACTCAATGTGTCGTTTAAAATGTTTTTGTCCAAATAATAGTACATAATTGTACAACAACATTGTACAAGAGATACAACAACCCACTCCTTAAACAAATAGAGGACCAAAACCTAGGGACCAACATAGGAACAACAAATGTTGGGGCGCCAACAGTTGCCGATGACATATCAATGCTACCATCTAATCCACTTGACACTCAAATAATGCTACACACAGTTTCCAACAATGCAAAACTGGATAAAGTCAACTTCAACGCCACAAAAAGCGATATAATCATTTATAATAACCCAAATGCAGAGAAAACAGAATGGGAAATTGGAAGTGACAAGATAGAGCGCAGCAAAAGTACCACACACCTAGGTCTTGTCAGAGAAGACAACAACAAATTTGACATACAACCAAAGATTCAAGTAGCAAGGAGAACAATGTACAGCCTTATGGGAGCTGGTCTGCATGGAAGAAGAGGGCTCAACCCACTGACCTCATACAAAATATGGGAATGCTTCGGACTACCAAGAGCCACATATGGGCTAGAGAGTGTTAAGCTGACAAGGAAAGACATAGAGAACATAGAGAAATACCAACGAGGCCTCCTAAGACAACTCCAATCACTTCCTGACAGATGTGCTAACATCCCTGTTTACACTCTTCTTGGAGCAAAGCCGATTGAAGTTGTACTGGACATAAGAAGACTGTCCTTCTTCACAAATATGATACGCCAGAAGGATAACATAGAATTCAAAGTAATCAGCAGACAACTGGCAGTCAAGGACGAAGATAGCACTAGTTTTACTGTAACTGTAAGGAAAACCTTCCAAAAGTACAACCTTCCAAGTGCATATGAGCTGATCAACAACACCCCTAGCAAAGAACAATGGAAAGCAATGGTAAAAGAGGCTACCAACAAATACTACAAAAATAACATCACTGAAGAACTGAAAAGAAAATCAACACTTAAACACCTGTCCGTACAAGAAAACCCACTAGACGAACCACACGCAATATATAAATATGTAGGGTCCAACCCACATGAAGCAGAGAAGGCAGCCATAAAACCCAGGCTCCTTACGGGCACATACACCCTCCAGGCAAACAGACACAAGTATAACCAACATGAGGTAGACGCTACCTGTGAGATGTGCAAACATGAAGCAGAAGACAGAGAACACTTCATACTTCACTGTACAACTTTGTCGGAGGCGCGGGAGAAACACCTACCCAAACTTTTAGAACTTGTGCCAGAGATAACCGGAAGAAAAGAGGACCTGCTCCAGCTCATTTTGGACAGCACACATGAGAACCTTCTCTATCTTGAAGAGTCCTGCAGAAAAAGCAAGCTAGTGCCGAAAATAGAACAAATAAGCAGAAACCTGCTGTATGAACTGCACATCAACAGAACACAGACAATCGCTAGGAAGAAATAGATAACATGGTTCTCAATACATAAAACGCACCTCTACCAACATCAAAACAAAATTAGGACACCCGGCGGTGAGGAACTCTCACCCTGGACACAGTTCCTGTTATTAACAACTTTTACATATAAATATATACTTACCCTTTCTAAAACCAAAGGATATAATCCTCGATTTAAGCGCACCTTCTCATTTTTACCTTATAACAAACTGAAGAATTCTTTGCGGTGAGGAACTCTCACCCGAAAAAGGTATCGTCTCCTAATTGCATTTACTTACCTTTTATCAAACCCGCACAGCACCTTTATATTTTACGTCTTACCTTATAACAGCCACAGGACCCTGGTGGTGAGGAACTCTCATCCCAGGTCAAATCCTCTCATTACAAAGTACTCACCTCTTTTAAGAATAATTTAACACAACAACTCTTATGGAAACGCACTGCATACCCTCTTACCGGCTTTTTAATATATGTACCGTAGGACAGAAAGTGGTGAGGAACTCTCATCCTGGATCAAAGTCCTATAACCAAAAACTCTTTTAATCATAAACTTCTTACCTCCTCCAAGAAAAGCGCTACCACTTTTATGTATCTTTATGTATCTTTTATCCTTTAACACACTTGGGACCATTATGGGGGTGAGGAATTCTCATCCCATTTAAACCCTTTCCACCAACCTCTCCATCATATCTTATATTTATCTTATATCTATTTAACTTTTAACTATGATCATGATGACATAGCCATTGACTGGCTATACATATCTTAAACTAAGGCACAAATTTTTATCCTCATCTTACTGACATAAAGTAGAACAATCTAATTTAACCATCTGTATAAAGTGTAAATACGTAAAATATATGTGTACATAACTAACTTCCACTTTCTCTCTTTAATTATTAACTATAACTAGTCAAATTATAATTATGATTGAAATTTTTTAAATTTTAAATCTTAATATTAATATTAATATTAATTTTAATTGAAAATCACTCAGGTGACGGGACACAGATTGGTGATAGGGACTTCAATCATTCCTCAATTAACCCACCACATTACCATAAAATGCTCTTTTTACATAGGTCCAACCTATGGTGCTCCGAAGCCGGAGGAATTTACAAAACAACAACAACAACAGTGGTACTATTTCTTACTAAAGTAAGACTACAGATTTTTGACCGTTGCACGGTTCGTGCTGGCCCTAACTGGGGCATTCGATTCCAATGAATAGTTGGCTTTGCCAACTCAAAAAGGTGACAAAATGGGAAAAATGAAAAAGGAATAAAAAAAAATTGTGATGCCGGTGCCGGGACTTGAACCCACAACCCTTAATTGGGTTTATGTGCACAGTTAACATATCTATTCACATCTTTAAAAATTCATAAAAATTCCAAAAAAATGAAGATTATAGCATGTAATGTATATCAAAGCATATGACAAACATGCACTAAACAAGGGCACAAAACCACACATTTATAGAGTTAGTTAATGAAATAGTTCAAAAATGAGCATTTCAGACATAGACGAAATTTGACTTCCAGCTGGAAACAAAAACAATAAGACTTGTCAGAAGGCAACATCACTCGCCGTGCAGGTTTTTTGATAGTAAAAAGGCAATTTCATAAAAAACAAAGGTCAAGGTCACTAGGTCAAAAGTCATGATGTCAAATGAAAGCTATGATCATGAGGATTCTATATGTGAGATATCAAAGCCCCTTATAGTTCTAAAGAAGGTCAAAGTCACTTAGTCAAAAGTCATATCAAATGAAAGCTCAGATCATGAGAATTTACATGTGAAATATCAGAACCCATGCAGGTTAAAGTGTTATAAAGGTCACTAGGTCAAAGGTCATGGTATCAAATGAAAGCTCTCCCTGAGGAATCTATCTGTGAAATATCAAAGCACTATCCCTCATAGTTCAAAAGTAGGTCAATGGTCAAAGTCAAGGTCACTGGGACAAAAGGCATGGTATCAAATGAAAGCTCTCGTATGAAGAATCTTATATGTGAAATATCAATCCCCTTAATCCTATAGTTTAAAAGTAGGTCAAAGATCAGTTCAAGATCATTAGGTCAAAAGTCATGGAATCAAACGAAAGCTCTGGTCATGAGGAATATACATGTCAAATATCAAAGCCCTACCCATTATAGTACATGAGATATAGCACAGGTTAAAGTTTTTTTAAGTAGGTCAAACTAAAAGATATAGGTCACAAGGTCAAAAGTCAAAGTCTCAAATGAAAGGTCTGGTCATGAGGATATTGCATGTGAAACATCAAAGCCAAACCCTGTGTAATACATGAAATATAGCCCATTTAATAGGTCAAACTTTAGGTCAAGGTCACTGGGTCAAAAGTCAATGTCTCACGAAAGGTCTGTTCATGAGGAATGCACATGTGAAATATCAAAGCCCTACCCCTTATTGCACAGGAGACATAGCCCAGGTTGAAGTTTTTCAAAAGTAGGTCAAACCTCAAGGTCAAGGTCACTAGGTCTAAAGTCAAAGTCCCAAATGAAAGGCCTGGTGATGAGGTATCAACGTGTGAAATATCAAAGCCCTACCTTGTATAGTACATGAGATATAGCCGAGGTTAACGTTTTTAAAAAGTAGGTCAAACTTCAAGGTCAAGGTCACTAGGTCAAAAGTCAAGGTCCAAAATGAAAGGTCTGGTGATGAGGTATCCACATGTAAAATATCAAAGCCCTACCCCTTATACTTCATGAGATATAGCTCAGAATAAAGTTTTGTCCACGCAACCGACGATGCCGACACCAACATTAGTTCCCCAGACATTCCTCATGGCTCGCTAAAAATCAAATTCAAGGAATTGTGGTCCCCTGCTTTTGGGTTTTTGTCTTTAAAGAAATACTTAAAGACAACCCCCCCCCCATTTTCTAACTCATTATATATCTCATGTATTATCAAAATTCTAAATATCAAAAGATTAAACTCTAAGAAAAGGTCAAAACTTTTGTTACCAAGGGTAAGGTCTTTTTCACTAACAAACTCCTTTATTATAGTTTTGGGCATTGATAATTCAACAACACCTCCTAATAAAAGTTAACAATTAGCTTGGATGACTAAAGTACCAGTCAATCTTTGAAAAATACTCAAAACTTCCTCAGTAACATTCACATAGAATCAAGAAAATTCAATTATGGTAAACGTAAAAGAAACATCCTTTTCCGTACTGAAAAAAAGCCGATTCAAACTATTTTTATAACGGTGGCGTTGAAGATTCAAACTATTTTTATAATGGCGGCGTTGTAAATTGTATGATGAAAGTGAGAGTGAGTGTTCGATTATATGTCTCTGGCCACGTGTTTATGGTCTTATAAATCTGGAATATAATATTTGGAGAAAATCATGTTTAAACACATTATTCTAGAAAGTGGATCAAAATCATTGGTATCAGTAGAAAAGTTTTGTCAAATGAAATTCATCTGAAATATCAGACCTCTTAATTACAAATTAAAAGATATGGTCATTCTCAAATTTTCAGAAAAGAGTGTCAATCATCTAGGTCAAGGTCACTACATAACTACTGGTAACAAAAAGGTCTCGTCATAAGAAATATTAAAGACCTATCACCTACCAATTAAAAGATATATACAACCTTAATTTCTGAGAAAAGAAGGTCAAATAGCTCGGTCAAGGTCTAAAGGCAAAAAAATGATGGTATGAGTAGAAAGGCATTGTTACAAGGAAAATACATGTTAAATATCAAAGCCCTATCACCTACCAATCAAAAGATATAGCCAATTTTACTTTTCTTGAAAAGTAGGTCAAATATCTAGGTCAATGTCACAAGGTCAAATTTCATGGTCTGTGTAGAAGGGTCTTGTCACAAGGAATACACATGTGAAATACCAAAGCCCTATCACTTACCAATCAAAAGATATTTACAATCTTAATTATTTTGAAAAGTAGGTCAAATATGTAGGTCAAGGTCAATAGGTAAAAAGGTATGGTATGTGTAGAAAGGTCTTGCCACAAGGAATACACATGTGAAATATCAAAGCCCTATCACTTACAAATCAAAAGATATTGCAAATCTTATCTTTTTTTCAAAAGTAGGTCAAATATCTAGGTCAAGGTCACAAGGTCAAAAATTATGGTATGTGTAGAAAGGTCTTGTCACAAGGAATACCCATGTGAAATATCAAAGCCCTATCACTTACCAATAAAAAGATAAAGTGAATCTTATCTTTTGTTCAAAAGTAGGTCAAATATCTAGGTCAAGGTCACAAGGTTAAAAAATTATCGTATGTGTAGAAAGGTCTTGCCACAAGGAATACACATGTGAAATATCAAAGCCCTATCACTTACCAATCAAAAGATATAGCGAATCTTATCTTTTTTTCAAAAGTAGGTCAAATATCTAGGTCAAGGTCACTAGGTCAAAATTTATGGTATTTGTAGAAAGGTCTCGCCATAAGGATTGCATGTGTGAAATATAAAGGTCCTAATATTTACCAATCAAAAGATATATTCATTCTTAATTTTTTTGAAAAGTAGGTCAAATAAGTAGGTCAAGGTCACTAGGTCAAAAATTATGGTATGTGTAAGAAGGTATTGTCACAAGGAATACACATGTGAAATATCAAAGCCCTATCACTTACCAATCAAAAGTTATGGGCTGTGACACCCAAAGTGTGACAGACAGACAGACGGACGGACAGACGGACAACGTGATCCCTAAGTGTCGCTATGCTTCGCAGGCGACACAATAAGTTATTTCTCATAATTATGTTAACAAAACTACTAATTTTTTATTTAAGACACTTAAAGTGAAATAATTTCATGTATAGGACACTTTTTAAATCATACTGGTTGAGCTGGTGTCGAAAACAAAAATTGGGCAGATTGCAGCTCTTAAAGTTACAGGTCCTTTCCCATTGCCAATGTCATTTGCTTGAAAGTAACACAAGTCATTGAGTCCTTTTGATTACTTTTGTCACTATTCATTTCAATTGTGCATGTTGTGAACCATGGGTCGCTTGTTTTCAATAAAACCGATTAATGATTTATTAATATATCTATAAGGAATGCAATTTATTGCAATATGCACTTCATATTGTGATACAATACAAATTAATTAAATATCGCAATATATCAATATATTGTTGCACCCCTAGTAAGCAGATTTCACCAGCGGAAAACAAAAAAAAACAATCCATGCTCTGTTTACTGAAGCCAGATCATTCTCTAGAATCCAAAAAATTATATTTGAAGTACAGAAAGGTCAAGTCCCTGTTTCTCTAGGAAGATTAATTCAAATGAACTTGTCATGGACTCGTGTCTTTACGATTGATTGGCATATAATATGCTTGAAAATTTGCTTGAGGTACATAGGAGAAAATGACAAGCTTTTTGCTATAACTCTGGGGGTCAAGAACTCAAAAATATGAGGTGCACAACAAAGTCATACACTATGAATCATAATTCCAAAAAAAATTCAAATTTTAAAAAGTACAATGTCCCCTTGAATGGAAATTTCTTTCATTGCCAAATGTGACCTTAACATTAGACCTCCGACCTTCAAAATCAACAGAATAAATTCTCTCACCATGGGCACCTCACATGGCATGTTTGATTAAGATTCAAAGTATACAGTAATGTCTAAAATGTCCACAAGCTTTCTCTGACTAACCCACAATCATCGTGCAACAGACAATTTTTCATTTTGAAAACGAAGGTAGATAATTTGATTGTGGATACAAACAAGACCAGTATACATTCACTATAAACCATAGACTTGCATTAACATTGCTTATAAATGTAAGAAAATATGTTTTACAGCATATACATTGTAAAACCATTTCAGAATGTCTTTTAAATATAAGACTAATAATAATAAATATTTGAACCTTTTTTAATGATATAAACATTTCATATCGTTATTATTTTTCATTTTTCTTTACTCTGATGATCTAATTGTTTCCGAGTTCTTTTCCTCATGAAGTTTAAATCCTGGATTGATTTTGGCGATTGTAACAGTTTCGTAGGTTTGTTTCCGTGTGAGGGTGACTCATTTTGTGCCGTTAACGTATGAGTCATTAACAGATTCTCAGGTGTAAGTAATTTACGACACACATCGATGTTCTCCAGTATACTGTCATAATGCCACTGAGTAAAGGTGAGTGCATGTTCCAGATGAAAGAATCCATATCGAACTCGACGTACTTTAGTAGCGACTGCTGATGATTTAAGGTGAAGTCCTATATCATGGATCAAACTGCACAAGTAATCACAGTTCTCGTTGATAGAGTGAATTTCTGTAGAAAAGGAAACATCAAAAGAAGGAACGTAAGTAATATTAGAGGAAATAGAGAGTATTGCCTATGGCTGGGATTAACTTTAATATATTCTTAGAATTATTTTTTTTACTTTCAGTGGATATCTTATCAATTAACAGACCCAGAAAATTACGTCTTATTCATACATGAATATACCTCCACAAAAACTTTTTCCAACTACTAGATCTCACTGTGTAGGATCATGTGACTTTATACAATTATCAACTTTTGATTTCAGTCTTCTTGTGACTATGTGACTTTATACAATTATCAACTTTTGATTTCAGTCTTCTTGTGACTATACAGGTATTGGTTGACTGAGGCCAAGGGGGGGGGGGGGGGGGTTAACCAATGCCTGACCAGGTCAGGTCTGTATAGTCGCAAGCAGACCAAAATCAAAAGTCAATAACTGCTTCAAGATTTTTTTAACATTTGCATTGTAATGATACGTGAAGATTTAACACTGCAAAAGTCAACGCACATGCACATGCTGGTTATTATTACATCACTGAATCCCAAATAGACCGCTTTCCAGCATTAGCGGTCAACTCACTCTGAGGTACACTCTACCGAATTATGTCTCCGCCAATCAGAAGTAAGCAATATCGGCAATAATTCATGATCATTTAATAAACGTTGATGAAACAACGAATAAATAAAAAGCTCGGTTAGAGGAAAAAACAGGAATTACAATTATTGCTTTGATTGAAGTTTATTTCTTCATAGCCTTGTATGTCCTTGTCTAATCTGATACTTTTACAATCATGGACTCATAAGTAAGTAAAACACAGTTGTTTTTACAAACATTGCGACAAAAGCTGTAGATATTTGCGTGGAAACCACCACAACATTGTATTTAATATATTTAGACCACAACGTTCCTTTTGTCAGAATGTTTGTAAAATCTACCATGATTTCTTAATTGACAAACAAAGAATCATGAAAATATAATTTTTTACAAGGACATCGACTATATGAAAAGATAAAATTTAATCAAACAAATCATCACAGTACCTTTTTTTTTTCCTCCAAATGAGTGGTATGCTTCCATTTTGAGTTTGTGGTTTTACCAACTTAAGTCATGTGATGCTAACAAGTGAGATCTAGCAAGGTACAAATTCTGCTATCCAAATGTAAAGTTAGACAATTTTTACTCGCCCAGCAAAATTTTTAGTAGGCTAGTGTTGAAAATAAATGGATGTTGAAGAAACTACAACAAAATGATTTTTGTAGAAGTTGGATATCTTGTTAAATTTTGAACTTCCTACAAATCTTTTTCACATTACTGCATGACGTATACTAGCAATTTGTGGACGGCAAGTATTGACTCTTACTTACACTGTACGCTTCGTTAAATTAGAGGCACAAGGGACTCACATCGCTCACCTGAGTTGCAGACAAAAGAATGGTAGTGGACAATTTGATGGAGTCCCTTGAGTACTTAATGCTTCCTGTAAGGTTTGTGTGAAATTCTATGCAGGGGTTGCAGAGAAGTTAAAAATTCGTCAATCAATCAGAGCCCTTGACCTATTGACACAAAAAACAAAATCTTGGTAGAGTACTTACTTCCTGTAAGGTTTCATGAAATTCTGTGCAGCGGTTCCAGGGGAGAAGTTGAAAATGTGTCAGTTAATTAGAGCTCTTGGCAGCCATATTTGTTGACCGATCAGCATTAAAAACACAAACTTGGTAAAAGATATTGAGTACTTGCTTCCTGTAAGGTTTCTTGAAATTCTGTGCAGTGGTTGCAGAGGAAAAAACGAAAATGTAAAAAGTTTACGACGGATGGATGATGGATGGCGTGCTATGACAATAGCTCACTTGAGCCTTGCTCAGGTGAGCTAATAATCAATTTTCCTTGATGACATTTTGCGGGAAAGGTACATGTCTTACCTTGCAGTCCAAAACAACTGAACTTCAGTTATTTGAAAATGGCTAATTATGATAAATAGCTTGGATTATTTTGGCTTATACTTTGTCGAATATCTACTTTACTCAAAATAAATATATGTGACAATGAAACAGGTTTTTGCATGTGTCAAAATCCTTTTCAAATCTTTTGAGTAAAATATTGTATAAACTAAACTTGGATTCATACATCTAACACAACAATGTGTAAGGAGTATAATACCTAGAGTAAAATCTGGAGGTTCAAATTCTATACACTTAATGCCGTACAGTATGGGAGGGGTATTGGGGGTAAGAGGGCGTATCATTCCCTTCACTGCCAACTCATAGGCTTCCTGACTGTCAGGGGATACTCCGGAATATCTGTAAAAATAATATAATCATCAGTCTGTCATGTGTATATGAATATGGTATAGTAACCATCGGGGTATCGGGGTAAGAGAGTGATCATTCCCTTCACAGCCAAGTCATAGGCTTCCTGACTGTCAGGGGATACTCCAGAATACCTGTAAAAGTAACATGATCATCAGTCTGTCATATTAATATGTATATGGTATAGTAACCATCAGGGTATGGGGGTAAGAGGGCGTATCATTCCCTTCACTGCCAACTCATAGGCTTCCTGACTGTCAAGGGATACTCCGGAATACCTGTAAAAGTAACATGATCATCAGTCTGTCATATTTATATGTTTATGGTATAGTAACCATCAGGGTATCGGGGGTAAGAGGGCGTATCATTCCCTTCACAGCCAACTCATTGGCTTCCTGACTGTCAGGGGATACTCCAGAATATCTGTAAAAGTAACATGATCATCAGTCTGTCATATGTATATGGTATAGTATCCATCAGGGTATCAGGGGTAAGAGGGCGTATCATTCCCTTCACCGCCAACTCATAGGCTTCCTGACTGTCAGGGGATACTCCAGAATATCTGTAAAAATATCAATTATCAGTCTGTCATATTATTATGTATATGGTATAGTAACCATCAGGGTATCCGGGGGTAAGAGGGTGTATCATTCCCTTCACTGCCAACTCATAAGCTTCCTGACTGTCAGGGGATACTCCAGAATATCTGTAAAAGTAACATGATCATCAGTCTGTCATATGTATATGGTATAGTATCCATCAGGGTATCAGGGGTAAGAGGGCGTATCATTCCCTTCACTGCCAACTCATAGGCTTCCTGACTGTCAGGGGATACTCCGGAATATCTGTAAAAATAACATAATTATCAGTCTGTCATATTATTTAACGGTATAGTAATGAACAAATTGTCGCCGATTTTGATTATCTACTTCAATTTGTTACAATCAATTGTTGTTAAAAGACAAGTATTTCTATATGAAGGATTTCATTATTACATGTACTTATTTTTAGTACATATTACTAGTACATGTATATACATGAATACATGTATTACTAGTTCTTTTCCCTGTAAAGATAGTAAAACATACATCCCTGTAAAGATGGTAAAACATACATCCCTGTATAGATAGTGAAACATACATCCCTGTAAAGATAGTAAAACATACATCCCTGTAAAGATGGTAAAACATACATCCCTGTAAAGATAGTAAAACATACATCCCTGTAAAGATGGTAAAACATACATCCCTGTAAAGATAGTTAAACATACCGGTACATCCCTGTAAATATAGTAGAACAATTACATCCCTGTAAAGATGGTAAAACATACATCCCTGTAAAGATGGTAAAACATGCATCCCTGTAAAGATAGTAAAACATACATCCCTGTATAGTAAAAAATACATTCCTGTAAAGATGGTAAAACATGCATACAATTAAGTATTAATTGCTTGTTTCTAATTAAAATAGATACTCAATTGGTTTACATTTTCCCATTACTTCCCAAATGATTTGATTCCTAGATGTCTCCCAATGTACATCACTAGTATGATTTTAAGTTCTCATTAATTTTCAAACTTTTTTCATGCAGGCATCTTAATATAAAATGACATGGGTAACAGTTCTACAATCAGATTTTTTTTTACGGTATGAAGTGCAATTTGGACTCTATTCTCAGTGGCAGTTCCAGGTTTTGAGTTAGAGGGGACGTAAAAAATGGTGATAACTATATGCACCCGAATTCCAATTATTGGGTAATACCAGATAAAGACTGACAGGTGAGATAACTAATTACTCAATATTGAAATCAAGAAGTCTGTTGATTAAAATACTCACATTGTGCTCATTTATCTGTACACATTTATGATATCAACATGAAAAAAAACCCCAAGTATTTGATGTGCATAGTCTATCAAATAAAACATCATAAAAAAAGGTAATTGATATGATACTTACTCAAACATATATTTCTGATGCATGTTCTGTGAATGGCTACAGATCTTTTCCAGCTTTGGTTTGGTTATATGATCTGAAAAATGTTAGATGAATTGTAAGTATTTCCATGGTCTAAATATCCTTAAGGCCTTGATATATATAATGACCTTGATTCAAGGTAATGAAGTCACCACACCCCTAGGTCTAAGGCAACTATTCTGTGAAAAATGGTTGAAATCCACGCAGAAGTTAAGAATTTTGGCTAACCTGAGCATAGAATTCAATTTTTTTTAATTAAGAGGCAACAACTTGGTATCTTATTATAATTGTTTCCTCCAGGTTCAGCATGTAGTTGTAGACAGTTATAAACGGAATATTGAAATTGATTAATTATCAATAATTTTCCAGGGTTACTTAAATACTCTTTCTAAAACTTTACTATATTTTTCAAACTTCTTTTCGTAGATACTTACGATATGTTGTCTTTTGTATCAATCTTCCTGTGTCCGTGAAGTCATCTGTCATTGTACCAAATTTACCCGACACATGATACACCTGAAAATAAAAGTCCGTGAGACTTAAGTAAACCTGTTGTTTATTAGTTCAAACAATTTATAAGGTCAGTTAAATAAGGCCATGTAAAATTAATTCTGTTTCTCAGATAATTGGGTCTAAAAAAAGTGGCAAGGTAGGTAGGGTTTTTCAATTTTTGTTTTTTTTTCCATCAAGAGTACTCTTATTATTCATGTAAGGCTAAAAATTCTATGCGCTGTCTAACCCCCCCCCCCTCCCCATTATTCATATAAGGCAAAAAATCTTATGCTGCCCCCCCCCCCCCCCCCCCCCCCCCCCCCCCCCCCCCCCCCCCCCCGTTCATAGAAAACTGTCTTTGAACCATCAGTCAAAATAATGGTACATGTACATTAAAATTTATGGCTTTCTCCTGTAAATAAGTTGATTTTTTAAAAAGTAAAATAGCCTATTCCTTCTGAGAACGGGGAGACGTAGCTCATCTGTCTGAATGGAAGAAGCTAATAGATACAAATATACGAAGTATGACATGTTTTGATTGCCGTGAGTACATATAGTAGAATCGCGTAAGAGACTTGACAGGTGTTATTTGCTCACACCTCGTTTAAACCCAGTTAAATACGACCCCTCACTTCCTCGGATGGACCCGTTCATATGGTCAAAAATTTGGCCGATAGCGTATATCTTCGGAAGTCTAGTCTGGAGGAATGAAGTGTTCAGCATTAACCACCGTCTGATAAAATAATGTACACGGGTACAATATACATTCTTTTATTCATAGATTTAAGGATTTAACTACGTTTCTCTTACGTTCGTCGGCGGACCTTGCTTATACTTTTTACAACGTGAACGTCATTATTAAGGAGGGTATGAACACCAAGATGGCAGCGGCATTATTTGTTTTCTCACTTCCTAGGAAAAGTACAGTCTTATCTCCCTTAAAACATTTGATACTCTGATTGATGTACGCATCTAAGTATCCCGATGAAGTTTGAATAATTTCCGGCGTCATTTGAAGAAATTATGGCGATTTTCGAAATTTTGGACTTTGGGAGTTTTATCCATGAGCAAACCACGACGTCATTTCGACGTTATCGGGAAAAATGGCGTCACAAACCGTCGCATTCAAAATGCAATAAAAACATTATTACTAAACGTATTGCATTGACACTTAGCATGTATAAAATAGAAAATCTAATCTTCATCACAGTGTATTCGTTGACAAATTTACGTTACAGGAAAGCGGATGTCAATTCATTGAAAATGGACGATTTTGGAAGAAAAAATTGGAAAATATAAAGCCTTGTAATATTTAAATCCAAAATTCAATTTTTCCCATTTAATCATGAAATCATCTCTGGACATTCTTGATAATGCTGATAGTTTTTGACAAAGATTTATCCACAGGATTCCTAATAATTAACTAGCAACTACAGTAAATTGGCTCGAAATTGCATTTTTTTAGCGACAGTGTCATCTTTTATTCAAGTATCCTGCCTGTGTTTAAAACACAATTCATTTTATATTTTCCATATGTAAGTGCAATATATTTATGGATATTTTGCAAGTTAAATCAAAATTAATTTCCATTATCTTTACGAGAACTGGAATGACACTTTCAATATTATGACGTCATCAAGAAATTCACGAAAACGTCGATTAATGCATATTTCAAAGTCTCGTCGAAAATTTTCCTGTGGATAGAATCAAATGTAAGTTTGTATAGTCAAGGACAGACAAGAAATATATAATTTCAGAAATTTTCAGAAAAATTGAATTTGGCGTCAAAGTGTTCAATACCTCCTTAATAGATTCGGAAGTATTACAATGGACACTTGCTATTGTTCGGCATAGGTATTTACATATGCTGTAGAGATCAATACCAACGTTCTAATACATGTAATACTCGATGTATTAAATGTCCGCGGCATGTGTCGGCACGATGTTAGTATATCCTATACAATTCCCTTTAAACGGCGCGTGGATAAAGTCTTCACCCATAACGTAAATACGGAACGCGCCGTATTTTATACGGGCTTTTAAAAGTTTTTATTCATCGGGTACTGTTTGGACGATTTTACAGGACAACAAGTATTAGCTTTCCAAAAAAGCTTGGTCGATATCAACATCTCTTTAATCCCACAATATTTTTTTTTCGTCGACATATATATAGATACATTTACACTGGACAACTCAAGATGCAACACTCTTCATATCCATTCAGATCGAAATTGTTTGATCCATAGGAAAATTCCATTATAACACATATTGACCAATCAAAAACCTTTCTGGGTGTATTCGCGGGAAAAGTGGAAAGTTCCGATTACATATTGTATAAGAATTTCAGTGTCGGATTAAGGGGGTGCGAAGGGGGCGTCCGCCCCTCCTCCCCCCCGGCACTGACCCAAAATTTTCCAAAAACTGGCATATTTTCGCCCATTTTTAATAAAAATCGGCTAAATTCGCCCCTTGACCCCCCGGCAAAGGGGGCGCTGGATCCGCCACTGAATTTGGAGGGAAATAAGGGGAAACTTCTAAAAAGTTCAATCAAATTTTGTGACTCGTACAGTCTTGTCGACTTTTTTAATCGCTCATTAATTTCTTTGTTTCATTTATCAACTTGTCTTTGGTAAGAACAGGCTTTCTACTCTACCTTGATGAAAAAGAAGGAAAAAAGTAGGAGTACGGTAGTCAAGGAAAAAAAGTAGGAGAAAAGTAGGAAAAAGTAGGAATTTATAGCAAAATAGTAGGAGATTTTCCTTCATTGTAGTGAAAAGTTTCAGTAGTGTCAGTATAAAATATGACATACAAAATCAATGGAAAGCAATGTTGACCTATAAAGGAATCTCAGAGAGGAAAAGTGAAGAGCTGCTTGATTATCCATTTTCTATACATCTAATCAATTTACCATTGTTGGCTAAAATTTGAACAACAGAGATGCGCAATTATTATTCCTTTTTTTTAGAATTTGTAATTTCTGAATTTCATTATTTTAACTTTGCGAGAAGTAATGGGGTTCTCTCCTGAAATTGTTTTGTGCAGTAAGTACAAAATTATGCAATCTTAGTCCCTGCCCTGGAGGTATTTGAACTTTTTTCTATAAGCAGATTAGGTCTTATTTCTGTATGTCATTAAAAGATTAACTTCAGGCCAAATAATTTGTTCATCTAAAACATTATGAATGGGCGAGCGAAGCGAGCCCGAAAATTTTTTAAACTTTGAATAAGGTGTCCATGATAAGCAAAGCGAGCTAGAAGTAATTGAAATTAATGTCGCTATTAACATGTTTAAGTCAACTGGAGTGGTAATATTTATTTTCTAAGACATTAGAAAATTTGGAATTTTCGAATTAGTGTATTAGTGTTTATTTTATAATTGAAAGTTTAGAGCCAGTGCCTCCTTCTCATAGCAAATTGATCATCCCCTTCAGTTTCTGCACACTTTGAAAGTCTTTCACAGTTCAAATTTGTAGAAAATTGTACTAACATGTAACCAAGCCGTGAGCATCTTTATTGTATGACGATACTTTCTACAGTGTAGAAGTATTATAGCCTTGTGAGTTAGATCAGCTGTATTCAAATTCACTTTTACTTCAATATGACAACACATAACTATTTTTTTTTTTTAATTTTTGGGATGAAAAAGTAGGAATAGTAGGAGGTTTTAGAGAAAAAGTAGGAAAAAATAGGATCAAAATAAAAAAAGTAGGAAAAGTAGGAAATAGTAGGAAAAAGTAGGAACAGTAGAAAGCCTGTAAGAAAATAAACATACAAACAAAGTCGTATATCCTTAACGAGAAAAAAGCTTAGTCGGATGAACGGTTAGAACCTTTTTAGCCCACTGGCACCCCTGGCATACGTTGTGATCGCGTATTTCTTTGTTGCAGTGGATCCAAGGATCCAGAAATGTCGTCCATAGGAATTTTGAAGGCATAGGGTTCACTGTATCACTCACCAATTGGTCATGACGACATGTCCTATTTTTGTGAAGTGGATAAATACGTGGGAGGTCATGGGAATGCCTGTCTCTGGTCGCGTGTTTTTCTTTAGTCATGAAAACGTTTCTTTCCTAAGGATAATTCAATGATGCATTATTGAATCTGACGGACTCAATAAGGAACTTTCTCCTATTGACAGCATCCGGTCTACAAATCTAGTAAGGTCGATTTCTTGAAATCGACCAATAAATATGTTCAATGAAATAAATGGATATTTCGATTTTAATCGACGATCGAGGATGAGACACGGCAGATATTTTTTCAGAAGTTACAATAAAAACGTCTCATCGGCAGCAAATTATAGCACGCGGCGGTGTCCAGTGGCGGATCCAGCGCCCCCTTTGCCGGGGGAGTCAAGGGGCGAATTTTGCCGATTTATACTGAAAATGGGCTAAAATATACCTGTTTTTGGAAAATTTTGGGTCAGTGCCGGGGGGGGGGGGGGGGGGGGCAGACGCCTCCTCCGCACCCCCTGAATCCGCCATTGGTGTCTGAGAAACATAGATTTTATTTTCCATAGCCTAGATTGTGAAAATTTTGAAAAACAATTTTTATAGCCTTTCCTTAAGGTACGAGAGCCTTCCCCCCCCCCCCCCCCAGCAAAAATAACCCCATTTACAGTACGGACTTACACGGAACTTTTTAACTGTATTAAGGAGGCTGACATAGACAGTGAGTATCGAGGAATAAGACACTGATCCACTTACTCAACTTCTGTTTAGTTATTTCATGTTGGACCATTATACCTGAGGCATAAAAAATCCAAAAATAACAAGATATGTCAGTGAAACCACTAGTAGCAGCCATCTTTTGCACCAAGGCTAGGAAACAGAAAGGTCAAATCTTGGTGTGGAAAAAAGGTCTATTCACAAAGAACAGACAAGTGTAGTAAATTATGCACTGTCAGCATGGTGAAATTTCGGAGAGACAAACAGACAGATGGGACAAAAACAATCTTATCTTCAATATGAAGGCATAAAATCTAGCTTCTTCATACCCTTATATAATTTGCATCTTCGATTAAGTCGGTGTACATCTCTCTTCCCTTGCCCATGGAAAGCACTACAAAATAAAAATGCAAAGGTAATCACAGAAAACAAAGCTCACCTCATGGAAGCATGTTATCAATGCAGAAAAATTCAATTAAGCACTTATCCAAGTTAGCAATAAACTAAATGAAGATACAAATCTTGTGGGAGTTTTAAAAAATATATATATATCACAACTAAATTATACATGTTTGGAATTCAAAATTCTATGCAAAATATTCAAAATGCAAGTTTCATACATGTACCGCATATACTCTGCTCAAAGTTTGAACTTTTAATTTGGTCTTCTCGAAATACAGTTACTTCCCTTTTGTGCAGGTATCTGACATTAACGTATTGTGACATATCAATATCGCAACAAGCATATAATTCAGGGAAATACATGTAGTATTACAAATATGACATTTGCAAAGGAATTTAATGATGTCACAATGCTTTTACGTCAGATACCTGCAGAAATTGAACCCAGGTTTGTGAAATCAAAAGGCTGAATTGGATCCTAATCATTCAAGTGGAAAATTTTGGTCATGGTCAATCATTGAAAGTTTGACCAAAGAAACTTCCATTATACAAGCTTGGTACATAAACCACTAACCACATATACTTTGCTTAATATTGGCTCAGTAAAATTCATCAAGCTGAAAATAGTAGCTCAGAATGCAGTGTATTATATATGTTCATCTAAAGCATCATTAGATGATCCTCAGAGGTATAACATTGCTAATTTGTGACATTAGAACTACATGTATCTCCAATATTGAGCTTCTCAAAACTAGTAGTTAAATTGACCCTTCCAAACGCGGGATAAATTGAGAAATTCCATGACGTCACAATGCAATTTCGATGTTTGACCGAGGTTCCAAGCTTGTTTGTCCGAGGTAAAAGCACTGTGACGTCATGATACTTTTCTTTCTTTTCCCGCAATTCAGAAGGGTCAATTCACTCAAACAGAAAAAATGGGTCAGATGCAGCATCCAATTCTGCTTTGTTTCTGTATGCTAAGGTGACTCACTTATGCAAGTTTGCTTACTGTATCAAGTCACTTAGATTTTTTTACAAAACTACATTATAGGTCGACGGTCATAGTCAAGGTCACTGGATAAAAAAATCATGGTATCAAACAAAAACTCTCGGTAAAGAAAATCAAAATACAAGATAAATTTGTATAAAATTCATATCTCTTTCAATTGATAAAGTATAGTACAATTTAGGCATTTTTAAAAGTAGGCCAAAGTCCAAGGTCAAGGTCACTGTGACAAAAGTTATTGCTTCTGCTTCTGCCTGGTAATTGCCACCATCAACAAGTTGATAATTCTGCCATTGAGAGGGCATGTAAAATTTAAAAAAGTTAAAACTAGTAAAATGTTAAAAACTGCTTGTCCTTTAGAAATTAATGATGTTGTGACACCTATGCCTTGAATGTGTTAGGTGTTTTTAGTGACACAATCCCTGGAGGTAATGCATTCCATTCCATGATCGTGCGAGGGAAGAATGAGAATTTCCTGTAGTCGCTAGAACTTGATGGTAATTGGAAGGCAAGTTGGTGCGAGTGCCTTGTCCTGCGGAAAGGTGGCGTAAGTTTATCGCTTTTATCTAGGGCTACATCATTATTAACGATTTTATACAAGATGATGAGTCTGGCACCCCTACGACGTTGTTCTAAAGATCTCCACTGAAGATGTTCCAACATGCTATCCACTCTATTTCCGTGTCTGTTACTAACATAATGCGCTGCTCTTCGTTGGACCATGTCAAGCCTGTAGATATCTCTCTGATGGTACGGATCCCAAACTGGCGAGGCGAATTTACTAAAGGTCTAACAAATGACTTATATGTATTCTGTTTTACAGATGTTAATTATTGTATAATGAGGAATACGAAAGGCTTTGTCATGAGCAACCTACAGGTAAAATAGTTTTTTCCCTTTATGGTTGCTGAAATTTTGTTTCAACAGAGTCTTTAACAAAAATATTTTGGACAGACCAAAGGACACACCGATAAACAAGAATGCTGATGAACAATGTCAATCTATACATTGAAAATGCTTTGTAATGCAGTGAATATTTATAGCACAGCTTGCATTGACATAGAATCCGATGTCAAGTCTATGGACTAGTCCAAGAGATTTTGTAATTGAAGAACATATTTACCTCAACTTTGAAATCTTAAAAAGAGGGAGATCTCCCACCTTGGCACTTGAAAAAGAGGGAGATTGCATGTGGACCCATTTTACTACATTTTTACTGAATTGCGACTTTTTGCACAAAACCAAATTTCAAATAATTTCATTGTGCTGACAATTCAATGCAAATACATAATTTTATAAACAACGAAACATGTATCAATAATCTATTGCATTCTTTACTTCTTTTCTTGCTTTTTGTCATGCAATTTCTCATGAAATGCTCTAGATGTCCTTGTCTAGAGTTAATTTTCTTTTGTAAATATGACACCAAAAGAGGGAGAAAGAGGGTGATTTGGGCCAAAAAGAGGGAGATTTGGTCTCCCTTGAGGGAGGAATGCCAAGGAGGGGGATGAGGTCAAAAAGAGGGAGTCTCCCTCCAAAATAGGGAGAGTTGACAGGTATGAGAACAAACAAACTTTTTGTTTTCTGATAATACATAAACTGGGACTCATAGACTATCATTTCAGAACCTTAAATAATATCTTTTTATTGACAATTAAGGCATCCGTATACACTTCCAACACTATATATCAACATTCTTATTTACAATTAAAAGAAATTAAAAAATGATGAGAATATAAATATCAAAGTAGTATTGTAAGGTACTGTAAATGTGGTTATTTTTGCTGTGGAAAAATTTCTTGATTATAACATCAAGACATTACGCGTGGGGGAAATATTTGCAATAAACCTCTGTCATTGTAACAATGCAGCAGGGTTATTTTCAAACCTATAGGGTAAATTTTTGCGAAGACCTTTGATCTGCAAAATGCACGAAAATTACCCCCACGCGAAAATTTCCATGTTTATAGTATAGTAAGGAAGTGTAAATAGACTGTTCAATAACAGGTATATTACCTGCTGCATGTTTGACCTTGACCTTGGAAGTGAACTTGATCTTCCTTGGGTGTCTCATCATACTTGACCTACTCTGCAAGTTTGATGGAAACACAGAGTAATCAATCAGTTACAGCCATATGTCAAACTGAGACTACCAGACAGACAGATGGACAAACAAAGTAATTCCTAAAGTAGTCCCACTTGCATTGCAGGCATGAAAAGGTAAGATAATGTCACTGTGTACCTAGAATCATTCCCTAGTACTTTTTTTTTACCGTTTTATAAAAGTAAACCTTTTCAGATGGACAATGGTTCACAGATTGATCTCTGGTTCTTTTGAGTAATGCAGTATTTTGATTCACTGAAACAAACGTTTGTGGTAGGGCGCGAATCGCAAAAAGTGACCAAGGTTTATACACAGGGAATAATTCTATTACATTAGGAAGCGACAAGATTGAATTATATAGAAGTACATACACATAACTCCTGATGACTTCTCTGACAATGGGTGAATACAGTGCGATCTAAAGTCCTTGGATTGATATTTGTTACCCAGCACTGATAAAGAGAAAACATTTAAATAATTTTTTTTTTAAATATCATCTTTTTTTTAGATATTCATTTCACTATAATTATCTTTAACACCTAAATTTTGCTCTTATGAAAAGAACTTTCATGTGCAAAAGATTCAATTTTTATTCCATCTACTGGATCGTACATGTTATCTTTATTACAAAGTTTTTAACATTCTTCATCTCTACACACATGTATAAAACTGTTTAGAAATATCTCAAAATGCCATGAAAGTGCCAAACATGGAAACAAGAGGTTCAAGTTACATATTAAGTTCTATATGGAAGGTAAGTAGATGTATGATAAGCTCTTTACACCCTGTCACAAAAAGCTTGGATCATAAGTAATCAGAATCCAGTTGTTTCAACTAATCTTAAACAATTTATTTTCAAACACTATTTACTTGGCTTTAAATATAATTTTTCTAACTGGTTAAGTATGGACATAAATTCAGGTCATTTTTTAACCTTACTTTGCCGTACCTGTTCTTCGCATTCAAAATGCAATAAAATCATTAATACCAAACGTATTGCATTGAAACTTTGCACGTATAAAATAGAAAATTAAATCTTCATTACAGTGAATTTGTTGACAAATTAACATAACAGAAAAGTGGATGTCACTTCATTGAAAATGGAAGATTTTCAAAAGAAAAATTGGAAAATATAAAGCTTTGTAATATTTTAATTCAAAATTCAATTTTTCTCATTAAATCATAAAATCATTCTGGACATTGTTGATAATTTTGTTAGTTTGTTTGTTAGTTTTCATCCACGCGATTCCTAATAATTAACTATCAACTACAGTTAATTGGCTCAAAATCGCAAATTTTTGAGCGACAGTGTCATCTTTTATTCAAGTATTCTGTCTTTCTTTAAAACACAATTAATCTCATCTTTTCCATATGTAAGTGCAATACATTTATGAAGATTTTGGAAGTTAAATCAAAATTAATTTTCAATAGCTTAACGAGAACTGGAATGACACTTTCAATATTATGACGTCATCAAGAAATTCACGAAAATATCGATTTATGCATATTTCAAAATATCGTAGAATTTTTTCCTGTGGATAGAATCAAATGTAAGTTTGCATAATCAAGGACATACAAGAAATATGTAATTTCAGAAATTTTGAGAAAAATTGAATTTGGCGTCCATGTGTTCAATACCTCCTTAAAATAAACAACAGAGAGACATAAATATATCAAAGAGAGAAGCTTCTCACACTCTATAGGGAAGCATAATCAGGCAAAATTACCTTTTGTGTTGTTTTAGTTAATTTTCAGTTTGACTAGCCTTTGTAAGATTAAATAGCCAATGAAAATTGTTGAGACTACACTTCTGTTTAGAAAAAAAGTGAATAGTGATCGAAAAGTCTGGGAATAGACTAGCTGTTTGTTTTTGTTTTTTTGCAAACAGGCCTTCTGGCGCTTAACAAAGAAAAAACTGGTTGTGGCCTTAATTAGCCAATAGCAGAATAAATTCTAATATTACCCAGTCGATGTTGAGATAGGGGCATGCCATCTGGGACGGGTAAGTTGGCATAATATGCCAGTCCTGATGAGCCAGGAGAGACGACCCCTGTGTATTGGACCACAGCTTGGCCACCAGAGTCACTCTGCTTACTGTCTCCACTTGGAAGTTCAGCCAAGGTCTTCTTCAAGGCTTTTCTTTCATACTTATAATTTGGCAGTCCCTCTAGATCTGTGGAAATGTATGATTAAATTCAATAACATTTAGTAATAAGACATTAATAATTTAATAAGTGTCAAAGTTTTAATCAAAGCCATAATGTTTGGTAGATTGAAATATTTTTTACAGAGGGAAGGGACGGTAACAAATAAAAACACAAACACTCAAATATACAAATTTTCTGTCCCTTTGCCTTTATCAAGTGTAAAAAATGATGATCAATAACAATTCTAAGTACAATCCATCCTTGCTTCTCTGGCGTTCATTGCAAATGTTTAAGTTAGTCTATGACGTCATAATATTCGCGGCACATGCATGCATTTTGCGTTACCTGTGAAAAGTTACAAAGTCTTTGTAATAATGAACGATCAAGGAGAAGATGGTTTTAAAGAACTAAATCATGATTTATACATATATATAACATTGAATTTGAAATATTACACATATACATGTACATGTATACATAACCTATTTAAACATATCAAATAATTGTGAGATACAAATATGATATGATATGATGCATGCAATACTTTGGCCAGCCGAAAGCAAAGCAGGCCAAGATGATAGCAGAAAAGCATTATAAAGTATGTATTTGCAGAAATGGCATTGAAATTTCTACAGTAGGGTATTACTTCTTTCAATCACAATGCATATCATGTGATAGCAAAATTTCAAATGTTTTTTAAATTTCATGCATTATTTATGAAACTCGTGTGATTTTCCAACTTGGCTCTGGGATGTAAAATCACATAACTTGTTTGGGACCATATACAAATTGTACGTGTGAAACAGAAATTCATTTGAGATAATGTATAAACGTATAACTATTTGTCTGCAAATGTCTCATTCAAGTTAACTTTACTGGCAAAAATGCTTTTTAACTCTTGAGTTAAAAATACAAATGCTACAGAATGTACATAGAAAAAAAATCCATATAATTTTACAACAGCTTTACATTTTAAATAATTTTCTCCTCTTCCTTTCCAAGAAATTTTATTAAAGATGAACCAAAATCACCGAAATGACCTAAAATAAAACCTGAGAACGAATGCCCCCGTTGGCATCTTTGTCAGTAAAACAAATGAAAAGTAATTAACATTTTAGGTCAAGGTCACAAGGTTAAATTTAGTATCCACGGAAAAGTCTTGCCACATGGAATTCATATGTGAAATATGAAAGCCCTATCACTTACCATTCAAAAGTTATGGCTAAAGTTTAAATTTTCAAAAATAGGTCAAACTCCAAGGTCAACGTCACAAGGTCAAAAATTTTGGTATCCATGGAAAGGTCTTGTCACAAGGAATACACATGTGAATATGAAAGCCCTATCACTTACCATTCGAAAGTTATGCCAAAGGTTAAAGTTTTTAAAAAGTTGGTCAAACTCCAAGGTTAAGGTCACAAGGTCAAAAATTTTGGTATCAATGGAAAGGTCTTTTCACAAGAATACACATGTGAAATATGAAAGCCCTGTCAAAAGTTATGGCCAAGGCTAAAGTTTTGGCGGACAAACAGACAAGCAGACAAACAGACAGACGGACAGACCAAAAACTATATGCCTGCGAATCTTCGATTACGGGGGTATAAAAAGAACAGGGCTAGCCATGCATGTTCTTTTCACATTTGGTTTGACAAGTCATTCTTATTATTGAGTCAATTACCTCTCTTTAAGGAGTTGATTATATCGTGCCTCAAGCCTTTATCTGTTAAGTCCTTCGGCTTGTACACACATATGACACCTCTTAGTTTCCTGAAGACATCAGGAGCATACTGCACAACCTTTCTAGACATCTTTCTTCATCCATGCACATTGTACATGTACGTTATTTCTATATTCTCTTCTAAATCATATTAGTAATACATGTAACCTAAAAGAAAGGAAATAGTTAGCAATCAATACATGAAATAACATGTACATGTATAGGGTAAAATATTTTTTGTTAATAGTGCAAGAATTATTTGGGGTTTTTTTTTTTTTTTCTTTGGACAGAAAGACAGACTGATAGACACAAAGATAACTATAGGACATCAAAATTTGGATCCTAATAAGACTAGATATACATACATGTATATGTGATTTTTACCATTTGTATAAAAGCTAGCACAAGTGAATAAAACCTTAATAATGGTTGTGTCGTATGCTTCTATCAAAATATGGTACCTTGACTATGAGGTACAATGTAATATTTTCCATCTGAGACCTTTAAACTTGACCTTTAACCTTCAATAAAATTGTTCTAACCACAATGTATTGTAAGTAATATAGCTGTACCTGTAAGTCATAATTAGCTGTGCCTGTAAGTAATATAGCTGTGCCAATGTTTGGAAAAATAATATTCCAAAATAGAAAAATAATATTCCAAAAAAAAAAAAAATAGAAATAATATAAAACAGTACATCCCTTCGACCAATAATAATTTCTATAAACCAATATTACTTCTTTAAGAGCTTTCACCAATGACCTTGAAATTCTAATGTCACAAGAAATGCAAAACATGTGCTGAAATTGTTGAAGTTCCTTTAAAAGTGACCCGTCTAAATCTGTGAAGAGTTCTTCCTTATATTATGTATAATTGTATTGTCATTTGCATTTATTGTATGAAGTTAGCCCAAGACCTGCTGATAAATGACACCTCTAGGTTACCAGTAGACTAAATTATTTTGACCAATTCCAATCTGTGTCCTTGGCCTTTGTCCTATGACCTTGAAAATCAATAGGATTCTTCCTTATGCCATAAGCAATACTAGTAAGTTATAAGTGTACAAAGTTTGACAAAGCCGGCACACTGGTAGATTACATTTACCAGTACATACTCAAGTTAAGTTTCAAGAAAACAACAAAGGTGCTGATGTGCCTTCTCGAGGGGCCATAAACTTCAAGTGTAACTTATATACTGTATGTGTAAATGCTGATCCTTCAACCAAAAAAGTAACTTTAGAAATCTTAATCAAAGTTTAAATTCTTATGTAATTTGATCAAAATCAGATTGAAATTAAAGAAATTCTAATGTAATATAATTAAATCCTAAAATTCAATTTATCAGAAATAAATGAAGTTCTAGGGGTATAAAAGTATCTCCTTAATAATTTAATGTTAGACAAATTTCAACAAATTCTTATTAATATTTTCCTTGTTGTACACACAAAACTATGGTTGTCGGATTGGCATTAATCAAAATATTTTATTAAAATAAATGGTGCAGTTGGATGTCTGTAGGGGAGTATGGAGGCCATTAAAAAAAAAATTGACAAAGATCCATTGAAAATAGACCCTAAACCACTAAAAGCAATATGGCAGGATTGGGAAGCACCAGTTTAGTTTAAATATACTTTAAGGCATTCTTAAAAGGAATCTACCTGTGAAATATAATAATAAAGCCCTTTCCCTTGTACTTCAATAAATATAGCCAATTTTAAAGTCAAGGTCATAGTCTCAAATGCAAGGTCTTGTCGTAAAGAATCTGCAATGAGTCCTTCAAAGTACTTGAAATGGGCAACTGTCCAGTACTGTTACTGTCTGGAAACTGTTCTGGCACCAGTAGAAAAGGGCAGAAATGACTGGCAACCGCGCCAGAATGCAACGGTCAAAATGCAAATGACTGATAGAGTCTTTGTTTTAGAAAGGACTAGGTACGCTAACCCCTCATATCAGCCCTATAATTTGACGAAAAATGCTTTTGATAATTAAATTATTACTTATCACATTTTGCAATGTTGAATGTTTGAGAAATTACTGCGTCATAATTGTGAGCCCTTGTAACGTCATGCGCGTGATGTATGACGTCATGTTCTGAACTCATTTACCCTGAATGACGAAAAACGAAGGAAAAATCATTGTATTTTACACACTAATCTTCAAAATTCATCTACGCTACAGGCCTCGCCCAAGATATTTTTTATGCAAATTAAAAGACCAATCAGAAATCCATCGATCGATACAAAAATATTCAAGAGCAAGGCCTGGAGTGCTAGAGCGCTGTTGACTATTATCGGCAGGGTACAATTATCAGCACCTTTGTTTATCGCTTATAATAAACGAAAATATTGACGTGTTTGTTGTTCTTTTGTTATAGAAGGTAGAAGCAACAGTATATAAGGAATGATTTAATGAACTTCAGTCCATCATATACCTAATAAATATGGTGCCTACCACTGTCTTTTAAAAAGGATGAAAACAATAGTAGGGAAAACACCGTCTTTATCATAACAAATAAAAAACTTCCTTTTTTGAGTCGATGTTTCATTGAATTTGAAGTTGGTTTTTGCAATTCTTTTCAGATTAACAATTGCATAGTGTATTCCTCTTTCTTTTTTCATATTTTTTTATCACTTTTATGAAGAACTTGCCTACCTGTTACTCCTTCCAATTTATATCCCATTTTCATGACCCGTCTATTATTGGCATATCTGAATACTTACCTATGCACCTACATGTAGCCATGTGTTCCCGCTTTGGGAAAATTTCATTGCCGTTTTTCAGTAGACAAATACTGAAATTTGTAAATTATTTTATTGTCTTTTTATTATGTATTGGATATACGCCGAAAACTGTCCAATATCTTTAAGAATGAATTGTTTGAGGCGTATATTGTACTTAAAACATTGATCACTATTCAAAGTGGCTGGACCTTTGACTTTGTTCTTATTATGTTAATTGCCTTTACTTTAACGAAATGTAATCACTCCAGGTTCTATATTCTCGCTACTAGCGGTAGGGAGTCGTTTATAAAAGAAGATAACGGAGATGAAATTTTCAATTAAAAAAGAAAGTTGTGACAAATTATGACAAATTATGACGCAGATTCCGTAAACCAAGACGAAATGTTACGCAATTTTTGGGAAAAAGATCAACGAGAATACTTTGCGTGAAGACGATTTAGGTGAAGCTTCTTTGAGATTTAGAATAAAAAGGCGTGTCTGTAAAATTGTCGTTTTCCGAACAAGCAATAAACATAATAAATAATATAGTGCCGAAATACCGAAAAGAAATCAGTGGGGACGTTCAACTTACTATACATGTATGTAAGGTTAAATGTAAGAAACAATTCAGGAAGATATTTTGATGGAGTCTAGTTAAAAAAACCTGCCCCAAACCCAGCCTTTGACGGTTATTTGCACCAGGGGGGCTGGGGGACTGGATCAAAATAACCGCCAAAGGCTGGATTTAGGTAAGGTTTTTCGGACTAGTTGAAGTCGAGCAAAAATCTTAATTAAAAGTAAAATTAAATAGATGGGGAAAAAAAAATTAAGACCGACAAAAAAAAACCGGACTGAACTACAGTGTCTCTTACATTGTAATTACCGACACAACGACCAAATCTTTAGATATAAAAGATTGTGTTGGATTATGTCAACTCAGGAAAAATAGCAAAAATTGGAATAGTCAGTACCATGATACATGGAATTCTTGTCACGTGATATCTAAATAAGGATTGTAACAGTTGTCCTGTAGATGTCAAAGTACATTTACCTATGACTGTCCAATATTTAATCTAGGTCGCGTATATTTTTTTAATAAACACGACCTAGATTTGATATTGGACAGTCAAAGGTAAAATTCGGACGGTTCGAACAAAGGCATGACGTCACATCAATGTTTTAAATCAAAGGACTGAAAGTCCTGCAAGTTGGCAAAAAGTAACATTGAGACGAACATACAGAAGACAAGTATAAAAGTGGCACAAATCAAACTCCAAATCTATGCCTCAAATGCTTGAATGAATGATTCTCAAAATTCAAGAGTTGTCTCAAATCTAAAAAAAAAAAGTCTGTAAATATATGAATATATAAAATGATAGAACTTCTTAACCAAATAACTGATTTTGAGGTCAGAGTTCAAGTTCAATATGATCATGTCAAATTTGTTGCAATTGTTATGGGTGTATGTATGAAGTATAATGTCCTATCACTTTTACTTTAGGAGATATTTGCTTTTGAAACTTCTTGACCAACTTAAAACCAACATCTTAGGTTTATTAAGTATCAAACTGAAAAACCTTTTTTCCTAGTCGGTAAATAGCTCATCAGAGCTAATGTTGATTGTTATAAATTATGTCTGATTTTAAATAAATATTATTGATTGATTGATTGATTTATTTACTTGTCTTTAGTCTTCTACACATCCACAATTTTTTTAAAAATCTAAGGTCTTTTTTATCCTAAATACAATACGTTTACCTATCTATCTAAAAATGGGGTGCTCCTTATACAGAGGAGGGAAGTACAAAGAAAAAAAGATGCGCCATACTGACATCAACATCTGATCGCTATTCCTGTAGCATCGTTCCTTGTAGCATTTTTTTTTGCATTCTCATAATGCATTTAACCCATTATTTACAACTTGAACTTAAACGTCTGTCGTCTAATATGTTCTTTTGTCAAATCGTAGTGGTCCTATTTCTTACTGCGCCAGTAACATTGTGCGTTGTTTGGTCCGTGCAGGGTTATCAAGTGCAAAGTTGAAAGCCATAGCAATGAGAGTTGGCTTTGCCAACTCAAAAATAATATGCAGTGGTTATTTGACCCAGTTTCAGTTTTAACCAATGCTTTTCAAACTGATCAGGGTAGGTGCCGATAACGCGGAACACACAGAAAATATAACTTCATGGGTAACTTTATTCGGAAGCGTTTATGACCTTCCAGGGTCACAACGAACTAAAATAAAAGTTTGGTAGTGGACGTCTTGGGGAACACCAATCACGTGGTGAAGTCATAAACTTGTAACATTACACTTCAGCCATCGCACAACGGCGATTGCTCATCTCTCTTGTTGAGGGTGACGATAATACTGGACATATGCCGATAACACTGAACAAATTTAAGTTGACTTGCAAGAACCGTTTTATCGAGAGGTGGGCCACAATTATGCTATATAGAGATGGTGGTCAAGGACGATAAAAAAATCACCCTACACATGGTATAGTCGATAAAATAATAAACTGTATCAAACAAGACGCACCGGCCGCTTGGCAAGGTAAAACATAAAGGTGCCGATAATTGTCTACAACGCTCAAATTGATTTCATAGTTTTGTATCAAAATGTCGCTCATTTATTGATATTTTCATTTGACTTCAACATTTTGAGCGGCGTAGTATTCAGAATAGGACTGTGAAATCAACAAAGGCTTTCTTGATATGGATTCACAATACATTTGACATTTTATAAACTGGAATTTTATGAATGAAGTAGTGTCCTCCGTAGGGAAGTTTAATATAATAAATAACAATGAACACTCTATATCTACAAATTTTCAGCCAATCGGCCTTTATCAAGTGGAAAAGAACGAATAATCGTGCTTTTCCACTTGATAAAGGCCGAGTGGCTGAAAATTTGTGGATATAGAGTGTTCATTGTTATTTGGAATATTATGGATATATGAACAACTTTGAAAACTAAGGGCCGAAATGGTAGGTTACCGCACGTACTCCTTTCTTGATCTTGACAAAGAAATAAGGTTTAATTCAAAATCTGGATAATAGTTCGGAGAAGGGCCTGATACCTGTGCTTATCTTTTACTGATTAAGTCACAAAATAAGAGAAACTCCAGTTCAGAGAAACGCAATCGCCCGAAAATCAAGTAGGAAATAAGACAAAATTTGCAATATACGGAACCGATAACGTACCTGATCCGGATTAGAAAAGAGAACGGCTGAACGGTGTCAGTGTGTACATCCATATGCTGTTAATTTGTGATGGGAAGAACAATACTAGCTGATGAATCAGTACAAAATTACTCTTTACAAATACTAAAATCTGATAAATGGCACATTGGTCTCATAATAGGACAGGTAAGACTACAGTAGACTCACCAGTAGAGTAGATTAATGTGCAATTTACAATTAACCCCCCTTTTCCCTTTATAATGGTATAATTTGAGAAATGATATGAACAACATCAACAACAACAACAACATAGGGTACAGGTCTGGATAATATACCTGATTTGCCACTAGTTAATAAACAGAGGTTGAGAACAATTAATGCTTCTTCTTCAAATCTCCTTTTATATTGGGGTTTGAGGACCTTATATCGGCTAATTCATCGATGGTTCCTTCAGTGATTGAATTCTAGTAGATTTGTCCTTGATATAAACGTCAGGTTCTAGACATAAAGCAATTTCCATACACTATGCTCTATGACATAGAGAATGGATATTATGGCGCTGTGATGGAAAATCACGCCTAAAAAATCTGTCCTGCTGGGACATGAAAATTCAGTGTACAATTAATATTTGTCCCGAAATGTCCCATATTTCAGTGCCAAAGTCAATTTTTTCTTTCATCGTTCAAAGAGAGTCACGTACGTACTATTCTCTATGTCGGCGTGATGTCACACAAAGGTTCAATTAGAGATAAGCACGGAGAAGTTCCGAAAATAGTTGGGCGGATAAACTCGGTGTTTATCATAGAGCATAGTATATGGAAATTGCTTTATATCACTTAGAATCTAACGTTTGTATCAAGTACAAAACTATTTTAATTTCATTGAAGGAATCATTGATGAATTAGCTCTTAGATCGTCAAACCCTAATATAAAAGGAGTTTTGAAGAAGGAGCAAACAAAATCACGGCTTTTTCATAGGGTACAGTGAAAAATCTCATGATAAATCCCCCTGTACATGGCGGAAGTCTGGTCATGTGACCAGTCCGACATCAAGAATAGTTGTCAGCTAAACAGCTCACAGGTCAACGGATCTAACTTGAGCTAGAGTACTCTTCATCAGTATGGGAACCGCTCCACACACAGACCAATGTCAGTCAATAGTGGAAGCAGTCCAACGAAGAGCAGCTCGTTTTGTCACTGGGAAATATGACCATCATGAAAGCGTCACAGCATTGATGGAGGAACTGCAATGGGAGAGTCTTCAGAACCGCAGACAACGTGCCAAACTCACCATGATGTATCGGATCTCCAACTCTCTTGTAGCTATCGATCATCCTACATTCCTCTAGTACCAAGGTGCGGCTACAAGAGGGCACCGGCTGAGATACTGCGTTCCCTACTGCAGGACACTAGTCTACAAGGAGTCCTTCTTCCCATCCGCCATCAGACTATGGAATGCTGCTCCAGCCAACATCACAGCAGCGGACTCCCTGGAGTCCTTGAAGGAGAGGACCCAGGGATACCAGTGCAAGCAGCCATAGACATCTCTGTTTTTAGCCTGTTTTTAACCCTGTACATAGAGAGACTCTCCCTAACGGATGGGCTTTAGTTTTAAACCTAGTGCGAATATGCCGCTCATGCAGCCCAGCACTTCATGGAAGAAGAAGAAGAAGAACTTACGTACAGTATACCCTAGATCATGCTTTGATGGTGATTACTGTTAATTAGCTTATATACGTTTATTTTTCATATGATTATCTTAAGCCGATTTATTGTTTTTCATACGCCGCCTGGCACGCTATAATTTTAATATTTAACCCTACGAGACTAAGCGAGCAACCATTTTATTTTTAGGGGGGGGGGTGCAGGAAGACTTTTGCCAGCCGGAAAATTTTTTTCGGCCATAATTTAAGAGCCGGAAAAATTTTTTTATTTTTTTTTAATAATTTTCCAACGTTGAAAATTACTCTATAGTTTAAATAATTCAGCGTGATTTTTCAGCCATATATAAACATCAAACACACAATGAGTTCATCTCTTGCCAGCAGATCACTTCATTTTAAATTTCTTGAATGGCATATGGTGCCTATAATCTGTTTACTAAAATGATACTCAACAGAGACAGGCTATATGGTGCTAATGACTTTTGAATTTTATTTATTCACTCCAAATTGCGTAAAGCTTGTTCCATTTTTTTAGCTCACCTCGACGAAGTTGAGTGAGCTTATGCTATAACCCAACGCATCCGCGTCCGCGTCCGCGTTCGTGTCCGCGTCCGTGTCCGCGTCCGCATCCGGTTAAGAAGTTTGGGGTAGCTCAGTATCTGACAAAGTACTAATGCTACAGTAACCAAACTTGCACAAGTGATTCATCTTTGGATGCTCAGGTGAACCCATGCATCGGATGCAGCATCTGACCTACATTTTCCGCTTGAGTGACGTGGTTAAGAAGTTTGGGGTAGCTCAGTATCTGACAAAGTGCTAATGCTACAGTAACCAAACTTGCACAAGTGATTCATCTTTGGATGCTGAGGTGAACCCATGCATCGTATGCAGCATCTGACCTACATTTTCCACTTGAGTGACTTGGTTAAGAAGTTTGGGGTAGCTCAGTATCTGACAAAGTACTGATGCTACAGTAACCAAACTTGCACAAGTGATTCATCTTTGGATGCTGAGGTGAACCCATGCATCGGATGCAGCATCTGACCTACATTTTCCGCTTGAGTGACTTGTTTCAGAAGTTTGGGGTAGCTCAGTATCTGACAAAGTACTGATGCTACAGTAACCAAACTTGCACAAGTGATTCATCTTTGGATGCTGAGGTGAACCCATGCATCGTATGCAGCATCTGACCTACATTTTCCACTTGAGTGACTTGGTTAAGAAGTTTGGGGTAGCTCAGTATCTGACAAAGTACTGATGCTACAGTAACCAAACATGCACAAGTGATTCATCTTTGGATGCTCAGGTGAACCCAAGCATTGGATGCAGCATCTGACCTACATTTTCCGCTTGAGTGATTTGGATAAGAAGTTTGGGGTAGCTCAGTATCTGACAAAGTACTAATGCTACAGTAACCAAACTTGCACAAGTGATTCATCTTTGGATGCCGAGATGGACCCATGCATCGGATGCAGCATCTGACCTACTTTTTCCACTTGAGTGATTTCGCTTTTAAAAGCCAATATTGAGCAAAGTATATGTGCTACATGTACCAAACTTGCATATTGGATATATCTTTGATCAATCTTTTATAAAATGACCTTGACCTACTTTTTCCGCTTGAGTGAATTTGCCTTTAAAAGCCAATATTGAGCAAAGTATAAGTGCTAGATGTTCCAAACTTGCATATTAGATGTATCTTTGATCAAACTTTCATAAAATGACCTTGACCTTCTTTTTCCGCTTGAGTGATTTTGCCTTTAAAAGCCAATATTGAGCAAAGTATAAGTGATACATGTACCAAACTTGCATATTGGATGTATCTTTGATCAATCTTTCATAAAATGACCTTGACCTACTTTTTCCGCTTGAGTGATTTTGCTCTATAAAGCCAATATTGAGCAAAGTATAACTGCTACATGTGCCAAACTTGCATATAGGATGTATCTTTGATCAAACTTTCATCAAATGACCTTGACCTACTTTTTCTGCTTGAGTGGTTTTGCCTTTAAAAGCCAATATACATGTACTAAGAAATATGTTTGAATTGAATTTTGCTGTCACGAGGTGAGCTTCGTAATCTGTAATTACCTATGTTTATACTTTGTTTATGATACACAAAAAAGTGTTTATTTGGCAGTGGAAAGGTTGGAAGAGAGGGGGGGAAGGGCAATTTCATGATCTGGAAAAATTTTTCCGCCGGCCCTTCGGGCCGGAAATTTATTTCCCTAAAATTTCAATCCGGAAATTTTTTTTTGCAAAGTCTTCCTGCCCCCCCCCCCCATAAAAATCAAATGGTTGCTCCCTAAATTTTTTCAGATAAAAATATCCGTCCTGCCTCATGTCTGATCACTGGTTAAACATGTTAAAGTTTAAAGTATCAATTTATTTAAAGGAAATTACGTTATCCTATTAGATATTTCAGTAATCACAGGGCATCCAGTATTCTTTAAAAAATGTGACGTTACGGGTAATTTTAAGATAGGTGTGCTTTACATCCAGACTTTATTCATGCATTGTAAATTTTTTTTTAAGAAACTGTAAAGCAATTATACCCGTTGATGACTCAGCCACATGCCCCTCTTCAAGTCAATGGATTTTTAAAATACGCTCTGAATTATCCATGGCTTATGAAGATGCCACATGCCGCTGACAAATTAAAAGACCGTTCTCCACTGACAGCCGCTAGAGAAACTAAAGCTAACTTGAATATAACCAGAGCACATTACATACATGTATGACTGAGATTTAATTACTTTAATTTTAATGCTGTAGGCTATCAATTCCACTCTTCAGAAGATAAACGTTATGTGTCATAATTAAAGGCCAACTTATTGGACCCACCTGGAAAAAAAAACGGAGAGTCCTTGCTTATCGTGTGCAAACGCTAATATAAGACACATGGATTAAGGAACTAGATTGGGTACATGACAATATGATAACATTTTGTTTATAAGTCAGAAAAATGTCCTGGAATGTGTCCCAGAATTTTAAAATTTTTGTCCCAGAATTTTGTCATTTATACCTGAAAATTTTCATCACTGTCCCAGAATGGCTGAAAAAATCTGGCATGTATTATGCATTTGTAATAAATAATTACAGATCCAGTTCGAGTTTCAGAAAAATTGACCTATTTTTAGCAGAGCTATGGCCCTTGAACAGAGGGATTTTCTACAATTTTACACAGTCAATAATAAAAAGACAGAATACAATTTTACACTCAGCTTTTCCAGACTTCTTTTCACCACCTTTGCAGCTATTGAATTAAAACTTGATATATGCCTTTGTAATAAATAATTACAGATCCAGTTTGAGATTAGGAAAAAATGACCCATTTTCAGCTCACCTGAGCGAAGCTCAAGTGAGCTATTGTCATAGCGTGCCGTCCGTCCGGCTTCCGTCTGTCCGATGTAAACTTTTAACATTTTCAACATCTTCTCTGCAACCGCTACACGGAATTTCACAAAACCTTACAGGAAGCAAGAACATAAGGTCCTCTACCAAGTTTGTGTTTTTCGTGCCGATCGGTCTACAAATATGGCCACCGAGGGCTCTGATTTGCTGACACATTTTCAACATCTCCTTTGCAACCGCTGCACAGAATTTCATAAAACCTACAGGAAGCAAGTACTCAAGGTCCTCTTCCAAGTTTGTGTTTTTCGTGCCAATCAGTCAACAAATATGGCTGCCAAGGGCTCTCATTGTCTGACACATTTTTAGCTCGACTGCACTTTAGTGCAAAAGAGCTATTGCAATACCCCCGGCGTCGGCGTCCGCGTCCGCGTCGTCCGAACTAGATGATAAGGTAAATGTTAAGATTACACATGTACCTTTCCTATATTCATATTCTGTTGGTTTTTTTTTTGTTGCAAATGTTTAATTATACATCATTTAATATATCCAGATGAGGATATAGCCCCTGGGATTGGGATTTTTAAAATTATTTCAAATGATAAGGCAAATGTTGAGATGATAAGGTCAATGTTAAGATAGCAATAAAGTCTTTAAAAGCCAATATTGAGCAAAGTATAAGTGCTACATGTACCAAACTTACATATTTGATGTATCTTTGATCAAACTTTCAAAAAATGACCTTGACCTACTTTTTTCCGCTTGAATGATTTTGCCTTTAAAAGCCAATATTGAGCAAAGTATAAGTGCTACATGTACCAAACTTACATATTTGATGTATCTTTGATCAAACTTTCAAAAAATGACCTTGACCTACTTTTTTCCGCTTGAATGATTTTGCCTTTAAAAGCCAATATTGAGCAAAGTATAAGTGCTACATGTACCAAACTTGCATATTGGATGTATCTTTGATCAAACTTTCATAAAATGACCTTGACCTACTTTTTTCCGCTTGAATGATTTTGCCTTTAAAAGCCAATATTGAGCAAAGTATAAGTGCTACATTTACCAGACTTGCATATTGGATGTATCTTTGATCAAACTTTCATAAAATGACCTTGACCTACTTTTTTCCGCTTGAATGATTTTACCTTTAAAAGCCAATATTGAGCAAAGTATAAGTGCTACATGTACCAAACTTGCATATTGGATGTATCTTTGATCAAACTTTCATAAATGACCTTGACTTACTTTTTCCGCTTGAATGATTTTACCTTTAAAAGCCAATATTGAGAAAAGTATAAGTGCTACATGCACCAGACTTCCATATTGGATGCATCTTGGGTTAGACTATTGAAATATGACCTTGACCTACTTTTTCCGCTTCAGTGATTTTGCTTTAAATTGGCAATATTGAGCTAACTATAAGTGGTACATGCACCAGACTTGCATATTGGATGCATCTTGGGTTTGACTATTGAAATCTGACCTTGACCTACTTTTTCTGCTTTAGTGATTTTGCTTTAAATTGCCAATATTGAGCTAACTATAAGTGGTACATGCACCAGACTTGCATATTGGATGCATCTTGGGTTAGACTATTGAAATCTGACCTTGACCTACTTATACTCATATGAGCAAAGCGTAAGTGACCTTTTGTCATAGTGTATCCTCTGTCATTGGTTCACCATAAACTAATTTTAATTTATAACTTTAAATTTTTTATGTGACTTGATATATGTTGTTGCCTGAGAAAGGGAGTTTAAATAAATTGGCTGTCATGAGAGATATTATGCTATGCAGTCGAGCATTAGGTGACTCTGGCAACTATTTTTGACATCTCCTCTGCAACATACCGCTGCACAGAATTTTATGAAACCTTACAGGAAGTAAGTATTCAAGGTCCTCTACCAAGTTTGTGTTTTTCGTGCTGATCGTTTAACAAATATGGCTGCCAAGGGCTCTGATTGGCTGACACTTTTTTGACTTCTCCTCTGCAACCGCTACACGGAATTTCATGAAACCTTACAGGAAGCAAGTATTCAAGGTCCTCTACCAAGTTTGTGTTTTTCGTGCCGATTGTTTCACAAATATGGCCGCTGAGGACTCTGATTGTCTGACACATTTTCGATATCTTCTCTGCAAATGCTGCACAGAATTTCATGAAACGTTACCGGAAGCAAGTACTCAAGGTCCTCTACCAAATTGTCCACTTTCATTCTTTTTTGTGCAACTCTGGTGAGCGATGTGGTTCCCTTTGGCCTCTAGTTGGTTTACATCATAATATGCACCATTATCTTGTCATAATGCATTATACGATTGTGATACAAATCAGTTTGTGCCACAGCAGTATATGGAAAGGAATTAAAGCCCTATCACACTGAAAAATAACTGAATAGAATAATGTGTGAGACGGGCAAAATATTGATGCTAGGAGGAACCCAGCCAGACCCATTCCAAAATAGCTGTCTTTCTATAATTTGTCTAACTTCAATGTAAACTGGGGAGCTCTTTTCTTTTCCGTCTAGCGCAAATTATCCAATCACGTGTGTAAGTTATCATGTATGAATGTACAGTCTACTAGTATATTTCTTAAACCTTACATCCCATCTAATTTTTACATATGTATATTGTACATGTAGTAAGTTGTTGCTCAATCTCAGATCTAAATTTACCAAGTTTTCAAATCACCTTAACCCAAGGTAATGTTGTGATGAAATATTTCTTCAAGCATAATATTTATTCCTTGGAAATTTTATCATAATATATAATATTTTTTCCCAAGAACTTTTATTATGTATCAAAAATTCCAAAAGGAAATTTTATTATGTAATGAATTTTCCATGATCATATTATAAAAGTTCTCATACCATGGAAAATATATTCATAAAATTCCATCTTGATTTTATTTAATGTTCATAATAAATGTTCTGATACTACCATGGAAAAATCCTGCATAAGGCCAACCTTAAAAATATGTTTTTTTCCCCGAATGCGACCCAACCCTTGGAGTGTTGGGTAGGTAGGTAGATAATTTTTTTTTTTTTTTGACAACAAGATGTCTTATAGACATGATTAGTCTGCTGACTGAAAAAAAAGCTTGTAGCAAAAACAATTATACAAAGATTGATTTTTCCTCAACTATTTTATTTTGAAGACAGTGAGTGTTCTCCCCAGAAATTTCAGATAGTATTGTGCCAAGTTTGTTAAGCACCAGCTTGCATTGTGACATGCAATTTTGCATTGCGTGTTGCATCATTGCACGTTGTGTTATGTGTTGTTGCTTTATTACTGAACTGTTTAGCATAACTGTTTAACAATTTTGATAAACTGTTTAACTATATAACAATTTTGATAATGAAATGAATGTGTTAACAATACTTTAATCTTATCTACATGCTTAACATAATTATACTTTAGAAAGTGTGTTCTATTTCAAAATAGAGATTGAAGTCAGTTTTAAAACTCAATTAGTTTTAGGCCTTTTGAGAAAATCCTCTTGAGGCTGTTTCATGACCATGACTCCTGGTAGTAGATGGACTTAGTGTTAGTATTTAGTATATTATTGAACCTAAGGGAGTATAAACTTTAATTCTAAATTTTTGGATCAGGAAAGGGCAGGTTTCGCCTTTTAATAAAGCCTGTGAAACATGAATGCCCCCGATGGCATCTTTGTTAGTATAAACACAATTTTCTGTTAAGTATGTGAAAGGTCAAGGTCATGCAGGAACACTGGGTTAAAAAATGTTGGTATCAATGGAAAAATCTTGTGACAAGGAATACATATGTGAAATATCAAAGCCCTATCACTTACCATTCAAAAGTTATGTCCAATGTTAAAGTTTTTCAGACAAACAGACATATGGAAACATTAACATGCCCGTCCTTTAAGTCTGCCATTGCAGTATTCAAAGTTATCTCTGACAAAGATTTTACTTAGCCTGCAATATGACCCCCCCCCCCCCCTCAGGATTTCATATATATGCACATAATAATTGTAACTGGAAAAATATTACAATGAACTTATTTACAAATAGAATTCAGAATAAGAGATATAATATATTTTAAAAATCATGTACTGTACAATGTTTGAAAGTTTGATCCCTACATTATTTCTTCAGATAGCCAAATGTTGTACTTGTAGAAAAAAATTAAAAAGTATAAATCATATTCATATAATGAAATTTAAAAGGTAAATGTATTACCTTCACTAACATATGAACCATTCCACAGAATTGTTGTTATGTAATATTTATTCCTGTAAGCTATCCATTAGGGCTGTCACGGTTCAGCCTTTAGTTGGTTTGGTTCAGGAAAATGAACCGCGGTTCTCATTTTTTTCGGTTCGGTTTGAGTTTGTGTTGTTTAATTCCATAAAGGAGTGAAATAATGGTAAGAAAAACAAATCAACAAATAATTCTTTTTCATTTTTCTGCTTTGAAAGCATTTTTCTTCGAGCCAACATTCAACAAAATAACCAAATTAGAACACTAAGAAGACTTCTGAGACACCATCTGTCAATCAAACATTAGTGCACATTTACAATCAAGAAGTGAAACAATCAATTTCATTGGGTGAAATACAACAATCACCCAATCACAGTCTGTGTATCATACAAGTTGATAAACTACTGATTACCAGATATAACCAAAAAAAAAAAAAAGAACTGAACCAAAATCTGACAAGTACGATCCGAATCGAACTGACAAAGCTTCAACCGCTGTTAACCGTATTTTCAGTTAACGGTGACAACCCTACTAACCATGTTACTGTAATCCTTGAAATGTTTGAATTATGAAAAAATATTCGTAAATCACTCATTTATGCGTTTGAAGCATATATGGATGGGATAAAATTATTATACATGATACTCACGTATATATTTCTTCTGTTTTAAAGAAAAAGCAGTCCTTTTGGGTAAGTGGAAAAAGAGTAAAACATCAACAATTTTCATAACGTTAACGTTTTTGTCTATACAGATGGAAACATTGTTATGAATGTTGTTTATGTTTTACTCTTTTTTAACATACCAAAAGGACTGTGGAAAAAGTATTATGGACAAGGAAAAATACTCTATAAAAAAAATCCTGGGAATTTTCATTATAATGATAAACCTTCCAGGAGGAAGAGATATTATGCGGAAGAAAGTTCATTCACACCTTAACCAAAGTGAAGGCCACTTAGTTTTTATGTGATGAACATACATGTATATGGAAATAATGCCCCGGCCTTATCTCTTAAAAAAGTGCTTCCAATCACTTTGAAAATTCAAAATTACTGGATATGTGTAGCAGCATGCTATTTCCTATAATGATCTTGTCTAAAGATCATGTGGACCTAGTTTAACATCAATAGTACTTATGAAATGAAAATTGGTATGCCTTTGTCTGGCTATATTTCTGCTGGCCTTGCCTTGAGTTGCAATCTTTTGGAACATTAGGCGACAGAAATTTAATTTTTAGTTTTACGGATTTTATTTTTTCAAAATAGGGTAGGAGGAGGGAATAAAAATAAAATAAAAATCAGTAAATTTCAACATTTCATGTTTTGTGCCATGATCACGATCTTAATTCAGCTTGTTTATCATGATTTCAAAGCCACATTCTCTAAAACACTGGCACATTAAGGATTAAGTGAGAATGAAAAGTAATAACCAGTAATTCAGATGAGCGGAAGAAAAAAATGCACAATCAGTTCATTTTATTTTTTTCTAATTGTGGTAAAATTAGGGCCAGCGGATCCGTAAAACTAAGAATTAAATTTCTGTCGCCTTATAATTATAGATTTGAAAGAATGAACTGCATGTACATGTCTATAAATTTATACTTACAGCTAACTACTCAGAAGGACTATGTAGTGAAGCTGGTAAGGACCCCTGAACCAGCTGAGGACATATGTACTGAGGAGGAGGAGGGAGATGTGGAGGCCACACCCACTAAAAAGAGGAGGCGCTCCTCACAGAAACCAGACAGCTTGGTCAAGGTGGATGACAAATGGACAGCCACTCATGCCAAGCAGGTATAGTCTTCAGAACAGTTTTCATGAATGCTTGATCAGTTGCATGCATGGGCAGTTCTTATTTATCATTTATCAAGTTTTTTTTAATACAACTTGATCGTAGCAGGATTTCATGTTTGAATGGATTGAAAAACCAGTCTAGAAATGGCGAAGTCTGTCTGTATTTCGGTTATCCTGTCTGCAGGCGATTACATTTTGGTTTAGCTGTTGCATTGAAGTCTGTAGGGAGAAAACTGTATGAGGTAGCAGTTTATAATTTTACATGATAATAGACCATGATAAAACAAATCACATGAGTTAAACATTTGACCTTGACCCTGACCTTTGACCTTGAGATATCAAATACACAATTTGTGTTTAAGCCAATAGGGAGAAACTGTGAGGAGTATTGACTAGTTACTTTACGTGAAGATGGATTATTTTGAAATGATCACAGCATGATGATTAGTTTTTCCCTTGACCTTTGAACTTGTGACCTTGAAGTTGAAGTTTGATCTACATTTCAAAAACTTAACCTTTGATAAATCCCTTGAACAGTAAGGGGTAAGGGCTTTAATATTTCTCATGTGTATTCCTTGTTGACAAGACCTTTCATTTAAGACTTTCACATTTGACCTATTGACCTTGAATTTTGACATGGTTTTCAGAAATATTTACTCTTGCTATATATCTCTTGAACTGTTATAAGTAGAGCTTTCATGTTTCACTTGTAGATTCCTTACAACACAGCTTTTCTTAGGAGACCTTGACTTTTGACCCAGTGGCCTTGACCTTGAAGTCTGGCATACCTTTAAAATCTTTAAGCTTAAATACTTTCCTTGACTCGAAAGACTTTTGACAAGGCCTTTCATGAGGGTGTGACCTTGAACTTTGACCTACGTTTTGAAAAGATTGAAATTCTCTTAAGGCATAAGGGATATAATACTCTACTTCCAGTTGTTTTGTTAATAGAAAAATTAAATACCATGAAGTTGGCCAAAGACACACGACTTTGGCAATGTTCGAGACCATACATTTTCATTGAGAGTTGAATGAAACATTAAAAAGAATATCAAATATCTAAGAATATGTAAGATATGGAGGTGCATAATTTCTAGCTCTTCAAGGATACAAGATACAATGTATTGTTATTTTACCCCTATTACCTTAATTTGTAAAGGGTAGGGCCTTGATTTTTCATGTCATTTTGACAATACCTTTGATAAATAAAATATACATCAACTAAAACTTAATGCTTCGCAAATTGGCCTTACCACCTTTAGCAGTTTCAGGTTTATTTATTTATAATTAGGATTTTTCTCCTGTTATACTTCTTACCTAAAGTAGAATCATGTAAATATTTACACATCATCTTTTGGTAGGAAGTTATGACAGGAGAAAACCCTGATTTTATCCTGCAAAGTATACATGTACATTTTATTGTAGAATCTAGATGTTTTTAAAAACATTTAGTGACATACTTTGGCATATTAGTTAAACATCACATGACTGTAATAGACAATTCTCACATTAACGCAGTAGACTTGAATTTTATACAGGCCAAGACCAGACATGAAGACATTTGACATAACTTTTAACTGTGATGTCGAAACAGGTCTATGACGTCATAATGAAAAATTACGTCAAAAGTTATGATATCGGGTCTTGGAGTGTCTAAAACGCAAGTCTATCGGTAATATGAAAACGGTCCATTGACTGGAACTAGACCAAGGCATTATATCACCCATACTTTGATGTAAATATGATGGTTTTCAAACATAATTTATAGGTGACCAGAATGCTTCCTGGGGGATTAGATGTCATAGGAGTATTTGCTGTAGCTCCACCAACAATGATGCAGGACTGCACAGAGCAAACTTAGACAAGTGAGCACATTTTGTCATTTAGTACTTTCACCTGAGCCAAAGGCTCATAGTGAGCTATTGTCATACTTCACCATCTGTCGTCCGTCCAACGTACATCCGTAAACTTTTTTAATTTTCAACTTCTTCTCCAAAACCATTGATGGGATTTTGATGAAACTTGGTAGGAATGAAGTACTCATGGTCCCCTACAAGCAAGAGTTGATGTTTCTCGTCCAGATCTGTCACCTGGTGGTGCCAACACAAGCAAAATTAAGTCATGGGGGGTACCCTCCTTTGACAAACTTCTTCAGAATGGAAGTATGTATCGACAAACTGAAAGCATCAGGATGATGTAGAGAGATGTGTTAAGAAGTGTTGTTATTTTTGGTCCTTCTCCGAAGTCAAATTTTTGACGCCTTTTTGGCCTCCGCTTTCACGAAAGCGCGGGGACATTAAAACTGGTCCGTCCGTCCGTCCGTCCGTCCGTCCGTCCGTCCGTCCGTCCGTCCATCTGTCTGTCAGTCACAAAAATTTTAACCTTGTGCATAACTTTTGAATGGTAAGTGATAGGGCTTTCATATTACACATGTGTATTCCTTGTGACAAGACCTTTCCATGGATACCAAAATTTTTGACCTTTTGACCTTGACCTTGGACTTTGACCTACTTATCAAAAACTTTAACCTTGACCATAACTTTTGAATGGAAAGTGATAGGGCTTTCATATTACACATGTGTATTCCTTGTGACAAGACCTTTCCATGGATACCAAAATTTTTGACCTTGTGACCTTGACCTTGGACTTTGACCTACTTTTCAAAAAACTATATCCTTATCCATAACTTTTTAATGGAAAGTCTTAGGGCTTTGATATTTCACATGTGTATTTCTTGTGAAAAGATCTTTCCATGGAGACCAAAATTTTTGACCTTGTGACCTTGACATTGGAGTTTGACATACTTTTCAAAAACTTTAACCTTGACCATTAATATTACTTGTGAACGAAAAGTGATGGGGCTTTCACATTTCACATATGTATTCCTTGTGACAAGACCTTTCTGTTGGTAACAACATTCTGACCTTGTGTCCTTGTGATTGGATATTGACCCACATTTAAAAACTTCAACCTTGACCATAAGTTTTGGATGGTACTTTAAATGATAGGACTTTAATATTTCACATGTGGATACGTATTACTTTTCATAAGCCCTCTCCCTTGGTAACAAAACAAAAGTTTGGACCCTTTGACCTTTACTTGGAATTGAATCTTTCATATTTAGAATGTTGATAATATGTGAGATATATTATGAAAACTTAAGAAGGGGGGGGGTCTGTAAACATTCTTTAAAGACAAACACCCAAAAGCGGGGGACCACAATTCCTTGAATTTGATTTTTGACGTCATTTTGGACTTTGTCAGAAATGCCCATTTTTGAACCGTTTCCTTGAATTACTCTATCAGTGTAAGGTTTTGTGCTCTCATTTACTGCATTTTTGTCATATTAAGTCATTCAGTGGTTTGATATTGATTTTGGTTGAAAATTTTACTTCTCTTACTTTTCATGAATGTTTTTCTCATGTTAAAAAAGGAAAGGGGGGGGTGTATTTTCATACAAATTTACTTCTTCTTCAGAACCACTGGAGGGATTTTGATGAAACTTTGTTATTTATAGAATAAAGCTTAGCTTATGATTAGAATTATGCAAGTATAAGTCACATTCAAATCCTGCTAGGGTAAGATTTCCAATGTTCTCATGTGAGCTTTGTGGCCCTTGGGCCTCTTGTTGTTACATATTTAGATTAGAACTTCAACATGTTCAATCAAGTAAATAAGTATCAGAAAGTTGTTTTTAAAAAGATATAAAGACAAGAGAAGTACAAATATTGAAATATCTGTGGTAATTTGTCACTATGTAGAGAGAACATGGGTATCAGCAGCCTGCTTCCGTAAAAATACTAATTACTTACTTAGGGAATTTTCTTAACTTTTGATCGCTCAAATCTTATTATAAACCAAAAATTGTAATGTCTTGTTTCTAAAATTTTATCAAGTTTGCAGAGATGATATTAGAAAATATAATACGATGTAAATGTAAAACATTTTATACCTTTTATTTAATGACGAAAGTTACGAAATTTTCTGTAATTTTTCATAAGAATTTTAGTGAAACTGTGCCCAGGTTCTTGATTCTGCTGATACAGTTTGTATGTATGTGTATGATAATATCTGCAATCAATAGCATTGATTTTATATGAAAATATTTTTATTTCAGAACATTTATTTATTGTGAATTCTTCTTGTTTCAGATTTTGTATTCAATACATAAAACACTTAAGAAGACACATATTTTGCCTAATGATGATGCCATATCTGAGAGGCTTCTGTTACAGATCTGTGCGGACACAAAGAAGTATCTTTTATTCCTTGGAGAGTTTATTTGTGTAAAATTGCCAGCAAACTAACCTTATGTCTTTTGTATGGTTGCGTATCATTGATTTTTTTTTTTTTTATTGTAAGCACAAACAAAACGACACCATGATTTTCTCTGAACTGCATATAAGTTACCTAAGCTGAAAATGAGCTAATGTTATTTGTGCCCAGTCATGAGTTGGTAAACATTAGAATTTTTTGACTTTGTCTCCATAATTTATGAATGGATAATGATAAAATTTGGTACATTTGTATCATGATACGAGGCCCAGTTTCGTTGATTTAATGTTGTTTAAGGAATTTCTAACGATAAATTTTCTCGTACGGTTTCAAAAATACTCAATTTCATCCTTTTACATGTCTTCAAACTCTGGTTACTGCTACATGTATATGAAAAAAATATTTTGTCTGATAGAAAATTCCCATATCAGTGTCAGACATAGTCTACCCTGATGTCACAGTGTCAGACATAGTTTACGCTGATGTTACAGTGTCATACATAGTCTACTCTGATGTCACAGCATCAGGCATAGACTACCCTGATGTCACTGTGTCAGACATAGTCTACCCTGATGTCACTGTCAGACATAGTCTACCCTGATGTCACAGTGTCAGGCATAGTCTACCCTGATGTCACTGTGTCAGACATAGTCTACCCTGATGTCACAGTGTCAGACATAGTCTACCCTGATGTCACAGTGTCAGACATAGTCTACCCTGATGCCACTGTATCAGACATAGTCTACCCTGATGTCACAGTGTCAAACATAGTCTACCCTGATGTCACAGTGTCAAACATAGTCTACCCTTATGTCACTGTGTCAGACATAGTCTACCCTGATGTCACTGTTTCAGACATAGTCTACAATGATGTCACAGTGTCAGACATAGTCTACACTGATGTCACTGTGTCAGACATAGTCTGCCCTGATGCCACTGTGTCAGACATAGTCTACCCGGATGTCACTGTGTCAGACATAGTCGACCCTTATGTCACAGTGTCAGACAGTCTACCCTGATGTCACAGTGTCAGACATAGTCTACCCTTATGTCACAGTTTCAGACATAGTCTACCCTGATGTCACAGTGTCAGACATAGTCTACCCTTATGTCACAGTGTCAGACATAGTCTACCCTTATGTCACAGTGTCAGACATAGTCTACCCTGATGTCACTGTGTCAGACATAGTCTACCCTGATGTCACAGTGTCAGACAAAGTCTACCCTGATGTCACAGTGTCAGACATAGTCTACCCTGATGTCACTGTGTCAGACATAGTCTACCCTGATGTCACTGTGTCAGACATAGTCTACCCTGATGTCACAGTGTCAGACATAGTCTACTCTGATGTTACAGTGTCAGACATAGTCTACCTTGATGTCACTGTGTCAGACATAGTCTACCCTTATGGCACAGTGTCAGACATAGTCTATCCTGATGTCACAGTGTCAGACATAGTCTACCCTTATGTCACAGTGTCAGACATAGTCTACCCTGATGTCACAGTGTTAGACATAGTCTACCCTGAAGTCACTGTGTCAGACATAGTCTACCCTGATGCCACTGTGTCAGACATAGTCTACCCTGATGTCACTGTGTCAGACATAGTCTACCCTGATGTCACTGTGTCAGACATAGTCTACCCTGATGTCACAGTGTCAAACGTAGTGTACCCTGATGTCACTGTGTCAGACATAGTCTACCCTGATGTCACAGTGTCTGACATAGTCTATTCTGATGTCACTGTTTCATACATAGTCTACCCTGATGTCACTGTATCAGACATAGTTTACCCTGATGTTACAGTGTCATGCATAGTCTACCCTGATGTTACAGTGTCAGACATAGTCTACCCTGATGTCACAGTGTCAGACATAGTCTACCCTGATGTCACTGTGTCAGACATAGTCTACCCTGATGTCACTGTGTCAGACATAGTCTACCCTGATGTCACAGTGTCAAACATAGTCTACCCTGATGTCACAGTGTCAGACATAGTCTACCCGGATGTCACTGTGTCAGACATAGTCTACCCTGATGTCACTGTGTCAAACATAGTCTACCCTGATGTCACAGTGTCAAACATAGTCTACCCTGATGTCACTGTGTCAGACATAGTCTACCCTGATGTCACTGTGTCAGACATAGTCTACCCTGATGTCACAGTGTCAAACATAGTCTACCCTGATGTCACTGTGTTAAATGTTTTGCTACAACATGTGCTGTGGACAATTCTGTTGGATTTATTTTCAAAAACTTGGCATTGTGCGTCCAAATAGTAACATTTTTTGTAATGACAAAGATTATTTTATTAATCAAACAATAGTTTAAAAGATGAAATATGAAATATTCCAAAAGGATCTTTTGTAAATAGGACAGTAGATGTCTGCTACAAAAAGATCATCTTGTCTCTTTTTGGCACTATAGAAATCACATGTCACTTTGAATAGTCGTCAAAATATGCATGTTAAATGGCCATGAGTAGAGATTTGCATCTTTGTATTTAAAGGTCAAAGGTCAAGACAATATATGAAGTTCATAATTTTGTCGTGCAAGGTTTTATGATAACTTGATGTATGTTAGATCTATATCAATTTTGTTGTTTTCGTCTTACTACACTTGCTACCAATGCATTATTCAACTTGACTTTCTCAGATTTACATGTAAAAGTATAGATGTTACAGACCCAAAGGTAATTTATGTCATATATACATGTTTATAATCATTAAAAAAGATGTTGATTTTCTTATTAATAAATCAGGACACAATTTATCATACAGTAAATGCCAAACAATATCATTCTAAATTTTATCTTCATATTAAAAAATATATGAAAAATAGCATCTAATTTTTTTGTCTGAATACTGCTCAAGAAAGTATCATAGCATGGCTGTATTTTAGCATCTCTTGTAAGAAGTGTAGTTCAAAAAAAATATTTCATCATACTTATAACATTGATGTCGTGGTTACTATTTACTAGTCACTAGTTATCCAAATTTTGGTTATTAATTGTTACAGAGTTCATTTAGACCAGCAGAGCTCAAGGTTCAAAGTTCATCGGAAAAATGGATTCAGCTTCATTGTCGGCTAAACCTCAATATACATGTAGCTTCCTCGATCACAGATCAAAGTCAGTCTATGCTGAAACAAATCCAGGTAAACTCACAGATCAAAGTCAGTCTATGCTGAAACAAATCCAGGTAAACTCACAGATCAAAGTCAGTTATGCTGAAACAAGTCCAGATAAACTCACAGATCAAAGTCAGTCATCGCTGAGACAAATCCAGGTAAACTCAAAGATCGAAGTCAGTCATTGCTGAAACAAATCCAGGTAAACTCACAGATCAAAGTCAGTCATTGCTGAAACAAATCCAGGTAAACTCACAGATCACAGTCAGTCATAGCTGAAACAAATTCAGGTAAACTCACAGACCAGAGTCAGCCATTGCTGAAACAAATCCAGGTAAACTCACAGATTAGAGTAAGTCATTGCTGAAACAAATCCAGGTAAACTCACAGATCAGAGTCAGTTATTGCTGAAACAAATCCAGGAAAACTCACAGATCAAAGTCAGTCATTGCTGAAACAAATCCAGGTAAACTCACAGATCAGAATCAGTCATTACTGAAACAAATCCAGGTAAACTCATGGATCAAAGTCAGTCATTGCTGAAACAAATCCAGGTAACTCACAGATCAGAGTCAGTCATTGCTGAAACAAATCCTGGTAAACTCACAGATCAGAATCAGTCATTACTGAAACAAATCCAGGTAAACTCATGGATCAAAGTCAGTCATTGCTAAAACAAATCCAGGTAACTCACGGATCAAAGTCAGTCAATTCTGAAACAAATCCAGGTAAACTCACAGATCAAAGTCAGTCAATGCTGAAACAAATCCAGGTAAACTCATGGATCAAAGTCAGTCATTGCTGAAACAAATCCAGGTAAACTCATGGATCAGAGTCAGTCATTGCTGAAACAAATCCAGGTAAACTCACAGATCAAAGTCAGTCATTGCTGAAACAAATCCAGGTAAACTCACAAATCAGAATCAGTTATTGCTGAAACAAATCCAGGTAAACTCACAGATCAAAGTAAGTCATTGCTTAAACAAATCCAGGTAAACTCACAGATCAGAATCAGTCATTGCTGAAACAAATTCAGGTAAACTGACAGATCAAAGTCAGTCATTGCTGAAACAAATCCAGGAAACTCACAGATCAGAGTCAGTCATTGCTGAAACAAATCCAGGTAAACTGACGGATCAAAGTCAGTCATTGCTGAAACAACTCCATGTAAACTCACGGATCAGAATCAGTCATTGCTGAAACAAATCCAGGTAATTTCATAGATCAGAGTAAGTCATTGCTGAAACAAATCCAGGTAAACTCACAGATCAAAGTCAGTCATTGCTGAAACAAATCCAGGTAAACTCACGGATCAAAGTCAGTCAATTCTGAAACAAATCCAGGTAAACTCACAGATCAAAGTCAGTCAATGCTGAAACAAATCCAGGTGAACTCACAGATCAAAGTAAGTCATTGCTGAAACAAATCCAGGTAAACTCATGAATCAGAGTTAGTCATTGCTGAAACAAATCCAGGTAAACTCACAGATCAAAGTCAGTCATTGCTGAAACAAATCCAGGTAAACCCACAGATCAGAATCAGTCATTGCTGAAACAAATCCAGGTTAACTCACAGATCAAACTCAGTCATTGCTGAAACAAATCCAGGTAATTTCACAGATCAGAGTCAGTCATTGCGGAAACAAATCCAGGTAAAACCAAATATAGTCTCAAGTAAAGATTCAACATTTCAATAAAACTATACAATTCCTTTCCGTAGCTTTTAAAACTCTAAATATGGCTTCTTGTATAGTACATTGCCTAGTTGTATAGTACAAGTCATGTGATCGGAAAAAATAATAGTCATTTACGATTAGATTTTCAGATAAACAACAAAAGACATACGATATAATGCCAAAAAAAAAATGCTAGCGCCTTGTTCTGGTATTTCAAACGGTTCTAAACAGGTCCGCAAAAAAAAAATCGATTTATCAAGTACACGTATCCAGACAATGATGAATCATGTAAAAAAAAATAATAATAAGGCATATAAAGTTCATGGGCGGATCCAGGATTTTTTTTCAGGGGTGGTCCAAAAGTCCGAGTTTTTTTTTTTAGAGCAAAAATGAAATATGTACATTCATAAAAAATTAATCCAGGGGTGGTCTGGAACCCCCCCCCCCTTCTGGATCCACACTTGCACATCAAATCGCATCATGGGCAAAGCCATTTGCTTATTTTTTCGGTGTTCAAAGAGAGTCATGTAATTGTCATCGTTACATGATAATATTAGGCCGATTGGTTGTTTCTCAGATACCACTGCACGCTATAATTTTCCGCTGACGAGACTTTTTTTCTGATAAAATACCCGCTGCGCCTCATGTCCCGGGTAACAGTCGATCGTTGAAGATAATGTATCTGTTTATCAATCTAAAGGAAAAAAATTCTTTACAACACTTAAATATTTCAGTAATCACACCTGGGTCAAGTATTGAAAGCGTGACGTTACGCATAATTTTACGATAACGGCTAATCAGCGGGTATATATGAGGGTCTACAGAGATTTGTCGGGTTGATCAAGCCCGAAGAAGGTTTCATGACTCCTTTTACATGCGAATTCATTTATATGGCAATGGCGGAATTGCTGACGGTCTATAGAAATTTAGACTGTGTGCACGTGACGAGATTTACGTTCTCTGATTGGTTCGAACTAGTCCGTGGCAAAATAAAAATGAATGTCTAGACTTTATTCACGCATTGTAAATATTTTTTAACGAAACTGTAAAACAATTGTACCCGTTGAGTATACTTTTCTTTTTCAGTCTCTTTTTCTATACATGAAATGGTAATTATGCAAACACTATTTTAAAAGAATTAATTGCTATATTTCCGAATCTATTGAGATCATAATGACGTTCAGGATGAGCGCCGACAACCGCTGAGAAACGTAAGCTATAAATAATGCTAACCTACTTCTTTCGACTTTTAATGCAATGAAATTCCGCTCTTCGGGAGATGTATCGAATTTAGACCAACTCAACGGACCTACCCGGAAAAAAAATGCATGCAAAATTTAATGCTTATTCGTTACGAAACACTGGGGATTACGAGACTAGATTAGGTACATGACAGCATGACAACATTTTATTAATAAGTCAGAAAAAAATGTCTCGGAATGTGTCTCAGAATTTTTCAATTTTTGTCCCAGAATTCTTTCATTGTCCCTGATTTTTTCATCAATGTAATTATTAGTATAACACATTGTAGTACCTAACATAACTTAAGTATGAACACTTTACATGTGCATATATAGTGTATCCAAATATTACAACATCAACACTTACAGTAAAATAAGATGTTACAGCAAATTCTAAGTGGAGTATCTTTCAGGGCCTTCAGACCTTTGATTTTAATTGTGATGCCATATTTGATCTCACTGACTAAATGCATTGTCTAATGTTTTCTATTTTGACATCACAATGAAAATATCACCAATTTTTTTATGTCTGGTGTCTGTCCGCCCAATCAATCTACTTGAAAATCAGCTATTCCAGGTAAATTCTCAGATCATGTCAGTCATTGCTAAAACAAATCCAGGTAAATTCACAGATCAGTGTCATTCATTGCTGAAACAAATCCAGGTAAATTTACAGATCAACATGATCAAAATCAGTCAGTGCTTAAACAAATCCAGTTAAATTCACAGATCAAAATCTTTCATTGCTGAAACAAATCCAAGTAAACTCACAGATCATTGACGATGTTCGTCTGTCTGTCTGTCTGTCTGTCTGTCTGTCCGTCCTGTCTGTCCGTCCGTCTGTCGGCAACATTTAGATTGAAGTTTCTGGTTGAAGCAAAATCTAAGGAACTGTATGCAGTAGAAACTTAATATTATACGTGAAGGTTGCCCATGACAAGACCTTTCAATTTATGCAGTAACATTTGACCTAGTGACCTTGACCTTGGTCTTTGACCTACTCAAAGACTTTGGTTAAAGTTCCTGGTTTAAGCAAAATCTAAGGAACTGTATGCAGTAGAAACTTTATATTATACATGAAGCTTGCCCATGACAAGACCTTTCAATTTATGCCGTAACATTTGACCTAGTGACCTTGACCTTGGACTTTGACCTAGTTAAGGATTTTGGTTAAAGTTCCTGGTTTAAGCAAAATCTATGGAGCTGTATGCAGTAGAAACTTTATTTTATACATGTAGGTTGTCTCTGACAAAACCTTTCAATTTATGCTGTATTATTTGACCTATTGACCTTGATCCAGTTAGTGACAAAAACTTACTTTGCAATCCGGCCATACCGTCTTTAGCGTTGTTTTATTTATTCTTAATATTATGATTCCAAATTTGATTTGAATGAAGTATGCAAAATTGTAAACTGATACATGTGTTTTTTATGAGATATTTCCTTTTCAGGCTGGTATTTTACCTTTCTGTAGAAGTCTTCAGTGTGGCTTAGCAACGATAAATGGTTCCTTGCGTACAAACTCAGAATTATTGGATCAATCGCAGAGTGAATCAAAAAGAAGCAAAGGCAGGGACAGAGGGCAGACAACTCCTCAGCAAAAATATTCAGTGGATTACCTTGTACAGCAGGTGGTTATGTTATCCATGGTTTTATGATTTAAAAACTTTCTAATAAATGATGGAATTACTGCATGAATTTTCGCAGTTGGAAAATTTTGTGAAATGTCAATATTGCAACTGTATGGGTGGGGGTAATTTTGGGGAAATCTGAAGTATTCCCTTTAGTAGTCTTTATACTGGTTGTAACATTCATGTGCGAGCTATTTTTGCAATTAATGATACAATCGCTAAAATAAACCCTGCACGAAAATTTCCACTTTTACAATATATTTTATCATAAACTTTCAACAAAAATAAGAAGCTGCTTTACCAGGATCCCTGTGATACTTATTATATGCATCCATTATAAGACAACATATTATGGTGTGGCTTCTTTATCTGCTCCCATATTCTTATTGGCAAGAAACAGTCAGCCCTAGAATATGCAAATTTTCCACAATGTTTTCTATGCTTTCTATGTGAAGTTACAGATCAAGTTTGCATTTTTGTTGTACTCTCTTTGCCATTAGAGTTATTTGCCCTTGAATCTTCAAAACAATTAAATTTTTGACATTTGAATATTCCATATTGAGTTTCATTATCAAACTGATTTAACAGTTGTTCCCTGTCTTTTCATGATAAAGTAAACTTACCTTGCCTTTCTGTTGTTTCCACAGAATTACATCCTGTCTGGTGATCCAGTAGTAAGTGACTGCTCTTCAAGTATAGCCATTAGAGGACAGGTCCATGGTAGGGCATATGTCCCAAGCCGAGCTACAGTGGGGGAAGGAATCCAGGCCATGACATCTGACCTCATCAGGAGCCTGAATGCTCGTTGTGAGCTACTGTGTGAGGACATAGAGTTAGTGGAAGAAGATACAGGTGTGGAATCAAACATATTAGAAAAGAATGTGCTTCTATTTTGAAGTCAGTGTCAAATCTGTACAACAAATGAGCTAAAGAAGATCCCAACAACAATCTCAACAGCACTCACAATAGAGCACAAAATTGAGCATCGACAGACCCCTATCAAGCTAGAGCTGGGACAAGGTGCCCGAGAGGAGTAAGCATCCCCTGTTGGCTAGCTGCACCTGCCGTCAATGTTTATTCAAGAAATGAAATCAATATATAAAAATGCATGCACTGTCTCAGGTAATATCTATATAGAAAGGACTATGGCGACCATGTCAGGGAAAATATTCAAAACACTTACTGTCAAACCATTCGTGGGGAACTTTTTTATGAGCTCCATACGGCAAAGGGCATAAGCATGACACGAATGAGTTAAAGAATATCCCAACAACAATCTCAACAGCACTCACTAATAGAGCACAAAATTGAGCATCGACAGACAACAAAGATATGAAAAAGTAATTAAACAGTCCACAGGGAAAGAAGATCCCTATCAATTTTTGTGTTGAAAAAAATCAAAGTTCAAGGTTCTCTGTTTGACATGTATGGCAGCCTTTAATAGCATTTTCCAACTCTAACTCAAGTAATTTTTGACCTACAGTGATGATATTTCACACATAGATTGTAGATGACACAAGGAGGATCAAAGGTCAATTCTAATTTCTTGACCTAAAGTGATCAAACTTTTCACAAATATGGTCCATAATGAAAGGAGGAACCCTGTCAATTTTGGCTCCAAAGTTCAAGGATCAAACTTCACATTATGAATCTCAGTGTTTCAGCATCATAACTTGATTCATTACTGTTCTAAAGTAATGAAACATCTCACAAGTATTGTTCATGAAGAAAAGAGAAGCCGGAATGTCAATAGTCAAGGTCAAACTTTGCTTGTATGGAGAACAGTGTTCTTTACCTACAGTTATAAAACATTGCAAATAGATTTCTTGAGATGAAAGGAGGATCCCTTTTGAGTTTTTTGGTCAAACCACAAAGATCAAGGTCACTCTTTGCATTTGTTGAATCAGGTATTCTGGACAAGAACTGGAGTTATTCTTTACCAAGAGGTGAAGGTTCAAGGTCAAAGTTGGTTTTCTTATTGCATTGTACAGGAAGCTGCAGTCTTATTCAACACTTAAGCAGAGGGTCCCGTTAGACAGTTTATACTTCAGCAGCTATTTTGACCCTGCTTTACAAGAGTTTTCTTATTTTGATTTAGTCCTCCTAAAGGATGTTATGGGTCACATGCATATGTATTGTTTGTTAGCTATTTATACTAAAATTTATAATCTTCCTTACAGTTATGAAGGAGTTATATGATACACCAGTGCGAGTTTTTGGTAAGCTTTCTGGATCCCAAGTAGAATTCTGTGATTACATGTTCCAAGATGAGAAGATAGAGGAGGTCACCGACAGAATCAAAGATTTGTTAGACGTAAATGTGTCAGAGGATGACCTAGATATGACATGTGAGAGAGTAGCGACAGAGCTGGACTGGGCTTGTGCTAAACAGCAACCACAAGAGGTGGATCTTGAGGTGGAGGGTTCTAAAAGCTCATTAAGAGATCTGGGATTACGCATAGGTAATATTTGATTTTGCATAGGTATTATTTTGATTATACATAGGTAATATCAGAGATCTGGGACCATGTACAGGTAATATTTGATTACACATAAGTAATATTTGATTACACATAGGTACTATTGGATTACACATAGGTATTATTTTGTTTACGCATAGGTAATATCAGAGGTCTAGGATTAAACACAGGTAATGTTTGATTACGCATAGGTAATGTTTGATTGTGCACATTTATATTTGGTTTTGCAAAAGTAATGTCTGAGATGTGGGATTAGGCATAGGTAATTAATTTGTCCTCTAGTACTATTTACTGTTGTTCTAACAGCCACATATATGTAGATGTAGATTTTTGACAGGGAATTTAGATATCACTGTTATTGGGCTGTTCATTGAGTTTGTCCTGATCATAACTTTTTAGCTCTTTCATGGATAAGGTTGATGTAGTATCAACAAGGTCAATATGACTGCACATAGGGATGACATACTCAAACTGTCTGGAATCTCCTTTGTTAAAATAAAACAATTAGTACTTGAGGTTGTCTTAACTTTTTGTTCAGGCAAGATTGAAAGGTGAAATTTTTGTTCCTTATAGAGTAACTGTCTTTTGGAATGTGATTATACTGTGATAACCTACAATGGATCCAGGAATTATGTATGAGAAACATAATTCCTGGATCCATTGTAGGTTATCAAAGTATAATCACATTCCAAAAGACAGTTGTTATATATATTTACATTTCAGTTTTTCGCGCTTGAATGACATTAAAATATGTTTAAAACTCTGTTGCTAAGGCTCTGTTACTACGTTCAGTCAAAGTTCAAATGAAGCCAAGTTACTATGACGTCATAGTTCAAACCACGCCACCGCGGTTATACTCCTATAATTACAGTGTAAATTCTATACAAATGAATGGGCATATGTAAATATATGAAGATAATCTAAAAACTTATTATAATTACAGGAGCAGCAGCAGCAGGGTTGTTGGCAGTGATCGTGGCTGGAGCATCGTATCTGTTCATGGACGATACATAGGAAATCACTCGTTATCGTGATCGACTGTTATATCAGTTGAGAAATAAGGAGACCTAGTCATTAAAGTGAATTACTTGTACTATTTTACATTTGCCACTTTCATAGATTCAATGCAATAGAAATTTTGTGCAAATTGTTGATGAAATGATATGAATAAACCATTCTTTCAAAAGTTGTAATTGTCATTGATCATAACACACTGAAGCTATTGTATTCATGTGCATGTACCAGAACAATTTGCCTTAAATCTTTGAGGAGACCTTCATCATGCAAATCGCTGTGTAGTGTTAATAGATCAATTGTAGAAAATTCTCAAACTGTTATACACCTTTTAAAATAATTCGGACTGTTGTCTTCATTGTCCATGAAAGCATGGGGACATTAAATAAGGTCTGTCCACCTGTCTGTCTAGCTGTCAGTCTCAAAAACTTGAGATTGACCTACTTTTGAAAAGCTTTAACCTCGAGTCTAATGCTCGAATGGCGAATGATAGAGCTTTCATATTTCATATGGGTATTCCTTGTGATAGTACCCTTCAATTAGTATCAACATGTTCACCTTTTGACCTTGCTCTTTAGGTTTGACCTACTTTTGTCATACACCCGAAAATCCCTGAATCTGCATTCTTGACCTTGACATGTTGACTTTATTTGACCTTGAATTGTTGACTTTACTTGACTTCGACAACAATTTCTCTTCATAAGCCCTTTTCTAACAGATTGCTGGTTGTATCTCTAGTTATTTTCTACGACTTGATAGATATAAAGAGGCAAAAACTCTTGATCTGTGTGTACAGTTATTCTACAACAGAATACTCAATTGATATACATGAACATGAAAACAATTATTTAATCTTGATTAGAAAACAATACACCAGACCATAATTTCACAAGTAACATACAATATTCAAGAAAAACAGCTTCTATATTTGGAAAATAAATTCTTAAAATAGGGAAAAAATAGAACAACTTTGCAAACAATATAAGATTTAAATCAATAATATTTAATGTAAAACAAGTAAATGTTATTCGCAAGAAAGGTATACATGGAATTCAATGTGAATACGTGGACACAGTGATTGAGATTGGTGTCCTTTGAGCAATCTGTAAATTTTGTAGTGTTATATTATAAATCCCTCTAGTCAGACTGTCGAAGAAGCTTCTTGGAGTGTTTTGTATGCTAACTGGGCTTTCTGTTGTAAACGACTCCGACTCCGTATCAGTTCTGTCAACTCCTCCTTACTTAGTTCTAAAAGCATTCCTATAAAACAAACAGATCCATGCATAATACTCATTCCTATAAAACAACTTCATGTATTATACTATCAAGGTATTGAGAAGAAAGATGTGTTTGAGAAACACTGATGCTCCCTAAGCAGCAATATAAGATATGCAGCTTAGAGAATATGTCAAGGTCACAATGTGAAAAAGAGAATGGTACAAGCAGACTTCTATGGTATGGCCACTTGCTCATTTATACATCATATATTGAGATTCAAAAATTTTGCCATTTGCCAATTCATCTAACTTATTTCAAGGTCACCAATTCAGATTTACTTGCCCACTGCATGAAAACAATGACCTAAAGGATATTACAGTCATGCATAAATTACAGGTAGGCACATTTCAGGAATTGAATTCTTAGAATATACATATTATCATACAAAATTTCAACAGATTCCTCAAAGTCAAATGACCTTTTCAGAGCATCAGATTTTTGTTCACCCTAACTGCCTGCATTACCTCAAACTTTGCAGGGTTTGAAAGTGTAATGTTACACTGACAAAAGATCTTACTGTAAACGTGGTTATTTTTGCAAAAGGGGGGGGGGGAATTTTGCTATTATGACATCAAGACTTTTCGCATGGGGGAAATATTTGCAATAAAGATGTCTTTTCCATTATAAAAATGCAACGGGGATATTTTCGCGAGGAGTAAATTTTCGCGAAATCCCTCTGTTCGTGAAAAACTCGAAAATTATCCAACTGCAAAAATTTCCACGTTTACAGTAAATCATTTAATTTACTGTTCAAGTAAAATGTTTTGAAAAACAGAGCCTTTTTGTGATTGCTTCAGCCACAGATAAATCAGAACTTCTTACCTGTTATTTTCTCAGCAAGCTGTGGGTACATGGTTTCCACCACCTCATACACCATCTCTCCAAGGTCACTGATCCCACCCTCCCCCTGGGGCACTAACATTGTCATAGCTCTATCTACAGCCTCCTGTAGCTCCATGGGGCAAGCCACAATCCTCCTCTTCATTGAAGGACTCAGTTCTAACAACATACCTGTGAATAAATTGATTTTTAGCAATGTTGATCATAAATTGAAGTAATTATGTTCAAATATGTCCTAATAATACAGATCTAATCAATGTCCTAATAATACAGATCTAATCAATGTCCTAATAATACAGATCTAATCATGTGCCTTCCTGTTTACATACCAGTGAGAGCGCAACCCTAGTGTTAAAGGGGATTAAGTTTGAAATAGGCAAGATCAATTTTTTTTCGTTATATTTAATAAAAATTAATATTCAGCGATACTAAACATGCACAATGTATATTGAGAGAATAATACATAGTCTTGGTACAACACAACTTACAGATCATTTTTAAGGCTGTGACAATAAATGGATACCAAAATGACATTTAATTCATAATAAATTGATAGTTTTGATACATGAATTTGATCACCATAAGATTGATCTACCAGTCTCATGAGTCTTATATAACCTTGAAATAGGACTCAATCTGTGTAACATTTTTACCATTAGATTTCACTTTAATTTTCTGCTCGTCTCTCGATCTTTGTCCTATTCAGGGCAGTTCAAATGTGCACATCAAATTACAACAGGAGTTCTTTTAACATGGATATATGGAGTCAGTGAATATACAAATATTTGATAGAAAGATTCTTGCATTTTACCCTCAGGAAACAGAGAGTCAGACAGAATGATGGTAGGACATTGTAGACTTTGCAGGAGTCTACATGCTGCATCTTAAGTCTATAGCTTCTCTTGTAATTCCAAATCCTTACCTGTAATCTGTGGTGCAAAATCTGGCTGCAGCTTCTCAACAGCTTCATAAAGGTCATCGTCAAGGGCATTGACAGCTTCATAAAGGTCATCGTCAGGGGCATTGTCAGCCTCATAAAGGTCATTGCCAGGGGCATTGTCAGCTTCAGGTTTATCTGGTGAATCACAGCTCTTACTGCTCCTTTAATAAAATGCAACTCAATTTACATACATTTTAATTTTAATCACAAATTTATTCTATCATTGAAGTATTGAATTAAGAATTTCCCCTGATACAATTAATGAAAAGCAACCTAATGTTTACTTCTTTTTAGCATTGTCAGTTGCAATAATGATGATGAGTATTAGAATTATTCAAAATAAAAGAAAATCATTAAAATAAATCAATTAAAATAACAGAATGTTAAAATTTTATATTGGATTAAATACATGATTAAATACATGATGGTAGTATACCAACACATGTAGTCACAAAAAAGTAGATAGGGCTTATGTTAAAAGCTGTTACTCTAGATACTTAATTTAAACATACATGTTTTTATTTTGAATCAAGTGATCATACAACAACAAACTAAACATGACAACTGAGATTGGATTAACTATTTTAATTAAACAGATTCCTACTTATATTCATTCTGCTCTCACTCTAGATACTTCATTATAACTTACAAATTCTTCAAATCTTGAAGTACAAACGGATACCTTACTTACTCTGAAAGTATCTTGCTTGCTGCTTCCACTCTTCTTTGAAGGAAATCATCATCTTGTAACATGTGCAATATTTCTGTGTTGCTGCCACAGTTTAACATCATTCCCGTTATCTGTTCTATCATACTCTGAGATAATTTGGGATGTGATTGTGTTATTTTGATGAACAAATGTTCCCCAGCAGCATCCTCAAAATCAAGCAATTCTGGCTTCATTCCTGACGTGCTGTACTTGGGTAAGGAAACCATTCTCATTCAGCTGATACATGTACGTGTACATACCATTTTCTACTTTCAGTTTCAACCTAACAACTCTAATTCTATTATTGCGCACTAACAAAATAGTTCTCCTAACATTTAATTCTTGTACCATACTTCCTGTATATTTCTTTTTCTCCATAGACAAAATGAATAAATTACATAATTTGAATAATAAGAAGACAAACAAATCAAATAAAGAATTCTTTTTTTGCGGATGAATATGTTGTAATTCTCTTTTTCCTACACGTGAGAATGTAAGGATGTTTACTTACTTTTACCCACAAAACTTGTATTCAACAATATGTAGACACGATATTTAATCAGGAATTATTTGTTTTATAAATAAGGCATTTAAAACTGCATCGGAGACAAATTATTAATCTATTTTTTTCAATTTAATTGTGTTGTCAAAGGCATTTCGGGCTAAAAAAAATTGTCAGATTGATTAATATATTTTTCCAAGTCCAGTTGATAATGCATGAATAATGTTCAGTGATATATCACTCAGTTGATCTCCTTTAGTTTGTTTTTATCGTTCTTGTATTACTGGTAGAGCATATTTCATCCATTTTTTGTTGTACAGAATTTCAGAAAATGAAATGTGCGCATGCGAGTTGCGAGGACAACTTTCCTTTGCATTTGATAGATTTTCTTGCCAGGGAAATACTTGCGAAATTCTAGCGGAATTTGGGATTTGCGGGTAGAAATTCAGGAACTTAAAAAAAATAGCGAATGGTTCTTCTATCAGGTTTCTTTTTTTGTAATCCTTCTGATCATGAACATCTGACATCACGTGCAAAGTCGCACATGCTGTAACATCATGCTTGATGTCATGACCGTTTTAGCACTGACATCATCACGTCATTATTTACTTTTTGCAAGATGGCTATAAAAACGTCGGTTTAGTAAATTTTATTCAGCTGTATATGACAAAACTCAAAGGAAATTGAAATTGGATAAGTACTGATTGATTTAAATATTGATTGAAAACAAAAATTTATTCATTCATCACCGTATGAATTTCTGCTGGGCTACATGTTCTGCGTTACTATTATACACTCTTTGTATAATACAGGTAGGCAGGTCTGTAGAATGATGCAGGGGTTTTTTTTCCATGTTTTGGGGCCGAATTTCGATAATGAGAGAATGATAAGATATCTAAATTTCCTCACAACCTAAAATGTAATTACAAGAATTTAAGACTTTTGAAATACTAAAATGACAACTTAATTAATCATGTTAATAGTAAATAACAAATGATAATAATTAATGATGAAATATGCATGTTAAGGAGAAAATTGTTAAAAGGATGCAAATTATGTATGCATAATTTGCACCCCATATACTTTATATGCTGGTCATAAAATACTTACATGTTGTTAATTTCAATGCCTGGAATTTTATCTATTTCTGTTGTTAATTTCAATGCCTGGAATTTTATCTATTTTTACTGTAAATACTTACATGTTGTTAATTTCAATGCCTGGAATTTTATCTATTTCTACTGTAAATACTTACACCACACCATTTGCTACTTGCGTGACAAATGGCTGTCCAAAGTCAGCACCGGTTGCCCATTGGTCTTGTGGGTTTATGTGTAGTCTTTTATGTCTGATGTTTACAAGTCGTGTGTCTCTTTTCCCTCTCGTGTTGTACTCGTCTTTTGTGTTTTTGCATCGGGTGTTTTGGTGTTTTGCTGTTGATGCTGCAACGGGGTCTTGTTGGAGATCTCCCTTTTTTTACCTTCTAATTTACCTGTAAATAAGTTGTCCATTCGCCTGTTTGAAAATAAATAAAATTTGAAGTACAGATACCTAATCAGAAAAAGTAGAAAAGAAAAATTTTGATACTTGAAATAGTATAAATTCCATTGGTTATTCTGGCATGGGCCATTTTATTATGCTGCTATTCAATGATTGCCGTAACCCTAACCGTCTAATAAGAGCAATCGGTCAATGGCAGCAATAGATTACCGTACCTTTTGTTAAAATTTAAGTTAACGCCATTCTTGTTAGAAAAAAAAGAATCTATTTAATTCAGTTCATAGTCTTTTATGAGGTGTCGAAATATTTCATTTCTGTATTTTAGAAGATGACAAGTAAATGTATCCTGTTTGCACTCAAAAGGGACAGAATTGTTATTTTATTTATGGGAAATCTTTTGTTACTGTTACTGAAAAATTGTACTAAATTTACAGAAGCTTACAATACTTATAAATTTCTAAGATTTAATTGTGTTTTATGCATTATTTTCATTCACATTCATACACATTACTTACTTATACATGTATAACAAGATATGAATTCTGCGGTCATAATTATTAGAGTATCAAAAAATAGACTTTACAGTTCACTGGTGAAATATCGATATGGTTCCATGCTCTATATGTGCTAACAGTCCCTTGCAATATTTCTGAATATATAAACTGATAATCTCTCTCAATGAGAATATATAGTAATAATATACTGTATATTCAGAAATGAGGTTTAAGTAATGAGGGCATGTATACATGTAGTTTTTACATTGCTGAATATCCCAAGAGTTTTGACTGTAAAATTGAGAATCTCGGCAACATGCTCGTTAGTGCAATTCATACTACAACTACTAGTAAAGTGCTGTGACTAAAAGAAATTTTAAATTTCAGGTTAAGTAATGCTAAGAGGTCAACAAAATCAATTTTCCTTAAAAACTTACATGTATTTAATAAAATGTAAACATTACATGAAGATGTCTCTAATATAAACAGGATTCATATCGGTACTTGCATTCATTTTTAGAGTCCTGCATATAGACTTTTATCCTAATAAACATATTTCAACATTGTAGCACTCTGCCAAGATGTCTCAGGATCTCCAGTGGTTGATCATTCGTAACAACTCCAGCTTTCTGCTCAAAGGCAATAAGCAGACATTCAGCAGGGTACGTCATATTTTAGTCTCATGGCTCTTATCAAATATGAAGGTACAATCTTGGCCTAACAGTTACTATTGAGGGATCACCAAGTATTCAGCATTGCGCCTGCTGGCAGATTCATAATCAATGACCCGTGAAACAATACTTGAACGGGCCATTTGATTGTGGTATCATAGTGCACACACATGTGTAAGATCGAACTCTTTTCAATCCTTCTTCATTTGTTTTTCACACATGACAAAGAGCAGATGGCCAGAAATTTATGTAATAGAGTGATGATTTCTTATTTCTGTATATGTGTATTGCTGTTAGAGGATCTAACAAACTTTCATTGTTTACGAAATAGTCTGAGAAATTACAGGACATTTTCAATATTTTTGGTTGTTTTGCTACATGTTGTATATAACATGATTAAAAATTTCCCAAAAATCCACGGGACATTGACAAAAACCACCAGAAATCTCCGGCAATCCGGCACATTCCCTAAACACTGGATTTTAGTACTTAAATTGACTTCTAGATCAAAGCAGGCATTTCATATAATTAATTTTTAATCATTTTAATTAGTTTATCCTTATTTTTGGTTTGTTTTTAGAAGTCATATATTGAATGAAAATTAGGACTTATTTCCTTCTTTTAATTTTTGAATATTTTAGGAGTCAAACAACTTAAAAGGAAAGAACTCTTTCCGTTATAATGGATTAGTACGTAGGAAAACTTTGGGTGTGGAAGCTGCCAAGGATGGCAAAGGTGTTGTCTTGGTTACCAGAAACTCCCAAGGTAAGTAATTAGATTGTATAAGTATTTTTCATTGTCTAAGATTTTGTTGAAAATCCCTCCAAAACTATGTATTATTCATACAGATTTTAAGCAAAGTATGCAGAACAAGCACTGATAAAAATCAATTGGCCATTTGGGGACAAAATTCAGTGCCATTCTCAATGGAAAATGGTTTTAAGTTTCCTCAATCTGTCAAAATTTTTTTCCCAATTCTTCATTCTACACAATTAGTCATGATTTTTCTATTTCAATCATTACAATTTTATTTTACTTTCTTAATTTATCTGCTCATTGTTTGAAAGGTTTGGAATAGATTTTCTTTAAGCTTACGTGTATCTAATAATTGCCATATACATGTACATGGGAATTTATTAAAATTCAAGTGTAACACTTTACACAAAATTCCCTATTTGACATAAAATATAATCTTATGGCTGAAATGTCGAAAGAGCAAATAAATACAGATTCAACAACATTCCCTGTGGAATATTTATACAGATTAAAACATCATTTGCTCCACATTCATTTATGTTGACCTCAGCCTCTATACCAAATTGTCATTCATCATAAACTAATATGTAAAAGTAATCATGTAAATTTTGAAGTTCCACATGTATAGCAAAGTGTATGTACTGATTTTGAGCGTTACTGTTTAGGTTATAGGAAGCCAGCCCAATCCTTCACACGTACTGAGCTGAAGAGAGATTCTAGACGCACCATGGCTAGCATCAGGAAGGTCATCAGGAGCAGCAGATACAGAAAAGATCTGAAAATGGTCAGTCCTCTAAGTCTGCTGAGAGCAATGTCTATGCAATATATTGACATTTCTTGCTGCAGTAGCAAACAGGAATATTCAATCTCATATTGTCTTTTTGTCTTGAAGTCACAAAAATTTTAACCCTTGGCCTTGGCTGAAATGTTTTCTTTTGGCTTGGTGGAGATTTTAAATTGCAAGGCTGTACATGTATTTAAAATTTTATACATTCTACCTTTGCATGAAGTTTAATTTTTATCCTCTTATATCGTGCGAGCAAAGTAAAAGTACAAATGTGCCAACTTATACTATAAATGACACTGTGATCCCCTTTTTAGCTCGCCAGGACAAAAAAGTCCGGAGAGCTAATGCCATACCCTCGGCGTCGTTGTCGTCGTCCGTAGACAAAACTTTAACCTGAGCTATATCTCTTGAACTATAAGGGATAGGGCTTTGATATTTCACATGTAGATACCTTGTGACAAGACCTTTCATTTGAGACCATGACCTTTGACCTAGTGACCTTGGACTTTGACCTACTTTTCAAAAACTTTAACCTGGTTTCTGACAAAAACCTGTATAGGTGAGCTATGTAATCTCTGATTACCCTATGTTCTGATAATGACTTTAGCCTACTAGACTTTTCAAAAGCAAAAATATTATAGAGGACATTCAGATCAACAGATCGAGTGGAAATCTACAGGAATGAAAATATTCTGTGTTTACCGAAAAAGAAAAAAAAGATTGTTTTTCTTCTTCATATGTGCATATAATGCATTTAGTTCGTTTTTTAGTGGCTTTTTCCGAGTTATTGAAAGAAGATTTTTTTAAAAGTAAACTTAACTGGCTGCATGAAGAAGAGAGTGTCGGCTTTTCAGGGCCATGAGATAGGAGGGATGCACAGAGAATTTTTGGTTGCTTTTACATGTATGCATCCATTACATGTCCTTGTCCTTGAGTGGCCAACCCTCTCCTATTCCTGCAAATAGAGAGCAACCAAGCTGAATGATATTACATGTGGTCCCGCAATAGTGGCTCATTTAAACAAAACAATATTCTAGTAGGATTAAATTGTTGGACTGAAACATTTTATGAGGGATGACCTACATTTTTCACTTGAATGACTTTTAAATAAAACATTATTGAGAGAATAGAAGTGCTTGAAATGAATATGAAAAAATCTAATTTATTTGTATCAAAAACCCATGCTTACATGTACTTACAATTTTCTCCTGAGTGATTTTACTGTAAGCTTGTTAAATGATTACTTTTCTACTGAACAAAATGTTAATTATTGCAATCTACAGTATGTCTACATACACATGCATGTAGGATCTCAAATATCATTCCATATGACATATTATAAAATGAGTTGTGTGTTTTATATCCCCGAGCCTTGGCTAGGTGATACAAAAAACACAATGAGTTTCATAATGCATCTTATGAAATGAAAAGTCATTTGATTTTCTTTTTATCACATGATCCTGCCTAAAACTGTGTACACTCCTGCCTAAAACTGTGTACATGTATTTTGATAAATTTTATGTATTGAATCACATATGTATATTTGAATTTCAGGCTGCCATCAGAAGAGCCAGTGCTTTACTCAGAAGCCAGAAACCTGTAGTTGTCAAAAAGACACAGTCCAGGAAATCGAAATAGACTCTTATACAGTGAAATATTAAAATAAAAAAAGGGCTACAAACTCTCTTACTGTTATGAATTAAATCTAGCCTAATATGTGGTACTGTATTTAAATTTGCACATTCATGTGCTAAATTGTCTTTCCCTGCTTATGAAAAAGGATAAAATCTGTCTGTTGCAAGGTCTCAGGTCAAGGACAATTTTGTATTTTGCAGATTCAAAAAAATGAAAGGTACATACATGTATGTCTCCTTGATGAATGATGCGATGACATTAAAACCCAAGGTCTGTTAAATACTACATATATCATGTATGTGGTCAAACTCTGCCTTGATCAATTTAGTCCTGGTATGATGAAACAGGAGAGAAATATACAAATGTAGATTTCCTCACTGTGTGTCTGTTGGAATAATCTTGTCCAGGCTATACTACCTGCATGGATCTGATCATTTTTTACGGGATTGTTGCCAGGGATCCAAGGATGTGTCATAATCTTGATCCAAGGTCATCGGTCAAGGTCGCAGTACATAAGGGTTCAAGAGTCTTGTCTTAACCATTACTTTTCACTATCTGCATGGATCAACATACATGTACATGTATTATTTCACAGAACTGTTGCTGAGGGCCCAAAGGTTTGTCATGACCTTGGTCAAAGGTCAAGGTAACAATGCATGTGGGTTCTCCATGGATCTATATAATAATTCACAGAATTGTTGCCAGGACCCAATAATGCCAAGGTCACGGGACATTTGGACTGAAAAATTTTATTTTGACCTGAACTTTTTACTGATTGGATTTTATTAATAAATGATAATTCCCCTGGGACCAAAGGAGGCAAAGTGACCTTGATCAAAGTATTTGTAGTTGAAAAACTTTGTCCCAACAATTACCATTTTTAAAAGTTTTGGATGGATTTGAATATTTTTGCCTAGCATCCAAGGGTATTCCATCACTTTGAACCAAGATCACTGCATTTGATCAGTAATATTTTGAGATGAAATGTGGATAAAGTTATGGGGAGAGTTACATGACCCCAGTAGGGGTCATATATCACATGTTGATAGCTTGTGTACTTGCATGTATTTATGATTATAGATTACCCTATTATGAGTGTAGTATGCAAATTCATGATTATATGTGAATTTGCTGTTTTCAGTTAAATGGCTATGCGTAAATAAGAATAAGTACAGTGTACAAAGTTTCACAATGTCTGTCCACAAAATTCAGGGGATTCAGATTGACACAGGCTCTTTTGCAGATTATAGTTCCAACTGGCCAAAAAATGGCTAGGGTATCTCTGTTAAGAGGAATGGATAGAAGTTCACATGGAACAGCCCTGTAATGATTGGAGGTGTTCTTCTCATCACTAATCTTGAGACGGGGTTTATAATGGCAGTGTCTGCCAAGTATATCTTATCTCAACTTCTTTCCCTCTGCATGGATATTATTTAAAATGTTTCACAAAGTTTCATAGGACACAAGAGTGTGTCGTTGCCTTAAACCAAGGTCACGGTACACTTTATGGCCAGAGCATTGTCCAGGCTATACTTTTGTCCTCGCTGTATTGGTTTCGGTGATATTTCACAGAAGTTACTTGTGGCTGGAACTGTGTGTCATGACTTTGAATAAAGGTAAAGGTCACAGAAAATTTTATGGATAAAACCTTGGCTGGCTAAATTCTTTCCCTATGTATGGGTTTCAACATTTTTTCACAGAATTGTTGTTACATCCTCAATGGTGTGAGAATGAAGATGATCAATTATTTGATAAAATTCCTGATCAACTATTTACATGTAGGAACCATCTCTTGGTAAAATAATACTTAACACATAGTTTGACCATCATCATACTGGTAACACAGCTCCAGGGGGACATACATGTAATATTATTACCATTCGTGTGCAAGTAACAACAATCTTCAATGAGGATCAGACTTCTTTTAACATGTTTAAACATTCCAAAAAATGCATTTTTCAATATAACTTCATAGTTTTACCACGACAGGTCTAGTTACAGTGGCAAGGGGGAGTTATAACTTAATAGTTCAACGACATGTTTAAGTAAGGACAAACTGGTGTACGCATCAGACTTACCTTGCACACTAAAGAATATGCATTTTTAGCTCAGGTGAGCTTTCTTCATAGCAATCTGTCCATTCATTTTTAACTTTCTTACATTTTCGACTTCTCCAGAACCGAAGTATTTTGATGAAACGTGATATACATGTACATGATGTACTCAAAGTCTCCTGCAAAAACTGTGTTGTGAATCCAGATACATTCAAGGACAGTGCCAATAGTGTCCAAAAGGATACCCCTCTTCAAAAATATTCTCCAGAACTGCTATAGGATCAGAAAACCAATTACATCTAGACAGTATGTATGGATCAATTATTAATAAGACTTGTCAGAAGACAACATCGCTCGTCCTGTAGGTTTTAGATAGTAAAATTGCATTTTTAGCTCACCTGAGCCAAAGGCTCTAGTGAGCTATTGTCATAGCGATCCGTCCGGCGTCCGTCGTCCGTCGTCTGTCGTGTGTCGTGTGTCGTCTGTCGTCTGTCGTGTGTCGTGTGTCGTCTGTCTGTCGTAAACTTTTCACATTTTCGACTTCTTCTCAAGAATGGCTAAAGGGATTTTGATGAAACTTGGTAGGTATAAAGTACTAATGGTCCCCTACAAGTGTTGTTGTTTTTCGTCCGGATCCCTCAACAGGTGGCGCCACCACAGGCAAAAGTAGGTCACAGGGGGTACCCTCCTTTGACAAACTTCTTCTTCAGAACGGAAGCACGTATCGACAAACCGAAAGCATCAGGATGATCTAGAGAGATGTCTTAAGAAGTGTTGTTATTTTTGGTTCCACTCCGAACTCAAATTTTTGACGCTTTTTTGACGTCTCTTCGGACTTAGTCAGGAATGCTAATTTTTGCACTATTTCTTTAAATAACTCAATAAGTGTATGATTTTACACACTCATTTACTGCATATTTATCATATCTAACTTAATCATTGCTTTGATATGAATTTTATGCTTAAATTTTATTTTTTTGATTTTTTATGAATTTTTTTCTTATGTAAAAAGGAAGGGGGGGGGGGTGATTTTCATACATTTTCTGCTTCTTTTCTATAACCACTCTTCAGATTGTCATGACATTTTGTAGATATGAGGTACTCATGCATGGTACCCTTCAAGTGAAAGAATTTTGTCAAGATATCCACTTTTGGATTTTTAAGGAATATTTTTTAAGATTGTACATAGGTATAGTGTATGTTTTCCATGCCCAATGGACCCATGGGGAGTGGCTTCAAACCCCGGCGGGACCCCAACAAAATTTTTTTCCCTTTTTAGCTCACCTGAGCCAAAGGCTCTAGTGAGCTATTGTCATAGCGATCCGTCCGGCGTCCGTCGTCCGTCGTCTGTCGTGTGTCGTGTGTCGTCTGTCGTGTGTCGTGTGTCGTCTGTCTGTCGTAAACTTTTCACATTTTCGACTTCTTCTCAAGAATGGCTAAAGGGATTTTGATGAAACTTGGTAGGTATAAAGTACTAATGGTCCCCTACAAGTGTTGTTGTTTTTCGTCCGGATCCCTCAACAGGTGGCGCCACCACAGGCAAAAGTAGGTCACAGGGGGTACCCTCCTTTGACAAACTTCTTCTTCAGAACGGAAGCACGTATCGACAAACCGAAAGCATCAGGATGATCTAGAGAGATGTCTTAAGAAGTGTTGTTATTTTTGGTTCCACTCCGAACTCAAATTTTTGACGCTTTTTTGACGTCTCTTCGGACTTAGTCAGGAATGCTAATTTTTGCACTATTTCTTTAAATAACTCAATAAGTGTATGATTTTACACACTCATTTACTGCATATTTATCATATCTAACTTACTTTTTTTCTTAGATTGTCATAAAACTTGGTAGGTATGAGGTACTCATGGTTCCCTACATTTTAGTGAAAGAATTTTGTCAAGATATCCTCATTTGGATTTTTACGGAAAAACATTCATAGATACAATGTAGGTTTTCCATACCCAAGAGTAGTGGTTCAAACCCCGGCAGGACCCCACTTTTGCAGTTTTTTTTCTCCTTTTTTTTATATTTATCGTTAGAATAGAAAGTGTGAAAGAATTCTGTCAAAATATCAACTTTTAGATTTTTCATGATTTTTTAAACAGACAAGCTAGTTTGGCTTTGTGTACTTATTTTCGTACGTCGAAATAACTCAGGCACACATGCAATCAAATATATACTCTGAATTTATTTTTGAGATGTTGACTTTTTCCATACATGCATATTATATAACAATTTCCCTATATAATGATTATTTTCTCCGCTTTATTTTTGTATCTATGGTAAACAAAGTCGCCATATATCTTGTGTTACAGATTTGATTGGTTAATTCCTCCACGCCCATTTAATAGTCACGGTGGGTAATCTCGCAACGCAGAACACTAGGTTTATCTAAAATTTCGTGTATTACAAATTATTTTTCACAAAAAGGGGAATGTGATGCAGTGTAAGGATGCCTTAGATACGAGTTTTATCGAAAGTAAGAGAGGTAATATCCTTTTATAAAGCCGAAAAACTATCGGCATGATTGGTGTAGATGAAAGTGAAAGTAGAACGCCGATCGTGTTGGTGCATTATAAAAAGCTATAATATCCACCTTATTTTGGATACAACTCATAGTTAGGGCGTTGTTACACTGCATCACATTTCCCTTTTTGTAATAAATTATCTATTTTGCGCAAAAATATTGAAAAATAAATTGTTCTGCGTTGCGAGATTACCCACCGTGTTAGTACTGTACACGTGATACATTTCAGGAGATTAATAGATGATCTATCGTGCAAACAAAATTGTAATGCCGGTATTTAATAGATTTGATTTAATGTGCATATACTGGGAACACTTTCATGCTTGTTATTATTCATGTACTTGGAACAATTCCATACTTGTCATCATTTATAAACTTAGCTCGAATTTCCTTTGTCTTAGGCTCTCTTAGATGAATTGTATACGGACTGATTTCTTGAAGAAACATCTAATGAGTAATCCCTTCCCGAGGATTTTGAGAATGTAGTGGGGTTCTGTAGCTAAGGGGGGGACGATGCCCCAGAGACAAAAAACTGAAAAAGGGAGGGTAGGGGGGCTTTTTACAACTCTGTGTTTAAGGCCATAATATAAGCAAAATTTGATTTTTTCCCTTTTAAAGTCATTCATTTATTTATTTTAAACATGTTCACATGAAATGCACAAGATTTTGGAATGAAATAAACAGGAGTGTGCAGTTTATTTCTACACAATGTGTATTTCACGGTAAAATGCCTACATTGTAGTCAATGAATACGAAATACAACGATATTTCAGACTCAAGATTTTAAAATTTATGGCAAAAATTGATACCAGTCTTTTGAATTTAATTTCTAGTATCTTGTTCAGACTATCATTATGTTTTAAAGTTTATAGATATCCATATTAGCCAGATTGTTCTTAATTTTCAACGTTTTTTGATCGATATTAGCTTCTTTTCAACATGGCTACCCCCTACTCTTTAGACTGTAATTTAAGTATCTAGAAATAAGCTTACCAAAATAAAAGTTGTATGAGGAATCTCCAAATACATTACATTTTAGTAATTATCAAGTTTTTCTTGCATACAGATCATTATGTAGAAGAAATACTTGACGAGATTCAGGACTAAATACAGCCCTTATCTTATCAGCTCCTTTGCTGTTATATTAATCACACTTGATGCCATTAATATAATGCTTTCATACAGATTCTGTGCCAAAATATTTTTTTGGATTTTTTTTTTACATGACTTTAAGGATGGACCACACTAACAATCACCATTACAATGTGCATGTATTCAGTCATTCAGCAAAAGTGACATGGTTCTCAGGGGAGCGATATAGGCCCACTTGGGCCTCTTGTTTACATAATTATAAGATATGAACGAGCTAAGGTCAGGATCACTAGGTCAAAAGTCAAGGTCCCAAATGAAAGGTCTGGTCATGAGGAATCTACATGTGAAATGTCAAAGCCCTACACCTTAAAGTGAGAAAGAAATAGCCCAGGTTAAAGTTTTTTGAAAATAGGTCATACTCCAGAGTCAAGGTCACTAGGTCAAGGTCCCAAATGAAAGGTCTGGTCATGAGGAATCTACATGCAAAATATCAAAGCCCTGTCCCTTATAGTGAGCGAGATATAGCCCAGGTAAGAGTTTTTTTTAAATAGGTCAAACTCAAAGATAAAGGTCAACGTCCCAAATGAAGGGTCAGGTCATGAGGAATCTACATGTGAAATATCAAAGCCCTATCCCTTTTTTGACATTGTAAGTAACACTCATATCTTTATGCATTCAATATCAGTTAAAATTGAATCTACTCTGTTAACTTAAGCCAGATAAATAAACAAATATTTACTTGTAAGTACAAATTTAATGATACATAAAAGAAACATAATATAATGGGACCATCTGATATCTGGGGACTAAATGTAAATATAATATCACAGATGAAATAGATGTCTGACAAGACTTGACATCAGATCTTTACAATCACAACCTACGAACATAATAGGAATTTTACTCGGCATGGAATGATACAAAAATCTAAAATATAAAATCATACGGTCATCATTTCTTAAAAATAATGTATACATAAATGCTTTCTTTGCAGTAAAAAGGAAAAGCAGATCTAAAACAATGTAAAAAATAGATGAATCATACTAAAATATTAATAAATTCTTAAAGGACGGCATTCAACAATTCTGGGCAAATGTAAGAATTGCAGAGACAGGACTATTTGTAAAATAGTACAATATATACCAAAAATGGATGGAATCAAATAGAATTGGGAAATGGATAATAAATACGAATATACAAATAAATCTACAAATGGTATGTGTAAAACATAGGTGCAGTCATATCACAGTGATGTTAACAAAATAAATACATGTATGTACAAATAAATCAATAAAGACCAGTGTCATGCTGATAGCGAAATGTATCTCCTCTCATTATCATGATCATTAAAGTACATGTATGCGAGTTTAAATCATTATTAGAATTTCATATTCAAACTTTGATTTCTTTTTAAATCATGATAATGCTCTTTAAATTCATGATCTTTCATGCACTGAATAGATACAAATTTGTTCAAAGTACAAATCTCAAATTACATGTAAAAGTTCTTAAAATATAGATCATTCATTGTATAAATGATCGATTAAGTGCAATGTACAGACAGTAGATATTGCTGAGGATTAATGTAAAATGAAATCAAAACTTGTTTTTAAACCATGATTCAACATTAACTAACTTAAAATGTCTCTGTCACTTCATACTGTACATATGTAAATATAACATGTAACTGGCATTATTCAATATTTATTTAGCACTGTAAGGAGGTTATCACCATCTCAACTAATAATACAAATCTCACAATGAGATATAACTCATACCGTATTCATTATCTACGTCAAATATTTAATCATGTTAATACGGTACTTTTATTTCTGTGTATTTCCTAATTTCAGGTTTATTTCTGTGTATTTCCTAATTTCAGGTTTTCGCATTTTCTGAAACTATGTCATTGTCCTATAAGCAAAGTGTATAAATTTACTTATGTTTAATTTTTAGTAAGAAAGGATTCAAGATTATAAATCATAATTTTTCTCATCTATATCAAACTTAATTAAAATGAATTTTCTTTAAATAAATCTTTAAGAGGTATTTCAATCAAAATTTCCAACAATAAATTTATATGTAAACTGAATAAAAACTCTATCTCTCTAAGCTCTAGATATGTATGTAAATAATTTGTATAAAACGATGTAATATAAAGCAATTTTGATTTGATATGGCAGTCACATGACAAACATCACTTCAGGCAATCACCAATAAGAGCTACCGAAGTCTTTACGGCGTTTTGATTTGGCAAGTTCAGATTTGACGGTCCCCATCATTTTGTACGTGAGGTCTCCTATTTCTTCTGTGAGGTTCAATGACTGATTGAGAGCATCTTCATATTCTTGTGACTGTAAATTTATAATACAAAGAAAAATTTTAAATATTGAGAATTTAGTTCAATTTAAGCTGCATGGCAATTACTACTGATTAAAATTCAAAAACCAAAGAATACTTTTCACTACTTAATGAAAAGATATGTTTATCTGCACTCATTTTTCTTCTATGAAATGTCTGAAAATTTCTTTAAATAGAAATACAGGCCTATATGTTCCACAAACACTTTTACTTATAATAAAGATTATACATTGTAGTTTTAGCAAGGTCTTTCATATTAAGGAACAAAAGAAGTATGGAAATTTTTTCGATGTTTACGTACATTTATGAATTCTATATACAATAAAGAGTAATTATCTATTTTAAATAATATCCAACATAAAACCATTGTCAAAATGGCACGAGTTGATAATATAGAAACATCATTTTTGTCAAATCACTTCCCAAAATTCAACTGTTTTTCAAATTGAATGAAATCACAACTATTTAACCATTATGTATAATGAAATGACCATATTGTACATGTTCTTAACCAAATCTTTGATTGAAGTGAAAAGTTGACATATTATCCTATGCATTATACATCTGAAATTAGATCCTTATAAACAAATACATGAAAATGTAGAGTATAAGAAGGTTCAAATTTGCAATTATCTGGATGTCATTATTGATAATATACATTTTTCTCATACAAATAACCAATAAATTGTTGATTTTAAGTTGGTTTTTTTTTTCTCTCTCTTCTTTTTAATTATGCTATATGATGACCAATTGAGTATTTGTGGAATACAGAGTTATTTCCCATTTGAGACGGTATCTGAAGTAAAACCATTATGACGCCACGAAAATGGTATGGTAAAATCAATCTTATGCCATTTTCCTAGAGTTTTTAAAGGCCTTTTTCCATAGAATTAGATGATATCACCATTAGTCTATGTCAGACATGTCACAATTAGTCTATGTCAGATACCATTCCCAGCGGGAAGTGACTCTGGTTTTCAAAAATAAGGAAAAGATCTTGCAAATTCAACCACCGTTCAAGCAGATTATAAATCTTACCTCCTCTAGAACCTCAGGCAACACAACATCAAGAGAGGAGGAGGGTCGAGGCAGAGGTGTGTTAGATAGATTGCCCGCCACAGGCGTGAACATAGAATTGTTAGCTACAGAAGATACAGGTGTGACAAACTGTACAGGTGTCAGAACACGTGCAGGTGTAACATTCACAGAGGTTGTCACTTGTACAGGTGTGACCATGTGCGCAGGTGTAACATTCACAGGTGCTGTCATGTGTACAGGCGTGACTATACGTGTGAGTAGAGTATTAGAGGATAGATTAGCTACGTTGCTAGCAGAGATGTTGTGCAGAGTAGTGTCCCCTACCGGAACATTGTTAGCAGTGTTAGGAGAAGCTCCATCACCAGGGGTTACAGAGAGGTCATTGTCCACAACCTTGACCCCAGGTTTTACCTTTTTGTACTTGCGAGTTTTTCTCCTTGACCTGCGACCCAGACTTCTGCTCCTACAGAAAATATTAACAAAAAGTTAACATAAGAATTTATACATTTTCATCTGTCTTGTATACTGGCTTTAAAAGATTTCCATGACAGCTGCAATCCCTGGATGAATCATCTAGTTCTGAACTCGAGAGCCAACTTTTCTCGGTTTTTTTTTTTCCCATCAAATTAGTTTTACATATATTTACATAAAATAAACCAGTATTTCCAAATTCATCGATGAGTCAGGATATTGAAAGTGCATCAGATATTCGATAAATCTGAACCGATTAAAGAATTAAAGAGACTTGAAAACTAAGATACAGCAAAGTCAACGGAGATACGAAAATCCCCAAGGTTTGTTAATCTCAAAGTGTGAAGTATACATGTATTTGTTCACTCTATGGGACCACTTATCAGCCCTCGTAGCCTTACCTTCTCCTGTATACAATATCATCATCCGACTCTGCACTCGAACTTTCGGTAACATATTCCCTGAAAACATAGCGTGACCTTGACCTTCCCTGTGGTGAGTAGTCCTGTACTCTGGATGCTGACTTGGACCTTCTCCTTGGTCGTCGTCTGCAATACATGAATACAACAGTCATAACGTGCAGTGAAAAATGATAGTTGATGATAACACCGAGGAAGTAAAGCAGAAGCATTTCAACTTGAGTGAAAAATGACATTCCATTTCAATTTTGACCTCTCAGGGTATGAAGAATTGGCTCTTAAATTTCATTCAATATAGAGATATGTATATAGATGATTTGCATATTCATACAAAGATACTTAAAATACAGTACAACATTCTGTGGTCAAGATGTTGAATGATGCTGTTGTTTCTATTATTACCTTAACTGCTGTATAATTTTTTCAAAATAATTACTTATCTAAAAATTGGAAATTGGCTATAAATTTCACCTTGGTGTATCATGGACTAGATAACCCATGGTTGGCCTCTCGGACGGAGCATCATATACATACTCTCCGTGAGTGTGGTAGCCAGCCCCACCACATAGAGGACATGCCTGTGTACGCTCCATGTACGCAGGGGGAGGGGGTGGATTGTGTGCAGGGGGTGGAGGAGCATTAGTAACAATGTATCCTATTGGTTCCTGATTACGAGCATCCATGTCATCATATGAATACTGCCTAGGCACACTAGTTCTTTGTCTGGGCTGACGGAGAGAAGATCGTAATCTGTTATATCCTGCAGATATTGGAGTGGCATAAGACGTAGTTGGCACATTTTGTGTTTGTACAGGTGGGGGAGGGGCAGTAGTTAATGTAGAGTTCTGTAGCAGGTTTGGCTGTGATGAGTAGCGTTGTATCCTGGGAGGCACATTAGGCGTGTAATATACAGGAGGCACTGTGGTTTGTGTCCGAGATGAGTAATACTGAGGCACATAGTAATTGTACAACTGTTCATCAGTGACAGTAGATGCTGTCACTCTAGATGGAGCTTGATCAGAATCAGATTGATCATTTAATGTCTGAGCTTCACTTTCCGCAGTCCTACGATACTTTCTCCTCATTTTCCGCCTACTCCTTGTTCTAGCCTCTTGGACCTCCGCGTTCACCGGACGAGACTGATTGTAAGAGTCTGCTGCAGCATACCCCAGAGGAATGTCATCTACTTGTTGATTCAGTGGATATTTCCACCAATCGTCCCAGTCTCTGGCCGCGGCACCAGAGAAGGAGTTTGCACGTCTACGTGGTCCCCTCATAAAGGCGTAGGGATCTTCTGTGGGATCAAAGTACTGGTCACCCTCGGGCTGAGGCTGGGGAGGGGCAGGTGGGGGAGGGGCATTGTGCTGCTTCTGCTGCATGGCTCGGAAAAATTCCTCTCGTAGATGCCCTATCTCCTCCTGTAATAGCTTGAACTTTTCACTGAAATATGTATTAATAATATATTCATATAATTTGAATACATGCATGTACATACATTATATTTCCATGTGGATTTTTCATGAGCATTTCAGCAATTAAAATATCACCTGAAGAATTTGAATTGAAAAAAATTATATTCCCTACTCAATTTATGTACTGCATCATATTTTTATTTTCTAAAACATATCTTCTTTTGGTATTTCTATGATCTTTATGTATAACCAGGTGTAATAAAGGAAAAGAAATCCAACAAGAGTATCCAGGAATTTCATCTCTTAAAGATTATGCTCACTTTTCATTATCTGGTTATACAAGTATTTTATGATATTACAACTGACACTATTTCAAAAACAAATGCATTTGATAAAAAAGTTCCTCTACTTCTAATTGAAAAACAAATGCATTTAATAACCAGACTTGTCAGAATGACAACATAGCTCGCCGGTGGCAACCATATGTAAATTGCAACAACAACAATAAAAAAGGTCTTATCACAAGGAATGCACATGTGAAATATCAAAGCCCTATCACTAACCATTCAAAAAATATGGCCAAGGTTAAAGTTTTTCAAAAGTAGGTCAATCATCTCCAAGGTCAAGGTCACAAGGTCAAAAATTTTGGTATCCATGGAAAGGTCTTGTCACAAGGAATACACATGTGAAATATCAAAGCCCTATCACTTACCATTCCAAAAATATGGCCAAGGTTAAAGTTTTTCAAAAGTAGGTCAATCATCTCCAAGGTCAAGGTCACAAGGTCAAAAATTTTGGTATCCATGGAAAGGTCTTGTCACAAGGAATACACATGTGAAATATCAAAGCCCTATCACTTACCATTCCAAAAATATGACCAAGGTTAAAGTTTTTCAAAAGTAGGTCAATCTCCAAGGTCGAGGTCACAAGGTCAAAAATTTTGGTATCCATGGAAAGGTCTTGTCACAAGGAATACACATGTGAAATATCAAAGCCCTATCACTTACCATTCCAAAAATATGGCCAAGGTTAAAGTTTTTCAAAAGTAGGTCAATCTCCAAGGTCAAGGTCACAAGGTCAAAAATTTTGGTATCCATGGAAAGGTCTTGTCACAAGGAATACACATGTGAAATATCAAAGCCCTATCACTTACCATTCTAAAAATATGGCCAAGGTTAAAGTTTTTCAAAAGTAGGTCAATCTCCAAGGTCAAGGTCACAAGGTCAAAAATTTTGGTATCCATGGAAAGGTCTTGTCACAAGGAATACACATGTGAAATATCAAAGCCCTATCACTTACCATTCCAAAAATATGGCCAAGGTTAAAGTTTTTCAAAAGAAGGTCAATCTCCAAGGTCAAGGTCACAAGGTCAAAAATTTTGGTATCCATGGAAAGGTCTTGTCACAAGGAATGCACATGTGAAATATGAAAGCCCAATCTGTATTGGTTTAAAAGTTATAAGCAAGGTTAAAGTTTTTGTGCACGCGCACGCAGACGCAGACGCAGACGCCAACGCCGACGCCGGGGGTATGACAATAGCTCTCCGGACATTCGTCCCGGCGAGCTAAAAAGGTTCCACTTATTCTGACTTAAATCGCTTAAATAATCAGCATTCTACAACCCATCTTAGCAATTTATACATGTTAATACCTGCTCTCAGAACCTCTAGTCCCTGCTGTAGCCACAGAGTCCTTCACAGTATCATCGCTGTCTGACCCCACGGCTCTGTCCTCTGTCATCCTGGGTACCTCTGACCTTTGTAGCTCCTCTCTTGACCCTGGCCTTTCTGCCTCTATCCTTTGAGCGTCTTGTCGTCGTACAGGTGTAGCTGACCTTTCTGACCTTGGTGTTTTGACACCTGGTGTTGGTGGTCGCACTGCTTCTTTCCTTGCTGCATAAGAATCAAATACAATTCACATAATATTCATGTAAATGTAGAAAGAAATAGGGCCCCATCACTTACTGTTCTACATGTAGGTCTCATGCTTTCCTTTTATTTCACATTTTTCAAAAAATTGTTAGAAAATAAGAATTTCATCCGTAATTCAGAATCATTCACCACTCATGGCAGTAGACCTAATACATATATACCAGGTGTGGGTGGTCGTACAGCCTCTTCTTGTCGGGTGATTGTAGCTGGCTCCTGTAAGTTAAGCCTCTCCACCACAGGCTTGATCTGTTCTCTGGGAGTATCCTCCTCTGACGAGAACACCTCCCGACTGTCGTTGAAGCTCTGGTTTGGGGTGTGTTTGGGTGTGGCCTCATCCTCTGATTGGTCAGATTTGGAGGAGAACGAGACATTTTGTTTGGGTTTCAATGGCTTTGTAGGAGTTTTCTGCTGCTGAGACCTACGACTGCTCCGTGACGAGTTACTCAGTATTGACCTTGGTCGTTCTTTAAATAGATGAAAAGTCTGATTTAGCTTAACAGATATCGGAATAGTAGGCTTAGATTTTTTTGTGTATTATTTAATTATTTCATCTAGTATTGTGAATACATAATTGTACAATGTTATTCTGCTAAAGAAATTATGAGTATGATGCAGAGTGTTTAAATCTCTGGTAATTTCATGTATCCATGTTTCTCCTTTAAGTATCAGTATACTCTCCTTTTATATACAGATCTTGCATACTAAATAATTTATACAAACAAAGCATTGTACTTTGATTTCATACATAACTTTCAATGACTCAATTTTTTTTATGATTGAGAGGTCTTGCAATGAATGTACATGTATGTAAACAAGTGTCCAATAGGTCTAAATATGAGCAATAAGATTCGCTTTGCCTACTTCACAATAAGACCACACACACTAATAGCTTAAGGTAAGTTTTTTGTCAAATAAATTCTACGGGGTGATAAGAGCAGCAGATTCTGCAGTTTTCAATTAAGAATAAACTTACTTCTCTTCAGAACATTTTACAATCATTTTTCCTTTGACTTAGCCATACACACAAATTCAATATAATACATGCAGCAGTGAAAAAAGCAAAGTAAAGCAAAGGAGCAAAATTTGAATTTTCAACCTAACCAATACGATTGATAATAAATGGTGACCATCCGTGGCCAGATCTTATAGTACGACGGAAGTCCTCTATACTGTCATAGGATGTTAATGTTGTCAGTAAGTCTGGAAAAGGGATAAAACTATCTGGTCAACATATAACTTATTTCTTTGTTCAACATCAGTTACACAGTATTTGAAGTTAGTCAGTGAATACATGCAACTATGTAGATTATTTTATAAATGCAGATATACTTGTTTTCCAAAATTCACAAACTTCCATGCAATCTGTTTCATCAGATCTTAATGACATTTAATTTCTAAATCAATAAATATTCATTTGTCATTGATTCTTCCTTGCTACACACCTTCTTCCTCCTCTTGTATTGCCCTATCAATGCTTCCTCTGCTGTGACCATGGTTACGACCTCTCCTTGACCCTGGCCTCTCTGGGATGTCAAAGCTCATCTCACTCTCCGTTGTCAGTGTATAGCTATCATCTGTGTAATCCCTGCTCTGTGCCGCCTGGTCTCTTCTTGTCCTTGGACGAGCTGAGTCCTGTGACCTCCGACCTGACCTTGAACTTGTAATAGAATGTGTGTCGTCTGGACGGGACCTTGATCTTGGCCTACAATATAAAAAAAAGTTGTAAGGATCCTGTGATCATAGGCAATAATTAATGAATTAGTTATATATTAATCTCACTGGTTAAATTTAGCTATGAAATTTGAATTTATTCTGTACTAATAGCTGATTTCCAATAGATTCATAAGGCGGACAGACATCACAAAATTTGGCGATATTTTCATTGTGACGTCAAAATAGAAAGCATGACAACACATCAAGGTGCTTCAAGACAGTGCAATCAGATGTGAGGTCACAATTGAAAGTTTTGCCAAATAATGTGTTGTCTGGTGTCTGTACATTTAAAATCAAGGTTTAAAACGGTCATAGATATTTTCTACAAAAAATGGACTACTTTGTAAATCTGAACACCTTTATTTACTTCTCCAATTCAAATTCTTTGTTGACTTGTTCCAAATTAAGTTATATTAGCATACATCTCCATAAAACAAATTTTAGAATTAGTTAATAATGACAATATAGAGTAAAATGTTTGCTCCTATTATATTTTTTGCCATTAAATGATCACAGATTGAATTTAAAATTTGGATAAATAAAGTTGCAAATGAAGGATCATGTAAAATAATTTTGCATGTAGGTCAATCTAAGACTGGTTTTTTTAAGAGGTTAAAATGAGAATATTTAAATCAAAAGCTGAATCCTATGTGATCTTGGCAAAACTCACAAGGTGTACTGAGTTGAACAATGATAAATATAAGACTGATACAAACCTCTCACTACTGCTGTCACTGGGTTGTCTGAGCCTCAGTGTCGGTTGTTGTTGCTGCTGCTGTTGCCGTGCCGACAGATGACCTTGACTGACATCTGACCCGACCATAGAGCCAATAAAGCCACTGTCTGCGTCTCCTGCATGCCTCTGCTTCGTCATTTGTTTGAACGTACCAGGTCCCGGTAAGTTTGACAGAGGACCTGTGGCATTACGATCACGACCTGTGGCGCCCTCGTAATCAGATATACCACTATCCTGTAAACTGCTCATACTTGCTCCCTCCGGTCTCTGTGAATAAACCATCAAAATCACAAAATGGCATTTACTTTGTGCGTGTAATTTATATAGTCTTATTTGTACTAAGATGAAATGAATTTATGAAAATGTTATGATATACTAGTATGTTTAATACAAGAATAATCTGCTGAATTATAGATTTAATGCCTTTCTTCCTCCAATGTGCATCATGGTTTGGTTAGAAGAGATTCATGCAGCTCGATTGTTATTGATGTGAAAGATGGTGAAAGTTACCTCATCAGAACCAGAATGAAAATCAAAGCTGTCTGTCAGTACAACATGATGAGGTGATTCATACTCGGACACATATTTAGTGACATACATACAACAGTGAGACGAAGGAGCAAAATCACAATTACCACAACCATAAAAAAAATTCAAACAGAACGGCAGCCTCCATAATGTCACAAAATCAAATAATTATCTCATAGAGGATTGATTAAAGAGCTGAATTAGTTAAGATGATTTTGCATCTTATGATATGATGGAAATTTAATAGTGCAGACTTGTTTTTTAATTTAAAACTGCATGGAAAAGTATAAGAGTGCTTTCTTGTTGATTCAAGTAAATAAAAAAATTCATTTTATTATTTAATAAGCTCAAAATGCATCGAAGATGCAAAATGCCGAGTTGCAAAACTGGAATGTAAGTATGAATATGCAGACTAACATGAAATGTGTATGGTTTGTAACAACATTTTGTGGTCCTAAATGAAAATTTCTGGATCAAGAAATGGTCTTCTCTTTATTCTATATCAGCGTGTAATATATTTTCAAGGATACAGATTTTCAATCTCATCATACAGAATACTTTATGTCCTAATTTTTCTTGTTTACATGGTACCATTTGTAAACTCATGCTATTATGTACGAACATTTGCGATGATAAAACCATCGGTACTTGTTGGAAATGGCGAAATGTTGTGAAAATTTTAACCGAAAGTTGTCTATTAGGGTGCAGGATCCTTAAGCAAAAGAGAACTACTATAAAACAAAGAACAAAGAACTTTTATGTAGAATTGGATTTAAATATTGAACTGTATTTGTATGTACAATATGATTTAACAAAGCATACTCTAAAGATACAGAATAAGGTACAATTCATATCTTAAATATTCATTGAGAACAGGATAGACTGGCAGAAAAATGACAAAAAACACACAAATATCTGGGAAAGCGCGAGAAATTTATTTCTACTTAAATCACGGGAAACATTTCTGGCAAGTTTCATGATTATAGGTGCAATACAGGCTCAAATATGGTTGGGAAAACATTTTCAATCATCTGAGTCCTGTGACCTTGATCTTTGACCTTTTGACCCAAAAATTAATGGCAAGTTTCATGATTATAGGTGCAATACAGGCTCAAAAATGGTCTGTAAACCATTTTCAATTACCTAAGTCCTGTGACCTTGATCTTTGACCCTTTGACCCCTAAATCAAAAGTGGTCATTTTCTATTCACTGGAAACATTTCTGGCAAGTTACATGATTATAGGTGCAATACAGGCTGAAATATGGTCGGGAAACCATTTTTAATCATCTTAGTCCTGTGACCTTGACCTTTGACCTTTTAACCCCAAAATTGATAGTGGTCATCCTTGATCCATGGGAAACATTTCTGGCAAGCTTCATGATTATAATTGCAATACAGGCTGAAATATGGTCCGGAAACCACTTTCAATCATCGGAGTCCTGTGACCTTGACCTTTGACCTTTTGACCCCAAAATCAATAGGGGTCATTCTTGATTCATGGGAATCATTATTGACAAGTTTCATGACTTTAGGTGCAATACAGGCTAAAATATGGCCAGGAAACCATTTTCAATCATCAGAGTCCTGTGACCTTGACCTTTGACCTTTTGACCCCAAAATCAAAAGTGGTCATTTTCTATTCACAGGAAACATTTCTGGCAAGTTACATGATTATAGGTGCAATGCAGGCTGAAATATGGTCCGAAAACCAATTTCAATCAACAGAGTCCTGTGACCTTGACCTTTGACCTTTTGACCCCAAAATCAATAGGCCTCATCCTTGATTCAAGGGAAACATTTCTGGCAAGTTTCATGATTATAGATGCAATACAGGCTGAAATATGGTCCGGAAACCATTTTCAATCATCTGAGTCCTGTGACCTTGACCTTTGACCTTTTGACCCCAAAATCAATAGGCCTCATCCTTGATTCAAGGGAAACATTTCTGGCAAGTTTCATGATTATAGGTGCAATACAGGCTGAAATATGGTCCGGAAACCATTTTCAATCATCTGAGTCCTGTGACCTTGACCTTTGACCTTTTGACCCCAAAATCAATAGGGCTCATCCTTGACTAATGGTGAGTAAGTGTATGAAGTTTCATTGTTATAGCCTCTTTCGTAGTTGACTTATAGTCCGGAAACCAATTGTTGACGCCCTCCCGCCTGCCCGCCCAGACGCCCGCCCAACCGCCCGCCCGTCTCACATCAAATTAAGAGCCGAGTTTTGCAACTCGGCTAAAAATGTTAAGTAACATCAACATTCATGACATGGATTAAAAGTGCTGCTGCAATACTGAACCCAAATTGTTTTGCAATTCTTCAACATGTACATGTATTCTACAGAAAGATGAAAATTGTGAAATTCTTAGGGCTGATCATGTTTGGGTTCAGTGATTCCATGCAAGTGAGGGTTAATTTCATGCAGCTATAACCAACCTCATTAGACTCTGCCATCTTTTTAAAGTAGAGCTGTTCATTAAGAAACAGGAAAAATTATGATGAGATATCTGAGAATGTATACTATGCTACTCAATGACTTTCATTCAATCTCATATTAAGGGAATTGTATGACAAGATATGAAATATATTTTGAGAATATAAAGAATGTATGCTCCAATGGCAATTTTTACTGAGACTTTATTCGACTTTAGTCAACAAAAGTTAAAGTTATCAATTATGGAGTTAGCAAGAAGAACAGCTAGATTGTAGTCCAACCTTCTATATCATGATATGGATCTTAATGAATGAACTATATACATGTATTCTAATGATGATAAAAAAGTTTGGTTGTTTATTTTTCTCACCTTCTTCAGATTTCCGGACCTGCGATCAGGATGATCATGTCGGCGAGGGCGGGGCAAGCGAGGTGTTGGTGAGTCACGATCAAATGTTGAATCATGTCTTGATGACAAACTACTACGGCTGCTGTACACACTGGAATCATTTAGCCGTCCAGCTGTAAATAAAACACAAACCGATCCGAGGTTTCACTTTCCATGGAGTATAAATAACAGTAATTATCATATTCAGAAAATTAGTATCTACATGTTGCAATACTTATATCTTTATTTTCAGCCTATAAAGGGTCACTTGACAATGAGAAATAATGTCTTGACATATCATTTGAAATGCATCCATAATGTTGCATTCGTTCACCAACAAAAATGACTTTCTTTTCATTATTAGTCTTTCATAATAAAGAAAATTAGTTTGTTCAAAATACCTCCATTCATTTCAAGGTCAGAGCGATGCAGTGAGCTAGAGTTACTACCAGTGTGGTCTGGTGTATCACGACCCTATAAAAACAACAAAATTATACAAAATGCGAGCATGTAAGTATATGTATATGATCACTATGTATGGGGAAATCAATCCATATACATGTAGTTATTCACAAAATATCTCATCTTTTTTCAATCACATCTTCACAATGAATTAAGTAGAGAAATTTGTATAAACTTTAAATTTTGTCCTATTTTGTTTCCAAAGTAACACAGTGACTGAAAATTTTCGTGTTAATTTACAAATTCAATGCATAAATATACTTAGAATCAACCTTATTACAATACCATATCACTACATCCATTTAAAGTATCTTTCACTGCACTGTCTAGATAGATCATGAAGACTGACAAAAGAATATCATTTCAGTTTTATACTGTACAGACCTTAGTTATGTGTTTATTTTCTGTAGTAGCGAAGGGTTGTACATCTTTACTCTGTCTACGGCCGGCTACGGTCACTTCTGATTGACGACGACTGAAGGACCGCCCATCTTCCTCTCCTCTCTGTAGTTCCTCCCACCTAAACAAAATTGAATGACATTTTAATTTCAAATTCCTAAAGCTAACATTTCCATTCCAACATTATGAAGGCTACAGTCAAAGGCATGTGCATCATTTATAATTAAAACAAATTATATAGTTATAGGTATGGAATAATTTACAAATTTTGGTTTTTATCAAAATTATAAAGTTATGTTACAGTCTGTAATGATGCATAAATTGCAAAAATCTGCTGAGAAAAGAATTACAAGTATTAAAAGACCTCAACTGAATTAGACTCATCTCTTCAGATATTTTCAATAAAAAATGAAAATCTTATGTTTCATACATTCTGAACATGCTGAAATTCTTCTACTGTGGAATGCACTAACATGCATTTTTAGACTTTCCCTGGTAAGATATGGTTTCATAATTTATATCACAAAATTCATGCATTGCTAAGACACAATTAAGCAAATTAATTCTGCATATGACACTAACTGGCAACTGAGAGATGTATACATAATTTATTACACAAATAATCAATTATTAGGAATCTATATCTCATTAACCTACCGATAGTATGAATATATTTTCTTTTTTACAAAAACAATAAATCTCTGTTTCCTTTGAATTTTTCATTTTCATGCAGAGAATTAATGCATCTAACAAAATTTTCTTTTTTTTCTCCAAGTTTCAATCTCATGAAAACTGCAAAATATCACAGAGACTACTTCTCATGTGAGAAAATTAAACAATTCTGATTAAATTTAAGAATTCTGACTGAATTATGATCTTTAAGTAAAAAAATAAATATCTTCATTTAAAAGTTTTTGAAGAAAAATGCTGGATGATGCAAAAAGTGAGCGATGCTCAATTTTTACCATCATTTGCCACATCTTCAAAGCACCACATTAGAATACACAGTTACAGTTGAGTGAAAATAAGAGCTGTATACAAGTTCTATATAAAAATATGTACAGTATAAAGCAATGCTAACACACCACCAACAAACAGACTGAGTTGAAAAATCATGAGGTGAAAGTCAAATGTGATTCTCTACAATACAAATTTTAAATCCTGACTGATCATGCCTTTTTTCAGAGATACTTCTTTCCCTCAATTCCATCCATCCCATCCCATCCCATCCCATCCTTCCTCCCCACCCTACCCTCTTTTTTTCCTCTCTATGAAATCTAAATCAAGTATTCATGATGTAGATAAGGGGAAGGAAATAGTAAACAGGACAACATGTGAAAGTGGCCAATATGTGTGCAGGTGAACATTTCCCATCTTGAGGTTTTGACTCACTGCCATGTTTCAAATCCTCTGTAAGCCATTTTTGTGTCGCCTGCGAAGCATAGCGACACTTAGGGATTACTTTGTCCAATGTCTGTCTGTCTGTCCGTCTGTCACACTTGGATGTCATACCCTATAAAAGTGATTCCTGAGTGTCGCTATGTTTCGCAGGCTACACATGCATTCCTTGGAATGATTTTTTTAACAAGTTGTGAGCTATGAGGCTTAAGAAGAAGCACTGTAGTGATTAGCGTGAATTACATATCATTGGTGTCTTTGAGGTCCTTAAAATTTGGTTCATGGTATCATATTGTAGATCAAAACTTCATGTACAAGAAAATAAATACTGTATTCAAAATTGACTTATCATAATGCATGTATTACTATGGAAACCACGCTGAAACAAGAAATTGTTTGAAAACTATGCAAATTGAACCTTTTTCATTTAATTCTGAAATCCAAAATCAAAGTTGACAAGTATCAATGTGAAATTTCTGCTAGCCTTTGCCCACATGGCTTATATACATGTTCCTTGAAGGAGTTATGGCAGTAAGTCGTAGCTCATGATGTTTGCAGTTTATAACCCCCGCTACATGTATACCTGCTTGTAGCTTCCGTGTCCGTCTCCTCATCCCATATGCTGGTGTCATGTGACACATAAGTTGACGATGATGAAATACTGGAGTTCCGCCCACTAAAGAGTTGTGCAAGGGAGATCATTATATAATCAAAGGAAGGAGAAGGTAGACTGGTGTTACCAAAAAAAAATACACTATTATATGTATGTTCTATGAATGATAGCCTTTGCAATATAATGATACCATGCAAATATGATAAGAATTGTTAGTGCATAAACGAAAAGTAGCGTAAAATATTTCCAAAACCAAATCTAATTTAATCTTGATTCTACTTTAAGCCAGCATTTATTGAAGCGCACACCAAAAGCTTTTAAATTGTAAGTTGCTTCAGTCCTGACATGAAGCTATTATTGAAGCTGTTAAACCAAATGTTATAAGAAAAGTATGCATGATATAAACAAGAGGCCCTCACCTGCCCTCAAGCTCATGTGGCATTGGAAATACAACTGGCTCCTCCTCACTTATCTGATGTAATTTCTGTAATAAACAAGATACCATCATTATGGGTAACGACAATCGCAAAGTATTGCAGCAGCTAGGATAATACATAATGCGTTAAGAAAAATAATTAAAGGGTAGAATAGTGAATTCAACTGATAAGTTTTTTTTCATGCTGAACTATCTCTCTCTCTCTCTCTTCATTACTACAGAGAAGATGACATACCCTGACTAGATTATCTATCTCCTGGTCTCTCTCTGGGGTCTGAGCCATCTGTTTCAGCCTCCTATACCGGTCCATCAAGGCGTTATACTCATCATGTAGCCGCTTTAAATTCTTCTGTAGTTCCTCATCCTGCTTAGGTTCTAACATATCAACTCCTGCTTTAGTTCCTTTTATCTTCTTCTTCATCTGATCAACAGACCGTGTCTCCTGATCACTCATGCCTGACGTCATGACGTCACTGTCTGACTGTCGTCTGTTCGTGGCAAACGGCTGTCTTTGAGAATGCTTCTCCTTTCTTTTTTCTTCCACCTTTTCGTGAATTTCATCAAACTTCATTCCGAGTTTAAAGAGTTCACCCTCAAGCTCCTTATTATCATCAAAAGTTACATCCCCTACCGCAGTGCTCCTTTTGCGGGCGTTATAGTCCTCTTTTGCCCGTAGATAATCTTTGCGTAAAGTCTCGTGATCATTCCTGATTTTATCGAAAACTCGTTCCTGTTCGTCATGCGTCATTCCCTGACCAGCATCCAGAAGGGCTTGGAAGGAATCCATCTAAATCAACGGTAAAATTCAATGCTTTAAATCAGATTCAACTCAAAAACAACTCAACAAGTGGTCACATACGGATGAATCAATCATTTTTCGCCTCAACTAATTCTGTAAGAATTTCATTCACTCCCTGATGTGTACGTATAGGTATTTACTCTGATAATTTCTTTTCAACCTTTTGTAAAGGAAAATTTTAATGTCAATATTTGTAAGGAACAAGTGCCCGTCTGATAGTAACATACTGGTGTCAACAGAAAGCTTAGACACCTGGCAAAATTGTTCTGAACTCTACACTTAATTTTGTAGTTTATTACTGAACAGAACTTCTGTTTGCTTTTAGGAACATCAAAATGAACAACTTTGTATTATTAAACTGATTGATGAAAAGAGAGATACTTTTTTTTCCAAAGTTCGTGAATCGTGTGCCCAAAGAGATCACGTCAGAGGAATTTCAAGTAGCCTAAGGATGACTTTGAAATAAAGCCACCGTTCCACTGCAATCCCGCTGTACCTACGACCATTCCCGACCGCGATTTTGACAAGAGCGGGTAAAACTTTCCCGACCTTTTCATTTTTTTCTTGTGATTACGCTCTATTCCCGACCGATTCCCGATCAATATATGACCGATTCACGTTTCATCGCGGACTTACTCACGCTTTACCCGCTCTACTCACGATCATTTTGCCGACCAAGTCCCGTTCTATCCGATCAAACTCCGATCTATTCCTGACCAAAACCCGATCTATTCCCGATGCAATCCCGATCCATTACCGACTGTCTCCGACGCATTCCCGCTCAAAACATAAATTCTAACTTAAACTGATCTCATTTGTCATCCAATGATCCTATCGGCCAAGAAGAAGCCTATATTTCTCGTTTTGACCAAGCCTTACCCAAAAGTGTCGCGATCAAAATTAAAAAAAAAATTCCTTACTTAAAAATGGCATTGGATAGCCAAGAATCGTCACCGCAACATTTAGATAATAAGTATTTCGAACAAATCAATATCAGTGCGAGAAAATGAATGAAATATCCACAGATCCTATTTGAAGCGTCGTTTTGTCGTAACTTGGTCATATAGAGCGTGAATAGGTCGCAAGATGGTCATGAAAAGGTCTTAGTACGATCAGCAAACATTGAATCTGTAGTGGATAGATCGTGGTAAGAGAGTAGAATAGACGGATAAAGATCGGGAACAGAGCGTAATTAAAACGTATCTTGTGCGTGAAGAGAGCGGGGTTAAGTTTTATGCCGATCAGACCACGCTCAAGCCACGCTCTTTCCCGACCAGGACACGATTAACCTAGGCTGTACCCCCGACTACCCCGACCAAGCGCCGACTATTTCACGACCAAAAAGAGAGCGGGAAAGTTTCCCGTATTTTTTCAACCGGTTGAAAGAATACGGGAAACTTTTCCCGACCTCTAAAGCGTGCCCGCTCTAATACCGATCGATTTTGGACCAACATACGCTGTACAAGATCAAGATACGACTAAGAGCCGTTCTCTCCCGACCTGGCAATTTTCGAGGTCGGGAATGAACGTAGGTACAGCGGGATTGCAGTGGAACGGGGGCTTAATGTAATCCAGTCACTCATATCAGGGACGTACATGTACTGAATATACTTCGTTATATAGGTCCCTGACCATACCCTGAAAATTTTGCATATAACTTACCCTCTGATCTAGTGTTTGGGCGTGAAATGTTAGTCCCATTTTGACGCCCTCCGCACCATCAGCAGAGGTGTCCCTCCTGTCCGCGCTCTGGGGTGGCATTGCGTGACCGTTGACCAATGACGCCTCAGACTCCGTCCGTCTCCCACTAAAACGTGAGTCGTTGTGTCCAGCATTTCTGTCCGGTAAAAATTCGGCCGCTACGCTCTCTGTGAATAAATAGATATATTTCAATGTAACTTCAAAATTTTAAGAATATTTTTCTTACTTTTTGTATACTACATAATATCTACCTTCTTCTTTACATGTGGACACCTCAGATATAATGGAAAGAGGCATCAGAGAAAGCCGCCGTCAACAGAACTATAATCTCCACACAAATCACAATACATTGTATAGTCTATTTCTCCAAATATACCGGCACTTTTGATGCACTGACGAAATATATTTAAAATTCATTTTTCACATAAAATGTTCCCGTCCTAACATGAAGCCTCAATAGAATCACAAATTACACGTTTTATACTGGTATAACTTGTGGAATAACAATAAATGTGCAAACGTGTCCCAAACAATGGAATTTAATATGATACAATATAAAGACTGAACCTAATCCTATCAAACTTGGTATGAATAGCAAAATACATGTACTGTGTCACTTCAGACATTAACATTACAAATGTTGTAAGTATTACGAATATCTGAGGGAGTCCCATGCTATCACCTGTACCTTTACTTTATGCAAGTGTTTTAATGGGTTGGAATGGAAAAGTTTGGATTAACTCTTACCACCTGAAAATTATTACACATTTATTATGGGTATGTTGAAGAAATCAGTAAAATACAGACAAATCTTAAGGTGGATTCACGATACGTCACGCAAAGATTCCCATTAAATACGATATTCAGAAACAAAGGCAATCTTTGTGTTGCTTAAGGTTTTCAACTGTGGATGCCATAATTTATAAGTTATCAAAATCATGTAAACAATCAACCTTTAATTTACTAGTTTTAATACGTGTGAATGACCAGGTTAAATATCTACGACACCTTAAAATTTATACGTCTATGCATCACACCTATGTTCCGTGGTCTTTATGCCACGCCTATTTTGGGGATTTAAAAGTACCAATGTCACCTCTGACATGACATGACATGTCCTTAAACACACTATTATAGGCTTTCAATATTAATGAGGAAACAAGAGAACCAGAATGGGTCGATATCACACATACAGGAGATAGTATACATTGTAGGCTTTACTTTGGTCACTTGAAGATACATATACATGTTGTATGGATTTAATAATAGCATTCTATCGATAAATCAAAGAACCCTATATATCTATTCTTTCCTTTTTTGCGACCCATCATGATTTGATCCCACTACCCTCAATATAACATAATATGCATACTATAAACGTTAAATATTACGTCATGATTACTGACATTAATGTACTTTAGAGAAGACACGAACTAAATAATATTATAACAAAATAAACTTGCATTTAGGTCCATTTCTTCTCCTGCGGTAGTATACTAGAGAATGTCTGTAAATCATATGACCCGCTGTAGCAGTTTGTCTCTTCAAAATAACATTCCAAAGAAGGAAGTACGACCCTGGCCAAATGAATACCAAGACACCGCTAAAGACGGTATTAATGGCCGGACTGATGACAGCAGCTTGTGTTTTGAAACACTATGTCCATAGAAAGCAACAGAGTTATTGCCATTCAAAGTTCAATGTGAGATTCTATATAGTTCTGACACACATTAGTCTAATTCAAAGTCATATGTCCAAGGCCAAGGTCAATCCTCCAAAGTCAACTTCAGTACCAGAAATCATTTCAACCAACCATGTTCTACCTCTATGTCAGTATGACAAGTTTTAAAGTGATACTTCATAGAGTAACGGCGTATGTCCAGTTCATAACAAAACTGTCAAGTGCAAGGACAATACCTGAAATCAAGTTCAGTTATTAGTATCATGTTCTACCTCTATGTAAAATTTTAATGTGTTATCTAATACAGTACATTAAAGTATCATTCATTGTTTCATATACATGTTATATTGGTACGACAGAGTCTTATTCAAAATCTTATTTTAAAGTTCGAGGTCAAATCTCGAGATCAAGGTCAATAACTGAAATCAGGTCCACTGGCTTCGATATATCTCCATGCAAAGTTTGAATGTGCTATATTATTGGTACCTTACAATGGTCAAGTCAAATACAAAATTGTACCTTCAAGGTCAAGGTCAAATTGCCAGGTCAGGGTCAATACCTGAAATAAGGTCAACTCATTATTTCCTATCTCTATGCAAAATTGAACGTAAAATATAGTATGTATACAATAGAGATAAAGTCATTAAGTTACATTTTCAATGTCAAGGTCAAACTACAATGTCAAGGTGAAAGACAATAATTGCGTTCAAATCCTCTCACCATGCTTTATCATTGTAGCAAGTTTGAAGATTGTACCCCTTATAGTTCTTTCACAACTAACCTATTTCTCAAAGTCTAGGTCAAACCTCAAGGTCAAGGTAAAAAACAATACCTGCTTTCAGATCCTCATCATGCTTTATCTTTTTATCAAGTTTGAAGATTGTGCCCCTCACAGTTCTTTCACAACTAACCTAAATGCAACAGCTGAACCAAATTGTTGACACAGACGGACAGACAAACGGACATCGCAATTTCATAAGATGGATTTTGCCTCACAATCCGGCCAAAAATGAATTGGTACAAAATATACCTTCCCTCCTAATAAGGCTACAGCAATCATACATGTACATGTATATCAAGGAATTTTACTTCATAAGTGAAAATTGTTTTGATGATTGAAGTCTCCTTAAAATTTTCTTAAGCTGACCTTGACCTTCCACCTAATGACCCAAAATCCAATAGCTTTCTTCATCTGATAGCTACTTTTTGGCTCGGATTATTGGAAGTATTCTCATGAGTTATGAAACAAGTTCTTTATTTCCAAACAGTGACATTGACCTCATAATAAACAGAAGTTTCCAATAAGTATTCAAAACATGTATAATATCCAGTTTTGGTGGTTTTAAAGGATTCTCGAGTTATCATACTGAAACATTACTGAAGATTGATATTAATCAACTCTTAACTATCCGCCATTACATAACACAGGCATAAAATGCCCAGTGTTATGGTCACCTCCATTGTCCGTCCTTAATGATTAATACAACTTACAAACCTTCAAATGTGATTCTTTTGTTATTCATCGGTCATTTTATTTCATAAAGACCGCGGACGATTCTAAATATACTAGGTTTTATGAACGTTCAGTGAAGTGTGGAGGTCAATAAAAAACAATGAGGGGCGGAGAAAAGAAAATTATTTCAGTCGCGGGTGTGAATTGTTTTGATTATTAAGAGTATTCGGCCATAGTATAGATAATATTGTGTTTCAAGTCCGCGAAAGAATCCTTTAATGAGAAATGTGAGCAGGTTCTTCTATCCATAAAAGCTCAAAATACCATCTCAAATCAATCTAGATCCCCATAGCGATTCTTGAAGACCAATTATTCTATATGCTCTCCAAATAAATGTATATTGAGGAACTTGACTGACAAAATAAAGAAATATTGTCCTTACTCGATTAGAAAACCTTTCCTTAAATTTAATTACCTATTCAAAGACCTTAATGGAAAAAGAACTCATTGTTTACCTGTTATTTTCTTCTCTGACCGAATACAGGGTAGTGAGGGTACCTTTCAGAAAATTTCAGAAAAATTATCGGGATGTACAACAAACTATTTTTCTACTATGGCCTGATAATCGTTACCGTCCACCCGATAATTTGCATGGTCAGTTTCATTTTTAAAACCAGGGGTGTCTAAATTTTTGGATTTTTATTTTTCTGAAAATTTAAGAAAATCTGCGGTTTGTAAGTCGGATAAAGACCTCGTTGAGGTCTGTATGAAGGTTAGATGCCCTCGGAGAGAACAGGGTGGTGTTTAAAGACCTCGGCCTTCGGCCTCGGTCTTTAAACACCACCCTGTTCTCTCCTTGGGCATCTTACCTTCATACAGACCTCAACTCGGTCTTTATCCTATACATAATCTGTTTTTCCTTCAGTTATACTGTTAATCAGACAATATACATGTAGTTTTCTCCACATTTGAGTAAGAAAGGAATTGTTAAACAGATTAGGGTATATAAGGGTATTTAGGGATTAATGACAGCTATATTACCCTCTGAAACGACTGGGCAAATACACTATTGATCTTAGTCAAATTTATGGAGGAACAAGTAATAAGACAAATAGACAAACTAACGTGGCGTAAACGTCCCCATAGAAAGATTCAGCCTGAATTGCACGAATGCAAGCTTAAAAGTTATGAAAAGAAATATGAAAGCTATTTTCTTTTCTATTGATTTCCATGTGTTCTAAGGAAATATTTCATGGACGGAATTCAATTCTGGACCTTTTCAATTACCAAAGTCATTTAAACAATTAATTCACACTAAATGTATTGAATGAAAATATTCCATATATCATGCCAAAATTTGAGTGTTCACTTTATGTATAGAATAAACGATTCGGTCTGGGCAAGGTTTTAATGTGAATTCAGCGTGCTTTCGTGATAAAAATAAATTGGACGTTTACCAACAGATTGTCGTATTTAATCGAACTATACATCTGCAATGTCTGAATGGTGTAATAATAGTTTAAATTATTTGACAAACAAAATAGATAAAGGAACATGAAGCAGCACTTACCATTCAGTGTCAGGGGACTTGGTACCCCTAAAGATCCTTGGAAAGGTGAAGGAGATTTAACCCCACGGCCTATCTGACCCATTTGTATCATCTGAGGTTGCTGTCCCCCGGGAAGGGCACCTGCTAACGCCTGACTGGGCGTGGGTGATGCTGCATGTAATGTGACAGTGGCTCCCAGACGGAGCTGGTCGATGGTCAGTTCGGCCTGAGCGTACTTGGACAGAAGTTTGTCATAGTCCTGTTGTAACTGCTGGACAAGCTCTGTTGCCTGCTTTCTCTTGTGAAATTCCTGATAAAGCTTGGAAGACAATTCAGTGCGAGATTTCTCAGATGTGGTACTAATCTCACTATGGTCACCTTCTCCAATGTCAATATTCACTAATGACATAGTAGGCTTCAGAGGCTTTGATCTCTTGGCGGCAATGTTAGTGGTGCTCTTACTTTTGACCTTGAGAGGTTGGTTGACCTCCGCGGCACTTGGTTTTGGAAGAAGTCGTTTAGGCATCTTCTCGCTACCTGACCTCGTATCTCCTTGATTTTCGGATTGAAAGAAACTCTCCTGAGATTTTGCTTTTGACAAATTCGATGAGGTATTAGGGAGTTTTTGATTTCTGCTTTGTAGAAAAACTGTCTGAAGCTAAAGACCTCTGACTAGCGACAGAATCCGGGCGATTCGTGGGAGTGTGTGACCTCGATCCTTGGTAAGTAGAAGGTCTGGAATCAATAGGAAAATTACTGGAAACGGGAGTTAGTGATCCTGACCTATTGAATGGACTCTGAGACCTGCTTCCTTGTGACCTAGAGTCCTCGCCACGACTAAATGACCTGTCACCTATAAATGTTTGACCTTGACCTCTCCTATACGGAGTGTTACTCCGACTTCCGCCATCACTTATTCGACTATTTGGTCTACTACCAGAACTCGTAATAGACCTGGGACTAATAGATCTATCGTCCTGATCCGATTTTCTTTTCTTTAATCCTGGCTCATCAGAAATCCTACTTGTTATTATAAATATTTCGTCGTCGTCACCGGGTGTTTGCTGGGATTCCTGGAATTCTATACTAGCGGCGTCATTGTCAACCAAATTAACTTGCAGCACATGGTTCTCAAACAACTGTAGCGCTTCCTCCGGAGAAATTTCCGGGAAAGGTTCGCTACCTATTGTCCTCGCGGAGTTTGCTGTACTAGGTCGAGTTCTTGAAGCATCGGGCTCGTGACTGTCTTCTGCGTACCTCTGGCCAATCACGTTACCTATTAGCTGCTCACGTGTCGGAGTTCGACGAAGAAACTCCTCTATTTCATCACCCTGTTCTTCCTCGTCCGTAAAATCCTCGTGGTCACGTGACACATGAGCTTCTAACTCCTCAAATTCGTTCAGAGAATTTTTATCATTTGAAAAATCTGCACCATCCAAAAGAACCCCAAGTTCTTGTAGTTGTTTATAATATTCCGGATCAAATAAATCCTTGTCCGAAGTGGCACTCTTCCTGTCCTCTGTGTCCTCAAAATTCAAAGAATTGTTAAAGCTGCTCCTTCCGCTCTGGTTTATATATAGATTTGTAGGGGTATTCCTACTCCCGTCATGGAATCCCTTCACCTTATCAACACGATCAAACTCATTTTCAAAGTCTTGGTCCAAACTGAGGTCATCTTTCGAGGCTTCAAGGTCACTGATATTGGCATGGTCGTCAAGGGGATGTGATACGTCATCAAAGCTCTGGTAAGACTGTAGATCAGAGTGTCTGAGCGTTGAGGAGCTGCCAGCGATCTGTTTGTCCCGCTCTAGTCCGGAGTCTGTCCAGTGTGTTCCGGTGGATCCTGTGGTGTATTTACTCTGTGTGTCAAAGCTATCACGGATTATACCATCATCGTCAATCACAATCCCACCGGCCGCTGGAATAAATGGAGAAAACAGAAATTACTAGAATATCAATGTCACAATAATATGTGCAAGACCTTAGACCTGTACACAAATGTAACATGCATGTCAACCGAAAAAAACTACCATTCTAACATTCTTATACATGTACTCTCACCTACATTAATTATAATTTATGGGTTCACGGTTGCAACAGCTATTTTGTTCATTTAATCCTGAGGTTTATAATGAGGTTAATAGCAAGCTCTAAAGAAGAACATGTCGATTTTACAGGTTGATAGTATTTATCATAACAAACCATCACAATGGTCGGATCATAAGATAGCCATCTTGGTAATCAAATGTCGGTTCTACATGGCTTACGTGGACCTAGACGTTTACCCTGTGAATTCTTACATTGGAAAAGGAGGGAGATCTCCATACTTCCGACTCCCTTCCACTGCTTTAAGACTGGTTACCATAGAAAAATATATTACTTTTCATGATAAAGTTAATAAATAACAGCCTCTTGATTCGTCTATACTTCGTTGTATTTAAGGTTCCCCTTTGTTTTAGGGGAACAGGTGTTTTAAAAACGGCCGTCTTTTTCTAACTTTCAATTCTGTATCATTAAAAGTGATTCAATTCACGCTGATACAAGCATCAAGTCTTCTAGTATCCTTCATTTCTTACTACAACCCGACCCTTTTAAATATGAAGTATCTATACAACAAACTAAATACTATAATTTCCTTGTTTTAAATTATTGATTAATTAGCTCCATCAGCTAGTCCTATTCATAAATATTTCACACAACGTTTACATCTTAATTGCTCTACAAAACAGAGTTTTTATTTAGAGTTTGTTTTACAACGATGAAATCGATCAATTACCCGACAGTTTGTGCAACTATAGAGATAATCTTCATCATGCCTTTAAACTCACCAAATATATTTGGCCAATGAGCCTTACAGAAGAGGACAGGGGGAAAGTTTAATTCAAACATAAATTCATTCATTTTGCAATGTTTTACTTGCTTTCATCAAATTCAAAGACCCCAAAAACTCCCGATTCTGACCGTTCTAAAAAGATGGGAATTTCTTTAGCTTCTTATCAGACTCTCTAACATTTACATGTAAAGGCATATGTTATAAAGTGCGTTCATGTTATCACATAGGTAATATTAATTTGTAAACACTCATATTGAAATCTTTTCTACATATATGGAAAGTTTAATAAATACGTACAACACCATACTTATCTGACTTTACACTAAACAACCAACATGACCAAAGGTAAACTATGATTACATTCCTTCGATACATAATAGTGACGTAGTGAGTGTATCAAATCTGATCATATTAAAGTTTTTACTAATAGATCCCAATGGTTCTGACAAAATTCCAGAAATATCTGCAATCATATATCAATGGTTGGGCTAAGCTTAAATATAAATATCTGCAATGTCCTGATATTCACCATCTAAATTTACAACTAACAACCAGACGGACGAACGCGTCGGTCGGTCGGTCGGTCGGATTTTACATATTATAAAGAGGGTTTGACAACGATGTTTTATACAATGAGCAAAGCAGATGAATGAGTGCATCATATATCATACAGCATAAAATTACCACTTAAAGATGCAATCAACGGTAAATAGAAATAATTTTGTGAATTTAACCCAAAATATAATCTAGCTAGTCATATAAGTCGGAAAGCAACTGCAGTTTTCAAATCAAATTACAAACATACCTTACCGTATAAAAATCGATAAACAGGAGAAAATTCAAAATCCCTTGCTAATTTTCTTTACAAAAGTTAAAGCACCTTTTTGCATACACTTAATAAGGGAATGGTATGCAATATTTCGTAACGTCTATACATCACTTGTCAATACTTGAATATAGTCCAAATTCGATCCTCAGCTTTGTCATAAATTTACGTCTCGTATCAGTTCAGTTTTCGATGTAATTGTATATTTAAAGCCATACAGCCTATTCGGAATTATTTCACTTGTTTGACGAAGATTTAAGCAAAAGTTTTCAGATAGCATCTACATAAAGGTATTTTAACGCAAATACATGATATGACTTAGATCTGTGATAATATGATAAAAGCACTTTTAACTACTTTTTATAGCACCTTTTAAAATTTTAAATCTTTCATAAAAAAGAAAATTTACGAAAATTGGAAATCTCATACTTCAATATCTACACCAATCTCCTGTTTTTTAGTATAAGAATATGATGAGTTTATCTGAGAAAATAATTTATTGTTATCCAACTTTATCAAATAGAGCTTCTACCTGTTTTTCACAAATTTTTATGTCGAACCTTTCTCTCATCAGAAAAAAAAAATCTTTACAACTAATATCCATTACCATAGAAACCAAAGAATAGTAGTATTTGATCGTCATCGATTTTGTTACATTTTCTCGTAAAAAAAACTTACCTACAAATAAACTAGATCCAAATATTCTCTACAAAGAATTAAAACCTGACTTGTATATCAGAAACCAAGTTACTTCAATTTAAAAATCCTTTTGAAATGAAGAAGATAGGTCAAATCGGGTATGCAATTATAGAAGATCGCGGCTATTCTTGTTGATCGAATGTTTACCTTAAGTTTTCAAAGGGGAGTCAATAGCTAAATGACAACCTACCGTACTTAGATCTGATTAATAAACAAAGACCCGAGGGAAGAGTAAATAAGGATTAAGGTGGGTCAACTTTATATATCATACAGGTATAATGGTGTTAAATGTATCTGAGGTGCTGGAACTCGGGGGTCAGCTACACATTATAACTTCTAGTGAAGTTTAAAGCATAATCGTTTAAAAGGGTTTCTGTAAGGCATAATATCATTGCTTTTTGAATTAGAGTAATTTAAAAGTTTCCTTTAAACCACCCATATGAAAGAAATTCCGTACATGTGTATTCTAAATGCATTTAATAAGCTTTAATTAGATCTTGGATTTCCAGTTAAAATCTTTTGAATGAAATATATATATTTCAAATGCAAGATAAAGGGTGAAACTAACAAGAACATGTCATCCTAGTCCAAACGTACTAGTAAATAAAGCCTACGCTCACGCAGCAAGATACGCCCGTTGGGATTTTTTTCACAACACTAAAATATCTAAGTCCCATAACTCCATAAGGACAAATTGGATGAACCTTAAAATCGAAAGGCGGCTTCCTCTTCAAAGTCTGATCAAAATGTACAAATATCATGAAAATCTGTTGACACATATTCAAGTTATTGCGTTCCATGCACCTATATTTTGCCCTTAGCTTAACATGTATGTGCATATAACCCCCCCCCCCCTTCCTATTACACACAATATCTCGCTTATGCGACCAAAAAATTAAAAACCCGTTACATATGTCAAAGAGCATCCTTTCTACCTTAAGTATACAAAATTTCAAAACATTTCGACCAGAAATAGATTTTTAAATAATTTTTAACTATTTTAGTATATTTTCACTGTATTTTAAAATATCTAAGTCCCATAACTCTGTAACGACATATCAGATGAACCTGAAAATCGAAAGGCGGCTTCCTCTCCACAGTCCAATCAAAATGTATGAATATCATGAAAATCCGTTGACGCATATTCAAGTTATTGCGTTCCATGCGCCTATATTTTGCCCATAGCTTAACATGCATGTGCATACTACTAACCCCCCCCCCCTTCCTATTACACACAATATCTCGCTTATGCAACCAAAAAATTAAAAACCCGTTACATATGTCAAAGAGCATCCTTTCTACCTTAAGTATACAAAATTTCAAAACATTTCGACCAGAAATAGATTTTTAAATAATTTTTAACTATTTTAGTATATTTTCACTGTATTTTAAAATGTCTAAGTCCCATAACTCTGTAACGACATATCGAATGAACCTGAAAATCGAAAGGCGGCTTCCTCTCCACAGTCCAATCAAAATGTATGAATATCATGAAAATCTGTTGATGCATATTCAAGTTATTGCGTTCCATGCGCCTATATTTTGCCCTTAGCTTAACATGTATGTGCATATAACCCACCCCTCCCCCCTTCCTATTACACACAATATCTCGGTTACGCGACAAAAAAATTAAAAACCCGTTACATATGTCAAAGAACACCCTTCCTACATGAAGTATACAAAATTTCAAAACATTTCGACCAGAAATAGATTTTTAAATAATTTTTAAATATTTTAGTATATTTTCACTGTATTTTAAAAATCTAAGTCCCATAACTCTGTAACGAAATATCGAATAAACCTGAAAATCGAAAGGCGGCTTCCTCTCCACAGTCCAATCATAATGTATGAATATCATGAAAATCCGTTGACGCATATTCAAGTTATCGCGTTCCATGCGCCTATATTTTGCCCTTAGCTTAAAATGTATGTGCATATAACCCACCCGCCCTTCCTATTACACACAATATCTCGGTTATGCGACAAAAAAATTAAAAACCCGTTACATATGTCAAAGAACATCCTTTCTACTTGAAGTATACAAAATTTCAAAACATTTCGACCAGAAATAGATTTTTAAATAATTTTTAAATATTTTAGTATATTTTCACTGTATTTTAAAAATCTAAGTCCCATAACTCTGTAACGACAAATCAGATGAATCTGAAAATCGAAAGGCGGCTTCCTCTCCACAGTCTGATCACTATGTATAAATTTCATAAAAATCCGTTGACGCGTATTCAAGTTATTGCGTTCCATAGGCGGACGGACAGACGGACAGACGGACAGACGGACGGACGGACGGACGGACGGACGGACGGACTTCGCCATACCATAATACGTCCCGTCAAATGACGGGCGTATAAAAACGAATTTCGGTGATAAAAATATGAATATTTACATATTATGACAAAACTATAGATATACATGATGTAGCATGGAACACAAGTCACCTACATTAGGCATGACCTTTACCCTGAGCCCGTGACTCTGACCTCTACCATGACATTGGCTCTAACGAACGGACAGACACACAGACGATGAACAAAGAGATTCATCATCCTTAAGAGGCTTATGTACCACTTTGCTTCACAAAACCAACCTTTTTAATTTTTTGATGGTTTACCTATTGTGAGTACAATTTCAGATTTGCAATTCACTGCACACTTACAAGACAAAGAATCACGTAAGATGCCATCGTCATCTAGATCGAAATCATCGCTGTAACCAAGGTACGCCATGACAACCAAACTGCTCCCTCTCGTGGTCAACAAGTCCTATCATCACATCTCGTATCGAAAATCTGCAAAAAATGAAATCTTGTTTTTAAAAGCATTACCACATTTCGCTAAAGAATAGATGTCAAAATCTTTCGCAGTCGAGTATTATGCATACTGATCAAGGCATAGTCAGTTATGTGAAAGTGTGACTACAAGACGGACGGATAGACGCCGGACATAAACAAACTACAAATGTAGCGATCAAAGATCCTAACAAACAATGCAATGTTCTCAAACGTGAACGATAAAAGATCCTAACAAACAATGTACTGTTCTCTAAATGAAATAATCAAAGATCCTAACAGACAATGTAATGTTCCCTAAATGGAACGACCAAAGATCCTAACAAACAATGTAATGTTCTCTAAATGTAACGATCAAAGATCCTAACAGACAATGTAATGTTCTCTAAACGGAACGATCAAAGACCCTAACAGACAATGTAATGTTCTCTAAATAGAACGATCAAAGATCCTAACAGACAATGTAATGTTCTCTAAATGTAACGATCAAAGATCCTAACAGACAATGTAATGTTCTCTAAATGTAACGATCAAAATCCTAACAGACAATGTAATGTTCTCTAAACGGAACGATCAAAGATCCTGACATACAATGTCATATTCTCTAAATGTAACGATCAAAGATCCTAACAGACGATGTAATGTTCTCTAAATGTAAAGATCAAATATCCTAACAGACAATGTAATTTTCTCTAAACGGATCAATCAACGATCCTAACAGACAATGTAATATTCTCTAATTGTAACGATCAAATACCCGAACAGACAAGTCATGCTCTCAACATGGAACGAAAAATGAACCTAACAGACAATGAACTGTTCTCCAACTGGAACGATCAAAGATCCTAACACACAAGTCATTTTCTCTAAACGGAACGATCAAATATCCGAACAGACAAGTCATATTCTCCACATGGAACGAAACATGAGCCTAACAATGTACTGTTCCCCAAATAGAACGATAAAAGAACCTAAAAGACAAGACATTTTCTCTAAATGGAACGATCAAAGATCCGAACAGACAAGTCATATTCTCCACATGGAACGAAACATGAGCCTAACAATGTACTGTTCCCAAAATGGAACGATAAAAGAACCTAAAAGACAAGACATGTTCTCCAAATGGAACGATAAATGAACCTTACAGACAAGTCATATTCTCCACATGGAACGATAAATGAACCTTACAGACAAGTCATATTCTCCAAATGGAACGATAAATGAACCTTACAGACAAGTCATATTCTCCCCATGGAACGATAAATGAACCTCACAAACAAGTCATATTCTCCAAATGGAACGATAAATGAACCTTACAGACAAGTCATATTCTCCACATGGAACGATAAATGAACCTTACAGACAAGTCATATTCTCCAAATGGAACGATAAATGAACCTTACAGACAAGTCATATTCTCCACATGGAACGATAAATGAACCTTACAGACAAGTCATATTCTCCAAATGGAACGATAAATGAACCTTACAGACAAGTCATATTCTCCAAATGGAACGATAAATGAACCTTACAGACAAGTCATATTCTCCACATGGAACGATAAATGCACCTTACAGACAAGTCATATTCTCCACATGGAACGATAAATGAACCTTACAGACAAGTCATATTCTCCAAATGGAACGATAAACGGGACGATCTAGAGTCCTAACAGACGTAATATTCAACAAATATAACAATCGAAGGTTAAAGCTGAAAATGGGATGATCGAAGGTTGTAACAGACAATGTTTTATAACAAAAATTTATCCAGTTATAGTATTATTAAATTCTTTCTAAATAAATGAACGCAATAGCCCATAAAATACTTTGAAATATGATTCTTATCATCATGATCAGTGTAAACAAAGTTATTTTTATAATTCTCTCTTTACATACACCATAAAAAGAAATATCTGTAATACAAATACATAAATTTTATAATACGCTTATATCTATAAATAGAAAGGAACAAAATATTATATTTACATTACTAGTAGATTCCCCATGTTAAACGCCCATTAGGCAACTAGAATTATATTCCAATAACTTGGGTTGCTAACGTGCAAGTTTTGCATGTAGGGAGAATTTACCAACGTTCAAATACATTTGACACTAAAACAGGCAAAATATGCGAAGTGCATGAAAATAAAAATGACAGATATTTAGAATAAATGTAAATATAAGTAATGACTGTCTTACTTTTGGTGTTCATGGGTGTATAATTCTGGTTGGACTAGTGCAAATTTTTCGAGAATCGCTTCGCGATTCACGGAATTTGCACGTGTCCAACCAGAATTATACACCCATGAACACCAAAAGTAAGACAGTCATTTCTTAAATGAATCTACAATGTATATAAGAGTTGTAAAAAGAGTCTTGAAGTGCCAATCCTTAACAATAAGTTATAGACGGTTGACAACATAGCGTTCTAATATTGCCAACCTATCAGACCTTGCAGGGCAACATCTTAACAATACCCGGCTTGATCTTGTTGCAAGAATGAAAGCTTTTATGAAATCACAATGTCCTCATCTGAGAAAAGGGGGGAGGGGGGTCAATGTAACTGTCTGTTGAATCGTGCAATAACGTTCTGATGCCACTCTCTGTGACTATACTAAAGCGCACAATTTGGGATCCTACAAAGATCTCTACTCCATTCTCCCTTTTTCAATAATACATCTGTATTTTCGTCACCTCATAACTAGCATTGTCTTTCTTTTATATGTGTGAAATACAAGATACTGTCTTCACGTTGGTAACTATCGTTTGTGTGCACTATGCAGAGCGTAAACCAAATAAATACCCAGCAAGATCAAGTTCAACATGTTAAAGGTAGAAATTTTCGCGTGTTGAAATTTTCGCGAAAATTAAACCCACGTGAAAATTACAACCAGTGTAGAAGATTTAAGGGAATACTCTCCATTTTGCCAAAATTCCCCCATGCTTACTGTTGCAATGTCCATTTCGCGAAAATTACCCAACTTTTCAGTAGAAGGTCAAGTTCAAGGTCACAAGTTCAAACCTTGGTACAAAAAGGAAGGTCTAGTCACAAAGAATGCACATTTCAAATCTGAAAGACATCACTTATCGTTCAAAACGAACGAACAGACAGACAGACAAATGAATGAACTAACATGTATACAATACAAATACAATATACCCTCCAATGCAAGGTGGGGGGATAAAAAGTACAGATGATTTATGGAGTAAAATCATATTTTGATGAACTTGGAGGGACACTTCTAATGGTGGACGTTCATCAATCTTAGTTTTTATTATTCGGAAAATTCAGTACGAGTGTCGCCTACAGTATACTGCCAAGGTTCTGGGTATAGTTTATTATAGAGTCCCTACCACAGTAAACTGTCATAATCAAGGGCTTTAATTATTTATCTCCTGCTATAAATACAAAAGATATTGCTTATACTTTGTTCATATCTACGTCATTATCGAACCTTTTGTCACGGCTCCGGATATATTAAAAGATAATTGTCATGGTAACTAGATACTCATCATTAGGGTATATTTCATGGTGCACTAAGTAAATCCATTTCAGCAATCTTATTACGAACTTTCTGAAAGAGAAAACTAGAGTAAGTGCATTATCAGGACAGTGATTTTAGTCGCTGGGTTTTTTTTTTTTTTTGGGGGGGGGGGGGGGGGGGGGTTCGACCTATCTTGCACACTTGAGATGCGGCTAATTTCGGACAAGCAATGTTTTCCATAATAAATCACGAAGTCAAATAAAGTAAAAATAAATAAATAAAACCTCGGAAAATGATAAATAATTTGCAGCTAAGACTTTAGGCTCTTGCTGTAGAGCAGGAACGAAGCCAAAAGGGGTCTATAAACCTCGCCTGCCTGACCCGAGTTCAGTTTAATTAGATGTAGATGGTTAACGTCTTCAAAAAGTTGATTTCGGAAAGGATCTAAAAAATATCAGCGCTTAAATCGTCTCTAGATAATTTCTGAGGCTATCATATATACCAGAATATGTTTTTGTTCTGAGAAAGAAATTCCTCAACAGCAACTTGGGAGCTGATAAGATAAGGCGTAAAATCTGCCCTGAAAAAGTGGAATTTTCAAAATGGGAACTTCAAGAAAATTCTTTCCCAAAGTTGATGCCAGATCTTGGTTTCATCATAATCAGCAGTTGGATAAGATTTATCGTGCATAGTTTTCCTAAATTTTGGGGCAAAATATGTCTTTTTTCTATAGAAATCAATGGAAAATGGAAAAGTTTTTTAAAACATTGTTCCCCCCTCAGCAATAGAACGCCACTTTTACAGAAGATTTATATCACTAATACACATCTTTTGACAAAGTGGGGTTCTGTAGCTAAGGGGGGAACGATACCCCAGAGACGAAAAACTGAAAAAGGGAGGATGGGGGGCTTTTTCAAATCTGTGTTTTAGGCCATACTATAAGCAAAGTTTCATTTTTTCCCTTTTAGAGTCATTCATTTATATATTCTAAACATGTTCACATGAAATGCACAAATTTTTGGAATGAAATTAACAAGAGTGTGCTGATTATTTCTACACAGTGTGTATTCTGCAGTAAAATGTCTACTTTGTAGCCAATGAATTCAAAATATAACCGTATTTCAGACTCAAGATTTGAAAAATTTATGGATAAAGTTAAAACCAAACTTTTAAATCTGATTTTCTAGTATCTTGATCAGAATATAACTATGTTTTTAAGTTTATAGATATCCATATTAGCTAGATAGTTCTTAATTTTCAAAGTTGTTTATCGATATTAGCTTCTTTTCAGCATGCCTACCCCCTACTCTTTGGACTATAATTTAAGTACCTAGAAATAGGCTTACCAAAATAAAAGTTGTATGAGGAATCTCCAAATACATTACATTTTAGTTATGATCAAGTTTTTCTTGCATATAGATCATTGTGTAGAAGAAATACTTGATAAAATTCAGGGCTAAATACAGCCCTTATCTTATCAGCTCCTTTATCTTCGTTAACCCGTATTGAATTAAAAGGATATTTACAAACAATGGATTCAGAGAGATTTTATGAACATTTTTAAAAATATCCCTTTTTTTTTACATTCGGAGAGGTTTTACAGTACATATGTACATGTATTTTTATCGCGTACATGTACAATGAATGCATGTATATTGTATAAATAATAATAGAATACCAATATAAGTATGCATGAAACAGAAAAAATAATTTTACAAAATGTCATGTGGAAACTAGCTATCAACTTCGGTACAGGAATAATGAGCGAACCTCGTACAAGTATTTCCAGAAGAACCAGATCGATTTCATTCAATCTATATACTTACTGGGGTAATCACATATATAGTTTACATCCCTAGTCATTAATCTATATATTTACTGGGGTAATCACATATGTAGTTTACATCCCTAGTCAAGTTCCACAATAAATACACAATCAGTAATACAACCGTCCAAGAGGTGAGGGTGTCCCCTTAGTCAAAATAGTGCCCACAGGGGCGTAGGAACTACACAACTCTTCCTACACAGCTACAACACACTGCCTTCCTACGCCGCTGTCAGCAGCATCTCACGACACACGACAGAACAAACGAAGGGTGATTCTATACACTGACTGACGTGAGTCTGTTCAATACACTAAAAAACTCTAAAGAATTCCTGTTTGATATAGTCTTTGATATAATAAACTGATATCATACAATATCAGTGACGTATTAATCAGGTACCATCCCATACCACAAGGTAAATTAATGTCGATCCAAATATTTTGTTTGATTTAAAGATCCTTTTGCATAAAGTGGGAATTGAAATGAGACATACAAAATGTTCTTTGAAAAACTGCCAAAAATGTACATGCCCACTTAATATCATTGAGGTTTTTTTTTTATCAAGACGAGCAGTGTTTGCGTTTTTATTGTTATTCGTCTCTTAAATATTGATAATTCTGTCTCTTCTTGATGTTAAATATGCTGATCGAAAAAGAAGACATTTTTGAACGACAGAAGATAACAAACTGACAATGAATATGTGACATTTACAGTCCATGGGAAACTATTTTTGTTTTACGTCCGCGGCTATATGGATACCTTTTAGTAGAAAACCTTAGAGGAAAATAAAATCAAACATGTAACAGTTAAAGACCCGCACTATTTGTTTTAGTCAAAAATATTCCTCAACAGACAAAATATCAATCTTGATTTTGTTCCTGAGAAAAATAATATATTTGTGATTTACAGTAAAATTGACAAACCTACCTGTATTCGGTAATTTTAAAATACCTAAAGTGTACTGTCTTCATCAAATACTACAAATATCTTTTGTTGATAAATCCACTTGTCTCAGTAAACTAAATGTTGTTTTCCCAAATTTCTACAGAAAATTCCCATAATAAACAATTCAAGAATGCCGACACAATTCTCCGTGCAAACAGTATGCCTTATTTAACTTCATTGGCATTAAAATGTTAAAAGTAAGACGATTAGAGCTCTATATATAAAAAGAAGATTAAGTTAATCTCTCGTGACAATATAATTCCATCGACAAAAGTTTACTGTAATTTTCAGTACCAATTCAGCGTTTCAAAAAAGCCGATATTTCCCTATATAACCAATACACAGCGTTACTGACTACGTCATTACGCATCGCAAACCTTAATTTTGAAAAGGGATGATCTGTCATCTCAGACAAACTTGTTGACTTAGTGCTTTGATGGATGCATTGTTTTTCTCTTCACATGTACAATCACAGTCACTGTGTTTGGGCTCTCATACCCATTTTTTTGGGATTGGGGCCGGGCCTTTGAAATGATTGGGAAAAATAGCGACGTTTTCTGATAAATTGGGAAAAATAAACTGGAATAGATTTGGATGCCTTTTCACTTCAAATCTAGCATTTTAACTCATTAATTTGAATTTTCCATGAAGTTTCAAATTGGGAAGAATTTGTCAATAAACTTAGAAAAAGATACTATTTTGCACTGAGAATGGGGCCGATAATCGGTCCCATATCAGACCGATTGAGAGCCCTGAAAGCATAGGCGGATAGATCGCCTTGGTATGCCGTATGCGCTTAAAATAAAGTGGGGTTTTTAGTAGATACGCATGGTGCCTGTAAATATTACCCCCCCCCCCCTTCTTTCTCCGAATCATGACTAAAAATGGACGTGAAGATTCATGATTCGGAGAAAGAAGGGGGGGGTTCATATTTTCACTCGTACAAGCACCTCTGTTTGGGTTGTGTAATGTGTGCAAAAATCGTTTATATTGTCGATCGGAAGTAAGTGTACTCACTTTTACGTAACGTGCAGCCTCTATTGACCAGATGTACTGTAGATTTGTATTACTTTGGATAGCCGCAGAAACAGCCAACGACAAACTGTTTCTGTGGCCATACTTTGGGGTATTTAACGTAAAAATTGTATGATTGTATAAAACCGGAATGAAAACATGAAGCATCTGTAGCTCCCTAGCGACCATTGATTTTTAGAAGGGGCGGGGGTCAGGAAGACTTTGCAAAAAAAAAAAATTTGGATGGAGATTTTTAAGGGGGAACATTCCGACCCAAATTGTTGAAACAAAAATTTTCCGGCTGGCAGAAGTCCACCTCCCCAAATTCCAATGGGCAGTGGAAAATACACCGATAATTGAAGGATACACAACGAGCTCTGATCGCCGATTTTCCCAACACACTTTATGAAACACGCATTTGAAACTGAGGTTGCGCTTAGACAAAAAGTAAAGAAGCTCCTCAGTTTCCATTGAAATTATTCCTCCCCTCCCCCTAAAAATCAAATGGTTGCTCCCTAAGTGGAAAAAGTATACTTCATTCACTAAAACTTTGCCCTCAAAGTTCTGGGAAAAGCTTAAAAGCTTTCTGTCTTAGACGAATTTACCTGAGCATGCTGAGATTGACCTAACAAAATGGCAGAGCACGTCATGTGGCGAAAAATTATACTTTACAGGACAAACTTACACAAAAGTTAAAACTTTGAGAACTATAGTTTTGTCCTGATAAATTAATCATGCGACGAAAATAATGATTCAAAACATATTGTAAAACGCTATCGATTTACATGGTGCTTTACAAAATGTTAGGAAAACAATTTAAACAACCTTGTATTAGATTTAGTGGTGCTTGTGAATGATTTAGTACTTTTTTCAATAAATTATACAAATATTGATTCAGTTTATTTTACCATGCATAGATGCCAAATACTCCTGTATCATTGGAATTTACACAGAATACAGATATTTCCAAAGAATTTAAAAGGAACTTTTTAAATGATTGTAATTGTATGTAACATAAGTATAATAAATAGTGCAAAGACATTCAGTTTAGAACTTGTTCAGTAGTGATATCTTGTATAATTCAAACTGTTGATAACTATTGAAGGACGTGAGGTAAGTCAAAAGTCTTACATTGTACATGTATTACTAAAACTTAAAATCTCATTTTATCCTACCGGTATATTGTTTATACTGTAATACAGTATATTTACATGATTTACTCAGAATCAAATAAGTTCAGCATTATCATATACATTTTATGAAACAACTACTTTTATGTAACTACAACAGTCTGGTTCTAAGGTCTGGATATTTGTTTTAATGTGCTCACATGTACTCCAGTACAGGATAATCACACGTGAGACTAGGTTGTCAATAAGGAGTAATTTTCTCCTGCTTCCTCAAGTAGACATACATGTACAAGATAAAACAAAGAATCATATCCACATTGACAGAATTTCTGCTTTATGAACCTCAAACATTACATTCTGAATTGAAAAAGGGACACATTGACGGTATTTCTGCTTTGTGAACCTCAAACATTACATTCTGAATTGAAAAAAAGGACACATTGACAGTATTTCTGCTTTGTGAACCTCCAACATTGCATTCTGAATTGAAAAAGGGACACATTGACAGAATTTCTGCTTTGTGAACCTCCAACATTGCATTCTGAATTGAAAAAGGGACACATTGACAGAATTTCTGCTTTGTGAACCTCAAACATCACATTCTGAATTGAAAAAGGGACACATTGACAGAATTTCTGCTTTGTGATTAATGTGAACCTCAAACATTACATTCTGAATTGAAAAAGGGACACATTGACAGAATTTCTGTGAACCTCAAACATTACATTCTGAATTGAAAAAGGGACACATTGACAGAATTTCTGCTTTGTGAACCTCAAACATTACATTCTGAATTGAAAAAGGGACACATTGACAGTATTTCTGCTTTGTGAACCTCAAACATTACATTCTGAATTGAAAAAGGGACACATTGACGGTATTTCTGCTTTGTGAACCTCAAACATTACATTCTGAATTGAAAAAGGGACACATTGACAGAATTTCTGCTTTGTGAACCTCAAACATTACATTCTGAATTGAACAAGAGGCCCAAGGGGGCCACATCGCTCACCTGAGTTGCAGACAAAGGGTTAAAAGTCACAAAAATACTTCTATAGATCAAAGCCCTTTTGACAGCCATATTTGTTGACCTATCGACAAGAAAAACACAAACTTGGCAGAGGACCTTGAGTAGTTCCTTCCTGTAAAGTTTCATGAAATTCTGTGTAGCGGTTGCAGAGGAGATGTCGAAAATGTGTCAGCCAATCAGAGCCCTCGGCGGCCATATTTGTTGACCGATCGGCACGAAAAACACAAACTTGGTAGAAGACCTTGAGTACTTCCTTCCTGTAAAGTTTCATGAAATTCTGTGTAGCGGTTGCAGAGGAGATGTCGAAAATGTGTCAGCCAATCAGAGCCCTCGGCGGCCATATTTGTTGACCGATCGGCACAAAAAACACAAACTTGGTAGAAGACCTTGAGTACTTCCTTCCTGTAAAGTTTCATGAAATTCTGTGCAGCAGTTGCAGAGGAGATGTCGAAAATGTGTCAGCCAATCAGAGCCCTCGGCGGCCATATTTGTTGACCGATCGGCACGAAAAACACAAACTTGGTAGAGGACCTTGAGTACTTCCTTCCTGTAAAGTTTCATAAAAATTCTGTGTAGCGGTTGCAGAGGAGATGTCGAAAATGTGTCAGCCAATCATAGCCCTCGGCGGCCATATTTGTTGACCGATCGGCACGAAAAACACAAACTTGGTAGAGGACCTTGAGTACTTCCTTCCTGTAAAGTTTCATGAAATTCTGTGCAGCGGTTGCAGAGGAGATGTCGAAAATGTGTCAGCCAATCAGAGCCCTCGGTGGCCATATTTGTTGACCGATCGGCACGAAAAACACAAACTTGGTAGAGGACCTTGAGTACTTTCTTCCTATTAAGTTTCATGAAATTCTGTGCAGCGGTTGCAGAGGAGATGTCGAAAATGTTAAAAGTTTACGCCAGACGGACGACGACGACGACGACGGACGGACGACGGACGGACGACGGACGGCGCGCTATGACAATAGCTCACTTGAGCTTCGCTCAGTTGAGCTAAAAAAGGGACTAAATTTTGCCTTTTCATAATTTTGTTATGTTCATCAGAGGTAAACAAAACAACAAAACAAAATTGTATATGCAACAAATATACACTCTAAAAACAATCCTTAAGTATGATCCTTGTGACAAGACCTTCCTGCAAAAATCAATGACCAAATTAACCTAGATTATACATGCAAGACCTTAGTGGTACCTTTCCAACATAATAAACTTTTTCACCTACACAGTAAACTATTCTTATTTTCATTTTCATCTTAGCAATTGAAATACTTCTTGAGTCAAAACTTAATATATGTTAAATATAGGCAATAAGCATACCAGGAATATGCTTTTAATTCATGATCATGATGATATTGATGATGGTTAGAACCATTCTAAATGCAACAGACAACACTATATAATTCTTCATTCCTTGAACATTATGATAATATACATATTCAAAGGGAGTAACTTATCCTTAAAATCATATCACAATGATACTTTGAAATTTGAAATAAACAAAACAGGGAAAAAGAATAGTACAATCAACTTCATCATCAAATAAACTACATTGTACAAATTACTAAATTAAACATAGGTAATCACAGATTACAAAGCTCACCTCGTGACAGCAAAATTCAATTCAAACATATTTCTTAGTACATGTATATTGGCTTTTAAAGGCAAAACCACTCAAGCAGAAAAAGTAGGTCAAGGTCATTTTATGAAAGTTTGATCAAAGATACATCCAATATGCAAGTTTGGTACATGTAGCAGTTATACTTTGCTCAATATTGGCTTTATAGAGCAAAATCACTCAAGCGGAAAAAGTAGGTCAAGGTCATTTTATGAAAGATTGATCAAAGATACATCCAATATGCAAGTTTGGTACATGTATCACTTATACTTTGCTCAATATTGGCTTTTAAAGGCAAAATCACTCAAGCGGAAAAAGTAGGTCGAGGTCATTTTATGAAAGTTTGATCAAAGATACATCCGATATGCAAGTTTGGTACATGTAGCAGTTATACTTTGCTCAATATTGGCTTTATAGAGCAAAATCACTCAAGCGCAAAAAGTAGGTCAAGGTCATTTTATGAAAGATTGATCAAAGATACATCCAATATGCAAGTTTGGTACATGTATCACTTATACTTTGCTCAATATTGGCTTTTAAAGGCAAAATCACTCAAGCGGAAAAAGTAGGTCGAGGTCATTTTATGAAAGTTTGATCAAAGATACATCTAATATGCAAGTTTGGAACATCTAGCACTTATACTTTGCTCAATATTGGCTTTTAAAGGCAAAATCACTCAAGCGGAAAAAGTAGGTCAAGGTCATTTTATGAAAGTTTGATCAAAGAAACATCCAATATGCAAGTTTGGTACATGTAGCACTTATACTTTGCTCAATATTGGCTTTTAAAAGCGAAATCACTCAAGTGGAAAAAGTAGGTCAGATGCTGCATCCGATGCATGGGTCCATCTTGGCATCCAAAGATGAATCACTTGTGCAAGTTTGGTTACTGTAGCATCAGTACTTTGTCAGATACTGAGCTACCCCAAACTTCTTAACCAAGTCACTCAAGTGGAAAATGTAGGTCAGATGCTGCATACGATGCATGGGTTCACCTCAGCATCCAAAGATGAATCACTTGTGCCAGTTTGGTTACTGTAGCATTAGTACTTTGTCAGATACTGAGCTACCCCAAACTTCTTAACCAAGTCACTCAAGCGGAAAATGTAGGTCAGATGCTGCATCCGATGCATGGGTTCACCTCAGCATCCAAAGATGAATCACTTGTGCAAGTTTGGTTACTGTAGCATCAGTACTTTGTCAGATACTGAGCTACCCCAAACTTCTTAACCGGACGCGGACGCGGACACGGACGCGGACGCGTGGGGTTATAGCATAAGCTCACTCAACTTCGTCGAGGTGAGCTAAAAATGCATATATCCTAACGCAATGCTCAGTTTACTTTTGGAAAACATTCAAATTCAGAAATCAATCAATATGTCTATACATTACAACATAAAATGCAGCAGGTTAGAAACTATATTGATCTTAGTAAAATATTATCTAGATGCAGGTACTGTATCATATCCCAGAGGACTAATATTTCATCCACATGATCTACTTGCATTAATTACCATACATACATGTATATTATTATCTTTGACATTTTATTTGAAATAACATAAAAAACTCTTTTTCTTCAAGGTAACCCATTGCAATATAAAGAATTTGTACTATATAATTATAGCATGAATGCATGTAACCTGTACATTTAAATCACAGCGTGGTATATACATGTTGTAACATGATTATGTACAAACATTCCACCAATACATGTACTGTACACTGTGTATGGTATTTGAAAAAATGCACTTAACTGAGAATAAGCAAAACATACATGTATGAAATTACTACCTAAGATTAGGAATTTAGTAAATCTAATTCATAAAACAACACATACTTTCTAAAGGGTCTACTGGTACCACAGTTTGTGATAATTTTGTCAGTGACAATGCATATGCAATTTGAAGTATATTTTTCTGAAGAATATACATGCTTTTACCATGTAAACATAAGTTAAGTGACACAAAGCAAATCAAATGCACCATCAGTATATATATATATATCTATACGTGAAGCGTAATGAAGCGTTGTGAATGACGCTCTCGCTTAGAAACCAACTGAGCATGTGCGAGCTAAATAACCTACCTTGCCTGAAAGGTCTTCCATTACTGCGTTTAGAATGAGGCGTTCTAAGAAAAATAATATACCCCTTCCTTAATTCGATTCGAAACTTCAAAAATAGATCAATATTTATTGATTGGAAAGCAAATCATCCTTGGTTGTCACGCTCTGTTGGCGCTGTCCGTCAAACCTTATTTAAGATTTATGTAACGATTAAACAAAACGAAAAAAAGGGAGTGTACTGTATAAATAGGAATAAATCAATTAGAAACGATTAAAATGAATGTAAATGTATCAAGAAATTAAACTGAACTCCATTAATGTGAATAAAGAAATGTTACATCTATTTCACAAAAACATATTCCACCAAAACACAGAAATCATAAATTCCGGATCGAGGGATGAACCGACTGGGCTTGGATATTATCTGCCAGGTTTTGTTTCTTGTCCAGGGTTTAGAAGAAGATTTTGCAGTTTTTCATTTAATTTGTACATAATAATGTTACAAATGATCTTGCTTTACATGTGAAAGGAATTCTAAGAGGTTAAGTTGACTAACTTAAGTTTTGTTACAACGCAGGACGTTTCGGTACAAGGACGTTTCGGTACATAGAAAAACATCGTTTAGGTACATGGTACAAAGACGTTTCAGTACATGATTTAGGTCGTTTCCTTACATATTTATGCTTTTGTACATTACCTAAGGCACAGTCCATTTGATATTCTGGGGGGGGGGGGGCTTGGGTTTTTTTCGAAAAAGAAATAATCTTGCTCTTACAAGTAATCTGAATTTGAAGAATAACCATAAAATTCGCTAAAAATTCCTGAAAATTTTTCGGCTCGCTTCCCTCGCCGCAGTTTTAATTTTCTATAACAAATTTTTCGCTAGCTCGCTTCGCCATAGTTTTCTTCTGTAATGGCAACATCATATTTGAAAATATCAAAAGTGTGCATGTGACTGAAACAAGGGGCTTCCTTAAATGCTTAAATATATTATCAATATAATTTATTGATATTAATAGATACATGTATCACCATAGTGTTTAATTTTTCATACTAGCTTGGAAGGAGAATTTCTTTCATTCTTCACTAGTTTTCATTTCTACATGCAAAAAACTTGCCTAGAAGACCCTCCCCTCAGGCCCTGTTACATGACCTTATATACATGTACATTTTGTTTACTGAAAATTATAAATCACACATTGTAAAAATCTCTCTCAGTTTAAAAGTAAATACAAGTTTTACATAGAAATAAAGTAATGTTTAGAGTTTAATTAAGAATTTCTATTGAAAAAACACAAACATTCTTAATATTCACATCAATTGTTATAAAAAAAAATTCCTTGCTCCAACTTTGCAAGAAAAAAATAATTTTGCCCTGGTCCGGGGCGAAAAAAATAATCTTGCTGCGACAAAAAACCCAAGCCCCCCCCCCCCCAGAATATCAAATGGACCGTGCCTAAGTATTGACTGATTAGAGAGGATATTATCAATGTGTTGTTTACTACCATAGTACTCCCCCCCCCAAAAAAAAAGAAATAAATCATGTCTGTGATTGTTTCACTCGAATTCCAAAATATTATGAAGCTTGCTTTTATCATCAATTTGTCTTTGAAGTCCGATCCATCAAAGAATGCTGCATAAACATAATTTCAGAAGAAGAGCAATTTATAAAATCATGAGACATATTACGTCAATTTCTAATGTTGCAACTAAACTTATTAAAACAAAAACCAAACACAAACTTATTATCACCCCATATCATAAAAAAATCATGTACATAAACATCTTTTTGTTGTACTGAAATGTCTTTTACATTGTACCGAAACGTCTCTACTTGCACCGAGCCATCTTTCTATTGTACCGAAACTTCTTGTACCGAAACGTCTTTGTACCGAAATGTCCAGCACTCTTTTGTTTAATGGATCGAAATTAAAAATTATACAAAAAAAACTCGTATCATTCATCATATGCATCATGCATCTCCATCATCAATGCACAGGAACGGTCAACCTGTCATTATATTAGAGAATATAAGTTATTTGTATTGTTCACTACATCATGCCTCTGTGTTAATAAATATTTAAGAAAATAATCTCGACATTGATTTTCCCAAAATAAATCCACCGATATATTCTCTACATGGGGTATGACGGACAAATCGCGACCTCCAACACTTAAAATGATATATTTTGTTATAAAAACAACAAACATTACTTACAATAACAGCAACAGGTAGATGCAACAGCTCCTTTTACATACATGTAGTCAAGTAATATTTTTTTTGAGTTGGCAATATATACAGTGTACAGTGTAACAGGAAACATAGCTCTGTAGCTTTTTAAACGACTAGGACATGAATAATTTCAATGTGAAACTGAGGAGCTTCTTTACTTTTTGTCTAAGAGCAACCTCAGTTTCAAATGCGTGCTTCATAAATTGTGTGGGGAAAATCGACGATCAAAGCTCGTTGTGTATCTTTCGATTATCGGTTTATTTTCCACTGCCTGTCCAAAAATAATGCATGTGCATTGAAATGAAATGAGACATGAAACTTGGAACATATGTCTCAAATTTTTATTGAATAATTATTTTAAAGTTTTTATTTTTCATCATCTTTTACATGCTTGTCAATATTTTAACCTCAAGATTTCCTCAATTTCACAACTTTGCTAAAGCAGTAACCAAACGATGGAGCATTTGGATGTGTTTAATTGATTGATTTTTAATTCTATGTTGATAAATTTGAAGTAACACCTTTCCCAAAGACTGAATTGAAGAAAATTAGGGAAAATTCCTACAAATATAGTTCTTACTGAAAGTTTTAGGAGGGTAACCTTTCCCAACCGTAATATCTAATTTGAATCTATCATTGCTTAATAGGTGACCAAAACCTATTCATCAAGTCACTCTATTGTAAAAATGTTGATACTTATGTTAATTTCTAGTGAAACTTTATTAGTTTCCTTAATTTTATCTAATTTCGTTATTTCAAATACCCCCTACACTTTATTAATGTATATTACATATTTCTTCCAGGACTGAAGCATGGGGGAGAGGACGGACTCTCCAGGGCTTCTAAGGACTCCTAGGATCCCTGATCCTGTAGGATCATCCAGGCATCTTCCTACTCCTACTCGAATGGAGGTAAGGCTCAATCATCAATTATCCAATCTTCTCGAGACAGTAAGTGTACGTAATATCTTACTCCCCCTTGTCAGATTTTAAATTAGAAATTTTTAAATTTCCCATGACTTTCTGAGAGCTGCCTAGTGAGCATTCGAAATTTATGTCCCTAGAGAGCTCGTAATCACTAGGTAAATAGCAAACATATCTCGACAGTTTTCATTCGATAATACCTGGTGTATCTATTAAACATTTGAAACGTATCTCTGAAAATAATATGCATGTTTCTCTTCTTAAACTCACTCCGGCATATTAATCGACAGATTTAAAAGGTTGCCATATTGTTTTCAAACCTTCGCTTGGTATTTTAATCAGGAGCCCTTTAGGTCAAATCTCATTGGTCCAGTCTACCTTACTACAGAGCCAATGAAATTGATGAAATTATAGTGGCAAGTGATCTGTTTGACATCCGACAAGGGGGAGTAAGATTATTGTACACTTGTCTGGTGATGATACAACTGTCCATGTTTAAATTGTTAAAGATTACTTTAAAAGAAAGAACAACCACCTATGCAACATACATTTGTATGTAGTGTGATATTTGTTCCTTTTATGCATCTCTTAATTTATAAAACATTCATTTATCAGTTTATATGCTCAAAGAGATATCATGTTATAACCTATGGTGAAGAAATTAAAAAAGATGTAAAACAAACTAAATTAATCTGACATTGAATTTACTATATACTTTTCACTTGGTATAGTCTGTAGATTTTAATGATAAGATAATGATGAGATCTCAATTAGATTTGCCTAATGCTTGCGTCATTCCCTGAGGGAGATATATTTATTGCTTTCAGGGAGATGGATCTCCTCGACCAGTCAGTTTAGATGAGAACCTTCGACAGAAACAGACAGAAAAATCCAAGCCTTTCTCAATCAAGATAGAACTGGACATTGTACAAACAGTTCTCTTTCTTGTTGCATTGGCAACTAGATTATGGATGCTTGGACAACCCAGAGCAGTAGTGTAAGATTATCTTTGACATAATGTTGTAATAATGTTTCTGTCACAATCTTAGTACATATACCATTTTTGCTGTCAACTCATGTAACATGGTAACATTGTTTATTGACTCTGTATGATTACTGTAGCGTACTTCCAGCTGTTCAACTTCTGTTACTTTCTTCACAGATTTGATGAGCTTCATTTTGCCAAGTTTGCCTCACTGTACATGCAAAGAGTCTTTTTCTTTGATGTTCATCCGCCCCTTGGAAAACTTCTCCTGGCTTTGGCAGGTATTGTTGGATGATTTCCATTGAACTGTAAATCCTCTGTTGTCTTTTAATTTTATTTTTTGCAGGTTAACATTATTCAAGATATCTTTAGAAAGTATAACCATTTGTGAATGAAGAAAGAGTTTACTAAACTGTTCTCTTATTTGGTTAAATCAATGATAATCTGTAAAGTGTGAAAGGAATTTTAGCTCACAAATTACAATAATCATCTGAGCTATGCCCTTAATTGGATGATATAAATTATCATATATGTTTTTGGTTTTCAGGTGGATTCAGTGGTTTTAAAGGAGATGCTAAGTTTGAGAGGATAGGGGCAGAGTACTCTGAATCTTTTCCCGTGTACCAGTTACGGTTTTTGCCAGCTGTAATGGGGAGTATGGTTGTACCGTTAATATACCAGATAGCTGTAGAACTGAACTTGTCCCGCTGGGCAGCTCTCGTAGCTGCTGTATTTATAGCTGTTGGTACGTACACTTTTTTCAATTTATGTCAAATAGGAGACTTTAGGGACAAGAACTCTGCTAAGTTTATGAACTAAGAGTCTATTGTCAATTAGGTACAGTATTTCCTTTTCTTACTCATTAATGATTAAATTGATGATGTTTCTTTTTAAAAATGATGAGAGTGTCAACAAGAGTGTGATATCCCTTGCCCAAAATTCCACATACACTTATACCGGTAAGACAAAATTGTAACATATATGCAATGTCATAGAGTAAGTACTTGTACCTTTAAGGATTAACTTTAACAATTTTGCAACTTATTGAGATATTATATAATATGGTTTGAGGCGGTGCACACTTTATAATCCCCAAAGCGGATTATAAAAAAGTGTACACCGCCTCAAACCATATTATATCTCAACATGCTCAATAAATTGCAAAATTGTTAAAGTTAATCCATATGATTTAATCAAATATTGGAAAAACTTCGATTGACTTCTGTTCATATTAATTAACAACTCAAACTACAAACAAAATTATAACAAGAGCGGATGAAAGTGTCCGCTCAGATGGTTGCTTTTAGCAACCACCTACGGCAGTGTCCTGTTCAGAAAAATGACGATTTTGAAAGGGAAAATATTCCTACTTTAGTCCCATTTCTACATGTATATCCAACTGTCTTGCATCGCAGACCCTCCGAAAAGAGGGACTGCTTTCATATAATAGGGAAAGTATGGGTTGTACATAGTAACTTTTGGAAAAAAAGGTTGTAAAAATAATGAAGACAACAAATTATCATTACAATTTCTAGAAAGACAAGGAATTGTCTAGAGGGCTTTTGTTGTTGTCACATTTTTGAGATTTTTTTATATTTTTTCAATTCCAGACAATGCAGTTCTAGTCCAGTCCCGCTTTATGCTTATGGAGGGAATGTTGATGTTTTTTATGTGTTTGTCTATTTATAGCTTCCTTAAATTCCGTAACCTATATCATAGGCAAGTACTGTTCTTAGATTTACTAATTTCTACCAAATCATAAAATTATAATTATTGTTCTCGGTGCATTTTCAGAATTTCTAGATATTTCTTACTGAAATTTCTACTTTGTATTGTCACTTAAAGTTTTTTTTCTTTTTTGTTTACTTTTCCAGAGAGTATTCAGTAGTTTGGTGGTTTTGGCTGTCTCTTACTGGAATATCATATACCTGTACTCTCAGGTCAGTCTTTGTCTTTTGTTGTGATTCAATGAAATATTCAGACATTAGTATGAGAAATATACTTTTAGTATGAATATGAATACTTTTAGTACACAGGCCGTAAAAGAACTTGGTATGTGTGCATCCTGTATTGTTTCAATCATACACTTGCGTACCAGGCACTTCTAGGCCGATGTTTTAGTACTAGTATATATTGAAACTGTTTTTCTGTAATACATGTATTTATTTTCATTTCCATGGCCTAGTGGTTAGAGGAGCAGAGTCATGACCGGAGGGTCGTCGTTTCAATCCTCATTGACAATCAGTGTGGAATGATGTTTGTGGACTGAACATCTTCTTCCTAGCCTTGTATATAGTGTAGATTCCTTATTACTCTGTTCTCAAAAGCTCTACAGAGCTTAATATATGTTTATTGTCCACAATATCCAACATATAATAAAGATTATTATTATTATTTCAGCATCAAATATGTAGGATTTTTCACGGCATTACTTATTTTCATGCTAGCAGCTCGGGATTATTGGCAGATGTTAGCTGATTCTTCTAAATCGGATGTAAGTTTTCATTGTCAATTTTATTTTCTATATGGAACCCATAGATGCTAGTGTCAGTTGGTCAAGGTCACACCCCCTTTTATTGATTGATGCAGGAGTCAAGGCACTAAGGCAGGTTCATATGTTTTACAAGTAATTTTTTTTATTTTTACCTACTTTTCAAAATCAGTTTTAATGCTAACTTTTAAAATGTCTTTGATTGACTTCCTGGTTTTACAAGCATATTTTGATTTATCTTAAACTTATTATGCTTTATCACTTGCCATTTTGGGGAATCATTGATCTCATACACTTTCTTTATTACTGCTTATTGTGTGGAACACATTTCTAATTCCATGTATATGATACATTTTAAATTTAGTAAATAGAAAAACCTCCTCTAGTAGTACTTCTACTGTATTGTAAATTGTTTAAAAATGAATTGTATTTTACAGATCAGCCTAGTCAAGGAGTTATTTTCTCGTGTATTTTTCCTAGTCACCATTCCGTTTTGTCTGTATATATCTATATTTTACGTGCACCTCAGTATATTAACCAAAGCTGGACCACATGACAATGTGATGACCAGTGCATTCCAAGCTAGTCTGGAGGTAGGTTTCCTTTTATATCATAATTAAAATTTTGTTAAAATGATCAGAATGTTTTGTTCATTAGCTCCCCGGGACGAAAAAGTCCGGAGAGCTAATGCCATACCCTCGACGTCATCGTGGTCGTCGTATGTAGACAAAACCTTTACCTGGGCTATATCTCTTTAACTATAAGGGGTAGGGCTTTGATATTTCACATGTAGATACCTTGCGACGAGACCTTTCATTTGAGACCATGACCTTTGACCTAGCGACCTTGGACTTTGACCTACTTTTCAAAAACTTTAACCTGGTTTCTGACAAAAACCTACATGTATATAGGCGAGATATGTAATCTTTGATTACCCTATGTTTTTGATGTTTTGATTGGTTGAGACGATACATTCTTAAATGTTCCTCAAGTTGACCTCGAACAGCTTTCAAAGGACAGAATTTAAATTCATTTTGTTAAGAAAATTTTATGATAATTAAAAGCATGTATAGACTTTTGGTATCGATGACTGTACAGGTCTTGTGGTTTGATCTTAGCCTTTGATATTGTTGTAGTAAAGTGACCTGACCGGGCAGAGCTAATTCAATCAAGCAACTAAGACAAATTGATTAAATTTTAGGGTAGATAGATTTTGATATGCATATACTTATTAGAATGAATACTCATTACCTATAATTTTGTATAGTTGTATCACCTAGTCAGAATTAAACTATTCCAATGACTAGATGAAAATAAGCTCCGCCTGGTCAGGTCAGTTTTCTACGACAATAAAGGTCAATCAGTATCTGACTGGGTCTGTTTAGTTTCAAATAGACATTAATAGTAATTATACATGTATGTCTTTCCACTTTTTTTCACTTTTTCACTTTTATATATCATAATTTAAAAAAAAAAAACCATATCACCAATTTCCCAATTTCCGTTCTTCAAAATGGAGCTCAGTATTGTCGGAGCTTTCACACTTTGGCATTAATTTTCGTTATGATGTCGACACTACATGTATTACAGACATAACGTCAGATAAAGAGATCTCCATAATTTAGTCCCTTATCGGCAACGCCGAAGGGGACTCTTAGTTTCCTCTCGGTCTGTCTGTCTGTCTGTCCGTCTGTCCAAATATCAGTTTTCCGGACTTTTTTTCTGCAACGGATGGAGATATTGAGATGAAATTTGATACACAGCTTGGTCTTGGATAGTTACAGAGCAAGTTTGACTTTCTTCATGCTTGACCCATTTCTCGAGGAGTTATGCCCCTTGATGTCTTGGAAAATTCAGTTTTTGTCAGTTTTTCGGAATTCTTTCTGCAACATTTTGAGATCTTCAGATGAAAATTGATACACAGCTTGGTCTTGGATAGTTCGAGAGCAAGTTTGACTTTCGTCACGCTTGACCTATTTTTCGAGGAGTTATGCCCCTTGATGTCTTGGAAAATTCAGTTTTTGTCAGTTTTCCTGACTTTTTTCTGCAACAGATGGAGATATTCAGATGCAATTTGATACACAGCTTGGTCTTTGATAGTTACAGAGCAAGTTTAACTTTCGTCACCCTTGACCTATTTTTCGAGGAGTTATGCCCCTTGATGACTTGCACAATTCAGTATTTGTCAGTTTTTCATACTTTTTTCTGCAACAAATAAAGATCTTCAGGTAAAATTTGATACTCAGCTTAGTCTTGGATAGTTACAGAGCAAGTTCAACCTTCGTCACGCTTGATCTTTTTTTCGAATCGACGGTAAGTTTAATTAAAACTCATGTTTAATTGAAGAGTAACTCATAGGCAGAGTTGCAGGACATAAATATATGCTGCCGGTAGGGGACTTATATCGCTCAGCGATCATAACATTTTTTAAGAATAGCAATTGGTCAGTTAAGACAGTTCACATCTATATTGCCTAATGATGTGAAGATTTTAATAATTCTTTCCTTACAGGGAGGTTTAGCCACACTGACCAAAGGTCAGCCATTAAACATTGCCTATGGTTCCCAGGTGACATTGCGCCACACCCACTCCATGTATCCCAGCAAGCCTTGCTGGCTGCACTCCCATCCTCATGTCTATCCAATCAGATATGCCGATGGGAGGGGCAGCAGTCATCAACAGCAGGTCACATGTTATCTATTTAAAGACATTAACAACTGGTGGATCATTAAAGATCCTAAGAGGTACAGCATATCTAGAAAAAGATTCTTTCAGCATTTTTCAAAAATAAGATATATTTAGTTTAGTCAAGGCATATCTGACAAAAAAAAAAGGAATCAATTTTGGTACACGCAGATCATCAAAGATCTTTAAAGGTAAATCATATCTGGAATAATATCCTTCCCCATTTTAAAAAGAATCAGATATTTTCTGTCAAAGCATAGCTGAAGAAAGGGAAGTCAATTTTAGTATCAAAATAAAGGTCATGTTTCGATTATAAGAAACACATGTAGATAAATGATTAAGAACTTTCAAGCGTTATTCAAATTTATGCACAGGGCAAATCTGTAGGCATAGTCATTCACAAGTGAGTCTAAAGCCAAGGTTTTTTAAAAAAATGTATAAGGCAGTCAGTTTTATAAGCATTGTCATCAGTTTTTAGGTACCTTATGAAACCAGAAGAAAAATTTGATTTATATAAGTAATCTCAAAACAAATGTATCATAATTCTCATGGGCAACTTGTTCGATTTTCTTTTTAATTATCTTGTGTTCATTTGATGTTATATATTTTTAGTTCCTCTATGGTAGTTGATGAAAAACCAAGACCTGTCAAACACGGAGATATAATACAGATTGTTCATGGCATCACCAGTAGGGCTCTCAACAGGTAAGTAAGATACATGTAGTTATATGGTAATGAATAGGTAATAATTGAGAGGTATGGCAATGAACTGGTAATACTTGAGATGAATGGCGGACTAAAAATAGATTAAAAGATAGATGTATCATTACATGTAGGGCAATGAACAAATGAAATCTAGATGAGAGAAGTTTCTAACCTGTTGATTAATCCACAATTTGGAGATAATTATGTAATTTGAAAAAAAAATACCTGTACATAAACTGAAAAATGAAGTGATGTGAAAGGAATTCTCATAGTGAAATTGCTAAATATAAAAAGGCATTTAAAAATTTGATTAAACCTATTATATTGTGAAAGGAATTCTCATGGTGAAATTGATAAATATAAAAAGGCATTTTAAAATTTGATTAAACCTATTATATTGTGAATGAATTCTTACTATGTTGTCTACAGCCATGATGTAGCGGCACCAGTAACACCACAGAATCAGGAAGTCAGCTGTTATATTGACTATAACATATCTATGCCGGCACAAAATCTATGGAGAGTAGTAAGTAATTATAATTTTATGATTTTGAGCATGTCAGGACAAACGTCCAGTGAGCTATTGTCGTATCAAAGTGTTGATGTCTTCATCTACATCCTTTTCTGGTCTTATCTACGTTAATAAGGGTCATATTTCATTAAATATGAGGTAAGGGGTATGTAGATTCTGCACAGCCAAACCTTTCAATTCATACCATGATTTTTGACTTAGCAAACTTAATCTGTGACCTACGTTTACAAACTTTAACCTTGGCTATATTTCCTAAACTATAAGGAATAGGACTTTGATATCACAAATGAAATTCCTCATGAGATTGACCAGAGCTTTAATTTGTTAATATGACTAGTGACCCAGTGACCTTGACCTTGGATTTCAGCAATAATATGTACGTATATTGCTGTTCACATGGAAACACCTAATAGAGAGCTATTTTGTATTTCTGACAAGTCTTGTTGCTACCCATTGAAAGAAAAATTAATTATATGTATTGTCGATTTCAACAATTAAGTGTGATTACAAAAAGTAGAAAGTAAAAAGTTAATTATACCAAGTTGTTATCAAAACATTCACTGAGCCTGACAGTTTACTGTCTGCTAAATCCAGGTGATTTATTTACAATGTAGTTGGATTGGATATTAAAGATGTGTCCCTTGTCCACATAACACAGGGTTCGTTAAATATAACATATTTTCAATTGCTTCTTTTAGCTTAAAAATAAGTGAATTTAGAAACTGTTCATTATGACCAGTTGTCTGCTTATTCATGGTGTCAGTTAGTACCGTTGATGATGTACATCATGTGTATTCATAAAATCTGACGTGACGACAGCGAGATCTTCATTTGTACACTGGATACGTTAATATCACTCATACACAATGAGATATTACTGTTAGTAATATTCAGAACATTTTTTAAAAAGAATTTCATCTTTAATATTGTAGGAGATTGTTAACAGAGAATCAGAGGAAGATACTTGGCAGACAATTAAAAGTCACATCCGTCTGATACATGTCAACACCACACAAGCTCTGAAGGTAAAAATTACATAAGTCTTCTATGTAAAGCCTGCTCTTTATGTATTCTTATTTAATCTGGTCAGTCGTATATTTAGGGGATATCATGAATGATTTGTGGTTATAAACTTTATGATTTTAAAGTTGCAAAAGTTTTAGCATAAGCAGAGTATTAGAACTAGTAATTATGGCTATAAGATTATACAATTTATATCTGCAAATGATTTATATACTGTGGTTACTTTCGCTAGGCGAAAATTTCGTGATTTAAAACATAAAGACTAGACAAGAAATATATAAATGTCTCTGCCTTTGTTAGAATACAGAAGGGTTATTTTCACATGGGGAAATATTGCCCTAAGTCCCCTGATTCGTAAAATATGCAAAACTTACCCCCACACAAAACTTACCCCCACACAAAACTTACCCCCACACAAAACTTACCCCCACACAAAAAAATCCACGTTCTCAGTACAGATAATGTTATCCCCACTCTAATCTACTTGTTTAAAATGCATACATGTATTTTATAACGTCACGCATGCAGCGTTGTTAAGGACGTAACATTATCATTTATTGCAATGATTTTACAGTGGCTAATTGAATGGTGTCAGCCAATGAATTAGAGTGAATTATTTGTACATTGTAAATGTAGGCATCATATTAATACATGTGATAATTTATAATAATAAATCAATAGCTTGATAGTTAGGGGTTACCATGCATGTGTTTTACAAAAACTGACAGGGTATCGGTGATACCCCTGTCAGAAATTGAGTTTTACCACAAGGCGTCAGCCGAGCGGTAAAACGGATATTTCTGACAGGGGATTCGCCGATACCCTGTCAGTTTTTGTAAAACATCAGTATGGTAACCCTACTCTAATGCTTTAGTCAGTAAGAAGCTAGAAAACGTCTGCTTTTAACGACATCGCCATAGCAACGCATAACATAGCAAAAACTGCAGTGAAACGTGAATCCCCTTGCAGTTTTTTATACGCCCGTCATTTGACGGGTCGTATTATGGTATGGCGAAGTCCGTCCGTCCGTCTGTCCGTCTGTCCGTCCGCCTATGGAACGCAATAACTTGATTATGCGTCGATGGATTTTCACGAAATTCATACATTATGATTGGACTGTGGAGAGGAAGCCGCCTTTCGATTTTCAGGTTCATCCGATTTGTCGTTACAGAGTTATGGGACTTAGATTTTTAAAATACAGTGAAAATATACTAAAATAGTTAAAAATTATTTAAAAATCTATTTCTGGTCGAAATGTTTTGAAATTTTGTATACTTCAAGTAGAAAGGATGTTCTTTGACATATGTAACGGGTTTGTAATTTTTTTGTCGCATAATCGAGATATTGTGTGTAATGGGAAGGGGGGGTGGGTTATATGCACATACATGTTAAGCTAAGGGCAAAATATAGGCGCATGGAACGCAATAACTTGAATATGCGTCAACAGATTTTTATGATATTCATACATCATGTTTGGACTGTGGAGAGGAAGCCGCCTTTCGATTTTCAGGTTCATTCGATTTGTCGTTACAGAGTTATGGGACTTAGATATTTTAAAATACAGTGAAAATATACTAAAATAGTTAAAAATTATTTAAAAATCTATTTTTGATCAAAATGTTTTGAAATTTTGTATACTTAAGGTAGAAAGGATGCTCTTTGACATATGTAAGGGGTTTGTAATTTTTTTGTCGCAAAACGGAGATATTTGTAATGGGAGGGGGGGGGGGTGATATGCACATACATGTACATGTTAAGCTAAGGGCAAAATATAGGCGCATGGAACGCAATAACTTGAATATGCATCAACAGATTTTCATGATATTCATACATCATGTTTGGACTGTGGAGAGGAAGCCGCCTTTCGATTTTCAGGTTCATTTGATTTGTCGTTACAGAGTTATGGGACTTAGATATTTTGAAATACAGTGAAAATATACTAAAATAGTTAAAAATTATTTTAAAATCTATTTTTGATCGAAATGTTTTGAAATTTTGACACTTAAGGTAGAAAGGATGCTCTTTGACATATGTAAGGGGTTTTTAATTTTTTGGTGGCATAACTGAGATATTTGTAATGGGAGGGGGGGAGGGGGTGTTATATGCACAAACATGTTAAGCTAAGGGCAAAATATAGGCGCATGGAACGCAATAACTTGAATATGCATCAACGGATTTACATGATATTTCTACATTGTGATCAGACTTTGAAGAAGAAGCCGCCTTTCGATTTTCAGGTTCATCGGTTTGTGGTTACGGAGTTATGGGACTTAGATATTTTAGATACAATGTAAAAATATACTAAAATAGTTAAAAATTCTTTAAAAATCTATTTCTGGTCAAAATGTTTTGAAATTTTGTATACTTCAAGTAGAAAGGATGTTCTTTCATATATATAACGGATTCTTAAATTTTTTGTCACATTATCCAGAAATTATGTGTAATAATGGGGGGGGGGTTGGTTATATACACATACATGTTAAGCTTAGAGCAAAATATAGGTGCATGGAACGCAATAACTTGAATATGCGTCAACAGATTTTCATGATATTGGTACATTGTGATCAGACTTTGAAGAGGAAGCCGCCTTTCGATTTTCAGGTTCATCCGATTTGTCCTTATGGAGTTATTGGACTTAGATATTTTGGTGTTGTGAAAAAAATCCCAACGGGCGTATCTTGCTGCGTGAGCGTAGGCTTTATTAATCATTCAGCCAATCAGATTACAAACGGAGTGCATTAGAATACAGTATTATATACTATTTGTCACTTTCCCCGCAGGCTACAGGTAGACAGTTACCAGAATGGGGGTTTCACCAACTAGAGGTGGCTACAGACAGGGTAACTGATCAACAGGTCACCATCTGGAATGTAGAGGAACATAGATTTACCAGAAGTAAGAGACATCTATATATACTTCACACTGAAAGAGGTTAAATATACCATATTGATCTTTCAAACTTATATACATGTAACTGACCCTTCCAATTGCGAGAAACATGGTACTAAATTTTGTGAGGTCACAATGTTTTTTACCTCAGGCAAACAAGTTTTAAACCTAGATGACATTATGAATTTTTCCTAAATTTTCACATGATTGGAGGGGTAAATTAAAATACCTCTTTTTGCATATTTTTCTGACATACATGTAGTAGAACTGAATCATAATAGCAACATTACAATGTAAAACATCAGGAAAAACATCTCTTTGAGAAAGCCACTTTTAGATTCGGATAATCAATAGTTTGTGTTGCACTGTATACACAACATGTATATTTGAGAGAAGAGAGTAAGAGATATCTGATATATAATCATATTAAATTATTTATATTATACCTCGTTTTATTACCACGTGCTCATTTACACTAAGGTGAAGAGAAGGAGGCCCAGTTCAGAGATCTTGCCCAATCTGAGTTGATTCCCATGCAACCAACACATTTATCATTCTGGACGAAGTTTGCTGAGCTACAACTTAAGATGTTCCTCGCCCACGGTGAAATAGATATGGAACATAAATATAGTTCAACACCACTAGAATGGCCTCTCGCCTCCAAAAATGTTGCCTACTGGATGAGCCCTTCCTCTAATGTAAATATTTATAAAAATTGCATAAAGTGTAAGTTATTTTGTCAATGATGAATAATATTGAAATGATATATTTAGATTTGATGTTGATCATGGTAAAGTTTGCTGATAACATATTCTCTATGTAAAATAAAAGATATCTAGTATTATATTCCACATATCTGTATTACAGGCACACATCTATCTTATAGCTAATCCTGTAGTATGGATCTCTAGTACTTTATTATGTGTATCTATATTACAGGCACAGATCCACCTAAAAGCTAATCCTGTAGTGAAGATATCTACGAGTACATGTAGTACTACATAACTTGTATCTATAATACAGGCACAGTTCCATCTTATAGCTAATCCTTAGTGTGGATCTCTAGTACTATATTATGTGTATCTATATTACAGGCACAGATCCACCTTATAGCTAATCCTGTAGTATGGATCTCTAGTACTTTATTATGTGTATCTATATTTCAGACACAGATCCACCTTATAGCTAATCCTGTAGTGAAGATATCTACGAGTAGTACTACATAACTTGTATCTATATTACAGGCATAGTTCCATCTTATAGCTAATCCTGTATTGTGGATATTTAGTACTATATTATGTGTATCTATATTACAGGCACAGATCCACCTTATAGCTAATCCTGTGGTATGGATCTCTAGTACCCTGTCCCTTATCATCTATCTGGCTTTGTTTGTATTTTACCTTATGAGAAGAAGGAGAGGATTTTTTGATTTGACAGAAGGTATTTAAGAAATAAAACACACATTTTAAGAATCTTATCTTTGAACTTATTGGTTCATCTTCAAGATTTAGGGCACATTCTGAGATATTATTGTTCTTGTACTTGTATTGACAAATTAAAATTTTTCCTAAAACTGCGGTCCAGTTGTTTTTGATGGCAAATTTAGTGTCTTTCCTGCAAAATGATGTCAATGACAATAAGTTTTTTTAACTGTGACTTTACTTGCAATCTACAAAATGCTAGTCATTTATGTGAAAATGTCTTCTTGCTATATAAATATAAATGACCTGTTAAATATCACAGTCAGTATCTTAATTGTAAAAAAACCTGTTATGGCCAAGTTAAGTTTTTGTGTAGGATCATCCGAGCCACAACTGGATCTCTCATTAAATAACTGTTCAAGAATGTAAGTCTTGTTTTAATTTCAGGAGAGTATCAGCATTTCTTATTTGTGGGAGAACTGCTTGTTGGTGGATACTGTCTACATTACCTCCCGTTTTTCCTGACAGATAGAACATTATTTCTACACAGTTATCTACCTTGTGTCGTGTATAAGGTGCTAGCTTTTGCCACCGTTATGGATCATCTTTCATTAGTCAGTCATAGGTGAGTGGAAAATGATACTGAATATGGACAAATGTAGAAGTTTGGTGATGGGTGGGGAGGGGGGGGTCCAGCTAATGGTTTTGAAAAAAAATAGATGGAAAAATTCAGCATATTTTGCCAATTCCATTGGTGAGGGTCTGACTCCCTAATCCCTCTCTAGATATGGGTTTGCTGAATATCAATTGATATACATGTACATTTACATCAATATATCGTGCATGAATTTTTCAGATGGATCCTTCCCTCTATAACATGTATAAATTTGTCCTTGTTATCTGTATACAGTGATGATTCGTTAGTCCGGACGATTTGGTTCCCAAGGAATTCGTCCGGATTAACGAATTTTCCAGATTACTGAATCATGTTAAAAATGTCAAAACTTGAGCGCCAAAGTCCGAAGTAAAGGGGGGAGGGTCGGCCGTTATTTTTGTGCGTGTGTTTGTACGGTTTAATTGTCTTGTAAACAAATATTTTCTCATCATAGATAATTTGATTTAATGTTTATTTCTTGAAAATGTTGGATCTACTAAATCTAAATCTAAATCTCTAGATATGCCTTTAAAACATGAGCGCTAAAACCTAGAAAAGGGAAGGTGGTTCGGGTGCCGGGATTTTGTTTTCGCTTTTTCGTATCGGTAAGATCGTCTTAAAATCAATACTTTTCTCATCACTGAAAATAAATATACAAGTAGTTTTATTTCTTTATAATTCTAATCAAATTAATAGAAATCAATAGACGAAATGCACAAGAATAAAGATCAAACGAAAGTGGAGGGAGGCCTCCGATTTATTACGCTGAGATCAATCGGTTTAATTTGGGGGATAGAGCGTGACTTTTAAAAACCTTTAAAATAAGAATAAAATTTTATCTAAGCATCAGGGTTCCGCGGGCGCCGATACTTACCAATACCTACCGAAACTTACCACTTTTCTTCATGAAAAAATACGGAAATCATCGTCTGTCAAGAGCGGTTGACGTTCGTTTTCGATTCTATTTTAACTAAAAACAAGCCCTCAATATTCTAACTAACTCTAACATTCAGTTCACTTCCATCTTCATCGTGATACAAACATTAGAATTTAAAAATATCAACTTTAATTTGAAATGATTTCAGAGCGTGCATCTGTTCAAAATAATGATTGAACTGTAGAAGCTGAAAAATATCACGATAAGAATTGAGAAATTGACCAAGCAAACAATTAAGTCTTTTAATGCATAGATTCGATAACCACTTAAGAACACATACCCCAAGCTGTTACTAGTACTGCGTATCCCATCGCCTAATTAACCCGCCTGTTTTCCGGTAAATTTCTCCAGGTAAAAATTAATAGTTGTGAAAACATGTCCGTGTAGATTTCTCCAGGTAAAACTTAATTGTTATGAAAACACGTCCGTGCTAGATTTCTCCAGGTAAAAATTAATTGTTATGAAAACACGTCCGCAGTTGCTTATATCGTCCGGACTAACGGGACAAAATAGCATATGATCTGCACGTCCGTTCCCGAAAACTACCGTCCAGATCCGGAACGCGGATTTCCGGATTATCGGATCATTTTTGCACTATGCATGTTTGTTCCCTGAAAAATCGTCCGGAGTAATGAATTTTCCGGAGTAACGGATTCCGGACTAACGAATCATCACTGTATCATTATTTATTGGGACAAAACTGAACCACCATTGACACTTCCAATGTAGGAAACAGAGTGATAGAAATCATGATGTCACATTATTTTTTTACCTCAGTCAAACATCAAATATGCAACATGAATTTTCTACTACTTTGCATGATCAGAAGGGTAAATTCTTGACCACAATTTGTAAAATTGCTTTTCTTTTTAAAAGTATGTAATATAGCATAGAAATATCCCATTTATTTTCAGGTTTTCTTACATCCCTTCCCTAGTCACATATTTTGTATCAGGATTGGTGCTATTTGCCGTATGGGCATTTTACCGTCTTTCTGTGTTCACATACGGGTCGACAGATTTGAAGAAGGAGGATATTTTTAGTTTATCAGTGGCTTGAGGGATGGGACTTCCTGCTCCATGTACAGATGTAGAGATTAGAGACGTCTCAGAAATTATATGATATTTAAATGAATCTTACAAATTTCTTGAGATTTATTAATTTGATTCAACAGAGTAATATTTAATATGTTTGATCATCACATTAGGGTAGTATATGTAATAGTCAAATAAAGCTAGCTCTACTTATCTCTATGGAAATGATGAACAATGCATAAAATCAGCAGCTATATATTATATATGCATGTATTATCATTTCTTACATAATTAGCATTAGTATCTGTAAGATTCATTACTAGAGTGATTTACGTGTACCAGGTTCTGCCTTCCTCTTGAATTTTTTTTTTTTAATGTATTTTAATTTTTATTATTCAAGATCCATGAGAATTGATGATTTCCTCAATCAATACAAATCTTCGGTATATAATAGTTTCATTAATAGCTTCATTACATGGAGAAATCACCAAAATTAGTGTTTGCAGCATCATGTTTATTCAACCTAACTGATATAATGAGAAAAGAGAGAATTTTACTTTTGCAAAAATTTCCGCATATATGTAACTTGAAGAAAACCAGTTATTAGAGTGTCAAGTAGCAAACTTATTTTGATAAAAAAATCTTTTAACAAATCCTATACAGAAGTCATAGGCAGTTACTTTGGTAAATATCGCAGTGTATAAAAAACCTGTCTTGTGAACACTTCTGATGAAAATTATTCCACAGTTTGGTAATGTTTACAGCAGTGCACCTATTATACCAATGTTTTTGCTCCAACATATTATTTTCCACACTTACTTCATAAGTCATCTTTGTCTTCATTTTAAACATTTTTTTTTTCAAAAACTTAGTCTATGTATACATTTAGCAGCTTAATTTCTAATTATTACATCCATTCTTTACTACATTATAATCTGAAGCCCTTAAGAAAGTATGTATATTTATAATAACCTTGCAATATTTATTGAAGATTTTTATTAAAAGTTGATTTAAAGTATTTAGTATTGTGCAAGTATATATATTTTTTCACTTATTTGTTAGAAAAAAATATTTTTATTCCTCCTTTTGTATGAGGAAATAGAGTAGGTTGTACTGTTTTTTTTTTTTAATGACTTGTTTTTTGAGTCTTACATTCGTTCATGTATTTACTCTCTTAATACCATCTTTTCCAAGGGCATAAATATTTTTTTCCTGTTTATTTATTAACACCCATGGTGAACACTTAAAAGAATGTATAGCTTTAAAATGTGACAGATGTGCATGTATATCACTTAAGTGTTTTCAAATGCAAAATTATATCTGACCTTGACAGTGACCTTTGATATGGCTTCACTTCAGCTTTGATTCTGAATCCGTGTTTTCAATATTTATAATGTGATGTTATTTCAGTCAAAAACTATTATTTCAACATAACAAAATAAGTCTGGTTTCAAGATCAGGGCATTAAAAAATTCTTGATTGATGCTAAACAGCCAATACTTCTAATCATATAAAAGGCCGTCTGTTCCTATGTTATCTTTTATCAGTCATGTACACTCGATATAGAAGATGTAAATATTGTTGACAGGTACATGTATTTGAGATACAAATAGGAGCACTGTGAATCAAATGACTTCAGTAATAATTACAACACACTTTGGGTACCAATGAAAAGTGTCCTGTACTATTTTTCACTTCATCAGTTCATTCATGCAATGTTCATGACGTCATAATGCTTGCTACATTTTGTGATGTGAACATAATGAAAATCTGATTCAAATAATGGTGTGCATCTAATCTATTGCAACTTTAATTTTAACATGCATTTGTTTGAACAAGGCATTTGTTTCTTTTGGAATTTTTCACTATTTTCTATATTCCATAATATATTTGATAGTTAAGTGTTTACCAATCTAATTCCTATGTCACTTGTAACACAAAGGTACTATAAACAGGGTTATTGCTGGGGGGAATTTTTCGCGAAATGACCATTGCAACATTACATGTTGTGGTTATTTTGGCAAAATCAGGTGTATTTCCTTTAGTCTTTTATACTAGTTGTAATTGACCCTTCAGAGTGCGGGAAAAAAATGCAAAATTTTGTGACGTCACAATGCTTTTACATCGGACAAACAAGCTTCGAACCTCGGTCAAACATCAAAATTGCATTGTGACGTCATGGAATTTCTCAAAATTTTCCTGCGTTCGGAAGGGTCAATTTTCACATGGTGGTTATATTTGTGATAATAAAACTATCGCTAAATACAGGAAAATTGCCCCCACGCAAAAATGTGCCATATTTACAGTAGCACATTTATGTATCAGGATCACTTTGTCTGGTATCTGTCTGTGTGTATGTATGTCTGTCTGTTAGTCACTCTTTTCTGTAGCTGTAATGATCATGATAAGCATATTAATACCCAATAAAGGTCAAGGTAACCTCAAAGGTCAAGGTGAAATATTTAGTGCCAAATATGCGGCAGGTGACATTCCAGCTGTTCTTGATCGCCCTAATGTTATGATGCATGGTAAACACATTTCAGGCAAAGTTTCTCTGTTTTCCTCATAAAAAAATACCATAACAACTGTTGATGAAGGAATGACTCTTATCTTTCATTCCACTTTTTCATTCAAGAGAGAAAAAACTTTATTCCCAGTTTTCACTTTATCATTGTGTACAAAGTTGTGTGTATAATTTTTTTTAATGGACTTAAATCCTGTTAACGTCTTTAAAACAATTTTGTATAGCCATTGTTATTGAAGATCTGACCAAATATCTTTAACATGATCAAAATTAATGTAGCTTCCTTAATTCTAGGCTTTGGTGCAATATTAATGTTCTGTTATATATATTCTTTATTCATCATTATGTAGTTGCTTTTGTCAAATTTAATTTTCATATTAAATTCCTTTAAAGAACTTTGTAGTACTTTATATTCCTGTTATGTATTGCATCATTTAGGCTGCGTTCGATTAGACGACTCAGTGTCACACGTGTTTGACTCTTGTTAAATCGAATGACAAGTGTCGCGACCCGAGTGTTGAACACGAGTGACACGAGTATACTCCCCAGTTTACCTGGAGTAATCGAGTGTTAAGATGGTGGACAAGGACAAGCAATCGATTTTGAAACATTAGAAAAGACAAATAGTGTTGATTAAATACATTTTAACAACAAAATATAAGGGATAATTTAATTCCTAAAATATTCAATGAAAAAAAAAATGTATTTTGTGACCTCAGGGGGTCTTTTGTTTACATTGGACACGACATGATTACAACTCTTGTCATTCGATTAAAATCAGCGAGTTACACAGAGTGCGCATGCGCTTCTCTAACACTCTTGACTCTAGTGTTGTTCAAATCAAACGCAGCCTTAGAGTGTGCTTTGTATGCCATTTTGTCCTCCCATCCGTCTGTCATACATTAGATTTCTAGATAACTCCAGACCCTTTCAACTAAGTCAAAGAAATGAAGATCTTTATCATAACAAGGGGAAGAAACCTATTTGTCTTGGGTCAAAAGTCAGATAACTGCAAGAAAAAAGTAATGACAACTTTTGGAGTTTATTTCACCAATGCAAATCAATTTCTGGATGTTCTAGAATACCTGTTGGGTCAGAGGTCAAGGATGTTCTTTCTGCCATTGAATGCTGCTGCAAGAAACAAAATGCTGCATGGCTGAGGAGCATAGTTTTATTACAATTGCCAAATTTTACTCACCTATTGCTAATGACCCAAGGATGAATAATTATATTGATTTTCATTATCATACCTTGAAGGTTAAGTTAAGGACAAATTTTTCAACAGATCTTCATCAAACTCAGAATTGCACTAATGGAAACCTGATCACTTTCAAAGTCAAAGGTCGAGGTTACTTACAAATAAGTGTTAATTTGTATTTTTCCAACAGGACTTGAATTTATATACTAGCAGAATGAATGAATCTATTGATTGTCAAGGTCACAATTGGAAGTATAGTTGAAGATTTCTTTTAGCATAATGACAGTTATTGGTACAAATATCGTACAAGGGGATGCTATGACCTGTTGCAAACGATATTTGATAATTTGATCACACGCAATCATTGTTATCCATGAAGCAATAATTTGCAAAATAAAGGCACATATCATCTTCTTTAAGACCACTTTAATATTACATTGTATAGAATCCTTAAGATGGATCTAACCGGTGCATAGCTAGGCCTACGCAAGTACGCAGATGCTTCAACATCGTTTTGCAAAAAAAAAATAATAATAAACACCCAAACAAACCAAAAAAAAAAAAGAATAAGTTTTACGCTTGCGGCGAGTACCTTTAAGGAGAGCTTTTAGCTCTACTGGTCTCAGACCAGTCGAGCTTATGCGATACCCCGGCGTCCGTCCGTCCGTCCCGACTCCGTTAACAATTCTTGTGCTCGCAACTCCTCTAAAACCATAAGAGATAGGAAGTTAATTCTTTTTGCATTCTACTTGGTATGTGGTTTAGTTGCACACCTAACATTTGGTTTCAGCCCCTGCCCTCAGGGTCTTAGAAAATGGGCGTGGTTATGAAAATCTATGAACTCTTGTGCCCGCAACTCCTCTGACATAATAAATAATGAAGACTTAATTCTTTTTGCAATATGATGGGTCTGTGGTCTAGTTGTGCACCTCATATTTTGTTTGAGTCCCCCCCCCCCCCAGGTCTATAAATGGTTGTGATCATTTTCTCCTATATAACTCTATATAGTCCTGTGCTTGCAACTCCTTTAACACTATAAGTTTTATGAAATGTTCGGTCTGTGGTCTAGTTTTGCACCTGATATTTTGTTCGAGTCCCTGACCCTGGGGTCTTAGAAATGGGTGTGGTCATTTTCTCCTACATAACTCTATGAATTATTTTCCTATATAATTTAGCTCTCAACTCTTCTAAAGCTGTTAATGACGGAGAGTAATTCTTTAATGCAATATGATGCATCTTAATTTAGTCTTGTGTCATTGATAGTATGTTTGAGCTGGCAGCCCCTGGTCACTAGGATCTTGGAAAATGGTGTGGCATTATTTATGAATTACGATATCTCGGATATTATGAATTATATGGGTGATATTCTAGTTGCAGTCTAATGGATATGTTGTTTTGTTGTGCTACTTATAATTTGTTAGAGCCCCTTTGGTTTAAAAAAAAAATGGAAATTGATATTCATGCGTATGTATCTTATTCACTTGTCAATGAGTGAATAAAACGAAACAACCAGAAGAGCTACAGTCTCGTCAGAGACTTCTGGTTAATCACAAACAAACTCACTGCCTGAAATTGCTTCCATCTGAAAAGTACTCTTGTAACACACCTGTCTAACGCATCATTTACCTGCAAGTTCGCAATATTTCTATGGTTAAAGCGCAATTGCGATGGTGCCATGCACATGGTTGACATCACATTGTATCTATGGTTTGGTCCTGCTTCACCACCGAAGTTCACAGGGTAACATTATTTTATTGCCACAAGGAATACGCCATATGAAATTTGAAAATCCCATCAAATGATGTCATTCAGACGTTAGATAAATGTTCTGACCCGTTGCTTTGGTAATGTAATGTCTGCCATGAAACATTATTCTTCACTTCCTTTCGTCAAAGATATTCGTCAGAAATCGATACTGTTACATACATGACAAATTATTTTTAGAACCTTTTCAGATGAAATTCCATTGAAAACTACTGAAAACAGAATTAAAAAAGAAGACTTTTTTACCATCAAAGAACAATTATCAGCCATATGATGGAAATGAAAAGTAGGAAGAAATTTTAAAATTTCTTCAAAAATTTTCATAATGAAAATTAAGTCCCTCTCCCCAGTACATTAAAAGTAGGAGTAAACATAAAGCCAAAAGTACGGATAAAACCTATTTCAGTCTGATGATAAATAACAAATCTGGGTTTTTTTCAAATCGCAATTCACATCTAATTAATTTTAAATCTTACCCATTTTCAGTTATTTTCGCCTTTAAAAAATGTATTTCCTCATACAATTGAAATCTCTACGAGACATTTATCTGAAAGGGTGCAATTTTAAATGCTACGAAGTGATAGTCATACCACGCCAGATCATATAAAGCTAGTAGAGGTCATGTGGAACTTTTAAAAAATGTTAAGGTATCCGTTGTACAATTGACTCATTTTACATTGGTTATGTACTATAAACTATGTATTTTCTGAAAGATAATGATGCCCCGATTACAGATTTAAGACTTCCAGGTCTTAAAAATCAAAAGGGAAAACTCTTGTACAACTTTGTTATTTTGCATATGTTATATAGATAAAATAGTATACAGACAATTTAAATGCTTCATCGGGTTATTCCCCTTTGTTTTTCTGGCCCCCAAAATAATTATTTCTGAGCAGTAGGCATTATAAACTTTCAGAAAATATAAAGTTTATAGTACCTTACCAGGCATCGGATACCTTAAATATAATACTAGAAGTTGAAATGTCAAGATAGTTTAACCGTTTTTGATTATCATTAAGTTAAACATTCAATTTTGTAATTTTCTAAACATGAAAAAAAAAAAAATCTTAATAGGTATCCATATTTTCATCCACCGTATTCAAGCTGAAATATCATATTCCGTAACATTAGCATCAATTTCAGACCTGTCTGCCTTTACGATTTTAACGTAATTTTTATGCCCCCGGAATCAAAGATTCGGGGGCATATAGTTTTTGGCCTGTCCGTCTGTTTGTCTGTTTATCTGTTTGTCTGTTTGTCTGTTTGTCTGTTTGTCCGAAAAACTTTAACATTGGACATAACTTTTGAATGGAAAGTGATAGGGCTTTCATATTTCACATGTGTATTCCTTGTGACAAGACCTTTCCATTGATACCAAAATTGTTGACCTCGTGACCTTGACCTTGACCTTTGACCTACTTTTCAAAAACTTTAACATTGGGCATAACTTTTGAATGGGAAGTGATAGGGCTTTCATATTTCACATGTGTATTCCTTGTGACAATACCTTTCCATTGATACCAAAATTTTTGACCTCGTGACCTTGACCTTGACCTTTGACCTACTTTTCAAAAACTTTAACATTGGGCATAACTTTTAAATGGTAAGTGATATGGCTTTCATATTTCACATGTGTATTCCTTGTGACAAGACCTTTCTATTGATACCAAAATGTTTGACCTCGTGACCTTGACCTTGACCTTTGACCTACTTTTCAAAAACTTTAACATTGGGCATAACTTTTGAATGGGAAGTGATAGGGCTTTCATATTTCATATGTGTATTCCTTGTGACAAGACCTTTCCATTGATACCAAAATTTTTGACCTCGTGACCTTGACCATGACCTTTGACCTACTTTTCAAAAACTTTAACATTGGGCATAACTTTTGAATGGGAAGAGATAGGGCTTTCATATTTCACATGTGTATTCCTTGTGACAAGACCTTTCCATTGATACCAAAATTTTTGACCTCGTGACCTTGACCTTGACCTTTGACCTACTTTTCAAAAACTTTAACATTGGGCATAACTTTTGAATGGGAAGTGATAGGGCTTTCATATTTCACATGTGTATTCCTTGTGACAAGACCTTTCCATTGATACCAAAATTGTTGACCTCGTGACCTTGACCTTGACATTTGACCTACTTTTCAAAAACTTTATCATTGGGCATAACTTTTGAATGGTAAGTGATATGGCTTTCATATTTCACATGTGTATTCCTTGTGACAAGATCTTTCTATTGATACCAAAATTTTTGACCTCGTGACCTTGACCTTGACCTTTGACCTACTTTTCAAAAACTTTAACATTGGGCATAACTTTTGAATGGGAAGTGATAGGGCTTTCATATTTCATATGTGTATTCCTTGTGACAAGACCTTTCCATTGATACCAAAATTTTTGACCTCGTGACCTTGACCTTTGACCTTTTAACCCAGTGACCTCACATACATGTACTTAACAGAAAATAGTGTTCATACTAACAAAGATGCCACCGGGGGCATTCGTGTTTCACAAACACAGGCTTTATTACAATTTTGATCTTCAAATACGCTCTACGCTTTTCTGCTCATTTTTACGCCTAAAACATATTTTATCTTATAAGATATTCAAATCAAATGGATAGGCTTGACATTTTAAGCTGAGGGTTCGATATCGTGTAAGCAATTGTGTAAAAATATCAAAGTTGGGAAAAGACGATGTTTTTTTCTCAAAATTACGATCAGTTGTTTACATTACTCTTAACATCCCTAAATTACTCTTTCTTTAACAACGTTTTACACTTTTCGTAAGAAACAGGTAGGCAGGTCTGCAATTTTATTTCCTGTTAAGTTTTGTTCGTTCTTGTTCGTTTTATTTATTTCATTTTTCATTTTTTATTTTCTTCATGTATATAACATTTTTATTTTCTTATAAATTTATCAAATAATAATGTAAGACAAGATCTGAGTCTACGAAGCTGTTCTCATCTTTCGCGAGATCAACTCACTGGCTGTCCAATCGAATTCTCCGATACATTGCGACATGACGTCATGTGATAACGTCTGCAAGTGAACACGGTTAGCCATAGCTCTTTTTCGTTGGATTAATTTGCATTTCTTACTTAAAATATGGCTCCGAAGAAGTCGAAAAGTAAATCAAAGCAAAGAATTTCCCCTGTTTCAACGACGAGTAGAAAGAAGCAAAGGAAAGGAGGAAAAGAGAACGACAAAAAGGCGAAAAAGCGGACTTTCAGTTCTTATATATTCCGAGTACTTCGAGAGGTGAAACCAGGGATGGAAATATCGAGTAAGTCAATGTCAGTGATGAACAGTTTTATGAATGACATGTTTGACCGTATTGCTGCAGAGGCAGCTAAGCTAGCCAAGCGTGGTAAGAAACGGACATTGTCCAGCAGGGAGATCCAGACCGCTGTCCGTTTGATACTTCCCGGAGAGCTGGCCAAGCATGCAGTCAGTGAAGGGACCAAGGCAGTGGCCAAGTATACCAGTAGCATAACCGCTAGGTAAAGATTACGGGTTATGAGAGTCCAAGGAATGTGACACCGAACTTGTATGAATGTGTAATTTCAAATTGGAAAAAATCAGACTCATTATACATGTATATAACACTGCACAAAATTATGTTAATGCATAATAATGCAAAAACAAATAATGATTTTAATCATAAATGTATGCATACATGTACTTGAAAAGATAAATACTGACAAGAAATGAAAGTGTAAATTGCAGAGTATCAATATGACCTTAAGTTGTATTTACATGTTTTCTAATTAATGTCTGTATTGTCTGATTTGTTAAGAATACATGTACATGCAGTTTGATAGCTTTAAAATTCTTGTAATTTCATTCACATTACTGTTAACTTGGGAAAAGTGCTGGAAACTATGCCTCTGCTTGAAATCTGCTCGCCTGTTTTGACAGCAGGAAAAAAAATGTAAGATATGCTATCTAAAATAAAGAATTTGATTGATCGTACTAGTATGGCCGTTCTTTTAAACATGTTAATAGTACTTTTTGAATGGACAGTTTGAATAGCCCAAGTTTTTTTTCTATTTAGAGTATTCTTGACCGCACAGAATTTCACGAAACGTTACAAGAAGCAAGTACATGTACTCAAGTCAAAGACCGATCGGTAAAGAAATAAATGGTCTCCAAGAGCTCTGATTCGACATCTCTTCAATCGCTGCACAGAAATTGACAAAACAAGGACTCATTGTGCTCTTATAAGTTTGTGCTTTTCGAGCCGATCGGTCAACAAATATTACCACCAAGGGCTCTAACTGGCTTGTGCAAATACTTGACATCTCTTCTGCATGCTTGCAACCGCGTCACAGACTTTCACGGGACAGTGCAAGAAGAAAGTTCTTAAGGTACGTCCCCTTCCAAGTTTGTGCTTTCTTAGTCGATCGGGCTCTGATTGACTGACGCTTTACGACGTCTCTGCAAACGTTGCACAGAATTTCACGAAACCTTACAAGAAGTAGTACTCAAGTCGAGGTCCGATCGGTCAAGAAATATGGCCTCAAGAGCTCAAATTGACTGACCCATTTTCGACATCTCTTCAATCACTGCACAGAAATTAACAAAACCTTACTGGGGAACAAGGACTCAATGTGCTACAATATAAGTTTGCGCTTCTCGAGCGAATTGGTCTACAAATACGGCCGTCGAGGATTCCGATTGCCTGACATACACTTAATCGCCATGAGTCAACAATTGATTTTGTGGCCAAAGATCAAGGTCCTACGAAGGACTTTGATGATTGAAAATCTTTTCTGGGGCAACGGAGTGTGTATTGCATCTCTCGTCAGGAGACTTGCCAGAAATGTAACCCTGTATGTAAAAGGATGTACCCTATTCGGACTCAAAAGGACAAGGCCGTTGGAGATTGACTACTAAATGATATTTGGAGTGTGTTTTACCACGAAACTATCCAGACATTTCCTCATGAGTTAAAGAGTAACCATTTTTAATGGGATTGGCAATAAGACCTTGCAAAACATCCGGTTCAGTAATGCCGAAAAAAAGATTTTCGGCTGCTAAAAGAATTCCTGACATCCCACTCCCCGTCCCCCGTAAAAAAATTATTTGGTTGCTCCCTAAGGCTGTATCCTATTGATTTTGGGGTAAAAAAGGTCAAGGTCATAAAACTTTGATGATTTTAATGGTAACATAGCGTGCATTATATTTCTTCATTGTGAAACTAGCAAGAATTTGTTTCCTAAGAGTCGAAGGTCAGAGGTTAAGATCTTATGAGTTTGATGATTTGAAAAGATTGCTCCTTTCATCAAAAAACTTGACAGAAATGTTTCCCATAAGTGAAGATGTACCCAAATGATTTTGCTTCTATAGGTCAAGGTCAACGGACTTGATTACTGAAAATTAATTCTGAATCATAACAGAGCGTGTATTGTACGTATAATCCTAAGACTTGCCGAAAGGGTTTGCTTTATTGATTGACCAAGGTCATAGGTTGTTGATGATTATGTCTCCCCCCCCCCCCCCCACGGGGAGGAGACTGTTTTTGCCTTCGCGTCCGTCTGTCACATATCGTGTCCGGGCTATATCTCCTGAACCGTTTGCCCGATCATTTTTATATTTTAATATATTGTATATAAGATCCAAAGGTTTCACATCACCTTGACCCAAGGTCATGTGACGAAGGTCAAGGTCACTTTGTACATTTTTAGTGAAGTTGTACCTGCTATCCTGTCCGGGCTATATCTCCTGAATCGTTTACCTGATTACTTTCATATTTTAGTATGTTGTTGCTTATGATCCAAAGGTTTCACATCATCTTGACCCAAGGTCATGTGACCAAGGTAAAGGTCATTTAGTACATTTTTAATGAAACTGTAAATGCTATCCTGTCCGGGCTATATCTCCTTAACCGTTACGCGATCACTTTCATATTTTAGTATATTGTTGCTTATGATCCAAAGGCTTCACGTCACCTTAACCCAAGGTTATGTGACCAAGGTCAATGTCACTTAGTATATTTTTAATGAAATTGCACACGCTCTCCTGTACGGGCTATATTTCTTGAACTGGTTCACTTTCATATTTCAGAATGTTGTTGGTTATGATCCAAATTAAGGTTTCACATCACCTTAACCCAAGGTCATATGACCAGTTTTTAATGAAATTGCTAATCATGTCTAGGCTACATCTTTTAAAACATGTATCAAATCATTAATATTTCAGTTTGTTGTTGCTCATGATTCATATATATCCAAGGTCATTTGATCAAGGTCAATGTCATTCAATATTTTATATGCTAATCATGTTTCGGCTCTCTTAATCTATGTAATGAATATTTCTTTTATATTTTAGTATGATATTGCTCATGACTCGAAGGTTTCACATAACCTTGGCCCAAGGTCAAAGTAACATAGAGGGAGGGGAGTCATCTGTTGTTTTTTTTTTCTGATTTTTTTTTTTAATATTTGAAAATAGTTTCCAGGGTGTGTATCATGTCGGTTTACAGTAGATAGAAGACTAATCTGTGTTAATGTTGAAAACAATGTTATATATATAGCAAGACATTAATTTAATATCATGACAAAGCGCATTTTCGAAGCAAAATATGAGAAGCGCTGACCAAGGTTTGCACCGTGACCACGAAGTCATGACAAACCAACCACCCTGTTTAGTGTTATTTAGTGCGATGTAGGACTTATAAAGGTTTACCTAGTCATTTAGTCACCTGGCACGGTATGATACCAGGTCACTAGGTTCTTAAACAGGGCGAGGCGAAACCGAATCCTGTATAAGACCTAGTGACCTGATATGGTTTGGAATTCATGAAGACAGGTCACTTCATGTCTCTTTAGAACAGCAATAAAACTTGACAGATATTATTTATATTGTACCTTTTTCTAATATTGTTCATACATTTGATCGTAATTTAACGAAGACCAATTTTCCAATACACGTACGAGGGCTGATTGATATGTTGTGAGCGTCGTATTGAACGATTTGAATTTTATCAGACATTTTACATTATTTTTCTACTTACACAAACATATAGTATCTATACACTTTTGCGACCGGTGTTTAAGGGCCTCAATACCACTTTTAAAGAATTCCTTATCTGGACTGGTCAGAAAGCCATCCACTGCAAGTATGACGTCATCATCGGACGAAAGTGGGTGCTAGAAATAGCTGCTTTCAGATGAAAGTCTGATGGAGCAAGATCAGGTGAATTAGGCCAATGCTCAATCAAATTAAAGCCACAATCATGAAATGACAGCCATGGCAGTGACAGACTTGTGAACAGGAGCATAGTCCTGATGGAACGACACACATTTAGTAAGATTTCTGCGGCGCTTAAGTTAAACATTTTCCCGTGCCTGTGTCAGAAGTGAGCATAGTACGTGCCATTGATTGTTTTTTCTTTTGGAGATAATCTATCAACAGAATACCTTCTGCATCACAGAAAACATATCAATCAGCCCTCATATTTCCATGATCAGAGAGCTACTTCACATCCGGCATTAATACTACATTTCATGCGCGGATCCAGAGGGGGAACCGGGGGTCTGGACCCCCCCCCTGAGATTTTCGCAAGTGGGGTCCAGATTTAGCCCATTTCTAATTGAAATGGGTCTAAAAGTGCATGAAAGGCCTTTGAAACCTAAAATTTCGGCTCGCTTCGCTCGCCATTTACAAATACAAAACTATTTTTTTCTGCAAAATTCCTTAATTATTTACAATTGTTCATACTAAAGAATTTTATATAATAGTCTTGGGTCTCAGTAACTCATATTTTCATCAGTCCCTTTACTTCATAGGATGTAACCTCCTTCATCTTTTTCAAGGTTTTGTCATTTTAAGATGTCTGATTATTTGGGAAAATGACACATCTCTTATCTATTCATTCTCATAAAATATAGAAAATTTGCGGCTCGATCCGCTCGCCGATATAAGGAGTAAGATATTCAATGTTATAAATAATCATCTCGATCGAATCAAGACAAATCAATATTTCATATCTAAAAAAAATTTCAGGCTCGCTGCGCTCGCCAATTCTTCATAAAAGTAAACGTGAAAGGAAAGCTAACAATTATAAATTAATACAATAGGAATTCCTCCGTAGGGATTCCGTACTGTAGGGATTCCCCCCTCAGAATTGCCCCCTCCCCATCATGTGCACCGATATATATGTACCTACATGATAGAAAGACTTCCTAAAATTTTGGACCCCCTCTGACCAAAAATGCTGGATCCGCGCATGCATTTTGTACTTGATTCGGATATTTAATCCTGAATTGTATATAGAAAAAAGGAGAATTGGATAAAAATAAAATTATCTTCGGCAAAAAATAAAGAAAATTACAACAAAATCATAAAAATTCAATAAATAAACAAAGATCAACACTGATAATAGTAAATAACGAAATATAAATTAAAGGATAAGTAAAGCCAAAGGTTATGAAAGTACTGTGACATAGTTTTGTAAATCTTTATATGAAGATTATCAAGCACTGTATATTGTTATTGGCAGGGATTCCTCCGTGTTTGATACTTCCTGTGATATGATAGGATCGGTACCTAATGCAGTCCAGAAGGATAGGTAGTGTCAACATTAGCAAGGACAACTCAGCCACCATAAGGACGAGACATGTATCGGACAATTTGTGTCCTTTTGATAGGATCGGTACCTAATGCAGTTCAGAAGGATAGGTAGTGTCAATATTAGCAAGGACAACTCAGCCACTATAAGGACGAGACATGTATCGGACAATTTGTGTCCTTTTGGTATTAAACCTGACCATGGTAGTCAGTCTGCGTAAGTGAAGATATATTTTATTCTGAAATATTTTTATTTGGACGTCGATTAATGTTAATTATCCATTTTTTAAATTTCTGTATACAAAGCTCCAACACGCAATCAAAGCGTTGCACGATCATTGGGTACACGTTCTGCGTACGTCGAGAACGCTAAAAAATGCAAGTTGTTCGTTAGGCAAACGACACCAGCGTTCGGCAGCGTGTAACAACAAACCAAACGTCGCCACGCGCTGTCTAGAACGCTGTAGAATAAAATACTATCTACATTGCTCATTAGAACGATTTATTGAAAATCAGGCAAATAAAGACAAAAAGTTCTTGTTTTCATTTTTGATTTGGTCTGCTATTCTTATTTTCCAATAGAAGAACACGTTGTTCTTTGTTTTTTTTAAAGACCATTTATCAGTGATATCTGTTTTACTCAGTGAGTCTGGCGAAGCTTTACCTATTCAGAGTTTGTAATTAAAGGAAGTGTTGTAGATATTTTAGGATGTGGAGCTAGGCCAAACCAATTTTCATAGGAACAACAGCAAATCTACAATGTAAATGAGATTACGTGCCCGATGAGAGTAAGCATCTTATGCTTGTAAGCAACACTTCTTCGTGCAAAAACGTTAAAAGCGGTATTTCAGATTCGATTTATATTTAACTGATAATATATTATTTATTGAAATACGTACATGTATATGCAGCACTGATGTTACATGTATTACCATTCCAATATTGATAATTTCAATCACATGGTTCCCTTTAACTCTGCTGATGGACTTATAGTCCCCAAGAATAACGAATACATGGTTTTACAGTGCCTTTGCATGAATTAAAAAGAAAGGAGGGGATCTCCAACGAGACTCTGTTGCAGCATCAACAGCAAAACACCAAAACACCCGATGCAAAAACACAAAAGACGAACATAGTATGAGACGAAAAAGAGACATACGACATGTAAACATCAAACACAAAAGACTACACATAAACCGACGATCGAGACCAATGGGCAACCGGTACCGACTTTGGACGGCCATTTGCCACGCGAGTAGCAAATGATGTGGTTATCCTAGATTACGTGCGCACAACCCTCTCATCTCTCCAATTACCCAGAGGTCTCTAAGAAGGTACAATTGTGGTGTAAAACAACCTCCTCACTGTAAGATGACCTCACACAAACAAGACCGCAAAACGTAGAGGCCCCAGCAACACAAATGGATATGTAAATGGATATAAAAAGAGGGCGTGCGTAATGCAGTCCGTGTTCTGCCGGCTGTAGCGAGCTAATGTATGTAATCACCCGAGGAGTCCGACTGACATTCAAAGAGGACAGGTGGTCGGGACCCTGTATTCTCTAAAGAGGTTTGGACAGGACTGGTCATGGAGTCCCGTCGTCACAGTCAGTCAGAGTGCAAGTCTCAAGGATACGCTGGTACAAGACTGTAGATTGGTCAAGTACCAAGCCTAGTGTCCGTCTGGTAACATTAGGATCATATTCACGGTATAAAAGGCGTTTGATGATTCTGACGCATTTTCGATGGTAATGCTGCCTACCTTTGATCCTTCTTATTTTGTTTATCATATCACCATAATAGACAGGTTGTGTAATGTACTCAGTGCGTGTATAGATCCGAATTTTAAAAGAAGTTGACTGTACTTTTTGTAAAATTTCCAGAAAGTCTTAACTAGTTTATGAAAGCGGAAACATTGACCTAAAAGTTTTTTTGGTAATTTGTAAATTTCTACTGTGAAAATCAAAAATATCAGTACATGCTCTAGCGTACCGGATGAGCTATGATATGTAAATGCTGTATGCTGGTAATCTTGGAACATCACTGTCAAGCCAGGGGAAATTTACTATGTTGAATCCAAAATCATCCCTTTTGTCAAAACATAACCGCAGACTTACACAAGACCAAAGTGCTAGTCAACACGTAGGGGCTACATTACACAAAGAATACCCCCTCCGGAGGCCTCCTCTAGCACTATGTATATACATATAACTAGAGGAGGCCTCCGGAGTGGGGTTCTTTGTGTAATGTAGCCCCTCTGGTCAACATTAATCATTAGGCAGGGGCAATGCCACATTCAACTATGAGCAGTTACTTTTTTGGACAAAATTAAGTTCTTGATTTAGGCCGACTCAGTGGCGTTTTTGTCGGAAGTCGGATATCCCGGAAAAGAAAAAAATACACTATTCTTTTCTGATAGTCGATGTTTTTATCAATTAGCACTCGTACCTATTGAATCATTTAATGATACAGTATATGAAAGAAGAAGTTCGGTACATGCAAAAAGGTGACATAATTTGTGCTTGGAGCTCATTAATATATAGCATTCATGTACAGAATCTAGACAACATGTGACAATTGAGTATGGAATTTCAAAAAGATTGTTCATCTAAGCTCACCATATGCGCATTTCAACATATAATGTGTATAATGACAGTCATGCCTTCATGTCAATAGTCACCAAACCAGACGGTTATCCTATATCACTAGAATCGATGGTTACAACGATGAAACAGGCAGTGGTAAGTCTGAGTACATACCCTTGACCAAAAGAGGTAAATAAAAACGATTTGCCTCTACAGATGGACAGTTCCAGTAAAAAATAAAAGCCATGCCACTTTGACTGAAAAAGATAAGATTATAGAAATCATTTAATCACCATCAAAACGATAATATTCTTTCATTCAAGAATATATGAAATCAAAGACTAACAAAAATACTACAGTCACATTCCAAAGATGATTCACTCGCTCCTTCATCATCATCTACAATGGCACATGTAGACAGAACAACTTCATATTACGAGTATACTTGAATTCTTCGACATAACCTCCTCGGTGATCATGGCAAATCCTGTTTTAGAGTACCGGCATTTAGTTCACAAGAAAGCTAGCACCCAGTTAAGCCATGATAGGTCTAATTAGAAGTTCCTAGTTTCCACAAACAAAACAGTAATGATAGAAGATATCGGTATAATATAACATTATTTTACCGACAAATTTGCATAAATTTTCTTCCGTCGTAGGATAAAGTTAGTATTACTTGGGTATTGGAATATTTTGGATTCTTTGTGTGTGTTCTATTAAACCATTGGTAGGGTCAAGTAGCATAGTAGCATAGTTAAATAAAATTTATGACCTAAAGAGGGATGGTGTTAGGATGTTAACCTCCTTTAATTTCGTTGATATGACAATGAGTTAAAGAAGGTCCTGACGATAATCTCAACAGCACTCACAATAGAGCACCAAATGGAGCATCGACGGACCCCTAGCAAGCTAGAGGTGGAACCAGGTGCCCAGGAGGAGTAAGCATCCCCTGTTGGCTAGCCGCACCCGCCGTCGATGTTCACGCACGAAATGAAAAGAATATATAAAATGCATGCGCTGTTTCATAAACAGCAAAATCGATAAAGGACAAAAAAACCAACAACATTTCCTTCAGGCGACAGAGCTCGAAAGAAAGTAATTAATAAACTTGAAATATAATTATACAAACAAAACTATACATAAATTGGAAATAAATGGTGAAAATGTAAATAATCAAAAAGAAATTTTGAAAGAATGTAAAAAGTTCTATGAAAAACTGTACTCTGATAATGAAGAAAACATTGACAATATTGATCTGAATATCCTTCTAGACTCGTATGAAATTTCAAAACTTAGCAATTCTGAGGCATTACTTCCTGAAGAACCTATTTCTGAAACAGAAGTGCTCAGTGTCATAAAAGGTATGCAGAATGGCAAGTCCCCAGGCTCCTCGGGCTTCACAACAGAGTTTTACAAATTTTTCTGGTCTGATTTAAAACATTTTATAATTAGGTCCATAAATGATGTATTTGATAAAAAGTCACTGCCAATCTCCCAACGTTTAGGTATAATTACATGTATTCCAAAGAAAGATAAAGCTAGACACTTCTTGAAAAACTGGCGTCCCATTACCTTGTTAAATGTATTCTATAAAATTATATCTGGTATTATTAGCAAAAGAATAAAGTCAACACTTGATAAACTTATTTCAAATTCTCAGACTGGTTTCATGAGTGGACGTTACATAGGAGAGAACACAAGACTGATTTATGATCTAATATCTTATAAAGAAACAAAAAATATTCCCGGGTTACTAGTTTTAATAGATTTTGAAAAAGCCTTTGATTCTGTTAGTTGGTCTTTTATTTATAAAGTTCTTAGATTTTTCGGATTTCAAGATTACATTATCAATTGGATAAAAATTCTTAATACAGATATAAAAGCATCAATTATCCAATCTGTTTTTCTCTCTGAGCAACTACCTATACATCGCGGTTGTAGGCAAGGGGACCCTGTTGCTCCTTATATATTTCTTCTTGCGGCAGAAATCTTGGCAATTCTTATTAAAAATAATAATAGTATTAAAGGCATCATAATTAATAATGAAGAACATAAAATATCCCAGTATGCGGATGATACTTCCTTGATCTTGGATGGCTCACAGTCTTCTCTTTTCGCTGCTTTAGATACCTTAGAATTATATGCAAAAATCTCTGGTTTAAATATAAATAGTTCTAAAACTAAGATCATTTGGATTGGGTCAAAAAAATTCAGCAAAGAGGTGTACCATCATACTAGATGGAAGCTTCAATGGGGCTCAACTCAATTTTCTCTTCTTGGTATTGAATTTTCAGTAAATTTGGATGAAATAGTCTCTATTAATTATGATTTTCAGCTTCCTAAGATAAAATCCCTCTTAAATAGTTGGAACAGACGTATTTTAACACCTATTGGTAAAATTTCTGTTGTTAAAACACTTATAATTCCAAAACTAATTCATTTGTTTATTGCACTACCAAATCCTGATCCTAAATACATAAAAACTTTGAATAAAGACTTGTATAAATTCATTTGGGGATCTAACAGTAACAGAATTAAAAAAGTAGTTACAACACAAGAATATGAAAAAGGTGGTCTTAAAATGATTGACCTAGATCATTTTATTTTATCATTAAAATGTACATGGTTAAAAAGAATTTTGACAGGTGGACAATCTTGGATTCATATTTTCAAGGCAAATTTTGGAAATGATATTGAAAAGTTTTTATATGATTTTGGAGATGATTATATTACACAACTCAACAACAATAGTAGTAACAATTTCTGGAAAGATACTTTTCTAGCATGGCAGAATATTTTGAGAAACCAATTACAAAATAAAGAATTTTATTCAGATGAAGAATTCTTACTATTACCAGTTTGGTATAATTTATTAATAAAAATAAATAAAGTTTCTATCTATAAAGGACATTGGTACAAGAAAGGAGTAAGGACAATCAAAGATTTTCTAGATGGTAACAGAATTCTGTCAAAATACGAGTTTGAAACAAGATTTGGAATCTCTGGAATTTGCATATTAACATATAATGGAATATACAGCATCTTAACAAAATTATTTAGGTCAAGACAGATAACTCTTACTAACGATAAGTCAACATTTGCACCTTTCATCCCTCCTCTGTATAATATACTCGTCAAAAACGCAAAGTGCAATAAACCTATTTATAAATTACTAAATGATAGAGATATTATTCCTACTGCATTTAATAAATGGAACAATACATTTAACTTTAATATAAATCCAAGAGATGTTTTCGATATATGTTTTAACACTTCAAAAGATACTTCTATCCAATGGTTACAGTATAGGATCATAAACAGAATTTTACCTACTAGAAAATATTTGAAGAAAATTAAAGCCGTAAATAATGATATTTGTTTTTTCTGTGATCATGATATTGAATCTATAGAACATGTGTTTTTCTATTGTGAAATAGCTTCTTCAATTTGGGATAATTTGGAATATATAATTTTTAATGTTACTAATCATGTAGTACATTTTAACGTTAAAGATGTTCTATTTGGAAAAGTGCATGATGAATATGCCTATGTTCTTAATTTCATTATTCTCTTCACTAAACAATTCTTATACAAAAACTTGAAGAAGCACAGTCATCCATCTATGATAAGTTTATTGAACTATTTGAAATTTAATTATCAGATTCATCTTTATATAGCTCGTAAAAATAAATGTATAGAAAAATTTGAAGCTCATTGGAATACTTGGAAAGATCTTTTTGATATATAATTTATAATCTGTTTATCATTTTTACCCTTTTTTTTTTTTTTTTTTTTTTTTTGACTCAAAACATTCTCATAACTATTGTAATTTAAGTATCACCCATTATAATTATATATATATTATATTTGTCTGTGTTGTATAGTGTGAAAGTGTGAGTGAATGTGGCTCCCATCCCCTCTTTCCCCCATCCTTTTCATCTATCATAAAAAACAGGTTTCATTATGATACTGTCATCTTTATACTATATTTATCTATTGAAATGATGTACCGACAAAAAAAATAAAAAAAAAAAAAAGAAAAAAGAAAAAAAAAACTTGAAATATTCAATCGCGGGTAACGTGTTTAATTGCTCTACACTACAAAAGAAAATAAGAAAAAATGAAGTGTTTCAACTCTTTTTTTTTCTAGATATTAGTTTCAAATAGTAAAAGTATGTCAAAACATTTGGTCAATGTAGAAGACTTTTTATTTTCTGCCACAACATGATAGTGTGTACTTGTGTTATAGGTTATTGTCATATAGTTTGCCATATCCCAGGGAAGTTCCCATGTCCAACCGGCCTACAGTACCAGTGTCATGGTGGACATTGCGGATGTTGTCATCTTGTTCAAGGAACTTACAATTATGGTGAGTAGTTTTACCCAAATTTTGTATCTGCAATTGATGATTAAGGTAACTAGATATTTATATTATATTTCATTCATTTATTGACATATTCTCCCTGTCGGTTTCTTTCTATGTGGAGGCCCAAAAGTTTGTAGTTTGTCAATCTCTTCCTATAGTAGTTAAAAAGGATATAAAACGTAAAAAATTTACGTCTTTTTAGACAAGACGTCTACTGCCAAAGATTTATTAAATACGGCATTGTAGTAGCTTAATGTCAGTTCGGTTCTCGCAAAGGCTATATAACGAATACCAATGTATTACAGATGCAGAGGCGCCAAATGAGACATTTTTTTTTTTTTTGATTTTGTAGTCAAAATAACAAAAACGAGTCTATATAAATGAAATCTTTAAAATACCACAGACAGGAAATGCCGAAAATCTTCTGATTGTGAGGACCTTAAATGTTACACCAAGGACACAGTGGTTTACTGTAATTCAAACGGTGTGTGTGAATTTACTCAACTTGCACAACATACTCAACTTACACACCATGCTCATCAACCAGATTGTCAACATTCAGGTACGCTTTTTATTGTTCCATTCGTATCTTTTGAAAAAGAAAGTCCTACTCATTATCTTTGAAATTTTTTCTCGCATGAATATCATAAATTATCCGTATGTAGTTAGAGTTTAAGAAGGAATTTCATATCAAGGTCATATAAGACAGATTGTCTCTTGATAAAGGTTCATTTACATGAAAACGGTTACATCTGGCTATGACTTTAGTAACATAAGACAGAATTCTCTTTGTACAGATCCCCAACAACACTCGGCTGTTGCACCCACATCAAAGACCGAAACACTCGTGTACGGAGTAGAAAAGCAAAAAAAAAAAAAAAAAAAAAAAAGAAAAGAAAAAAAAGAAAGAAACGCACAAGGGAAAGGAACACCAAATGCAAAGTCAAAACACTAACCACAACAGGCTTCACTTAAACAAACGAGACCAGTGGTCAATCGGTGCTGACTTAGGATGGTCATCTGTGACGTTAGTAGCAAACGGTGTGCTTATCCGGATGACATGCACACAACCCACCCACTTTACCAGTTACCCAGGGGTTTCGAAGAACGCACAATTGTGTGGAAATGCCTCCTCACTTTCAAATGACCACACAAACAAGACAGAAAAATTCAAAGACCAAAATAACACAGATGAATATGTAAAATGATATAAAAAAACCCAGAGGAAGCACGGAAAATAGTTCGTGCTCTTCTGGCTGGCTGGAGGGAGTTCATGTCTGCAATCCCCAGTGGAATCCGACCGATATTCAGAGGACAGGATTTCTCTATTAAAGTTTATTAGGGGCTCATTATGGAGTCTTGTTACCTCAGGCAGACAGAGTGAAACTCTTAAAAATACAATGGTGGAATAGTCAAGTGTCACACAGAGCGTCCTTCTGGTGGCACCATATCCAGGATATAGAAGCCTATTAATGATTTTGACGCATTTTCGATGGAAATTTTTCACATTTCATCAACATTATTTTCTCTATGAAATTCCCAAAGTATTATACTTTATTGCATATATAGGTACGAATTTCAAAAGAAGCTAAGAGTTATTTTGTAAAACTTTCCAGAGAGTCTGAACCAGTTTATAAAAGCGAAACCTTGACCCAAAAGTTTCATATCCCACAAATTCTGCCACTTGACCCAAAAGTTTCATATCCCACCAATCCTGTCACTTCTTTCGGTACATTTTGGACATAATTACTGTCAAACTTTTTTGCCAAATTACATTGTTTAGATTTAGGATCGCTGACGAGGGTTAAGCACCCGAAACGTGTATGTCTATTCCATGCTAAAACTTTTATCTGTTCTTAAATGATGCCATTGAGTTTGTAGACTTTTAACATTAGTAATCTGTGAATTTCCACTGTGAAAATCTAAAACATTAGTACATGCCTCAGCGTATCAAATGCGTTCAGATAAGTAAGTTAAAGAAGATCCTGACGATAATCTCAACAGCACTCACAATAGAGCACCAAAACGAGCATCGACGGACCCCTAGCAAGCTAGAAGTGGGACCAGGTGCCAGGTGCCCGGTAAGCATCCCCTGTTGGCTAGCCGCATCCGCCGTCGATGTTCACGGACGAAAATGAAAACGATATAGAAAAAAAACATGCATCGTCTGAGGTTATGTCTATATGTTAATACCGTATTATGGTAGTCTAGGAATCATCGTTAAGCTAGAGAAAATTTACCATGCTGGATCCAAAATTGTATCTTTTGTCATATACAAACGTATGAATTTCTCCGTTTACACGCTAACAATTACATAAATTCTGCACGAAAAGGCAGGACATATTATCGTTAGGTACAGAATGTTGCATATAAAATCGTTCACTTGCAGTTGAAGCGAAAGTCACAACACCATCATATACTCATTAATTATTTACAGAATAATACGCTTATTATTTTTTTTTCTCAATTGATCTTATTGTAAGAGATTTGGTTTTGGTTGTTGTTATTGTTGTTAGTGCTATTAACATATTTACCTACCCAAGATTTACAACATTATATACAGGAAAACATCAATGTTTGAAGTCCTCTGATTGTGTGAACCATAGATGTCATACTCAGGACGGATACCCATACTGTAACTCTCATCATCAATGTGAGTGTGCTTCACATGTAAAACACCATCATGGCCATGGTAGATGTCACTCACCAGATGACTGTCAAGGCTTCCATTGTCATACAGGTTGGGAGAAACCTTTCTGTGACCGTGGGTCATGCCAGTGCTACACATCAGGTAGGATTCTTACTCTTGTGTTTTGATAAAATAGTCATATCAATACATAAGAACGTCTGCGCATGTTTTTTCCCTACTTGTGTGTTGCCATTTTCAGTTTAATCATCAATTCATTAATTTACTGTAATCAAAATTACACAACGACATAAACAAGACTCGTTTACGTGTATAGTCTACTTTTGACGGGCATCAGGCCATATTCAATGTAATTGGTGCATTTATCCGGCTTCCGTTCGCAAAACCATCCCAATTACACATGAGTAATGAATAAGGTGCTCAGTTGACAGTTCAGTGGTAATCAATAGAATATATACAGATTATTTTATACAGTCCTGTATTAATTGCTCCTTCAGCTAAGACCAAATCAGGTAACAGAAGCCTTTTTTCTGAATATCAGTCACATGAAATTTCAAAGTGCATGTGAGAAACAAAAGAGGGGATCTCCAACAACATAAAAATAACACTTTGAATTGTAGCTGATTGCCAAGAATGTCTTTTAAAAGCTGTGTGCCCAGTAAACTACGAGCCAAATTGTATCAAACGACGATTCCGTAACAGTCCTACTCTGACTGTTCACTGTAAATGTAAGGTAAGAGTAACTAAACTATTACAGCAATTGTCGGTGCCAGATGCCTGAGTTTAAAAGAAGGGAGGGAATCTCTAACCAGACCGCGTTGCAGTATCAACTGCAAAACGCCAAAATACACACGATGCAAAAACACAAAGACGAGCACAGCAAGATACGGAAAAGAGACGTACCACATAGAAACATTAAAAACAAAAAACTACACATAAACCAACGAGACCAATGGGCAACCCGTGCCGACTTAGGACGGTCATTTGCTACGCAAGTAGCAAATGGTAATGTTATCCGTATTACTTGTCCACTACCCTCCCACTTTTCCGATTACCAAGAGGTCTTGAAGAACGTACATTTGTAGTGTAAAATAACCTGCTCACTGTAAGATGACCACACAAACAAGGCAGGAAAACACAGGGACCCAAGCAACACAGATGAATATGTAAATGGATATAAAAAGGGGGTTACGTAATACAGTCCGCACTCTGCCGGCTGTAGCGTACTCATGCATGTAATCAACCGAGGAGCCCGACTGACATTCAGGGGGACAGGTGTCATGGAGTCCCGTCGTCACAGTCAGTCAGAGTGCAAATCTTAAGAATGCGCTGGTACAAGACTATATATTGGTCAAGTACCAAGACTAGTGTCCGTCTGGTGACATTAGGTTTATATCCAAGGTATAAAAGGCGTTTTATGATTTAGACGCATTTTCGATGGTTATGCTGTCTACCTTTGATCATTCTAATTTTGTTTATCATATCACCATAAAATGCAGGTTGTGTAATACCAAAAGTGATATACTCTGTTGCTTGTATATATCCGAATTTTAAAGAAGCTGTCTGTAAGTTTTGAAAAATTTCCAGAAAGCCTCAACTAGTTTATGAAAGCGGAATCCTTGACCTAAACGTTTTTTGGTAATTTGTAAATTTCTAATGTGAAAATTCAAAATATTAGTACACGCTCTAGCGTACCAGATGTGCTGTGATATGTAAATGTCGTATAGCGGTCGTCTGGGAACATCACCGTCAAGCCAGGGAAAAGTTACTATGTTGAATCCTAAATTATCTTTTTTGAATCTTTCCATGGGATTCTATTGATTAAGTTCGCCCGAGTCTAAATTGGTCTCTCTTCGAAAAACTGTTGATTCCGAGGTTCACAACTGTTCCAAATGTTTTTGTTTTGGCTCAAAAGGACAGAAAACGGCTTTCCATCTGTGGAGATTGTTCATTAAATAGTGTTGTCCTTCATGTGTCTATGGTACTGTGTTATTGTCTCCGTCTGTTTGTCACCATGTCTTACACTGGACTCTGTGGAGACTGTTCATTAGATAGTGTTGTCCTTCGTGTTTCTAAGGTGCTGTGTTATTGCCGCCGTTTGTTTGTCCACTTTTCTCTTTAAGTTCCGAGCTGATTTCACTGTTGTTTCTCTCTTCAATATCTCTTATCGTTTTGTTTATATTCTTCAAGAATGTGAAGGTCTATTAATTGTGAAGTATCATAATCCTTCATTAAATCTTATGTAAGGTTTTATCCATATTTTACCATTTACTAGTAATGTCATACAGCGAAAACTTGTAAACTAGATCTTTATCGATGTGAATTGTTATTGGTGTTAACCTAAATGACAAAGAAAGAATCCTTAGATACTTATTAGTGTCTATAAATCCATCATATTCATACAATATGAGGGAATTGATCTTCACACATGGAAGATTGATGATAAAGTTATTCAAGTTTGGATTTAGGCAAGTGGCAACCAAACGTCTACAACTTCAAAAACTATTTCGGCAACCGAAACGTCTGCTGCTGCCATCACAAAAACATTCCCGACAACAAACTCATCATCCAGCTTGACCCTAGCAGCAATTTCAAAAACTTATGAAAGCTTAGCCACGACAGGATCACCAACAGTCTCTTCAACCAAACAGACAACTGTTCTAAACTCTTCCAAAAGCACAAGAACTGCTACCTCTACACCAAAAACGTCCCCAGAAACTACTCAAAGCTCACCCACAACGACTGTTGTAACATCTCCTATAGCCTCGTCAAGCATTTCTACCTCTACATCAACATCAATGCATGCTGTTTTATCTTCTAAGTCCTCAAAATCTGCTACAGGAACGACTTATTCCACCACTTCACCGCCATCTACCAAAGTAACAACAAAAGCTTCAACCAAACATACCCCTTCCTCAACTCAATTAACAGGTTTGCTTTTTCATATTCTACAAAAAAGAGATAAACTTATCAAACTCGTGTATTTCTCGCTACTGCAGACCATTCCGAATGACAAACGAAAACGGACTGTTGACTTAATAGGATGACGTCACATCAATGTTTATGTTCCCGGTGTACTCCGGTTTTCTCCTGCCCAAAGGACCCCCTCACGACAAATTCTGAGCCAACGCGAGACATAAATATAAGTCAGTGTAACGTGGATCCTGTAGCATCATATCCCACCCATTCTGCTACGTCTTTTGGTACATTTTTGGACATAATTTCACACTTTTGGGCCATATTACATTGTTTAGATTGAGGATCACTGACGAGGGTTTAGTACCCGAAACGTGCATGTCTGGTCCATGCTGTTAATTTATCTGGTCTTCAATGATGCTATTGAATTTGAAGACGTTAAGCATTTGAACAACTTGGTGAGTAACACTGCTGGTGGACCAAGAGTCCCCGAGGGCACATGTAGCCAAGTCTGTCTCGTCAACGCATTTGAAATTTTCTGATACAAAAGTTCTTGAAATTTCTAAAACGTGGGTCATGTAGCATCATATCCCACCCATTCTGCTACGTCTTTTGGTAAATTTTTGGACATAATAATTTTCAGACTTTTTAGTCTTATTACGTTGTTTAGATTGAGGATCACTGACGAGGGTTTAGTTCCCGAAACGTGCATGTCTGGTACATGCTGTTAATTTATCTGGTCTTCAATGATGCTATTGAATTTGAAGACTTTTAATTAGCATTGCTTGTTGTACGTTGTAAAATAAATGAAATATAAGTAAAGTTTATATATAACTGAATGATAATTTCCCACTTAACTTTTGGTTGGATTATGATAAACTATTAAAATCATTTTATTTTCATCATTCGTTGAGACAAATAAACGTCTGGACATTTACAAATCCCCATCTCCCCTAAAATCTACGTTGACATGACTTTCGGTTGTTAGATTGGAATTTCTCAACCATTTAAAAGAGACACTGTTTGATACTATATAAATGGAATACGCTATCAAAGATCATTTATGGAGATCTTGAACGATGTTCTTATTAGCAATAAATGCTTAATCTCTCCTGTTTAAAGACTAACCGCATTGACCTCTTGTGCCATTCTTTATAGATGTTTCCCTCGAATTCTTTGGTTTGGAGTTCAGGATCTTGATATGAATACTTACGGGCGTTATGATTGATTTGGACTACTACTGTAATTTATATTTTTGTTCACTGATCATTTTGCACAATGTGGGAGTTCGTATTTGGATTGCTAAAGCCGCTCTTGGTCAAAGTCCGTCAAAGAAAACTTGGTCAAAGTTTTCTTGGACAAAGTTGTCTGTTTACACTATCAAAGTTCTTTGAACGACTTGTACAAGAGAACGTGGTAAATATGCACCAAAACAGATATGGTTCCTGTAAATACTGTGAAAATTTTTCATGAAAAGTAATAGTTTATGTTTGTAGTTGTTCATTGGTCTATATGGAACCTTTAAGCACGAGTTCAAGAATTTTTGAAACAAAAAACGTAGATGGAATTCACTGCATCACGTCTTCTGTCTTTGTAGCTATATTCTTTACTTTTAACGTCCTAAATTACATATATTTCTTTCTTTGATACTTTAAATACGTCTGAAATAATTTTGAATTTCTATTCTGATTGGTCGATTCCCGTCAAAGTCCGTCAAAGTTTCAAGAAAAATAGGATGGAGTTCTATTCCGTCAAAGTCCATCCAAGTTCTTAGACGGACTTTGATCAAAGTTTTCTTGGATCGTTTACACTATCAAAGTTAGCGTCAAAAACTTTGACCAAGTTTTCTTGTACAAGAAAACTTTGATAGTGTAAACGGGCTTAAGTCTGTATATCGTTTCAGGTAACGGTCATTTTTGTCATCAATGTGGAGATATTACTAGTAAGACACCTTGTTCTCAGTCATATGTCTCCAGGAGCAGCTCTTCGCCATGTTTAACCGGAAGCTTTTGTCAGAACGATTTGTACATTGACTCCAGGAGTCAGATCCATGTGTATAAGAGGTATTACATCAAAATTAAAATTAGTTTAATTTTCCAAATTTGATTTTGAAAAAATGTCAAGCTAATATGTAAATTGCACTAAATGTCGGTCTGAGACATATTTTGAAACAGACACAACTATGTAGAGATAAAATGCTTACTCATTACTTCGGTTTTCATTGAACAATGAGGTAAATATGTTGATTGAAAGAAATAAGATCTTCAACAACACCCGGTTGCAGTACCAACAGCAAAACCCCAAGACAACCACTGCAATTACACAAAGCAGACACGCACAAAAAGAGACGCAAATGGTACAAGGAACGCCAAATCACATAGAATGACTAGACATAAACCAAAGAGACCAATCGGCAACTGTTGTCGACTTAGGACGGCCATCTACTACAGCAGTGGCTGACGATGTGGTTATCCAGATTACGTGACACAACCCACATACCCCCTTTGAAGTTATATTGAAACCTTTTTTGTCGATCAGAATAACAAATTCGTCTTCCGTCCATGCCGAAATTATTATTCAGATACATGAATATCTTCATCCAATATCTCCCTCTAGGTGTGTTGACCAGACGACATGTATACATGACTGGCTGATGATGTCATCTGACAAAGAGTATTGTGTAAGGTATGGAAGGACATCCAAATCTGGTCCCTACCGATGTAGCTTCTGTTGCATGGGGAACGACTGTAACGCTAACCTTATACCATCAAACACAACGTTGTTCGGATTGAACGGATGATAAAAAGGAAAATATTGTATTTAAAAATACCAATTAAATTGATTGAATTGTTTTTGAAAACTCTCTCTCTCTCAAGGTGCAATATAAAGCTTTTTAAAGCGAAATCTATTGAATGACAAATATGGATAATGACCATAACTCTGTATAAAGCACAAAATCAATAATTCAGAAAATCAGAAACCGAAGGCATACAAAATCAGGATAAAACAGGAACCAAAGCAAACAAACAAAAACCTCCACCATATGAAAAGAAGCGAACTCCCGATATGGGAGTGAGGTGCCCAGGAAGAGTAAGCATCTCCTGCTTGCATGCAACACCCACAGCTTAAATTCGGTAAAATTGTCACATCCGGTTACTTCCATTTCGGAAGACATAGAGTACAATCTTTGGTTGGGTGGTTCAAATGGTCTATGACAGAATATCATCCACCATTCTGGAGAGTGGGGCATCAGAGTGTATGACGAGTTCCCCATATCGACCGTAGAACTTCCTCAGTGACGATGTTAGTCGGTCACAAACATATCCCTGACTGAAAAGCTTATCTGAAAGACGCCTAGCTCTCAGTACAAAATCCGTACATTTGGTACTTGCTCTTGCATAGCGTATCAACTGAGATATGAACACGCCATAATCAGGCGATGAAGGGATGTTGCTACTCAGAAAAGGAAAGTTTGTAATGCTGAAATTGAAGTCGTCACGTTTGTGATAGAGTGAGGTGTTCATGTGACCATCATTGTCGTAGGACAACATTATGTCCAAATAGGATGCTGAATTATTTGTCTCTGTAGTTTCTTTGACTTCAAGCTCCGAAGGATAGATAATGCTCAGGTAATCCGCGAATAATGGGTCAGATGAAAAAATAGTGGTAGAGAACCCTCGAGTCCCTGTCTTCTACAAAATTTCTGTATTCCGTGCATCTGTTTCCGAGAAGTTGAATATGTAGACAAACAGCTTCGAACAGATCGCTTTGACAACTTGAGTCCTGTAATTTTGGCCATGACATGATGATACGAAACGATGGGTGGGATTTGATGCTACAGGACCCATGTTTTAGAAATTTCAAGAAATTTTGGTAACAGAAACTTTCGAACGCGTTAAAGAAACGAACAATATCAAGGATCTAGTGCAACTAAGCCCTGAATGCATTGTAGACGACGCTTTAATCGCAATGCCTGCTAATAAGTATGGTTTAAACATATTCAAATTTCACAGGAATCATGTTACATATATGATGCAATTACAAATATGGATAATAACCATATCCCTGTATACAGCACAAAATCAATAATTCAGAAAATCAGAAACCGAAGGCATACAAAATCGGGATAAAACAGGAACCAAAGCAAACAAACAAAGACCTCCATTATATGAAAAGAAGCGAACTCCCGATATGGGAGTAAGGTGCTCAGGAAGAGTAAGCATCTCCTGCTTGCATGCAACACCCACCGCTTCAATTCTGTAGAATTGTCACATCTGGTTACTTTTATTTCGGAAGACATAGAGTACAATCTTTGGTTGGGTGGTTCAAATGGTCTATGACAGAATATCATCCACCATTCTGGAGAGTGGGGCATCAGAGTGTATGACGAGTTCCCCATATCGACCGTAGAACTTCCTCAGTGACGATGTTATTCGGTCACAAACATATCCCTGACTGAGAAGCTTATCTGAAAGACGCCTAGCTCTCAGAACAAAATCCGTATATTTGGTACTTGCTCTTGCATAGGGTATCAACTGAGATATGAACACGCCATAAGCAGGCGATGAAGGGATGTTGCTACTCAGAAAAGGAAAGTTTGTAATGCTGAAATTGAAGTCGTCACGTTTGTCATAGAGTGAGGTGTTCATGTGACCATCAGTGTCGTAGGACAACATTGTGTCCAAATAGGATGCTGAATTATTTGTCTCTGTAGCTTCTTTGACTTCAGCTCCGAATGATAGATACTGCTCAGGTAATCCGCGAATTTTGGATTATTGATGGACAACACATCGTCTATGTATCTGTTAGTGAAGTTGAAATCAGAAGCGAAGTATCTTTTCCCTTCAGAGACCAAAGATTGAATGAATTCAGCTTCGTACGAGTAAAGGATAATGTCGGCAAGGAGTGGGGCACAATTGGTCCCCATTGGAATTCCGACAATTTGCTGGAAGACCTTTCCTTCAAACACTACAAAAATGTTGTCGATCAGAAAGTTAACATCTGAATAATATCTGTTTCAGTGTACTTATTTTTAGAATCGGACTTTCCTTTTACAAAGTAGGTTTTGTCATGGTTAAGAACAATAAATTTGTATTTGCGATTGCCGTTCTTACTTGTAAACGCACTACTAATAATTTTTGCGAGTCTTTCATTCAATTTAGAATGTGGGATTGTAGTGTAAATTGTCGAAAAATCGAGGCTTTGATCGAATGGACTCTACTAAAATGAGTGGATTTAAGATGTTCTAAAAGTTCCTTCGAATTCTTTAAAATTCACATCTGGTTGATACCACTGCGAGAATATACTGTCGAACAATATTTTTGAAGCCCAGATTTGATTTCAAATAAAACTTTGGTGAGTAAGATTTGGTAGAACATTTTGAGGAACCAGCGATGAAACGTTCTTTATACGGATTCTTACGCATTTTAGTTATGCAGTATAAGTATGGTAAATCTAAATTTAAATTGTTAGTGTCGAAGCCAAAGGAAGCAAGAGCTGATTTGTGGTTATCTATTATTTCAGAGGCAGAAAGGTTTATTGGGGTGTAAATGGGATTTCCAGTTGTCGAATTTAAACCCAACTTTTTTACTAGACTGTCGAAATAGTACTTTTTGCAAGTATGTGTGTATTTATTTGAGGCTTTGTCTGCTGGTGTGATGACATATTGTTCTTGGAGGTAGGCAAGCTCTGTGAAAACATCAGGGTCTTTAAAGATAGACTTGAATCTGGTGTTTACAGTTGATTTCAGTCGGTAAATTCTAGATAAAGGTAACCCTATGATTGATTTTATCCATTCGGAAAGGGTGTCGAGCTGTACATCCCCTTTCTTTGCCCAACGTCTTGCATATTCCTAACAAGAGTCCATGATAATTTTGACATTTTGGTTCCATGTAAAGGACATACTTTCTCTGTATTTGGGACCCTTTTTAACATTTCTCTCAACTTGTTCTTGACTATACTAAGATCACCAGTAATAACGTGTCCACATGGAGAGTAGTTGAAATCCGATGAAGAACATTCGCAAGGAAGTGGATGTAGCGAGGGATTACTTAAATCAATACACTGCAAGAATCGTTTGTAATTGTAAATTTAAGATGCAACTGTTGGTGTGTAGCTATAGGAAATACAGGTAAAGTAAAGCAAAGAAAGAGAAGGATGAAAGCTTATTTAATAGCTATTCTCTGTAAGCATTTGCACTTTTATGAAGGACGCATGGCACGGCATGTCTCAGATTTTGATAAATTTTGTACATAAGGTTGGGTCTGACCCAAAAGTAAAAATTTATTAAAAATTTTCTTAATATCACATCCGGTTGCCATGGAAACGGACTTTGAATATTGAAAAAATGCATTTTTGGGCGTTTTTGAAGTCACATACATAATTTATGCAGCATAATCTAAAACAAACACTAATGAATTATCAGTACCCTATCATTGCTCTTTCAAGTTAAGTAATAATAATGTTGGGTTTATGGTCTTATCTATATATTTCCATAGCAACAAAACAGGTACCCTATCAAAATAGTATTTTTGGCATATTTTCAAAATTCAGCGATAAATTGCTTACATTTTTGACTTTTTTTATGCAAATAAAACATAAGCATTTACATTGGGACAAAGTTTCTGTTCGTTGCTATGGCAACATGACCTCCAATCGCAAAAATGAAAGCAATTTTGGACAATATTTAGAGTCCTTTTTTTACTAGATCATTGGATTTTAATTCAAAGTGATGAAAATTAATTAATGTATTAAAGTAGATCTTTCATTACACGAATGAAAATTTTTTTAAAATGTTCAGGAAATAGCCCGTTGCTATGGGAACGATTGTGTAAAATTGCACACAGACCCACTTTGAGTCCTTGGATACGGGCATCAAAAACTAAGTAATCTGAAATTTTTAAAATCTAAAATAAAGTTTAGACTTTGCTTTATCTAATATGTAAAAAAGGTTGTGTAAGCCTGTTTCGTTTTTTGAGGAAAAGACTTCGAAAAACAACAAAAAATGCTTATTTTTGTAATGTATGGCCAAATTACTATAGCAACCATTAATTATTTGAAACTTTTTAATTATATTTAGATAGAGGCTTACTTGATCTTTATTGTTATTAAATTTGAACTTCCTGGGATTAATAATTACTGTTTTATGAAAATAATAAAAAATGGTTGCCATGGTAACATATGTTCCCCATAGCTTTTTCACGGTTTTTGAAAGAGCTCTTTGTGTTGGATATTTCCCAAAAAATTTTATCTGTTCATCATGATGCAAATTTTTTTTAAATGACTCTGAAGTTGCAAAATAAGTAATATTCAAGACCATAGTTACCGTTGCCAAGGTAACTTATGTACATAGTAACAAGTGGGTTTATCTTGAATTTGCTCATTTTATATAATAAATCCTATTTCCTTATTATATACCCATCAAGAGAGAAGGAAAATACAAACAGCATTTTGAAATCAATATATCCAAATTAGCTAATTATGTTGTCATGGTAACCTGCCTTTTTACAATATCAGACACTACTAGTGAGTTTAACTTATTTAAAATTTTATGTCATTGATGTCACATACAGACCAAATTATAGAGCTTCAAATTAGCTCAATTTTGCCAATTTTTCAACTTTAAAGGCCGTTGCCATGGTAACCAGATGACCTAGAATTAATTTTTTTGTCAAATTTTCCATTTTTCATTGGTCCCTACTTATGTGTGAAATTTCATGAAAATCGAAGACCATGCGTGCCGAAATTGTTTAAATGCTTACAGAGAATTGCTATTAATTATTTCGGTGTATCATGAAAAAAAATTACAATAGGTCGCACATTGGCCCAAAACTCATTGTAAATGACACCATCTTGAATAGATTTAATGTAATTAATAGTACAGCATGATTAATAAATGTAAGTCAAATGATCCAAATGAGTTAAGGAAGATCCTGACGATAATCTCAACAGCACTCACAATAGAGCACCAAAAGTTTGCCAAACATAACAATTACATTCGGAATCTGCTATTCCAATATATAGAAACACATCCAGGTGTTGCTAGCAAACGGGAGATGCTTACTCTCCACGATCCCCTGATATCATCCTCAGTTTTGCTTCTTTTAAGAATGTTTTAAGTTGATTGTATTACGTGAATCCTCATTGAAGCTTTGTAAAATGGAATTCATTTTCCGTTTCTGTTATATAAAAAATCTTGAAATTTCTAAAACGTGGGTCCTGTAGCATCATATCCCACCCATCCTGCTACGTATTTTGGTACATTTTTGTACATAATATTTTCACACTCGTTGGCCATATTACATTGTTTAAATTGAGAATCACTGACGAGGATTAAGTACCCGAAACGTGCATGTCTGGTCCATGCTGAAATTTTATCTGTTCTTAAATGATGCTATTGAATTTGAAGACGTTTAATATTGAAGGTGTCGCTGTACAGATTATTTAATTTCGCGCCGCACAAATGTAAACTGCTATGGAAATAACTCTCTTCTTATTAGTCGGAAATTTTGTATTTAGTTTTAAAAATATCTAAACAAGTTCATTGTATCATTTGTTATGGAAATATTTTCCAATAACTTTTCATAATATCAATTTTCAAATTATTATGTTTGGCAGGCTTTGGCTTTTACACTCTCTGTAATGTAAATTTTCAAATCTAAATTCAAAAAATTCAAAAATTATAAGAGGGCGCTACTGAAAGTATTTTTGGTGGCTCCGCTAGAAGCATAACTGATGAGAATTTAGTATTCGAAACATGTGTCTGGTGTATGGAAATTGGTTTGGAATTTTCTTCAAGAAGGTATAGAGTTGGAATCGAAATTATTGGGATCAATGGAATTGTATTTTTCATTTATAGTGTACATCTCATTTCTTCATCGAATTGATGCAGTTTGGCACGGCTTACCAATATTTGTGGTAATTTTCTTGTAATATGATCTGGTATTGCGGCCTAAGAGTGAAACTCCCCCTCTTTTAACATTAAATTATGGAGAGAAATCTAATTAATTATCATTATCAGGTTCAAATGAGTTAAAGAAGATCCTGACGATAATCTCAACAGCACTCACAATAGAGCGCAAAATTAAACATCGACGGACCCCTAGCAAGCTAGAGATGGGACCAGGTGCCCGGGAGGAGTAAGCATCCCCTGTTGGCTAGCCGCACCCGCCGTCGATGTTCATGAAGCATGAAAATGAAAATATATAAAATTCATGCACTGTCTGACGTTATGTCTATATTGAAAGTACTATGGCGACAATGTCAGGGAAGTATATTCAAAACACTTACTGTCAAACCCCTCGCGGGGAACTTTTTTACGAGCTCCACACGGCAAAGGGCACAAGTGTGACACAAATGAGTTAAAGAAAATCCTGACGATAATCTCAACACTTCCCTTTTAGCTCGCCGGGACGAAAATGTCCGGAGAGCTAATGGCATACCCTCAGTGTCGTCGTCGTCGTCGTCGTTGTCGTCGTCGCTGTCGTCGTTGTCGTCGTCCGTAGACAATCTTTAACCTGGACTATATCTCTTGAACTATAAGGGGTAGGGCTTTGATATTTCACATGTAGATACCTTGTGACGAGACCTAGATCTTAGTTATCACGACATGAATGTCAAACTCAAAACCTAAAACTTAAAAAAAAAAAAAAATAAAATAAAATAAAAATAAAATCCAAAAATAAGCATACTTAAAAGGCATACAGAATTACATTACTACGAGTACTATAAAACTCGATAATAGAAAGTGAATACCTGAGGTTGATGAGATCAGGTACTCAGGTGAATAATTATAGTTTCTCCTACTGTGGACTGGGATATCCATGGAAACGCCTTGTCTTACACCTATAGGGTAAGATAACATTTTCACGTGTCTTTTTACCGTAAGGTCAATTGTGACGTCATACATGATTGCTGTGTTCATCGATCTAATATGAAAAAGAATACATAAAATCTTACTTTTAAAAGCTTTTAGCCGGTTGGAGGAAAATAATCAATCCCCATATGTGATCAGGGACACCAATATCCAACTCGTCGTGGTACAAGCAAATCCTGGACACTCGGTTGGTCTTTTTTCAACCACTGTCTAAAAGCGCCCCAAAGGGAGATATTATTTGAATGGGTAACGTAGCAATCATATATGACGTCACAATTGACGTTGCAGTTAAAAGGCTCATGAAAATGTTATCTTACCTCATTGGGGTAAGACAAGGATATTTTCCCAGCGTTTCCATGGATATCCCAGTCCACAGTGGGAGAAAGCATATTCTGCTTACTATCAACACCATCCACTTGTGACCATGATGTTGAGATGTACTTTACACAATGTCACAGAGGAATCTACGTTGTGATGTACTGATTTGGTATTAGGGTATTTAACTCACAAACCGAGGAGGTCATGACAAATAAACAGTTAGTATTCCTGATTCAAGTCAGCTATTTCCCCCCCCCTAAAAAAATAGATATGATTATATGCAAAGATGTAGATGTTATTGCTCAAAAGTGTGAAGACATGTCGATCTAGATTCAAACATTTATTGTAAAATTGTTTAGTTTATGATAGACGATCTTTCCTGTGACGTTTCCTGCTTGATAAGGTCTTATACAGTTAGTTCGTAACTAAGTGCACAATGGTAGCTATAAGAATGGTTTTAGGATTGTCTCTACTAACAGTATTATTGCCTTTAAATGTGTGTAAGTATGTATTTTCGACAAATTTTGGATACATCTTATTATATTTTATTGAAATGGGATATATATGAATTTGAGGATAGAAATAAACGAGGTGATTTCAGGACGAACCGCCTCTGTCGTTTGATACAATTACGAGACGTAACTTGACCCCAAAGTCATGAATTGTATTATCTGTGCCACATACCAAGACTTACTTTCAGAATATCAATGACTTTATAAACTAATTGAAAATTTATTTGGGTCAATCTTCATTTCATATGTACCATAAGATATATATGGTTTGCTATTAAAGTAGATAAGTGATACTAGCCTAAAAGCTTTCTGATAAGTGAAGCTTGTCTTTAATATTTTTCTTGTCGAAAAAGTACAATAGATATGATTAGTGACAAATACAGACAATGACCATATCCCTTTAAAGAGTACAAAATCAATAATTCAGAAAAATCTTAAACCGAAGACATACAAAATCACAGGATAAAACAGGAACCAAAGCAAACAAACAAAAACCTCCACCACATGAAAAGAAGCGAACTCCCAATATGGGAATGACACCAGGTGCCCAGGAAGAGTAAGCATCTCCTGCTTGCATGCAACACCCGTCGCTTCAATTCGGTCACATCTGGTTACTTCCATTTCGGAAGATACAAGTACTTTCAGTGGTTGAATGGTTCAAATGGTCTAAGACAGAATATCTACCATTCTGGACAGAAGACACCATAGTGTATGACAAGTTCCCCGTATCGACCGTAGAACTTCCTATGTGACGATGTTAGTCGGTCACGAAGGTATCCTTGATTGAGAAGCTTATGTGAAAGACACCTAGCTCTCATAACAAAATCTGTATATTTGGTACTTGCTCTGGCATAGCGTATCAACTGAGGTATACTTAAACAACTTAAACGTCTTATTGGAGATCCCCTCCCTTCTTTTAAGTACTTAAACAACTGAATCAATCAAGAAACTACTGTCCTGTTCACTAGGGTAATTTGAAGTTAATTTCCAGTTACGAGTAAAAGAGGTCAATTCTCGGAAACTGCAATTTAAAGGAAAATTCTTCAGATAACAGAATAAATTGCCAAAAAAGGTTTTCTGGATTGAGTGAACAGGACAGTAATTGAAAACAATATACAATGAATGACAACAACTTAAGATATGATAGAAACTTATGGCAATATCGGAATATTAGAAATTATACTTCATGTTTGCGCCTCTTTTTGCATATTTGTTTTTATACATCTATAAAAAATAGTTTATCCAAAATCTTCAAAAGCAAAGACAATTTGATGATTTGAAATGTTTCAATAGTACTTCTATGTACCTGGATGATATTCTGAACAATCTTGTTTTTGAAGCATATAAGAATGTTATTAATCCACAAGAAATGCCACTCAACAAGTGAAACTCTAAAAATAAAGAAACACCATTTTTGGAACTGAATATCCAAATTGTAAACGGAGAATTTCATACAAGTGTGTTTACAAAAGAGATTATTTGAATTCAACATAGTAAATTTTCCTTAGCTTGACGGTCAACCATCTTACGACATTAACATATCCCAGGTCATCCGCTTTCATAAACTATTTAAGACTTTCTAGAAATGTTACAAAAATTACTGTCAGCTTTTTAAAAAGTTCGAACCTGTACAAGCAACAGAGTATATAACTTTGGGTATTTAACAGCCTGCATTTTATAGTGACACAATAAACAAAATCAGAAATAGACAGCATAACTGTCGAAGATACTTCAGAATCACCAAACGCCTTTTACCGTAGATATGATCCCTATACCACCAGACGGACACTCGGCATGGTACTTGACCAATCTACAGCCTTGAACCAGCGCATTCTTAAGACTTGCACTTTGACTGACTGTGGCGACGGGACTCCATGACGGGCCTTGTCCAAAACACCTTAGGGAAGACAGGGCCCCGACTACCTGTCCTCTCTGAATGTCGGTCGGACTCCTCGGGGGATAACATTCATGAGCTCGCTACAGCCGACAGAGCACGGACTGTATTTTGTAAGCGCCCCCTTTTTATATCGATTTGCATATTCATCCGTGTTTCTTCAGCCCTTGAGTTTTGCTGTCTTGTTTGTGTGGTCATCTTAGAGAGGAGGTTATTTTACATTACAATTGTGCGTTCTTCGATACCTTTGGGAAACCGGAAAATTTGAAAATGAACGCAGTGCCGTATATCAAAGCGATTTATACATATTCACATAGGAAATTAACTGCATGCTGTCATACTTTTAACATGAAATTGAAACTAGGAAAAGAAGTCCAACAAAAATATTCTGAATGCATGGAATTCACATAGATCTCTGCATGGAATAAATCAATATTTTAAGTCTAGTATATAGACTTTTGTGCTGTTTATATATGGTCATTATCCATATTTGTCATATAAAAACTGTGAAACAGTTTAGGTCAGAGCCGTGTTGGTCACATTCATTTGGCAGAATACCGAGATCATATCAAAATCATGAATCTGAAGGCCTTATAGTGACCACCTAAAAGAGTGAAAGAAGATCCTGACAAAAATTTCAACAGCACTCACAATAGAGCAAAAATTGAGCATCGACGGACCCCCTAGCAAGCTAAAGGTAAGACAAGGTGCCCGGGAGGAGTAAGCATCACCTGATGGCTAGCCGCACCCGCCGTCGATGTTCATGCACGTAAATGTATACAATTTACATGTATAAAGTGCATGCACTGTCTGAGGTTATGTCCATAAATAAAGTGTTATGGAGACTGTGTCAAGGAAAAATATTCGAAACACTGTCAAACCCCTCGCTAAAAGTACCCATTTAAATCAAATAAAGGAGGGGATCTATAACAAAACTCGGATGTAGCACCCACAGCAAAACAGCTTAGCACCAAAACACCTTATGCGAAAACACATACTAGACGAGCAGAGAGAGAGAGAGAGAGAGAGAGAGAGAGAGAGAGAGAGAGATCTTTAAATACAACATAGAAAGGAGCCTGTAATACGAAATTATTAGAAAAGTATGTATACAAGGCAACTTCTCTGGTTTACACAAATCCGTTCAGGATTGTCACTGTCTCCGGATTAAATTTTTTTGCGTGAGAAAGTTCTGTTTTACACTTTATTCAAGATTTTGTAAGCCTTTTGATTGTAATTTTTGGAATCTGGTCTCGGGTTTTGATGAACATTCATTCACTGATTGATACGTCTTGGTACCATTTTTATATGAGTAATACATGTATATAAAATCAGGAGAAACAAAAACAATTGACGTATTGTACACTCTATAGCAATGACATCGAATTTAGAGGGGGGAGGAAGGGGTCGGGAGGGGAAATAGGGGTACCCCACTGTCCACCCTTCCCCTCAATATAGGTATGATATATATATATAGGATCTCAAAAGAATTTTCATTTCATACGATGTATTATGAAACGCGTTGTGTGTTTTATATCCCCGAGCCTTGGCGAGGGGATATAAAACGCACAACGAGTTTCATAATACATCGTATGAAATGAAAATCCATTTGAGGTTCTTTTTATCACATGATATTGCCTTAAAATGTGTATTTCTAACGTGAAATCAACGTTTCCGAGAAGTATGGGGCGAACCACACCGTGATCTAGGGTCGTCTGCTACGCCATGAGAAGTAGTGTCCCCATCGTATTCGATATTCTGTGCGTAAAAAAAAGTATTTCAAATTTGAATAGTATTTTAATACAAGAATTATTTAACAACAACAATTCTAATAAATGATTTTAACTCTGGGTGTGAATTTAACAGTTGACCAATATTTGAAAGGTCACATTTGTCAAAGTTTATGTGATTAGGTTCCAACCTTGACCAATCGCATTCAAGCAGAGTGATATGTAACGTGTTATCATATCATTAATTTATGAAATGGCTTTATGAAACTGCATAACGGGTGTATCATGTGATAATTTATATATATTGTTAATGAAGAATATTAGTACAAGGAAGAAAGCTTTTGGAAAAAGGAATGAAGAATTATAAATGTCATGTAAGACATTCGATCTTCCTTAGAAGTTCGATTTTTATCTTTACAAAGGGGCATCATCCTTGCAGAGCAATACAAGATGTTTATACAGCGCGGATTGTACTGGTAACACGGCTTGCTCAAACCAAGAGATATCCATATGTACTCTATCCGGTAACTGCATATGTTATCGTTATCGTAAGTAATTTCATGTTCATAATATTGATTTTTTTTACCACTTACGGCATAAGTGATTTTTTCTCTGGTTATCTGTAGATTTTGTATCATCGCATTCGAAATAAGCTTTTCACTTGCCATTTATCTATTTCATGTCATATCTCAGTTTTCTCGTAATAAAATTATGCTAAAATATCACAATTATAGTCAAGCAATTTATATTTTCGATACTCTTTTTGGTGGTTTTCTCGTTTGATAAACAACTTCTTTTTAGAATGTAAAAACATAAAATACTTAGTTGTGCCGTTGCTTTATATTTGCATAGATAAGAAACACCTTTCCATGCGAAATACAATACATTAAGTGTCCAATTCTGCTTCCATCTAAACAAAATTTTCCAAACTCAATTCACCAGGATTTCTTGAAATTTCTAACACGTGGGTCCTGTAGCATCATATCCCACTCATCCCGTTACGTCTTTCAGAAATTTTTTGGACATAATTTTCAAACTCTTTGGCAATATTAAATTGTTCAGATTGAGGATCAATGACGAGGGTTAAGTACCCGAAACGTGCATGTCTGGTCCATGCTGACAATTTATTTTTCTTAAATGATGCTATTGAATTTGAATACATTTAACAATTGTACCACCTGGTGAGTGTCACTGCAGGTGGACCAGGAGTCCCCGGGGGCGCATGTAGCCAAGTTCGATCATTATGTACCCGAAACGTGCATGTCTGGTCCATGCTGACAATTTATTTGTTCTTCAATGATGCTATTGAATTTGAATACATTTAAATGTTGTACCACCTGGTGAGTGTCACTGCAGGTGGACCAGGAGTCCCCGGGGCCCATGTAGCCAATTTCGATCAACTTCGATTGATCGTCTCTTCAACGCATTCGAAAATTTCTCTTAACAAAACTTCTTGACTGTATTTAACATTTTTGTCCGAAGGGTTTCCCTTTAAAACTACTATTTCAGACACTTCAATTATCTTTTTCTTTTTTACTAACGTTGCGCTTCATTCATATGGCCGGATAACTGATCTTACACTACGCATAATGTTCTCTTGACTTCTTCAAAGAGGACAGCCTCTTAGGTGATAAAGACGATTTATAACTACCTGAATCTTTCAACTTGCGAACATTCAATTTGCATTTGAACCTACCAACTCTGAATTCTGTTTCTTCCCAGATACCTGTGACGACTGCTATCAGCGCCACATATGTAAAGGACATCAAGCGCTTTGTTTTACAAACGTATTGGGATCATATTGTACATGCGGTGGAAGTGATAGTGGTTGGTATAATGACACGGGAACCGGGGCGAATTCTATAAAGTCTATAGCTACAAAACAAACTACTCATCACTCCTCGACATCTTCAGTCAAAACTACAATTAAGATAAACCCGTCAAGCACAAGTACGAAGTTAGTAGTATCAACAATCAACACTACAAGCACACGGATACCTAAAATTATTAGCATATCGAATACGATGGCATCACAAATATCTACGTCCAATATAACAACAGGATCTACTGTTACAACATCAACCGTCATCCAAGGTAAGCTTTTTATTCCAAACCCTCCAATATGTAAATGTTATACTACTGTCGCTTAGGGCGTATCCCGAGGAACAGTTGTATAATCCACTTGCACTGCAACGGTTAGGCCATCAAACAATCATCACCAATGATTGGATAATTCTTCATTGCTATCTAAAGAAGACAACTCATGGTAGTCAGTCAACGTTTCAGTCGATCGTTCAATCATTACTTCAATCATTAATCGAATGAGTGTTACACAATGAAAGTAAATGCATCGTCTGGAAAAGAACAACAATAATTATTCAGGACTAGTTAGAGAGAGAAAAGAATAGAGTTTAATTTAAGTGATTGTTTTTAAACATACTATTAACAGGGAACATTCGTTTCCATTTTAGTCATCGGGAAAGGAAGTTAAGGAAAGTTAACGGTTCAGTCGATCATTCAATGATTAGTTCAATCATTTATTCAATCATTGCTTCACAATGGAAAATATTGCACTGTCTGGAAATGTTTTTAGAATTACCGTCTACAAGGTAGACCGTGCAACAAGCCTGTATTTAACATATTACCATTAGTAAAACGATAATATAAGCAAATTTCATTTTTTAAAAAGTAAGTATATGGAATTCAGATTGGTTGATTAAAGTTATACCTTATAGTGGGCGACAACCTTTAACGTTTTGTATGACAGAAGTCTAGACTACACATTGATTAACTATTGAATCTTTGTCATTCGCGGTCAGCCATTTTATTTTATTTACTTTATATACTTCTATCAATTCTGATAAATGGTTTTTTAAGTTAGTTTGTTATACACTATGACCAGTTATGACATAAATTCAAACATCGTAAATGCATGACCTATTTTAAATCTTCGACATAGTTGATTATTCTGGAACTGTTTCCTTTTTCAACTTCACATTATTTTGTCTAGCTCAGTCTGCAGTGGTGAATTATTGCAACCATTCACTGGAATGTAAGAGCCAAATATGTGCATCCGATGAAATTCCAATATGCAAATATGACAAAACATGTAATTGTTTGCACCCACATTACTGTAAAACAAAGGATGACTGTACTAACTTTAATTGTTCATCGAACCAGCAGGCGACTTGTGCATTAGCTGGATGTTTATGCTATGATATTAGTAAGTATTCACCTTTTAATGTTCTTATAAATCAACTGATTGTGTTAACATTCACGATAAATTTCGTTTTTGTTTATGTGATACGTTTGTTACAAAAATGGTACTTTTATATTTCAAACTACTTATTGCTTTTATTACGAGTATCCTCTTTCATGAAACTTGCTCTACATTTATCGCACAAGAGTGGTGTCTGATTGTAAGAGGATTGAACTGTTCCCGTTTTGATATAATAAAAAGATTATTTTTGCAGGTCATCCGATGTCTCAACCAACACAAAAAGCACAAAGTCACTCAGCACCTCTGACAACACAAAAAGCACAAAGTCACTCAGCACCTCAGACAACACCAAAAGGACAATGTGTCAGATCGACTGACTGTTGGAGTAACCGATGTTCTCATCATGAGATACCATACTGCAGAGCTGATCAATCTTGTGGCTGCCTGTCAGAGCATCATTGTAAAAATCAAGTCTGTGGGAGTGACGGGTGTCATTGTGAGCATCTGCATCATTGTAAAAAACAAGAAGACTGTGTGAAGCATGGATGTCCTCATGATCAATACCCTATATGTAAGAGTGATGGATGTCATTGTGAGCATCAGGGTAAGAATGAAAAATTCAGTCTACTGAGTTCGTTAAAATTTGAAAAACACAGCACTTTATATTCTAACATTTTGAATGAGTCTTGGTCATTAACGCTGGGCACGAGTCCGGCGTTTTTAATTTTATTCGTTTTGCTTTTCCGCCCATGGTCTTGAAGTCAAGTCCAAAATGGATAATTCAAGACTCATCGCACTCGTAAAAATTGTTTTTATTTGGCGATTCACTCGGTATATACAGCTTATAATGTCCTATGGCAAGAAATTAGGTCTTGATGATTGAACTGGTCTTATGCAGCTTTAAACAAAAGACCGGAGTAACTTGTAATATACGCAAACATTAATAAGTCACACGAAACGGTTTCTTAGTCAAAGAGAAAAAGATCGAATAATTTTAATCGATGAAAGTCGTGGGGTATCGGACCAATCGGATTGATGTGGTTTTGTTTACCATCGATACGCAATTAAAACGGAGAAAAGTACAATTTAAACACAACAATGTTTTGAAACGTGTATGTATGGAAAAAATAAATATCTACAAATTAAGAATATTTGATAACCTATATGCATACATGTACAGAGCGAAGCACGCTTCTCGGTGCGTTCTGGAAATCATGATGGATAGGAGATAAAATATTTTGTCTACAAAATGTATGGTGTCTTCCACCCAACAACTTTTTGTTGTTTACATAGTAAAAATCAATACAGAATGCAAAGCTGGCACTGACTATCTTACTTAAAAAATGATTTGATGCTAAATATACACTCTGTTAATAATAGCTATGATCTTCATGGTATTTTTTCTCCCGACGAATTGATGCTATGCATCAATAGATTTCTTGTTCTTCTATCTACCAATAACCCGATTCAACGATAGGAAAAACACTGTATGTATAAGACATAGCAACCAACCATCTCGGCCCTTCCTTTGCATGTCTTATCTGGGGATCGATCAAGATTGCCACGTGCAGATTTTGTTTCATGATCATGCTTCTGACATCCATCAATAGCATTATCATCATTTCATTTTCATTGTAACAACGACTCAGATTTGTAAAAGAATTCCTATATATTGTATACCAATGAAAGGAGGTGATCTCAAAGAACACTCGGTTGCATCACCCACAGCAAACTCCAAAACACCCAATGCAAAAACTCAGAAAGAGGCGGAAGGGAACAAGGGACACCAACTCACACCATAGAAACATGAAACACAACAGACAACACATAAACTAAGACAAAATGGCAGCCGGTGTCGACTTTGGACGGTTATCTGCTACGCAAGTAGCAGAAGGTGTGGTTATCCGGATTACGTGTGCATTACACTCTCACTTCTCCGAATACCCAGAAGTCTCAAAGAACGTACAATTATGGTGTAAAATAATCTCCTAACTGTAAGATTAACATACAAACAGACGGCATGACGCAGGGGCCCAAAAAACGCACAGATGGATATGTAAATGGATATAACAACAGAAGGGGTACGAAATACAGTCCATACTCTGTCGGCTGTTGCGAGCTCATGCATGTGATCACCCGAGGAGTCCAACTGTGATTCAGAGAGGACAGTTGGTCGAGGCCCTGTCTTCTCTAAAGAGGTATGGACAGGACCCGTCATGGAATCCTGTCTTCACAGTCAGTCAGAGTGCATTTCTTTAGAATTCGATGGTACAAGATTGTAGATTGATCCAGTGTCAGGCCAAGTGCCCGTGTGGTGATAGAAGGATCATATCCACGGTATGAAAGGCGTTTGGTGATTCTAACACAATTTCGATGGTAATTCTGTCTACATTTGATCCATCTTATTTTGTCAATTATGTCATAAAATGCAGGTTGTGAAATATCCAAAGTAATATACTCTGCTGTTTGTATGGGTCAAAATTTCAAAAGAAGTTTACAATAATATTGGTAAAATTTCCAGCAAGTCTACTATTTTGTGGAAGCAAAAACTTTAAATTTCCATCATGAAAATCCAAAACATCAGTACATGCTATAGCATGCCGGATGAACAGTGAAAGGAAGATACCGTATGACGGAAATATCTAGGAACATCACCGTCAAGCCAGGGAAAACTTACTATGTTGAATCGAAAATTATCTCTTTTGTCATACAGACTTGTATGAATCTCTCCATTAACAATTTTGATGTCCAAAACTGGTGTTTATTTAAATTTACAGCTTGGACCAGACATGCACGTCTCGGGTATTTAACCCTCGTAAGTGGTCCTCAATCCAAACAATGAAATATTATCAAACACTGTGAAAGTTATGTCCAACAAATACTGAATGACGTAGCATGTGGGATATAATGCTACAGGACCCACTTTCGAGAAAAATTTGTGAACAGAAATTTTCTATATAATACGTTTGAAGAAACGATCAACCGAAGTTGATCGGATTTGGTTACATGTAACCTCGGGGACTCCTGGTCCTCCAGCAGCGACACTCACCAAGTGGTGCAAATATTACGTTTTCTGATTCTTAGCATCTTTCAAGAACAAATAAATTTAAAGCATGAACCAAACATATACGTTTCGTCTACTTACCTCTCTTAACATTTCCAGTGACGTTACCGCGGAAGACATGTAGTTTAACTTTAAGAAATATTATAGCGTTCAAAGGATTACACAATAATTAAAGTGACAATTATGGATATTGACCATATCCCTGTATACAGCACAAAATCGATAATTCAGAAAATCAGAAACCGAAGGCATACAAAATCAGGATAAAACAGGAACTAAAGCAAACAAACAAAATCATATGAAAAGAAGCATATCTGAAAGACGCCTAGCTCTCAGAACAAAATCCGTATATTTTCGGTACTTTGCTCTGGCATAGCGTATCAACTGAGATATGAACACGCCATAAGCTGGCGATGAAGGGATGTTGCTACTCAGAAAAGGAAAGTTTGTAATGCTGAAATTGAAGTCGTCACGTTTGTCATAGAGTGAGGTGTTCATGTGACCATCAGTGTCGTAGGACAACATCATGTCCAAATAGGATGCTGAATTATTTGTCTCTGTGGTTTCTTTGACTTCAAACTCTGAAGGATAGATACTGCTGAGGTAATCCGTGAATTTTGGATTATTGATGGACAACACATCGTCTATGTATCTGTAAGTGAAGTTGAAGTCAGAAGCTAAGTATCTTTTCCCTTCAGAGACCAAAGATTGAAAGAATTCAGCTTCGTACGAGTAAAGGATAATGTCGGCAAGGAGTGGGGCACAATTGGTCCCCATTGGAATTCCGACAATTTGCTGGAAGACCTTTCCTCCAAACACCACAATAATGTTGTCGATCAAAAAGTTTAACATCTGAATAATATCTGTTTCAGTGTATTTATTTTCAGAATCGGACTTTTCTTTTACAAAGTAGGTTTTGTCATAGTTCACAACAATAAATTTGTATTTGCGATTACCGTTCTTACTTGTAAAAGCATTACTTATAATTTTTGCAAGTCTTTCTTTCAATTTAGAATGTGGAATTGTAGTGTAAAGTGTCGAAAAATCAAAGGCTTTGATCGAATGGACTCTACTAAAATGAGTGGATTTCAGATGTTCTAAAAGTACCTTCGAATTCTTTAAAATCCACATTTGGTTGATACCACTGCGAGAATAAACAGTCCGATCAATTTTTGTTGTCAGTTTCTTTAACTCATTCGAAAATTTCTGTTCATAAAATTTTATCGAAAATTTTTGAAAAAATGGATCCTGTAGCATCATATCCCACCCATTCTGCTACATCTTTCGATATTTAATTCGACATGATTTTCACAGTTTTGGTCTTATTTCATTGTTTCGATTGATGATCACTGACGAGGGTTAAGTACCCGAAATGAGCATGAAATGATGCTATGAATTGGAAGACGTAACATTTGTACCACTTGGTGATTGTCACTGCTGGTGGACCAAGACCGAGGGCACATGTAGCAAAGTCCGATCAATTTCGGTTGATCATTTCTTCAAACGCATTCGAAAATTTTTGTTCAAAGAACTTGATCGAATTTTTTTGAAAAGTGGGTCGGGTAGCATCATATCCCACCCATCTTGCTACGTCTTTCACAGTCTTTGGCCATATTTCATTATTTGGATTGAGGATCATTGAGGACCCGAAATGTGCATGTTATGTCCATGATGCAAATTTATCTGTTTAAAATGATGCTATGAATTTGAAGACTTAACAACTTAACTTTAACGTCATATACAGATACATAGATTATTTGTTGTCCATCAATTATCCAAAATCCGCGGATTATTTCAGCAAAATTTATCCTTTGGAAACTTGAAGTCAAAGAAACCACAGAGACAACTAATTCGGCATCCTATTTGGACAAAAGCTGTCCTACGACACTGATGGCCACATGAACACCTCGCTCTATGACAAACGTGACGACTTCAATTTTAGCATAACAAACTTTCCTTTTCTTAGTAGCAATATCCCTTCATCGACTGCATATGTTGTATTTTTATATCAATTCATACATTATGCCAGAGCAAGTACCAAGTATGCAGATTTTGTTCTGAGGACTAGGCGTCTCTCGGATAAGCTTCTCATTCAGGTATACGTTTGTGACTGACTAACATCGTCACTGAGGAAGTTCTATGGTCAATACGGGATCCCATTGTTCAGGGTGGTAAATGATATTCTGTCTTATTTGAATCATCCAACCACAGAACCTACATGTATCTTCCTAAGCTGAGGTAAACGTATGTTACATGTCTGCCGCATTGAAGCGACGGATGTTGCATGCAAGCAGGGGATGCTGACTCTTCCTGGGCATCTAGTCTCACTCCCTTATTGGGAGTCCGCTTCTGTTCATATGGTAGATTTTTTGTTTGCTTTTATTCTTGTTGTATCATGATTTTGTATGCCCTTCGGTTAATGGTTTTCGAATTTTCCATTTTGTTCTCTATATTGGAATATGGTTCTTTCCATACTTGTCATTCATCTTAAATTGTTAAATTCAACCCGTTCTCTTGGAGTATTCCGGTCCTCTGTTCTAGAAAAATATTTGTCTTTATGTTTTATGTATGTAATTTCACTTCTTTCAGGATCATATCAGAGCCAATATTATATACGTAACTGTACAAGTTCAATTGACTGTCGTTCAAATTTCTGTGATCATCACGGCATTCCATATTGTTGGGGTAAAACGTGTAACTGTTTGCCAGAACACACCTGTTATGGTCCGGATGACTGCACAAATAGGAATTGTCCTCCAAACAAACAACCTGAATGCAGACATAATGGATGCTTTTGCAGTGATGGTACTTGTTAGTTTATGTAAAATATTTATAAAGGAAAATATGCATAATAGTTAATGTACATTCATAGAAAAGTAAATTCAAAAATGATTAGTCAAAGACTTAAAAGTACATTACCTTCTTAAGATGGTTTTTCTTTAGCAGAAAATACATTCTTAATACTAAAACAAAAATGAATAGAAAAGCTTCCTTTTCATTTCAAAAAATTATTGAAGTCTAGGTGGTAAACACTCTTGAGTCGAGCATCATTTTTTTTTCTTTACTTTTTCGTTTATTAAATTACGCCTCTGAATTTGAAGAAGGTTTCACTCTCCTGGCAGCAGAGATGAAAGACTTTTTAAAGTTTCATTTATAATTTTTTTTCTGAATTAGTTCCAGTTATTCATCAGAGCCAATCTCAAGGACAATCATGTAACAGTTCAATTGACTGTAGAGCAAATTACTGTGATCACAACGGTGTCCCATATTGTAAGAAGGATAGAACTTGTGGATGTTTACCAGAACATACTTGTTATGAACCGGATGATTGTACCAATAAACAATGTCCTCATGATAAAGAACCAGCGTGCAGGGACGATGGATGCCATTGTGCGAAGGAGGGTATGAATTCTAAGTCAATAAAACGAATTCGAAAGACTCGTGAAAAAAAGAACACTGGCGCAAAGAATGCTGAAAAATATTTCACTCTGATAAACTTTATGTATATTTAAATTATCAATTGTTGCCATAAATAATACCATATAGTAATTTTGTAACTGATGTGTTGCAGTTAAACACAAAGCCCTGAACAAGAGTCCAAAAATCGTGATCAATAGGCATATAAATTCTTGAAAATAACATGAAACAAAACACAGAAAGAGAGGAGATTCAAACAGGGAAAATTGTAGAAAGTTTTCTCACGATAAAAGAAGACTTGTCATAACAGACGGACACCATTACACAGCACCGTAAAAACACGACGGACAGCACTATGTTATGTTTTAAAACAATCTCAACAGTCCAGTGCAGGTACGAAATTTATTGGTTTTCATGCTTATCCCTGGCCCTATTGAAACTATCATTAAAATTAAAATACGAACAATTTCTGTGTCGTCTGTATAGCAATATGATGACTGAACTGGCCCGTTTGACTTTAAATGCATTGAAATCTTGAAAAGACATAAGTAAGATTGACAAAGAACTGTACTTTATTCAGTCTCAAAGTCGAGAAGACAAGGCCAAATCGTGAGAATTCCCATCGAACGGTTGCGAACCCCAGAATGAGCAACATTCAGATTGACAAACACTTATTTACGTATTTCCTGTTGCAGTGTGGAGCAGTTAAACTCATTCCCCTTGACGTGGATGTTTTTAAGTGTATTAATTACTTCTTTCCATCTCTTTTGCCTGAAAGTTGTGTTGTTTTGGCACTTTATCAATTTAACATCATCATTCGGAAACTTGTCATTTTATTCAAAAGTATCATCGAAATAAAAGGAGATTAACATCTTAGCACCATCCCTCCAATGCTATTTTGAACGAAGATTTTATTTTGATATGCTACTGAATCGACCTTACAGAAAAATTGGAGCCGTGCACTCTCTCCAAAGTAAATGCACAAAATTTAATTTAAAAAAATATTACCAGATGGCGCTACCAAAATGAATTTTGACTGTGTATAAAAATAACTTTTATTTGGCTGGAAGCATCTTCGATGAGGATGTAGTATTCGAAACACGTGTCTGGGTCATACTAATTTTGAGGTTTTCTTCGGGAAGGTGTAAAGTGGGAACACTTCCGAATAATTCGAATGGATGGTACCATGTATCTCTACTTGTTCAATAAAAACACTTTACATAATTAAGAGTATACGTGTAGCAGATGATAGAAGAAGTACCAATCGCAGTTCAGGAGTCAAAGATCCAGGGGAATATGGCATGATTATGTAACCACGAACCCCCAAAAGGCAGGATCAGGTGCCCGAGAGATGAAAAATGACGGCTTCTCGATATATTGTGATTTTGCGTCTTTCTAAAGGCAAAATACTCCATAATAATAATTTATAGTGTGAAAATAATTGACATATGATCTTTATTTCAGCTTGCTACTCATCCGATGATTGTCAAATATACTGTCATAACTGGGAAAATCCTGTCTGTACAAAAGAAGGGTGTCATTGTTACAATCACAGTATGTATTGTCATTTAACGAGGCTTGGTCTAATTAGAAAATGATGAAATTCTACCCAAGGTATTTTGACTAAATTCCGATCATATAATTGCAGTTTTATCAAATTCATTTTATGGGAAAGAAAATCGAAGTTGACCGTTCAGTATTATGTAGGGGTCATCTCAAAGATAATGGCATCTTACAATGAGACCTTAGAGGGGTTTACTGCAAAATAATGATTTTTCTCAAATTTTTCATGTTTCTGCGCAAGAGATTTTAATTAAATTAATGGTATTTATTTGTTAAACTTCAAATATCATTTTAAGAAAAAGAAATTGAAATTTCACCGTCATCAAATTTTTCTAATTGTACACAGCGTCGTTAAAGGTACAAAAGGTCTCGTCAAGATCAAACCATGAATCAACTATTTTTGTCAAAATTTTAACGCAAACGAGTCTATTATGCTTAGAAATTACAAACTGGCTGGTTACAATAGTTACATATGCCCTCACTACCGAGCTTTGATCAATTATTGCTTATAAAATGGGTACCCTAATATAACCTACTTTTTCCGTAGAAGACCGATTGCGAACACGTGTAAGCACTTATTTGCAAAAGGCTAGTACTGTATCAAAACAAAACAACATGGCTAACGGATAACATGTTGGACGAAAATGAATCGACAATCGGTGTTATCAAAATCTGAAAAGAGAAAATTAATGTAATGAACAAATAGTATTGGCTTGTTATTGGAAAGTTATAAAACCTAGCTTAGAGGACGACCATGAAATTAAAACTCTGACAAGTATGAGGAAAAATTAGCTAAATGGAACTACAATGTACATGTACAAGTAGAGTTCTCGTCTATTTCTATCTATGAGACGTATATATATATAGGTTTGACATGTATATATATCCACAGTAATTTTGATATGTGTATATATAATATATATGTTCACAGTCTAAATCAAATCTTACAAAATACGAACAAAAATCATAACAAAATTTGGTAAACAAACACACATGTGTATAGCAGACTACACCTGCCTCCCATTCAAGCCGTCATACACTATTACACATTGCTAGTCATTTGAAAGTGTTCGATTATCCACGTTCAAAATGGTGATTTGAACGGAACACGATATCTATTATACATGGTATCAACCTTGAATTTGCAATAAATGAAATATTAGTGAGTTAGTTTTTTTTTTTTTTGAGAGAGAGAGAATTTCAAAAAGACTGTATACGTGGTTTACAACATGTTTCGTAGTAATCCCACGATGTGAAGTTCATTCAAGCGATTGGCTGATCGTGGTAGCGTGTTCACTTTGACCTTGGTAAACGTGACATATTTCTACATACTGTATATGCAAATAACAATTTCCCAAGTTTACCGATATCGTGTGTACCAGAGAGTAAAAATGTCTATAAAACAATAATGCGAGATATATTTTATGTAAGTAATATATAGATGTTCAAATGGTAGTACTTAAAAGCTATTTTAAACTAAAACTTCATTATTGACAGTTTAATCCCTGTTAGACTATTTGTACCTTTAAAGAGATTTCTGAGAATGTGATTGTGTATATTTGTAAAGATGGAATTATTTGGAGTACATCAACAAATTATATAACAAGTAGGTCTTGAAACACTCATCTATTAAAAAAGTTCCTGTTTTTCCAGAAGACTGCCATGAATGCTATAAAACAATTTGTCGCAATGGGCAAATATCCTGCTTTGATTATCATCATGGAGACTGGGCAGCTAACTGCACTTGTCAGGTAAATATTGTATCATTTTATCGTTATACTAAATGCTCTTGAATACGATAATATACATAAATTTACTACCCAGTTGGAAGGGATTAATAGAATCTATCCCCAGATGTGATCAGGGACAAGGAATTCCAACGCGACTGTACCACGACGAGGCTTGCTCTAAAAGCTAAAAAAATGAGTTTATATGTATTCCTTTTCACTTTTTGGCCGACTAATGCAGCAATCATGCATGACGTCAGAATGACGTTACAGTTAAATACACTTCCGGTATGAACTTATCTCACCCTGCAGGGTGTGACAACATTTTCCTTACATCTAATTTCGCGGACAAATCAGTCTCAAGTGACAGAAATACATGCCTTCATGTCTACCTCCCAACTGGGCAATAAACTGTTTATTATTAATCATTGTTACATGAGAGGCAACTCTTACTCAATGTAGAATATTCAGGAGCGGAGTATAGGTTGTCTAATCCTTGCCAATTATGTACGTTAACTCTATTCTGAACTTATTTCTTGAATTATAAATATTGTTTTAACCAACATAGAAACGTAGAAAAAGAAGGTTTAATGAGTTAATATGACGTCTCCGGTGAGAGACAGTTTATCGTTTTGTCGCCCTCTCTAGAGCAATTAGATCGCTTAATTCATCATACCAATTATATGATGTATAATAATCCATGTCATATATATTATTTAACAAATGGCTACACCAAAGATATTTTTTATACTTTGGTCGGACAGAACTATTATATGCAGGTGTTTCTCCTCTAATGTCAGTTTAACATTTCAGACTTTTACGACATCAACATCAAGATACACGCCGTCTCAAGTAACTACTACGACAGCTACACCTACCACAACATCGTCGACATTTTCTTTTAAGCCCTCTATTGTTCATATTGGATCAGTCAACATTAATGTAAGCCCGGCCTCATCGTCAGGGGGTCAACAACAACAATCGTCGTCATCTAAGTCTTCGTCTCACATACAAATAGCCTCTTTGAGTACCTCAAAACCTACATCAAATGTTCCCTCTTCAACGTTAGGATCGGCTACACCATCCATCACGCCTGCATCCGCTTCGTCATCAGATACTTCAAAAACTCCCGTACCTTCTACTCCGCCAATGTCCTCTACATCATCATCTGCTTCAACATCCCAACCAACACATTACTCACTGCACAATCCAACAACGATATCACCCTCTGTTATGTCAATCTTCATATCACCTACTACAACACTCTTACCAACATCAACCCAAACAACATTGAAACAGACCACTCAAACACCGACAACGACTCATAACATACGTAACGTAGCAAATAGCTTTTTCAATATAAAAATATATTCTTTTGGTTTTTCCATCTGATATGGATCATTTGCGTTTACTGTAGATTCTTTAAATATACGGTAATATTGTAATAGTATTTATTCGTTCTTTGTATGTATACCATTTGATGGAGATCATAGTTATTTTCTCACATCTTATTTATAGCGACATCTAGCCTAGTACAGCAGATTAATATTACAACTTCACCGATAAAATCTACATCATCCTACTCCACTATAAATCCCGGTGGCAGTACAACAAATGTTGCCCGATTACCCGGTTTTTCAGAGAAAAGTAAGTGATTGCTTGATTTCAAAAATATTTCAAAAGTTGTATTTAGACGAATGGTATGACCCAAAGGAAAATTCCGACTTGAGAAATACCTTTTCTGTGAAGTAAAAAAATATGTTTAGCGATTGCATTAAGGTCACAAGTTAAAGAAACATCATATCAAAGCTATCATCAAGACCACAACTCAGAAAACAATAGACCGAAAAGAAAACAAGGAGGGAGTGAGACCATGTATTAAGGAAGAGTCAGTATCACATGTCAGAATTAAAACCGGACGTTAATCTTTCCTGTCCTCGGTCCTGTAGCATCATATCGCAACCACCTTGCTATATGTCTTTCGGTATATTTTGGACATGATTTTCATAGATTTTGGAAAAAATGAGGATTACTGACGAGGGTTAAGTACCCAAAATGTGCATGCCGTGTCCATGCTGTTTATTCATCTGCTTTAAAATGATGCAAATAAATTTGAAGACGTTTAACATTATATTTTCGCCATGTTTATATGAATTGTTTCCAGAGATTTGGAAATGAGTGCACGTGTCATGGTTAAAATAATATTATTCGGTTTCGAACTCAAATTTAATGCGATCGTCATTTGGAATAAACTATTTTTTTTTCTTAAAACCATTTTGATTTTTTTATATTCCTTAATTTGTCTATTTGCACAGATTCCCATTGTGATACTGATGCTAATTGTACTAGGTCAAACACATACATATCCTTTCCGTTTGGTCCCATACTATGTTCTGGGTCAGAGCAGAGTCCACAGTGTATACAAGGCAGATGTTACTGTAAGGTAAGGACTCTATAAAGTTTCTATTAATTACCCCTCAACATTAGTCATATACCGTGTTATGGATTCAATAAAGTATCATCATATACAGCGTATCTGCTTAAATGCATATCTATGGTTCTTTTGCATAAATGCTACGTCATTTAAGAATTTATTCTTTATGTTTTCGTTATTTCAAAGAGTCGATTTCCTCTATTTTGTCCTCGAGTACCTCGGGTGAGACATGACTTGTTGATTGCGTTTATGATGCAATATAACATATAATTCAATAAATGATGTACAGTGTCATAACAAAGCCTGCAAAGCAGGTTCAACTTTGTGAATTTTCATTTTGTCCCTCCGTGTTGGTCATATGCCGTTATTTTCATTTTTGAATTTAATGTTATTTGTTTTGGTAAAAAGGGAATTGAGTGTACCCTTTTTGTTTCTGTAAAATGTAACGAATATATCAAAATCATTGTTTCAATATTGCCTAATATGTTGTCTTTTTTTTCAGCAAATTCAACGTAAGTTGTTATCGTTATTCCCTTACTTCATTTGGTAAACCCTCATTTTCTTCATGCTCAGACCAAACTTCGAGGTTATCTTAATGTATTCAAATCCTCTACTACATTATTCTTTTTTTTTAACTATCCATCCGTCTATTTGTTACAAAGGAAGGAATCTCCAAAAACATTTTCAGTTTATTTTTATCTCGAATCTCCCAACATTTTCTGTTTGTTAATTTCATTTTTCTTTGTCTAAACAAACTATTAGCTCGCCGAGTAGGTTTTTGATCACATAAAAGATATCATTTTAAGTAGGCCCAATCACTGACGATTCAAAAGAGATGACAAATGTTTAAAAAGGTCCATGTCACTACGTTCCAAATTAATATGCCGTTACGGTCTAGATGAATGTGCATTTATAGATCAAAATATATCTGCGCCGAAAATCCCACGGTCCGAAATGAAATACCTTGTCACGAGGAATCTATTCTATAAGAAAAACTAATGTCCCTGGAACTATTATCTACGTATACAACAACGTTGGTACTGTATTTACTATCTTGACTTTCATCGTGGCAAGGTTTAACGTGGCAAGATTCAAATCGGTGAATAAAAGTCAATAACAAAATCAAAATTAGAATCCAAAGATTACTATCAATAGGCATGCAAAACCTTGAAAAATATACCAAAAATATATATATAAATATAATCACATAAAGGACAACATTTTTCAACAGTAACATCTTCTCTTAAACCTATGACATTTTGATGAAATCTAGAGGATGACAAGACTCGTTATTTTCTAATTAATTCGGTTGCAGCACCATAAAAGAAGGGAGGAGATCTCCAACAATACCCCGTTGCAGCATCAACAGCAAACACCAAAAGACCCGATGTAAAAACACAAAAGACGAGTACAGCACGAGACGGAAAAGAGACACACGACAAGTAAACATCAAACACGAAAAACTACACATAAACCGACGAGACCAATGGGCAGCCGGTGCCGACTTTGCACGGCCATTTGTTACGCAAGTAGCAAATGGTGTGGTTATCCTGGATTACGTGCGCACAACCCTCTCACTTCTCCAAATACCCAGAGATCTCGAAGAACGTACAATTGTGGTGTAAAACAACCTCACTGTTAGATGACATCACACAAACAAGACCGCGAAACCTTTGATCCTTCTTATTTTGTTTATCATATCACCATAAAAGGCAGGTTGTGTAACCCCCAAAGTAATGTACTCTGTTGCGTGTATAGATCCGAATTTTAGAAGAAGTTGACTGTAATTTTTGTAAAATTTCCAGAAAGTCTTAACTAGTTTATGAAAGCGGAAACCTTGACCTAAAAGTTTTTGGGTAATTTGTAAATTTCTACTGTAAAAATCCAAAATATCAGTACATGCTCTAGCGCACCGGATGAGCTGTGATATGTAAATGCCGTATGACGGTATTCTTGGAACATCACCGTCAAGCCAGGGGAAATTTACTATGTTGAATCCAAAATCATCCCTTTTGTCATATACATTTGAATGAATCTTTCCGTTTACAATTTTGATATTTAGGTCCAAAAACGGTGTTTCTGTATTTGAAAGGTTTGCCTTGTTATAAGTGTGATATAATTCTTGTGGATAAAGTTCATTCTTATATAATTCAAAAGCAGGATTGTCAATGGTTAAAATATCATCCAAATACCTAGAAGTATTATTGAAACATTTCAGATCTTCAAATTTTCTTTGCTTTTAAAGATTTTGGATAAATTCTTTTTCATAAGTGTATAAAAATAAATCTGCAACAAGAGGCGCACAGTTAGTACCCATAGGAATTCCTACAACCTGCTTGTATAGATCCTCATAAACAAAGCACCAAAAATACCTTACGTGAAAACACAGAGCATAGATAAGGTACCGAATTAAGATGGTCATTTGTCACGATAACATTCAAGTGATGTGAATGCAAGGATTTCTTGGGTGACATGCATGCTTAGAAGGTTTATTAACATGTTGAATGCTTCTTAGTGCTTGTGTGCCTCGTCTGTAAAGGGGACTCATTCGAAAAATGACCAATTCTTAAAAAGATTAATTAAAAGAACTTTTATCTTTTATTATAGTTTAGTCGTTCTTCTCAATCGATTGATTCATTAAAAAAGAGAGAGAGAGAATTAAAATCATGAAGCTGGTTCTATGTTTTTCATGTAGTGATCACAGGACCACTCTGTCAGCAGTGCGGGGACATTAACAGCCGTACACCCTGTCAGTACCAGGATGTCTTCCTTGGTAAACCCACTCCGTGTAGGAGTGGACAATACTGCCAGACAGACATACGTACTGAAAACAACTCCAACAAGGAAATATACAAAAGGTGAGAAGGTCAAAGTCTGATACGTCATTCCTTTCTGTCGAAATAACCAAATACAAAAATGGATCACCTGGACGAATTTGCGGAGTGCTCTTTTGTAACACCGTCGTCGCCGTCGGCGTCAGAAAGAGTCGTGCGAGATATAATGAGGCAATAAGTGACAATATATATAAAGTACATTTAAAAAAAAAAGACGTTGTATCAATGCAAAAGTGTAACTATAATGAGCATTAGAAGAAATGAAAACGGTATTGTTATCCTGATTATTAGATGATATCGACAGGAATTTCGGAGATCTTAACTGATACATCTTGTGTTATATTTTAGGTGTGTGGATGAGAAGACTTGTATACGAGATTGGTTAATGCAGAGCTCGGATAAGGAATACTGTGTTAGATATGGTCAGGTTTCCAAGACAGACACATACGTGTGCAGCTTCTGTTGTGTCGGGGACGACTGTAATACTGGTCTCCTACCCAAAAACAGCACACTGTACGGCAGCAGGGGTCCATAGTTATATGAAGATAAGGAGATAAAGATCGCGTTCTGTATTTGTCACGATATAATGTCACAATTAAATGGGTTTAAATGTTTTTGTGTTGGACTGAAACGATTTTCAAGATGTAGGTTATCAAATACATGTATGTTTCCCATAAACGGGAGGAGACATATTTATAGATTTGCCTTCGCGCCCGTCTGTATTCTGTAGGTTATCAAATAGTGTCCGTATGTCACAAGACGGGTCCAAGATAATCCTCTTGAACCATTTTCCCGATCAGTTTCATGTGAAGTATGTTGTTGCAAATAACCAAAACGTTTGACATCAATCTCCAAAGTTGAAGTAACCAAGATCAATCAGTAATTTTAAACAACATTGTTGATGCTAACCTTGACTAACATATCTCTAGAACAGGATAACCACACCATTTGCTACTACCGTGGCAGATGGACATCCTGATTAAGTCGGCACCGCTTTTCCAATTGTCGTGTTGGTTTATATATAATTTTATGTGTTCTGATTCTGATTTGGTGTTCATTGTCCCTTTTGCGTCTCTGTTTGTGCTTATCTATAAGTACTGTGTTTTAACAAAGGGTATTTAGGTGTTTTGCTGTGGGTATACCGAGTCTTGGTGGGGATCCCCCTCTTTTCTTTCTCATATATTTAATCACTTGCATATTCAAATATGGTCTTGCTGAAGACCGAAAGGTTTCACATCACCTTGACCCAAGGTCATGTTATCAGGAAAAGGGAAGGATCTCCAGCATGACCACCCTGTACCCATCCAGCGAAACAAACCCACAAGAGAGTGATGCGTAAATGACATCAGACAAAACCTACAAATCACAAAATACACACGACAAATATCACGACAAAGAACACCATAGAAAACAATCGAAACAGACATACAAAAACATCAAATATTAATGACAACACATAAAAGGACCAGGGATTTAGTTTTACTTGTTTTATTATTTCAATACATCATTTTTAAACTTGGTTATTTTCATTTTATCCCGATGATAAACTATCGTAGAACTTTGTGTTTATAAGAAAAAAGTCAAAAGTATATATCGATCATGCATGTACCAGAATTTTTATGTTTCACTGAAAAACAATTCTCGAATCGGAGTCACTGACTCCACACCCCCCCCCCCCCCCCTCTTTTTATTTTTTCATTTTTTTATTTATTTATTTATTTATTTATTGTTTCATGTGCCCATTCTACAATGTTCTATGTTTGCATTCGTAGTAAATGTATGCATGTAAACATGAAATTCAGAATTAATGAGAAATGTTACAGATAAAGGATATATACATTTTTGTACAAAAAAATGCATATTTAGATATGAGGGAACTCTCCGGTCGCAAAATAAGTTTCTTCGGTAAATGAATACCAAAAGACGATCTAAAATGGATGATATTCAAAGTAAATAAACCAGTAACAAATATCCATTGCAATTGTTTAACTCTTTTTTCCATGTTGTAGATAAAAAGAACATGTAATGCGTTTATGTACAATTTTTTTATAAATTCATCATGTTCATAACGACTGATATTTGGGTCCCTGTAAAGTGCGAAAATAAACAAAAACGAAACGAAACAAATCGAAACGAAACGTAACGAATTGAAACGAAACGAAACCTTTAGAAAAAGTAAAAGAAAAAAAAGGAAAAAGAATCCTCTCTCTCTCTCTCTGTCAACTTTGAACATGTGATGATATCAAATGTATGTCATCGTCATCTTTAAAAGAGATAATAGATATACGAAAAAAATGATTTATTACTTCTACATGTTTCGTTGCGTTCTAGCTGCTTTTGACGTCTCTCGGGGAATCTTTTCCCGTTTTATTTTACACTCAAATCCAAATATATATTCTTTAATTAAAACATTGTATATATCTTTATCTTCTAAATTTATTAAATTTAAAGAAAAAAAATCAAATATTAAATGCAGCATCCCTGTCTTGCAGCGTAACTGCTCTTTTACACATTGCGGTATGGGCGAACCGTCGGTGCGTGACGTCAAAGTTCTTGCACCAATTGTAAATTACGCATTATTTGAAACGGCCCCTGCAAGTAATCTAGACGAAGGATTTTTTTCTGAAAATTTCTCAAAATGATAACCATTTGATTTAGTAATAAAGAGATTTATTTTACTATTATGGTTTTTGAGTAATGACGACTCATGAAGACCCTTATCAGGCTCACATTTGATTACCCCCACCCTTCCTCACATATTTTTCTTCTTTGCTTTTGTGTTTCATAATTTTGAAGCTAGAAATGAGGGTTTACAAATATCGAATACTGGTACAGCATTTTTAGGAAAATTCTTTATTTTTTCTTGCCACTTTCAACATTTTCTATCAAAATCTTACAGCTTTGATAGATTTTCATACTTTGAAATGCCCCCCAATTGCATAACAATCGGTCAATTTTTTTTCCTGCCGATATACTAAGTATTGTATTCATCATTCATAAAATAATAGTATATTGCAATTTCAATCAAATCTCTATTATAGTATTTTTGAAAATTGGCATTTTATAGGAAAAATCGATTAATTCCCATATACCCCATAGTAAAATAGGCGTTATTTTGAGACGGCTCCTGCAACTATACCAATCGGTCGATTTTTCTAGAAATCTGTCAAAATGTGAATAATTAAGAAAGTAATAATTTGTGTAAAAATAATCAATTTTTCTATTATAGTTTTTGAGATATGAAACCGAACTCGGCCTCCTTAATATGATTATCTATCCTAGGGTAGAGGTTATCTTAAAATTGACTGGAACCTAATAAATTGGTAAAACCCCTAGGGTAAAAGCTATCTTACCCTAGAATTAAAGGAAGGCTATATTTATGTTAGGGTACAATGCTTTCGAATTGCAGTGGAAAACAGAAAAACCTTCAGCTTTGCAATAGAAATGAAGACGGACATTCATACTGGACAATTTCTTTATTCACTCTAATCAACGGTAAAACCTACACAAAGTCCTAGCTCTCACGAATTACTACGTACGCAAACTCCTCTCAGGAATGTAAACAGGAGGTTCTACTGCATGCTAAATAATCAGGAAGTTCTCTCACAAATAACATCTTCACTGACGAGGGTTAAGTACCCGAAACGTGCAAGTCTGGTCCATGCTGCCAATTTATCTGTCCTTAAATGATGCTATTCAATTTGAAGACGTTTAACATTCAAACGTCTACAGACTATTAATCGATACATGTATGGTTTTATAAATAATGAGATAAAACAACCTTTGTAAGCAGTCATTTGTACTTAATTTCATAACTTTCCATTTTCATCAATATGTTCAGCCGTTCTGATAAAATAATGAAAAGTTTACAACAGAAGAACTATCTTGAGCTTGGTTCTGGTGAGCAATGTAATCAATAGTATTCATCATCACATTATTGACTATTTGTGCAAAGCTTAACCTTTGAAGTTGTTTGATAAAATGTTTATCTGTATTTAGAGTGAAACAAAATTTTACTACTTTTCATCTTTGCCCTTGACTTGTTTAATTTTTCAAGTACATGTACACTTGCTTTATTATGGTATGGAACCCTCGTCAGTGATCCTCAATCCGAACAATGAAATATGGCCAAAAATGTTAACGCTATGTAAAAGAAATACCTAAAGACCTACCAGGATGGTGAGACATCAATTTAAAGACGTTTACACATAATGCTGCAAGACCGACTTTTCAGAAATTTCGAGAAAATTATGTAAACAGTTATTTGCGAATGCGTTTGAAGAAACGATCATCTGGGACATCAATTACCTTCTTTAGATATTGCAAGGTCAAAAAGAATCCATATCCTCACATCATAAGAAATATATATGTGTAATATTGTTTTTTTTTCCTATTAATATAGAATGTGACAGATTTCTACTTCTTTTCGTCTTTGACCTTGACCCTACATTTAAAATACGACCTTGAAAACAGATTTTATTTGCAAACTCTAAGCAATAGTTTATAAGAAAATCAATAAATGTTTTGTAATTATTATGACCTTTGACCCAGAAAATTAATAGGATCCCTGCTTTATTGACATGCAATTAAATTAATTCATGTCTTCCTCCAGTTGGTCTCGTTTGGTTATGTGCATAATCTTTTGTGTTTGTTGTTTTGTCAGGATCTTCTTTAACTCATTGATGACGTGTTTGATGTTCCTTGTCCCTTTTGCGTCTCTTGCTATGTGTGTCTGCTGTGTTTTGCATGGGATGTTTCGGTATTTTGCAGTGGGTGCTGCAACGGAGGCCTGTTGGAAATCCCCTCTTTTCTTGGTTGCTTCAGATTGCCATCGAACGGCATTTACATCTCTCAGCTCATCACATACGCTTGAGCTTGCTCCCATTTTTCGGACTTCCATGATAAAAAATAAACAAATTACAAAAAAACTTATCAATCAAGGATCAAAACATCATAATTAAACTTGTAAAATCCTTTTGGAAATTTTATAATAACTACTCTGAACTTTTTTTCTAAATTTTGGACAACTCCAGCATCAGAGTACAAAACGTATGTATCATTTGGAATTCCATTGCTTTCAAGCAATATCAGAAGGAGCAAAGGCAGATCAAACTTCAACTACAAATGTAAGAAAATATTTGGTCGCTTGCTTTACTGATGATGTGATCCTAGAGACATGAAAAAAACACTGGACATGGTACTGGACCAATTTCTTTTTTTATACCAGTGTCTTTACCAACGTTACACACTAGCCAACCATGATGACGGGACTCCATGACGGCATTGTTCAAATCTCGTCAAAGAAGACTAGGTCCTGATTCTCTGTCCTATCTGAAAGTTGGTCAGACTTCTCGGGTGATTGATCTTGAGCTCGCTTTAGCCACAGAGCACAGTTATATGCATGCCATAAAACTTTTTAGATCGATTTACATAGAATATGTGTTACAAGAGGCTGCTGCGTTTAACTATCTCGTTTGTTTTCTGTTTATACAAAAATTGTGCGTCTATGGAGACCTCTGTGTATCTGGATAAGTGGGACGGTTGTGTGCATGTAATCCTGATAACTACACCATTTGCTAAAGGCAGATGGCAGTCCAAAGTCAGCATCAGCTGCACATTGGTCTCCTTCCTTTTATGTGTTGTCATTAATGTTTGATATTTATGTACATCTGTTTCGATTGTTTTGAATGATGTTCTAGCGAATATTGTTGTGTCTTTATGCGGTTTGTATCTTTGTCTTTTGTCTGATGTCATTTACATGTTCATGTATGTGTCGATTTCTTGTGGGTTATTTTCCTGGGTGAGTGCAGGGTGGTCGTACTGGAGATTCTTCACTTTTCTTCAACATTCATACAGAATGTTTCCACAATCTTACTTTTGAGGCCTTGGCCTTTGAACATGAAAATAATATGTGGGTCAGATGCAGCATCTGTACCCATGCATTGCAGTAAGCATCCTCAAATGCATCATCCACACAAGTTTAGTTGATGTAGGACTTTAGTAAGGCAAGAATGAACCTGTCCCATTTTACTCAACCTGGTCACTCAAGCATGAAATATGGGTCAGATGCAGCATCTGTACCATGCATTGCAGTAAGCATCAGATGCATCACCCACACAACTTTGGATGACCTAGGAGGGAATGGACCAGTCCCATTTTACTTAACCTTGTAGTTCAAGCATGAAATATGGGTCAAATTCAGCATTCATGCCATGCATCCTCAGATGCATCATCCATGCAAGTTGGTTGATGTAGAACTTTTAGTAAAGTGGGAATGGACCTATCCCATTTTACATAACCTACTCACTCAAGCATAAAATGTGGATCAGATGCAGCCTCCGTACAATGCACTGTAGTAAGCATCCTCGGATGCATCATTTATGCAAGTTTGGTGGATGTAGGACTTACAGTAAGGCGAGAATGAACCCGTCCCATTTTACCTAACCTGCTCACGCACGCGTGAAGTGTGGATCAGATGCAGCCTCCTTACCATGCATTGTAGTAAACATCCTTAGATGCATCATCCATGCAAGTTTGGTTGATGTAGGACTTACAGTTAGGCAGGATGGACCTCTCCCGTTTTGCTTGCACTATAGTGCAGGCACTGACACTTGGGCAATAGCATGAGTCCCCCTCTACTTCATCGAGGTGAGCTAATAAAATATGTAATATAGAGCATCAAACTTGGCTAATCTCAGTTTTTATATCTGTCTTAGATACATGCTTATCAATATACTTATATTTAAAGGCCGACGTTGAGAACCACCCGGTCGTTAATAGGTATTCCTGAATGACATAAGCTTGATAGGCGTGGCATACCGTCTTTAAAGACAACGCTGTCTGCGAGCGGCGTGTTACATCAAAGCCAAACCGACAGGTAATCCTTTATTATGCTAATGAGATACCCGAGTCTCATCTGTTTTAAGCTGTCAATCAAAAATTGATAGGGGTAAAAAGATTAAACAGAATGAATCAGATACCAATAAGAGATGTTAACCCTATAGCGGTCAGTGAGGAAATGACAGAAAATTTACCTGTCCCCTTATATAGTCCCCCGTCGGCCTTTAATGTATTCATGAATGACTAGAAATGCTTGATGATTTTTTTCTCATGATATAAACAATTACATATTTCAACAATACATTGAAAAAATTAAATTACCGACTATTTTATATGATACAATGATAATGTAGTAGGTACATACTGATTTGTGAAAATGTAATGTTCAAAAAGTAAATTATCGAACATTTGAAACAGGAATTCATGTATACTCAACTACTTTCTTTGGTTTGTTTTCATATCATGAGCAAAGTGACAGCATACAGAACATACAATTTCATTACAACTTTACATACATAATATATAAAATATACCCGTTCAAAATATCTGATAGGATTCCTGTTAGAATTTAGCAGCAAGAATCCATCCAGATTTTTTTTTTAATTAGATTTTCTAGCAGGAACAATATTCGCAGTACATGGGACTTTGACAAAACTCCTTGTAACATTTGTGCAGGCTACCTGGTGAATATTTTTTTCCTTTCTGTGACAGAAATCTGATGCTTAAACAAATTAACTCACTTTAGGAATCTGCAGCCAATTTCACGAAAATTCTTACGAACGATTTTCATACGTAAGTATAAAAATTTTCCTAAACTCGATTTCACCAAAGTTCGTAAGTATAGAGATACGATTAAAATTGTTCGTAACTTTGCGACTGCCTCGGGGTTGTCGCGAGGCATTAAGAACCATTCAAATACTTACGAATTTCGTAAGTTATTCTACGAAAATTCTTAGGTACAGCATAAAAAAACCAAAATGGCGGCGGTTTACTTGTTGTTAATGATAGCTAGTCAAAATATTTAGAGAGAATGACTTCTTATGCTTTGTTTGAAAATGACCTTATGAAATAAACCAGTCAATCACACGTAAGTCTCATTTTTTAATCAATGCTAAATGGTCAACACACATCAATAACTTACAAGAATTAATTTCTTAATGAAATTCAAATGTACTTTTTCGAGAGATTGAAAAGTAAAATAAATTACGGATGATAATGCATGCATACAACATACACAGTAGATACGCAACTGAATTTATTGGAAATTAAACATGTCTAAATTAAAGATTTCAAAGGTCCAGAAATCAAGCATGCGCATAAGCACAGGAAGCTTCCGTTGCTATGCATTAGAATACTTACGAAAAATATTACGAAAATAATCTTAAGAATTTTCTTAGAGAGTTACGAACGCGTTTGTGAAATTGTCATAAGTATTTTCGTAAGAAATGCGTAAGTACGTTTACTTAAGAAAATACTTACGAATTTTCGAGAAATTGGCTGCTGAAACTTAGAACATTCTGAAGCAGGAATTAACCTAGAGGAATTTAAAACTTTGAGTGCATTTGACATATGCTAATTTTAAAAATGGTGTTGACTCTTACATTAGTAAATAGAGAAGTGTATACAATGAACATGCATTACACAGGCTCAGCATTTTTCATTATTTTCAGTCAATGTGATTTGGACATTACATTACACAGATTTCACTTTTCACATTTTACATTCTGATTTTATCCTCCACACTTTATCTGCATCCATCTCCTCCTTTTCTGAAAATGTTATACACCTATCAATATATACATGTTCATCATGTCTTTACATTAAAGGATAATGACAACAACTGGATATTCCCTCATTTAAGGCATTGGGGGTATAATACTCTACTTCTGCTTGTTTTGATAACAGAAAAATTAAATACCACGAAGGTTGCCAACGACACAAAACTTTGGCAATGTTCAAGATCATACATTTTCATTGCCAGTTGAATGAAGCATGAAAAATATCAAATATCTAAATATATGTACAATATGGAAGTACATAACTTCTAGCTTTTCCACGATCTTGTTACATGTATTATACCCCTAATACCTTAAATGTTAGAGTGGAATTTTTATTTTACATTGTAGAAAAAAATCATTTTGTATAATATACATTTTTGTCAAAATTGTTCAAATATTTTGCAGTCAATGATAATATCAATCAAATAAAAAAATCCAAAATTGATCATTTAAAAAGAATATATACTAGTATATAAGAAGGGATCAGGTTTCTTGATTTGATAAACATGTCTAGAAATGAATATGTACTATATTGTGCTTAGCATACATCCATTCACAACTTACCAACTTTTCCATCTTTGAGGAGTTTATTTAAATGATGTACAACATTGTTTGTGGCAGCTGGTTTCAGACCTGGGGCTAAATCCTGAAAGCATTGTCATCAAAATAATAAAATAGTAAAATGAAGAGAACTATAAAAGTCAACAGATGGTGTAATTATCCATTGAACTGTGTGTTGCTCATTCTTAAGCAAATTTTAAGAAGTTTGTTTCTTCAGCAAATTCTAAGAAGTTTAACTTTTTTCCATTTTCATGTCGAAAATGGAGAAAAGAATTTAACTTAGGGGATAAACATGTTTGTACTTGAATGATATGCAGAAATAAATTGTATAATTTTATAGCCTCAAATTTAGCTTTACTGTGATGCATAAATGGAGCGATAAAATGCCAAATGGGTATTTGCAACTGTAAAAATCATACTATATATGCCTGCAAATCATTTAAATACAAACATATTATCCCCATTCTCATTCACTTGTTAAAACCGCAAATTTCATTACCGGTATGTCACTAAGGGACATTGTCATTTAAGGCACAAATGTTATGATTACACAGCCACAAATTGAACAATGTCATTAGCCAATGAAATTGCGTATTGCATATGATTTGTATAAGAATTGAATAATATTAAACATGTTAAATCTCGAAATGAAATAGATTGACAAAAATGTTACAAATACAAGAATTTTCCTTACTTCATAAACTTTCTCCATGATCTGCATGGGGGTAAATGCCTTAGACTTGTCACTCTGTAGCACACCTAGAACTTGCCTCTCACGTGCCATTCTATGTTCTATATAAAATGTTAGTTTATCTATGGGGTTTGTCACTACAGGGCCATGAGCAGGGTAGATAATAGAGGGACGCAGATCTTTAAGCTTCTGAAGTGAGCCCATGTAGGAATGTAGGTCTTCAAATACCTGTTAATCAAGATGATAACATAGTCTCTAACAATGGATATACATGTACAAAGATGATGGAATCTTGCTTCTCATAATGATACATTTGTACTTCTAAAATTTAAGAGCTTAAAATTATCGCTTAGTATTACCTTTATGAGCTTCAATAATGCATACATAAAAACTCTGAAATAATTATAGAGATAAGAAGGAAAGAAAGAAACTAGAATTCCAATTTGAAAGAAATGAGAATCATGGATATTTGGGGGTGGATGTGGTATTTAAATTCAATATCTGTTAAAAAAAAAACATGAAGTTTGAGTGTGACAGTTCTTACTGTAGTGCCTTCACCTAATACTGTATCTCCTGAGAATATAGCGTTTTCTTCCTCCAACTGGAGTGACATATGTTCTTCTGTATGACCTGGTGTATGGATTGCTCTATAAACAAATTGAATAATTAAAGTGAACAGATTGAGTAACATTTAGCTTTTATTTCATAAAAAGATAATTCAAACAGGTTTTCAGAAACTTTGTACATCAAGAGGTACCTAATATCAAATTTGCTCAGAACTTCACATCTGATCCTCTAAAAACAGATACAAAATAAGATGTATTTTTGAAACACAAACGTACTTGTCTGCATCTCTGCAAGTATCAGCACTACTATATGTAAGGAACTTCAAATTCCAAGTTCAAGGTCACATTAGCAAAATATCGCAAATTTTCCCAAATGGGACAGGCACCTTCCCCAAAATTAAAAAAAAAAACCTGTAATATGTATTAACAATCAGTAGCATCACTCGCTACATCTAGTTACTAAGTGACAGTACTTTAAATTTTTCATGATAATTTTAGAAGTGACACATTATCTAAATATTTTAAAATTATTAAATAGATCGATCTAGTTAAAATTAACATAAAGTTTAATTTTGGAAATCAAGAATTATAAATGGCTGATTTTCCAGTAGAATCATTCAGACAGATGTACACTATACATCACATAATTTGGCGATAATTTTGATTATGACATCAAAATAGATAACAAGACAACACATAAAGTCAGTGCGATCAATACCAAAAATAAGATGTATTTTTGAAACATAAATGTTCTTGTTTGCATCTCTGTAAGTATCAGCACTACTATATGTAAGGAACTTCAAATTCCAAGTTCAAGGTCACATTAGATCAAAATATTTGACGTACCATTAGAAAGGTCCTGCCACAAGGATACAAGTGTTAGATATGAAATTAAATCAAATTAAAATTTATCTGATTCAAGCTGGTAAAATCAAAATGTCATAACTCTAAGTTATGATAGTATTATAATGAAGATTCAATGGAGTGTGACAGTATGATTCATGGGATGATGTCCATCATTCACCTCAGAGTGGCTCCTTCTGTTTTGAATATGTGATTATTCTCAACAAAGTTATAGCTTATTTTGCCAAGGTCCCTATCAGGTTGACTGAGCCTTTTGAACTTGGACACTTTGGTTTCTGTGGCTGAAAAAATGTAATGATATTAATTAGTAGATATTATACATAATTATTTAATTGATAACACAATACAAAATAAATATATACATATGTCTCAAAATACATTGACTTGAAATTAATTATAATAGATACATGAAATGAAAATTTCTAGAGAAAACCGCATTTATATCACATAATGGATATTCCTGGAAGAGTGACAAGCATCATCTCAATTAGGATTAAGGTCATCTAATCAAGGTCATATATTTAGAGTGAAACATGCAACAAGCAATTTATACCTGTAAGTACTGTAAATCAAATTTGATTTATCATTAATAAATTAATATCATGCAGATAATTGTTCCATGACAACTTGGTCATTTATGACTCGCTGATTTATTCAGCCTCCAAACTTTTGAACTTTGATCATGCATATTATTATAAGAATTCATGTAGCATATAAAGTATAGTTCTGTAATATCATTCAGCTTACATTTAGCAGATTATATAATCCAGAATGTAATTTACATGAATCTATATTGTAACTTAATTTAAACCTCACAATTCATGACTTCTCTACAAACATCTGGAACGCCCCCTACATGATCTCCGTGCCAGTGTGTGATTACAATCTCTTGAATAGAACATCGTAAATCCTCTAGAGCCTTCAGTAAATTCACGATATACTCAGGCTTGTCTGGTTCACCAGTGTCTATCAAAATTTTCCTGAAAATGTAAACATATTATTTATAATACAGGGGTTTTTTTTCCTTGTTTTGGGGCCGAATTTCGGCCCCTTTCCAATGCAAAATTTCCTCTATTTTTCCCAAAAAATCACTTTTAAATTCCCAAAGAGTAATTATGAAAAAATCACCCTAGAAAATAAGACTCAAAACCTGGAAGTCAGCACAAAATGTCCTATTATAAGTGCATCTTTAAGTTTTTCATTCATCCCTTGTTTATCTCAAGCAAATCAATGGATTAGCAGTGTGAATAAATGATACTTAAGGGTTTTACTGTGGTGACAATTTGTATAAAAATTTTCCCAATTTCAGCAAAATATCGCAAATTTTCCCAAATGGGACAGGCACAGGCACCTTCCCCAAAATAAAAAAAAAACCTGTAATATGTATTAACAATCAGTAGCATCACTCACTACATCTAGTTACTAAGTGACAGTACTTTAAATTTTTCATGATAATTTTAGAAGTGACACATTATCTAAATATTTTAAAATTATTAAATAGATCGATCTAGTTAAAATTAACATAAAGTTTAATTTTGGAAATCAAGAATTATAAATGGCTGATTTTCCAGTAGAATCATTCAGACAGATGTACACTATACATCACATAATTTGGCGATAATTTTGATTATGACATCAAAATAGATAACAAGACAACACATAAAGTCAGTGCGATCAATACCAAAATTTTGTCATTAATGATGTCTGGTCTGTGCATATAAAACAAAGGTTAAAATGGCCATAAATATTTTGTGGAAAATGTACTATTGACTTTATCATTCTTTCCAAATAAATCAACATAGGGATAATTATAACTGTAGTGTTTGTAATTACACGTTCAAGGGAATAGCTAGGAGTAAGGGGGACAGTGGGGGCACATGTCCCCCCCCCCCCACTTTGAAAAGTGGGGGGCACAACCATGTCCCCCCCACCCCACTTTTCAATCAAAAAATTTTATGAAGAATTAGCATTGTTGAAAATAGCAACATTTTGTACCATATATCTACAATTTTTCGGTCAATTTTCTAATTTTTTTTTTGATTCGCAATCCGCTCGCCAGTTCTGAATAATTTAGCTATTCTGATCCATCCTTTATACATATTAATATATTACTTCATCAATGTACTTAAGATAAATTAGATTTAGATAGATAGATTTATTCAGATTAAAAATCATAACATGATACACTCAGGGTAAGAACATTTTGAGCATAACAGATCTAAGCAGACAAAACTTTATCACATAAGCTTTGGTAACTGATTATTTTGTGACAAGTATTAAAATAAATATATCACATATAGCATTACAGTTCATAAATAAATAATATCACAGATGATGTAATTCAAATATCACAGTTGGAAAGAGGTTTATTACAATTAGATCTTCATTTCATTACAATGCTTTTCCTTCTTAGTAAAGTATATTTCACAGAAAATATCACAATGTATTATGGACTAGTTTCTATATGTATCACAGATGTTACTGACTTTAACCTTGGATGACCCATTAAAGCATAAATGCTTATTTCCAATGGGGTCATTTAACTCAAACTATATAGAATATTATTACACGTAGTGCTTAACTGTTAATGACAGACTATATAGAAAGTATTTTCTGATAAGTCAGTGAATATTTTGCTAAAAAAAAATTCTTGGCTCGCTGCTCGCCAAACATTTATTCAGGTACTTAAAATTTAGAATTGCACCAGAAATGTTAAAATTTGTGCATATAGAACATGAAACCCCCATATATTTTATATACAGTTTTAGTTTCGTATTCGAAGAAATGGCCAGGGATGATTTTTTTTTATTTCTAAGTGTTGAGACTTGAATTTTTTGTAGTAGGCACAGTTAATGAAAAAACTTGGAATTTTGGGGTTTATATGAGTTTGGAAGGATGTAAAGAAGAGAACTGGACATCAATTTTAGCCATTGGTCCATATAGTAAACAGCGATAGGACACAAAGGCGAAGCGAGTACCGCGCGTCCTGGGCTCCTGATGCCGGTAGTGCCGGAGGGGTGTTTCGCACTCTTCCGGATATATCTGAAAATCCAGATGTTGAAAATTCAAATAATTTTTCATGATAAAAGCTAGTTCTCTTTCAATTCAGTATTAAATGATGTAGATAATGTTTTGAGAACAATGCTGTATTGACCTCACTATTTGGGCTACTGCATCCATTGAACGCATGCGCTAGACTGCCATTTTCACATCGTTGGATACTGATTAACGAATAAACAGTAAATCTGGATGCAAATTATGATTTTCACATGTTTTGTAGGTCTAGATGTATTGATTGTACTAAGGTCTGGTTCATTAAGTTATGTAGAATACTTTAAAAGTCTAATATTATATGACTTCAACTTTAGCATGACGCGCATACTTTTTGCGCTTTCGGAACAGTGCGCGAAAACTGTATATTGGAACCCAGACAGAGCTATGCTGTGCTAGTATTTACACTAAAATTGCATTCATTTGAAACATGACATTACATAAATAAAAAAAATAAGATAATATTTCAAATCGAAGATTTTGAAAACAAATTTTCTGTGCTCTTAACTTTTCAGACTTCATCAGTACACTTTCTAAGTAATTAACAAATTAATTAGTAGATCTAACATTGTTAAAAGTAGTGTTTCCAAAGAGGTCACAAACTGGAACTTTAAGCGGTAAACAGACGTGTTGTTTTATTTCTTTGCATATTCTCGTAAAGTTAAAGTTAAATTGCACCTGTTTCCTGTACCAACAAGGTATGTATTAGTACCCTGTAATGTAAAGCTTCCAGGATTACATCCCAGCACCCGTGTCACCCTCTCAGACAGCCTTTCTATGTGTGGAATGAACGACAGCTTCTGCGCCATTTTTTTATCATGCTTTTACCAAACATCCACATGACCGTCACGTGATAAAGGAGTTGATCATTCATTATGAAAATCACAGGCACATGTAGAAAGAGCGTCAATATCCTGTATGGTCATATTAAAGAGAATACTGGTATCTTATAGAGAGACAAGGCTTCCGACGAATTTTCAGCTATAAGTAGCATTTCTGCAATTTTTTGCATTTGAAGGGCAAAACGGGGTATTACCATAAAGATTTATTTGTATATTTCCTAAAAACATCAATAATTCACCCAAAAAGATCTGATAACATAGCCTAATCGTCTACCTAAGATGGACTGTTTTCTACTTTCTGTCTTGAACCTCCATTGCCAGATTAGCTTATCAGAATCATCCAGGTGTTTTACTTTGCATACAGTAAGCAGAGTAAAGCCTCTGAATGAATCAGTATTTGTCCAATCTGGCAATGGAGATTCAAGACAGAAAGTAGAAAACAGTCCATCTTAGGTAGACGATTAGGCTATGTTATGAGATCTTTTTGGGTGAATTATTGATGTTTCTAGGAAGTATACAAATAAATCTTTATGGTCATACCCCATTTTGCCCTTCAAACATGATAAATGCAATTATTTCAGATGCTACTTCTAGTTGAAAATTCGTCGGAAGCCTTGTCTCTCTATACATATATTCACTTATGACCTGTAAAGGGGTATCATACAAGATATTGACGCTCTTTCTACATGTGCCTGTGATGAAAATAAAAAGTTTTGAATATTATTTTGAAAGCATTGTTACAATATATCGGGAAGAAACCCTTTTTCACAGGCACTTGGATCTGAGTAGCTTAAATATTTCGTCCGTCTCACACGTTGTTCCTATATTCGGTTATTTACTACAATTTCAAATAACCATGATAACCGAATAAGGAACAAAGTGTGAGACGGGCCTGCGAAATATTGAAGCTGGGATCACAGGAGCTCGATGCCAACAACCCTCAATGACACCCAGGGGCGGATCCAGAACCCCAATTGCCGGGGGGGGGGGGGGGCACATACAATTTTTATGGAAATCACTTGCGAGGCACGAAGGGCCGAGTGGGGGAGGGTATGGGAGGGGGATTCCTCCTCCCATTGGTGGGGGTTCGGGGGGCCTCCCCCGAGAAAAATTTGAAAAAAATGAAGCAATTAATGTGACCGCCCCTTCCCATCTCTCTATAGTCAAAGCTCGAGGAAACTAGGGGGCGGATATTCTTGTGGATCGTTGGTATCATGATTAATATTTTGGTTTTACCCGGTATGGGCCTTAAAAATATTAATCATGATAACTAGTTATCATGATTAATATTTTGGTTATGGCCCATACCGGGTAAAACCAAAATATTAATCATGATATTGGCATCGAGCTCCTGTGGCTGGGACTGATCTGAGCACAAATAAAATTCTACCATATTTCCAGTTGCTTCGCTCGCCATCATTGTCTATCATCACATATCTCGCAAAGTCAGGGACGTATATAATATATTATATATACGTCCCTGGCAAAGTTCATATTTGAAAATATCAAAAGAATCCATGTTAATGAAAAAAACTTAAAACATATTATATATTAATTATGATGCATTACGTTTAATAGACATGATACAATTTAGAAGCAGGTTCGTTTTATATACAAGCTTGGATTTCTCACCAATTTACAATTTTAAATTTGGAAATATCTAGAAGACCCTCCCCTCAGATTCATTCACTTGTACCTAATATAAACTTTGTTTACTGAGGCTTATATTGTAAAATTCTTTTAATTCCCTGTTTAGAAGTGAATTAAATATTTGCACAAAAATAAAGCTATATTTTAGAGTTTTTATAGTAAAAATAAAGAATTTCTATTTATAAAACACAGACATTCTTATCATATTTCACATCACTAATGTTAGAAAAAAAAAATTCTTGCTCCAATTTTGCAAGGAAAAAATAATTTTGCTCCGGTCCAGGGCGAAAAAAATAATCTTGCTTCGACAAAAAAAAAAAAACAAAACAAACAAACAAAAAAACAAAACAAAACAAAGCCCCCCCCCCCTGAATATCAAATGAACCGTGCCATAGAAAGGATCAAGCGTTTGATCCAGCAAACGATGAATTGTGTACTCGGAAAAAAAGTAAACTCCTGTTATTATATCACCTTTTTAATTGCTTTTGACATTTTCTAATGCTAAATCCTTTTTTCTTTGGCTTGTCAATGTCAATATGACTTCAAATTTCTCTTAGAAAATATTCGGGGAGATCCAGCCTATGATTTTGAAAAAAAATCAAAAACAAAAACAAAACAGTGGCAAATTCCACGGGGTGAGGGGTCCTGACAAAATAGTGCATGATAAATTCCTCGAACACTGAACATGCAGATCTCGTGTGTCCCATTCCCTGATTCAACTCTTGAAAACAGATGATTTACTTTGTTGAAACTGTGACAAGCAATTCAGATTGAAAATACAGAACACATAAAGTTTTGAGAAATTCTTCGGCTATTCGACCTATCTCTTGAAAACCGGAAAATTCTAAGAGGAACCCAGAACTCCCCCCCCCCCCCCAACCATACCCTTCCAGATCCGTTTTTGGCCGGATTGCGAAGTAAAATCAGGTCTATGAAATGGCGAAGTCCGTCTGTCCGTCAGTGCGTCAACATTGTGGTTAAAGTGTTGCGTTTAAGTCCGTCGAGAGAAAACCGTTGCGAGGAGCAACTTGAAACTTGACATGGTGATAGACCATATTGAGATGAATTAAACACCGTAACAAATATTGACCCAGTGACCTTGACCTTGGAGTTTGACCTACTTTTGAAAAACTTTAACCTTGGCCATAGCTTTTGAATGGTAAGTGATAGGGCTTTCATATTTCACTTGTGCATTTCTTGTGACAAGACCTTTCCATGGATACCAAAAATTTTTACCTTGTGACCTTGACCTTGGAGTTTGACCTACTTTTGAAAAACTTTAACCTTGGCCATAGCTTTTGAATGGTAAGTGATAGGGCTTTCATATTTCACTTGTGCATTTCTTGTGACAAGACCTTTCCATGGATACCAAAAAAAATTACCTTGTGACCTTGACCTTGGAGTTTGACCTACTTTGAAAAACTTTAACCTTGGCCATAACTTTTGAATGGTAAATGATAGGGCTTTTATATTTCACATACTAGTATGTATTCCTTGTCACAAGACCTTACCATGGATACCAAAAGTTTTGACCTTGTGACCTGACCTTGGAGATTGACCTACTTTTAAAAATAATAAATCTGGGCTATCTCTCATGAACTATAGATGCTATGGCTTTGAAATTTCACATGCAGAATATTTATGACCAGATATTTTATTTGATATCATGAGTTTTGACCTAGTGACCTTGACATTGACCTTTGACCTACTTTTGAACTATAAGAGGTAGGGTTTTGATATTTTACATATGGATTCCCCTCATGACCAGAACTTCCATTTGATATCATGACTTTTGACCTAGTGACCTTGACATTGACCTTTGACCTGTCAAGGTCACTAGGTCAAAAGTCATGATATCAAATGGAAGTTCTGGTCATGAGGAATCCATATGTAAAATATCAAAACCCTATCTCTTTTGAACTATAAGAGGTAGGGTTTTGATATTTCACTTAAGGATTCCTCATGACCAGAACTTTCATTTGATATCATAACTTTCGACCTAGTGACCTTGACATTGACCTTTGACCTACTTTTGAACTATAAGAGGTAGGGTTTTGATATTTCACATATGGATTCCTCATGACCAGAACTTTCATTTGATATCATGACTTTTGACCTAGTGACCTTGACATTGACCTTTGACCTACTTTTAAATTATAAGAGGTAGGATTTTGATATTTCAGTTGTAGAATCCTCATTACCATACCTTTCATTTGATATCATGACTTTTGATCAAATGACCTTGACATAGACCTTTGACCTACTTTTGAACTATATGGGGTAGGGCTTTGATATTTCACATTTAGATTCCTTATGACCATAGCTTTTTTTCATTGTGCAATAGTATTTTAATGACCTTTGACCTTTCTGTCTGAGCCAAAATGTATACGTCATCTAATACAAACACTTCGCAATCCGACCTTACCGCCTTTAGCGGATTATGGTTTATTTTATCATGAATAGGTACGTGAAAAATTCCTTAAATAACAAGAGATCGCTCGTGCCCACTACCTGTATCGGCATAAATAGAAAAAATTAACATTTTGCCCTATTCTCGCAAGAAAAGTTTCTGATTATTCATTCCAAGAATATTTCAAGATCAATTAGGATGTCTATTTGCAACGTACTTCAAACGTGCGAGTCGTACTTCTTGTTGAATTCGTAGACAGCACGCAGACAACTTACGCAGCGAAAGATCTGTATTCCCTATTTAAAACTGCTACGTCGCAAGATTGTCAGGATTAGGTAACGTAGAAATAAGGGGGAGGGGGTAACAAAATCACTATAACTTAAAAACTGACGGTCAAATGTCAATAGGAATTTATCGGTGGTTCACTTGACATATGGAGAAGATGATATCAAGTTTTTACGGAGAATAAATGATAGGGTTTCAGATAAACGGACTTTATGATTAAAAATTAGCAACCCAAAGACGTTTAGAAAATAGACATAAATTTATCTCCTTTCGACAATTTCTTTTAAAAGTCTTTGTGGTCATGTATAATTCTATACATATCCGATTGCCCACATCTTATCTAAATGAAAAATAAAGAACTTGTTCATATTCTGCCCCACAGAAGATTTGTAATTATTTTTCATTACCTAAAGTGTATCAATTTTAACGTCACATTTACGGCCCACTTTTTGGCTTTCAGTGGGTATATATGCACGTTCGTAGCTTCAAAACTAACGGTACAAAATTGATGAAACTTTGCATGTAGAAAAAGTATGTTTCAATTATTACTGAACATTTATGATTTTTAGGAAAATTAAATGATAGGATCAAATTTAAGTCTGGCTGTCCTGGACCTCCTTAAGTAATTCTCATTACTTGTTTCCAGATCCTGTCTTGATATCTTGTAAGGAGCTGTTAAGATAAGGGCTTGATTTAGCCCTGAAATTACTCGATTAATTATTTCTCGTGCGCTGTCCTTCTATTTCGGGTAAAAAGTGGTCGGGATTATTGATAAAATATAAAGTATTAGAAGATTCTTAGTAGGTAATTTATTTAAATAGATTTGGTGAAAGATGTTATAATTACGGGTTGAATTAAGAGGTAGGGGTACTGATGAGAGAAAACGTCAAATATCGAATGAAAATTCACAAAAAATGCATTAGTTTACACAAATTTTATGTTTATTATACTTCTCTACCTTTTAATGTCAAACTTGGATAAGAGAAATTAACCTTTATGTTATTATATCAAAACAATCGGCAAAAACCGCAATCCGGAAACTGAGAAAAGGGTTAAATTTCGTATTTATCAGCCACTTATGTAGCTTTCAGGCGCGAAATACGCACAGTGTAGAAGAAGACAACTTTCTCGTTCATTTCCTTCCTAACGATTAATCATTTGATCGGAATACACTCTGAATGAATTATATTGTTACATGATATTTAAAGAAAAAATGGCAATTTTAATTTATTTTACCGCTCTAAATAGTCATCCACCCCCCCTTTTTTTTTTTCGTTTTTCGCCCGTGGGACATTGTTCCCCCCATCGATTCAGAACCCCACTTGGTCAGAAAATTTGTTTTATTAATATACACCTTTGGTAAAAATGGCATTCTGAACCGAGGTGGGAGGAACAATGTTGTAGGAAAACTTTTCCGTTTTCCATTGATTTCTATAGGAAAAACGCTTATTTTGACCCCAAAATCGGTCTTATTTTTGAATAATATATCCAAGGACTTATAGATTTCATATAACCAAGTAACTTCTTATCTTTACTGAAAATTTATCTCAAGTTTTGCATTTTGAAATGTTTGACTTCCCTGAATGATTCAATATTATTGAAGATTCTTGTCGAACACTCATATCCCAATTGCCCTGGTCTCAAAAATGTTTTAATGCAAGCATTTTTTATAATTGTCATTTAAAGCGTTTAGATCACGCAGACGCCAACTTCACCTTTCCTGTACTTCCGGAAAAGAAAAGACTATGTGAAAGATAGAGAAACAAGCAATTTCTTCCATTTCCATGTGGTTTTCTGTAAAAATACGTTTATTTCTCTTAACATGACAAGCCAAAGGTACAAAATGCAAAGTTTTAAGACTATTTATGCTCATATTTATCGTTTTTTTCAATTTGTTTACAATCGTCGCGTCGGAATCGGGTTGGGCTAATTTGAGAAACTGTCTTTTAGTAATATGATTCTAGGCATTGCTTACGAGGGAGCGTAGCATGTTTCTAAGTTGTTGTATTACTTTTGAAGTACCCGTTTGTATGATTATGTACCAGTTTATTTGTATATCAATTCATTCAAATTCTGTTGATTTTGAAAATGTAAACTGTTCGTTAGTAAACGTAAAATAATAATCCTAAGTTATAAATAAAGATAATATTCCTTTGATCACGAACACCAGACTTCACGCGCAAAGTCGCACATACTGTAACATCATGCTTGATGTCAAACGTTTAAAACATCATTATGTCGTTATTTACTTTTTGCATGAAGGCTGGGGTAACGTTGGTTTAGTAATTAAATTTTATTCAGCTGTGTATGAGTCTATGACAAAGAAACTCAAGGAAATTAAAATTTAACAAGTACTGATCAATTTACTATTGGTGTAAAAGGAGTAACCAAACAGAAGCAGTAACCAAACGATTATGGTGCAGGAGGTATTTGAATTGACGAAATTGGATCAAATTTAAGAGACTGAAAAAGTTTCACTAGAAATCAACATAAGTGTCAGCATTTTTATAATAGGATAAATTGATGAATAGTTTTTGGTCATTTTAATATTAAGCAATGATAGTTTTACATACAGACAGGTCCGGGTGTAATCGGGAAAAAACAAAAAACGCAGTGTATTTATTTCAGGTGTTTTCTACAGGTAAATCAGAAAACACAGTGTTATTGTATTACCCCTCTGTCACTTTCATCCCCCTCTGTAGCTGCTATATGCCCCTCTGATGGAAGGTGTGAAAATCGCTCAGGTGAGGAAGTTACCCTGACAAAAGGCCAGGTAGTGGCATTTATACTAGAAGGAAATATTAGATACCATTACATCAATTTACATGTATGAAGGCTGTTTTCTGTTTATTTTTCAAAACTTAACAAACACTTGAAGTTTTAACATGTATAAAAGTGTATTTTAATTTCATAATTTAAACTTTATAATATCCACTAATTTTATAATAAATTGAAGTTTGTTATTGGACATTCAAAAACTTAAATTAAAACATGCTAAAATATAAGATAAAATTATTTTATAATTATACTTTTTTTTCTTTCTAATATCCATAATTATCTTTTTCTTTTTCTTTTTTTTTTCACATATTGGACATTCAAAAACTGAAATTAAAACATGCTAAAATATAAGATAAAATTATTTTATAATTATACATAATTATCTTTTTCTTTTTCTTTTTTTTTTTCTTATTCTTTTTTTTTTTACATATGGATATCTGAAAGAAAAAATATACATAAAAACAGAACAATGATTATAAAAAAAAATTATTGCACTTTGTAATTATACAAAATTTCATTCAATTAAAGAAAAGCTTGTTAAGAATTGAAACATATTTTTCAAACATGTCAAAGAATCGATTTCAGGGTCAGTGTCCCCCCCCCCTCATGAATTTGTCCAATACTTTCAGCCGGTAACGCTGCCTGTGCAAACAACATATACCCCTGCGTTAATCCGATTATCTGTTTAGCTTAGGTGACTTCTCCGGACAATGATTTCCCACGCCTCAGAATATGAACTAGATAAAACACGGGAATTATAAATTTTAGAGTCCTCACAATTATGGCCGGGGTATTGGAGTTTGATATATATTTTATGTCGTTTAAACAGTCATAAAGTGTTTGTATATCAAGTTCTCCCAGATTTTAAGTGAAAAACGTCACGATTTTTTTTTTCATAAATACTAAAGATGGGTAAATTATTTTGCGCTCCTGTAACAGTCAGATTTTTTTTTGACTGACAACAACATTTATATCGTTACGCGATAAACTTATGACACGTGACGGTACGATGTGAATCAAGCAATACATGTAAACGTTTTCTCGTAGCGGGGGGTATGTCAATATAGAAATATACAATGTACACATGTATTTTGATAATGTAACACGTTTCATCATACATTTAATGAAGGAAAATTACGGTCTACATGTTTAAAGTACGACGGAAAATGAGATTAACGTACGTGCGTAGTACAGGTGGAAGCCACAAAAGCCGTTTCTCTGGTAAATACAAGCTTGCTGTGGACTACAAGACGTTTAACACCTGGAACCAGGTATAAATCAATAAACACAGCGCGGTATTTATGTCTTTTAAACACACCGTAGACTTTATCATCTTTTAACTTCCCGTCTAGATAGGACCTTTAATATAATATATTGATCTTTGAAATTTACCATCACGGACATTTCACTGACGTTCAATCGTGTATTTATCCCACAGACTAGGAATTTACAGCATGGAGTACATCGGATACGAAGGGGGGGGGGATGGGGGGTGTACCAATAGTATGTTCTCAAAACCTGGCAAGTCGGGCGACTACGCTATTTTAGTTGGTGCCGTCTACGTCGCCGGAGATTATTAAAGTGGCGTTCAGTGAGCCGTACAGGTGTGAAAGAGAGTCGTGGTATCGACAGATATTCAATATCAAGATAAACATGATAAATAGACAATCCCCCAACACTTTACCTTCTTTTTTTTTGTAAAATATTAGGGAATGAAAGAGAGAATTACGTGAAATGTATTTGCGGCATCTAAATATTTCTGCAATTACATTTTTTTTCATAATATTTTTTATAATAAAATAGCGAATATTACGTCGGCGCTTCGGGCCGGTAATTTTGTTTTTTTCGATATGCTTTTTTTTAATTTATTTAAAAAAGTCGCAGTCTACCTTCCCTCCAAAAAAAAGTAAGAAGGTGGCGGAATCGAGGAATGGCCAGGCCTAAAACGGCGGAATAGTAAGATTTTTTTAGTGTTGTAAATGTAGAAGCAGAGTTCGTGAAATGTATTGGTTTTAGCGGATTTGCTGATAAAAAAATTTTGGGTCCGATAAAATCGCACGTTATATCTTTTATTTGTACAGATAAAAATCCCTAAATGTCCTACATTTAATTGGAAGATTTCAAAAACTCTGCAAAACTCTACAAAAGACTACAAGACTCTACAAAATTAAACGATTAGGTCCTATTCAAAAGCAATGGTAAACTACCTACACCCCCCCCCTCTTTTGTTAGTCCCCTACCGGTAACGCTGAAGGGAACCCTTTTCTAAATTTTCAAGACATGTATAGACAGTCGTTATACTGTGCGCAGTCAGCCAAAAAGGTGTGAAAAACAAGTTGATTGTCAACCCCTCTGCCAGAAATATACTTGGACTAGGTAGAAGATTACCGTACCTGCGTACCTGTAAAATATAATAGCATTACCGCGCCCGCCCGAACCCCCCCCCCCCCCCCCTTTTTTTTGAAGAAAAAACAAATGAAACCCCTCTGCCAGAAATATACTTGGACTAGGTAGAAGATTACCGTACCTGCGAACCTGTAAAATATAATTTCATTACCGCGCCCGCCCGAACCCCCCCCCCCTTTTTTTTTTGAAGAAAATCAATGGATGGGATATTCACCATTTTTAGAACTATAAAGCAGCAGACAGTGTTGTGAGTCGGGAATTTCTGTTGGTTTTTTTTTTTGGGGGGGGGGGGGGGTCTGGAATAAGTCGGTACTATAGAGGATATTTTATTGTCATTCCGTATAGTTCTTTCCCCCCCCCCCTCTCTCTCTCTCTCTCTCTCTCTCTCTGAATATTCTCTCTCTTAATTTTTCAATTTCAACTTATTTGGGGTACGACGAACAAAAAAAAAAAAAATAAATAAATAAATAGATTAATAAATAATAATAAAGTAAAACGAATAGAATAGAATAGAGGCCGGAAAAAAGTGAATAATAACTATTCATAAAAAGCAAACAAAATGTATTGCGCACGCGAACAGACCTGCCTTTTTAATACATGTAATTTTCATCGACAAATGGCCAGTAGCTCAGAATCGTCAACGTGGATAATCTTTAGAAATATTTACAATGCGTGAATGAAGTCCTATTCTATCGTACACCTTATACTCGCAGATTAGACGTTGCCGTAAAATGACTTGTCACGGCGCGCTGATTGTACGTTGGAACATTTTTTATTTAACGACGGATTTGCAAGACAATGTTATTTCCGATAATAGATAGATAGATAGTAACGGTAAACCAGCGATCGGAAATTAACCAGCGACCGGAAGCTATGCATGACGGATTTTTTTTTTTTCATGAATACGTACGTCTCGTCGGTGAAAAATTATAGCGCGTGGCGGTGTCTGGGAAACAAAGAATGAATTTTATATGGCCGGGTCTACATGTAATAAATACGATAAATTAGAGAAACAAGAGGAGAGCGATTGCAAACTCGAATACCGACTTCTTTGAAAATTAATAGATCGGAGTCCATGGCCAAACATAAAGTACAAATACACAATGTATTTATTTCTATAAAAATGTTTTAAAATCCTAGAATTGACACGTACATTTTTTTTGTACATGTATGCAAAGACAGGGTTCATCTATAATCTTTATGTATATTGTCAGATAGTTAAACTGGTAAACTGTAAAAAAATCAAAATAATTTGGGCCTATTTGTATATGAAATTTTTGTTCTATTTCCAGTTACTCAATGTTTTTTTTTTTTTCTTCCTTTTTTAAAGAAATTTATATATAAAATCAAAATAATAAGTTTGTAAGAATATGATTTTTATTTCATTTCTACTTACCCATACAATTTCTTCTTAATTTAGAAAATCATGAATAAGGATAACTTTAATTCAAATGATATAATGAATATGAATATAATTAAATATGAATAATAAAATAATAAAAATTGGGATAACTTAAATTCAATATATGAAAAAAAAAGTTTGATGAGTTTTTTTTTTCTTTTTTTTTTTTTTTTTTATTTCTACTGAATAAATAAAATTTTAAACAAGTGAATTTTTTAACAATAAAAATTCTTTCTTAGAAAGGTGACAATACATCTGTGTGTCCTGTATAGGTGAGGGGAGTTGTTAATTGGCTCAGGTAATAAACATCCCCAATAACACCCTACAACAGGTAAAGTCGCTCTAGGATGGCTCAGGTAAAAACACCTGAAAAACACTGCGTATTCTGATTTTTTCTGCACTGTGTTTTTTGTTTTTTCCCGATTACACCCGGACCTGTCTGTAAGATATAATGGTTCAGAAAGGGTACCAGTAACCCTCCTAAAATTTTTAGTAAGAACTACATTTGACGGAATTTTCCTTAATTTTCTACCATTTGGTCTTTGGAAAAGATGTTACTTTAGATTTATCAACATAAAATTGAAAATTGATCAATAAAACACATCCAAATGTTCTATCGTTCGGTTAATACTTTAGCAAAATTGCAAAATCGAGGAAATATTGTGCTTAAAAGACCGACATAAAAGGTGATGAAAGTCAGAAATTTTTAGATGATTATTTGATTAATATTTGAGGCAAATGCTAACCATTATTTGTTCCAAATTTCATTCCTCAATTGAACAAAACAACAAAGTTATCGTGAATAAACCTTCAAAATCGTTTGGTTACTGCTTTGACACCAGTAATTTCTAGGGCTGGGCGGTGCTTCGAAATTAGCATTGTCGGTTCGATGCATCGACATGGAATTGCATATTTCGATTCGGTTCAGACGTAATTTATCAAAGTAAACTAAAGCCAAATAGTGACCAGAAAGTGTTTGAAATATCTTAGAAATTATATTTAAGAACGTCAGAAAGTAAGAAAAGAGCGTACATTCTCTTATGTACTTATGATTTACGTACACTTTCCCCCTACTTGCAGACCTCCCATGAAAAGGAAAGTGAAAGTTGATGTACTTTCACTTTCCGTGAACTGGTCATAGGAAGCTTTGTACAAGCAGCAAAAAGAATATACGGGGACTGTAATAGCCAAAATATCATGTAAGGAAAGCTGTATGTCCACAGAAATATTTACTGTGACACCTGTCAATTGACCCTTCCGGTTGCGGGAAAAAAAATGCAAAATTTCGTGACGTCACAATGCTTTTACCATGTGTTTACCTCGGACAAACAAGCTCCGAACCTCGGTCAAACATCGAAATTGCATTGTGACGTCATGGAATTTCTCAAATTTTTCCCGCGTTCGGAAGGGTCAATTATACTTGGTTGTTGAAAAATGAGGTGTTGTGTTGGAGCACATACATCCACAATAATTATGAATGTAAAACTGATGAAATCATTTAGAAATATATATACTCACACATTTTTCAGATAATTATGTGAATTATTATGATGTATAAACATGATAAGGTTAGACTGAAGTGATGTGTTGGTCAAATCAATTTTTATTTATTTATTTTTTTTAATTTTTGTGAATTATCCATACACCATATTATTTTGTACTTAAAATATCTCATTCAAATGAACCGAATCGAAATTATTCGAACCGAGGCCTTGTGATTCGAAACCGAACCGAATCGACGAATACCTGAATCGTCCCAGCCCTAGTAATTTCAAACAAAAATTTATTCATTCATCACGGTATGAATTTCTGCTGGGCTACTGTGGTTTCTGGCGGAAATGGCGGAAAGAATACAGATAGAAATTGGTTTTCAGTGTAGGCAGTTTCTGAGAAAATTATGGATCATTGAAGCAAACCGTGCACTCTGGCGCTGAAGTAGCACAGAGTATCCTTGCTCATTTTACCTAAACTTATACAAAGGCACGCAATAAATAGTACAATCTAAGAGTCCACTGTTGGCATCCCCCAAAATAAGTTTTATTTTGCATTTGTTACAACCACTTTACGAGAGCTAGTAATGGGGGAGGGGGGGCTACAAATAATACGATGCAATTGTTGATCGGAACCGGGTAAATAAATCAACTTTTTCACATGTTAAAATCAATATGATTTAAATAGGACCATCCGTCTTGTGGGCATTTCTTGTTATTGAAATTTGGTAAGTAGTTATTGATTTTTTCGCAGTTGTACATGTACACAAAATATGACTATCAAACATCATTTATATGGACATAATACTTAACTGTTTCTTCACTGAAATTGCGCCCTTTTGATTTCTTTGCATTTTGAATAATTTTATCTCCAAACTGGACATTCCAAGATCTCGGGAAGAAAGAATCAATAAAAAAAAATATCAGAATGAAAATGGCAATAAAATTCTCTAAGTTGCGACAATTTTCATGGGTCGGCCGGTTAACGGCAAACAAACTTATTTTATTTTAGGCCTCACTACATGTACCAGATTATTTTTAAAGTAAATCCATTGGTCAAACTCTAACCCTAACCCCAACCATTGGTCAAACACTTAATTTTCAGGACGCTCTTAAATTCCTTACAAGTAATAACAAATATTTTAATACGAATCGAATATGTGTCAGGAATATTTGAATAGCATTTTCAGGTATTCGTTTCAGCTTCTACAACCAATGCAATTCCCTGAGATGAAGCTATTGAAAGAAACATGCTTGTATATTGCATGAAAACACTCATGACATAGCAATGAATAGGATTTAAAGAAACATGCCGCGACTGGCTGTTTTAACCTGCAAACTGAACCTGCGGTGACCTGAATTTTAATGTCACCTTTTTTTACATAGAAAAACGGCAATTTCAGAAAACAAGAATGAAACAGACTACTTTGGTGCATATATATAGAATAAATGTCAAGGTTACGGGTACCAATCCCCCAAAACAGAATGTCCTGTGCTACCTCACTACTGCATCATGCATGCCGGTATAATGGTATTTTATGATTGTGAAGATTCATGACATACCACTACATAGACAACTGAAGACTTGTCAGTAGTGTCTTGCTATATAAGGGTTAAATGATTTCGCTTGTATTTCTGTCCTACAGATCTGTTATTTTAAACATTGTAGGCATTTGTACAGGTAAGATCCCTACATGTATTACATGTATACATGTACTTTATTGTGTAATGGAGCTTGCTTCGATAGTCCTTCTGTCCCGAGTCCTGACATTATGATCAGAGTCATTGATCATGTCCATAGTCTTGATTTTGTTTCTAGATGATGACACAAGCTGTTCAAACCAGGGCTCTCACATCCAATTTGGGACTGGAGCCGGGACCTTTGAAATTGGGAAAAATAATGCCATTTTCTCAAAAATTAGGAAAAAATATATTAAACAGATTTTGATGCCTTTTTACTTGAAATTTTAGCAAAATTAACTCCATTTTTTATGCATTTCCCATGAGGTTTCAAAATGGGGAAAATTTGTCAACAAATTTGGAAAAAAAGATAATGTATTTTGCATTGGGAATGGGGCCAAATTTCTGTCCCAAATCAGGCCGATCGAGAGCCCTGCAAACTATTAAGGATGTTAAACTGTTAATGCTTACCAAGGGAGAATGATATCCATCGATTTTAAGGTCAAAAGTTGTGGTTCCTGTAGGGCTCACTGTTCAACTTTAAATATTGGTTTCCTTATGATAAATCAAGAATCTTCAATCTGTTAAAATCAAATTTGTCAAACGGCAGGAGACAAGATGCTACAGTAGGATTCTACATGTCTTCTCTTCAGTTTTTACTTATCAGGTCTTTATCAAACTTTGTACATTTAATCATTTCATATGATACAGGGGTATAAAGCCGCCATTCCACTGTGATTCCGCTGTACCTACGACCATTCCTGACTGAAATTTTCACAAGAGCTGGTAAAACTTTCCAGACTTTTAAAAGTTTTTTTTGAACATCGCGATCTATTCCCGACCGATTCCTGATCAATTTATGACCTATTCATGTATTAACTTTGACATACTCACTCTTAACCCGCTCTACACACAATCATATTGCTGACCAAGTCCCATTCTATCCAATTAAACTCTGATCTATTCCTGACCAAAACCTGATCTATTCCTGATGCAATCCTGATCTATTACTGACGTTCCCCGACGCATTCCCATTCAAAGAAAATTTCCAACTTAAACTTATCTCATTTGTCATCCAATGATCGTATCGTCCAAGAAAAAGCCTATATTTTTGTTTTGACCCAGCCTTACCCAAAAGTGCCACAATCAAAAGGAAAATTTTCTTTACTTAAAAAGTGGCTCTGGATAGCCAAGAGCGGCACGTTTGTGTCTGGTCTGCGTTGTCGCCGCATAATTTTGATCATAAGTATTTCTAATCAATATCAGTGCAAGAAAATGAACAAAATATGCACAGAAGATCCAAGTTGAAGCTTCGTTTGGTCATAACTTGGTCATATAGAGCGTTAATAGGTCGCAAGATGATCAAGAAAAGGTCTTGGTAAGATCATTGAACATTAGATCTTTAGTGCATAGTAAGTGGTAAGAGCGTAGAATAGACAGGTAAAGACTGGGAAGAGCGAGGTTTTAGGTAAATGCCAATCAGACCACGCTCAATCCACACTCTTACTGATAAGGACACGATTAACCTAGGCTGTACTCCTGACTATCTCGACCAAACCCCAATCATTTCACGACCACAAAGAGAGCAGTAAATTTTCCTGTATTTTTTCAACTGGCTCTAGAGGTAGGGAAAAGTTTCCATATATTTTCAACCGGTTGAAAAAATACAGAGACTTTTCCCTACCTCTAAAGCGTGCATGCTCTAATACCGATCGACTTTGGACCAACATACGCTGTACAAGACTAAGATACGACCAAGAGCCGTCCTCTCCCGACCTGGCAATTTTCAGAGTCGGGAATGAGTGTAGGTTCAATGGGATTGCAGTGGAACAGTGGCTTTAGGAAAGAACTACCTGGGTCTTAGTTTTCAGGATCAAGGTCACAGGCAGGATGTTTTTTGCAGAACTTTAAAGTCTTTATCAAACTAAGTACTTACTGTTTATGATACAAGGAAAGCCCCTCTTAAATTTCGAAGTCTACGAACAATATATTTAGGCTATATCATAGTGATTTATAGAATGCACATACATGTAAATAAAGTATTTGTCTAATCTTTTTCTACTAGGAAAGTGGAATTTTCATGAAGGAGGCAATTTTTGAATCGAACTATTCCAATAAGTATGTGTACACAACATATTTCACTTTTATTTAGAAATTTATAAATTACTGTTATATGATATCTTTGATAATCTGCCATTGCAAAAAAATGCTTTCAAGAAGAACTGGTTTGACTTTTGAAAAATCTCCCCTCACAAAGAGAATTCCATTTTACAGTATATTTCTATTTAATTACAGGACTGTACATGCGGGTATACCAGACAAAAATATACTAAAGAATTTCTTACATGTAATCTCAACTTGAAGTCATATTATTAATTTGATTTTATTTCTCTTGGTACACAGTGAACTAACAAAGTTAAGTGACGAGAGTTTGGCCCGGCAGCCAGATGAGGTGTTTGATATCATTTGTAAAATTGGGAGAGGGTAAGGACTAAGACTTTGCTGCCGTTTCGTAGTTCATGCCTGGACGTATCCTCAGCATTGTGAATTGTGCTGCACTTTTGACTTAACTCTACTGTGGTACTTGTATGAAGCAGACGACAATACCTTCTAATCTAGTTAGTAGTATCGTGAATATGATTTGTAGTTAAAACTGACGAAAACAGGGACAAAAATGAAGTTCCAGTTTCCTGCTTTTTATGCCTTTGAAATGAAATAACATTCAGAACTCCTAGAATTATTCAAAAAATCTGTTTGCAGATTTAGTTACGCAAAATAATAGTTTAATGGATTGATTCAGGGTTTTTTTTCGATGGGATAATGATTATATTGTCTTTTGACGAATAAATGTTGATAGAGAAGGTACTGTCTCTGTATGGAATGACAGGGACCCTGATTTTCATCCTTGCTATTTATTTCTCCAAAGGACGTTGTGTATGAGATACTAACACATCTCTGACGGGGATTGACCTCATTTCTCATGTTGTCATCGTATCATCATGTCTTGTGTGAGAATGGAAAGCATTACCATATTCAGCGGCATCAGGATACTTCACTAACTCGTCTATTCATGTAAAGAGAACAAATCTACACTTTATTATTCAGCTTTCCAGTTTTAATAATGGGCATGAATAATTTACACTAAAAAATATAACTGTTTGTGGCAAAATTGCATTCAACAGTTAAGAAAATTCAATTCTTTTCTAAAAGGAACCTAATTCGAGGTTCTATACAAACCTGTAACAGTAAGAATATTTTATAAAGTAATTAGGAAGTATCCTGTGTCCCGTAGATTGTAGTGTATACATGCTGATTGTGAGTTTACTTCCCTATATGCAAGGCAACAATTGGCATGTAGATTTGAGTATGCTGTCTGCTCTATGATGCACTTTTTGTGATGCATGTTTGACATTTTAGCAGCTTGCAGCAGGAGTATCTACAAGGTGCACACGTTAGGCCTTGATCTCCTGTAGTTATTTCTTAGTTAATAGTCTAGTGATATGCAGGTTTCCAGTATAACGTGGTAATGGTCACAAGTAGTGAAGTACATGTACCATATTTCTGCGCGATGACCTCTTCATTACTGCTCTTCATCATTTAAGGTTTAAGGGGAATAAAAAGTGGAACAAAAATTAATTGAAAATTATATAGAAGTTCAATTGTTACTGCGTTATTCTATACAATGTTGTATAATACAACAAAAATGACAATGTTAGATTTAAAAGGGCAGTAAATAGTTTGAGTAAAATAAAAAAAAGCATGAACACAGTTAACACCGTGAACTGTGACTGAATGTAAAAATACTGGAAGCCAGTATGTCATACTGTAGCTATGTTGTGAGACATTTAGGTGGCTGAGAGCTTGTCATGACCGCTGTATATTTGCTTGTCTCCCGTAGCGATCCCCTCAAGAGACTGCGAGAAGATGACCTTACAAGGTCACCGGAGGAAGTCTTTGACATTCTAGGAAAATTAGGAGAAGGGTAAGGATGAGGGGAGACCACTCTCCCAATGTAGAGGTAGCTCTATTAATACACTCGTTAATATTTAATATGTGTACGACAAGAAATGCTGCATGCTATAGATATATCTTAACATATATGACACTCAAAATTATGTACTCTTTCTAATTTATGTACATGTATCACAAAAATTTATATTAGAAATCCATATACATAAGTTTGAATAGAATTCACAGTTAAGGAACTTATTAAAATAAAATTAATTGAAAAGATACATGTACATTTTTATTAAGGATTCGGTTGGCAGTGTAAGAATACAAATATTTAGTCAATACATGTAGTAAAGCTAACCTACTGACAAATGTTGTCGGTCACACTTCCACTTAATTGTATTTATGTAATTTTATCGCTCATAAATGTATTGAAGATTGTTTGTCTATCTATTTCTTTGTCTATATTGTCCATATAGTAATTTTCATGGAGGTCAGCAAAGAAAAGAAGATAACTTTTAAAGATACTTAAAAACTATGAGAGGAAAAGGAGCTGCAAATATGAAAATAGCTTTCTATACCGTTTTAAGGATTAGATGAAATGGTTTTGGTCCAGCCAAGTCTGTTCAGTTGATGTACAACAAAATCTTGCTTGTTACTTCCTCAAATTGTTATCTACCCACTAAATTGAATTGAGTTCAGCTTATAGAGGATCAACTCATCCAAAGATGAGGAGCAACCAATTTTTTTTTAGTCAGGTCAAAGGTCACAAGGCTGTAGGTCATACCTGTAGTTTGAATTAATGTACTGCTGATGATACTGAAATCAGACTTAAGGTCAAAGTTCTTGGTTATTTAACTTGATTTATGTATGTTGCTGGTTCCTTGGTTCCTAGGTCATCTGTTCATACAATTATAAGCACACAAATTTCTTTTAATGAAAAAGAATGACCACTGCAAGGAATGTTTTCCATAGGGTATTCATATATATTGATAATCAACGAATTACATATGTTAAAAAAGTAGCAAGTGTATGGTAGAGAAAAATAATATACAAAAGTACCTTTTACGATTAAAGGCAGAACTACATGTACGTTATCTATACATGTTTTACTAAAAGGATGTAAAGGCAGGATTTAGTGTGATATCTGATATATACACATTTTTTGCTTAAAGGTGCTATGATATTAAAAGTTATTTTTTATACATGTACTGACCTTATAAATCCCTCTATCTCTATCATTTTCTTTAGTATTGTTAGATACATCCTCTCTACAGGTCTATTATTAGACACACATTTATCCTGCTATTTTATAGTATTTAGTCTGTCTGGCAAGGAAAGCTTATTAGGTTGTACTCAGGAAGAAGATTTGCAGTGGTTTTGGCTTTTGTAATGGGCATCGCTTAAAGCTTTACAATAGAGGACTGATATTTACATTCTCATTTTGATTCTTTAAGTCTTAGAATATTAGGAAACATTTCAATAAAGATTAATTTGTAGGGATTCAAATTAAAGGAGCTGGTAAGATAAGGCACAAAATCGGCCCTGAATAGTTGAAATCTCAAAATTCAAAAGTAACTTGGTCCACATATGGATTAATCTTCTGTAAGATGGGATAATTTATTCAAAATAAAACCGATATTTGGGTCAAAATAAGTTTTTTTTATTTTTTACATAGAAATCAATGGAAAACGGAAATTTTTTTATACAACATCATCCCCCCCCTTTACTTCAGAATGCCACTTTCACCAAAGGTGTATATCAATACAACACATTTTCTGGCTAAGTGGGGTTCTGAATGAATTTTGCGCCTAAAAGCTATATAAGTGGCTTAGAAGTGCGAAATAAAACCATTTTTCAGTTTACATTTTTATCCTAACCATTTTTTTCTAAAATGGAAGAACAGTGCAGGAGAAATTATCAATATATTTCAGAGCTAAGTCAAACCCTTATCTTAACAGCTCTTTAGAGTTGTTAAACAATTAAAGATCTTTATTTTAGAAACTCCACTCTGATATTAGTAACTAAAAGTCAGGACTTAATGTCTATCAATTGTTCTGTAAATCAATATTCTGCTTCAAGTTTGTTTTAGTAGCAACTTCTCTGAAACTAGGAGAGGTAGTTTATATTTTGATGGCTCAATGTAATGATAAATATAAAGGATTTTTAAACACTCTAGCATTTTTTAAATGCTTCATATGTTCTTTTTACTTTCTTTTATCGGTTTTGAGTATTATACATACATGTACTATAAAAAAAATTTAAAAGTATTTCACAAAAGACAAGTAGCTATTACATTTTTCGTTTACTGATAATTGGTTCAGTCTATAAATTTTTCTATAAATGAACTGAAATGTAAAGAAAAGGAGAAAATGTCTTGTAATACTAGTATTATAACATTTGTTATGTATTTTAATATATTTTTTTTGACCAGGTCCTATGGCAGTGTATACAAGGCCCTCCACAAGGAGTCCGGGCAGGTGCTGGCCTATCAAACAGGTGCCTGTCGACACAGACTTACAGGAAATCATCAAAGAGATCTCAATTATGCAACAGTGTGATAGTGTATTCATAGTCAAATACTATGGTAGTTACTTCAAAAACACAGATCTATGGGTGAGTGTATTCATAGTCAAATACTATGGTAGTTACTTCAAAAACACAGATCTATGGGTGAGTGTAGGGAATGCAATTGAAAATAAATTGTATCTACAGATTGAAAATGTCCATTAGTCTGTCTGTCTGATAGTCTATATTTTGGATTTTAATAAACTTTCTACTTGAAGTAAAATTTCCAGCGACTGAAATACTTAGTACATACTGTAGGTAACACATATCGTGGGCCTATTATTTCATTCTTTAATTTTAATCTAGCGACTTTATCTTTGACCTACTGAAAAAAAATTGTAGTTGTACAATAACTTTTGGACTGAAATAGCTATGATATTTCAAACATAGATTCTCTGTGACAAGTCTAATTATGGCATCGTGTATTTTTGATAGATCGTGATGGAGTATTGTGGTGCTGGTTCTGTATCAGACATTATGAGGCTACGCAATAAAACGGTAAGCATCTCATCCTGTTATCTCTGATAACGGCATATCACTTATAAAAATGTAAACATAATTGATGGCTGCTAAAATATTTCAGTGTATTGCTTTCATTGTGTCAAGACATTTTTGCAAACTTTCTTGATAGACTCACACATGTAGGTATCAAAGTACTGCGTGTGCTAACCCCTCAATTTGACCCTAAAATTTTGATAAAAATTGCTTTTATAAAACGAATAATTAATTTTCACTTATTGCAATGTACAATGTGTGAGGAAATGCTGCCTTATAATTTTGAGCCCTTGTAATGTCATCTCATTTCCACTGAGAATGATGGAAAATCATCGTGTTTTACACACAAATCTTGAATATTGGAGTGTGCACCAGGCCTCGCCCATAATGCATTACATGGATATTGAAAGGTAAATCAGAAAATTATGTCAATTTGTATAAAATTTATAATGGGTGAGGGATGTACTGAAATTTCGCCGGTTTATTGATATTTTCAAAGATTTCACAATTTGGATGTCTTAGTATTAGTATTCAGTATAGGGCTGTGAAATCAAACCAATCTTTCCTCATTTAGTTTCCCCATACATTTGACTTTTTGTAAACTAGAAAATTATGAATATCTGATGGTCTTCCAAATTAGGGCAGAAATGGCAGATTACCGCACCTACTCCTTTGGAATAATTGCATACTGTTAATCCTCTAGATTACTGTAAATTTGGTTATTTTCGCTGGGGGAAAAATTCGCGATTCTAATATCAAGACATTACGCGTGGGGGGAATATTTGCGATAAAAAATGTCTTTCCCATTGTAAGAAAGGAGCGGGGATATTTTCGCGTGGGGGATTTTTTTGCGATGTCAATCGATTCGCAAAAAATGCGAAAATTACCCCCACACGAAAATTTCCACGTTTACAGTAACAGTATCTTGAATTATTTTGCATGAATTCTGATGTGTCAACATCTGATTTTGAAATAACAGTGTAGCATATTTTTATTTCAGCTCAATGAAGACGAGATAGCCACTATATTGTTTGATACACTAAAAGGCTTAGAATACCTACATTCCCGAAGAAAGATTCATCGAGATATAAAAGCTGGAAATATTTTACTGAACACGGAAGGGCATGCCAAGCTGGCAGACTTTGGTGTAGCAGGGCAGCTAACAGTATGTTTTCCTCTATGCTTATAGTCATTATTGAATCGATTTTAAGTAATTCACATAATAGTTTTGTGAGTATTTCAGTTGTTCTTAAAGTTTAATTTTTCTCCGTGATAAAGCAGTGTTATTTTCATGAAGCTAAAATGGAATTTCGGGAGTACAAAATTCCAGAGTAACAATTCATGACTTTATGCATATGAAAAGGAAAAGAGATAGTAAAGAAGCTGTATGTTTCGCCTTCAGGACACAATGGCCAAACGGAACACTGTGATAGGAACTCCATATTGGATGGCCCCGGAGGTCATACAGGAGATTGGGTATGACTGTGTAGCTGATATATGGAGTTTAGGTAATACAGATTTTGTCTAGTTGTTCAAGTTGTCCAAGTGGACCTGTCTTCCTGATCATATCACCCTGGCTGAATAAATGGAAGCAATGTTATAGATAACTCATGTTTTTATGCCCTGTATCGAAGAATATTGTTTGTGTTTGCCTGTTTGTTTGTCCCATGCTTAACCTTTACACATAATATCGACGAGTACATGATAGGGACTTCATATTTCATATGATGGTTCTTTGCGATAAAAATTTTCTTTTCTACAGGGATAAGGTGTTTCACAAACACATCTTGCTTTCATTTGGTAAACAAATATCTTTGGTATCTTCAAGTAGCAAACTTGAAATTTGTTGTAAAAAATAAGTATGATTTTCCATTCACAGGGATCACAGCATTAGAGATGGCTGAGGGAAAGCCTCCTTATGGAGATATACACCCTATGAGGGTAAGTTAAGTGAACCCATGTTATATTTATCATATGAGGGTAAGTTATGTGAACCTATGTTATATTCATCATATGAGAGTAAGTTATGTGAACCTATATTATATTCATCATATGAGGGTAAGTTATGTGAACCTATGTTATATATCATATGAGGGTAAGTTATGTGAACCTATGTTATATTCATCATATGAGAGTAAGTTATGTGAACCTATATTATATTCATCATATGAGGGTAAGTTATGTGAACCTACGTGTAACTTATATACATGTACACCCTATGAGAGTAACTTACATGTACATATGCATGTGTACCAATATTATACACATCGTATGGGGGTAAGTTATGTGAACTTATGACATATTCACCCTGTGAGGGTAACTTACATGTATAATCACCCTATAAGTGAAAGTAATGTGTACCTTTATGATATGTATGCCTGATGAGGATAACTTACATGTATGTTAACCTTTGTGATATTCCTCCCAATGAGGATACGGTGTGTGTATCATGTGACAGACATCCTATAAGTACACATACTTTTATATCTTTATGATTTACATTCAAGCATTGAGCTGGCTTCAAATTCATGTACAATCAACTTACACTTGTATCTTCATATTTAAGTATGAAGATACATACATTACGTTGATTACATTAAATTGAAGCCATCTTGAAATTTGTGTTTCTGGAGAATTAATAAATCTACTGTTACTTTTCATAGGATATACAAGTTAAAACATCCATATTTACTTTACCTACTTCTATTCCAGTGCTTCAATGCAAAAAATGTAATTGTGTTTAATTTCTCATTTTTTTCCAGGCCATTTTTATGATACCAACAAAACCACCACCGTCTTTCCGTAATCCTGACAAATGGTCACCAGAATTTATAGATTTTGTCTCAAAATGCCTCGTCAAAAATCCTGAACAGAGGGCCACTGCTGCAGAGCTGATGCAGGTAAAGTTTGTAAGATCATGACTTTTAGAGGACATAGAAAATTAGACATCATAGAAAGATACCAGATTGTAGACTTTTTTTCCTTTGTCACAAACACTGAGAAAATTTGATCTCAATGGCATATGTTCAACAAGAATTGTCAGTCCCTCACAATCTTAGAGATAATAGAGATTCAAAAAACTCATAGTATCAACATTTTTAGTATATACAGTACATCTTTAATGTAAATTAAAACTGAAAAGCTTGAAGCAATTTTTTTTTTAAAGTTTTACTTCTGTAATGCATTTCTCTGTATTACATTATGTAAATTTTCATTTTACAGCATGAGTTCATTAAGAATGCTCAGTCACGGACAATCCTACAGAAGATGATCTTAGAGGCTCGTGAGATCCAGGAAGCCCAGAATAATAACACGGCTAATGGGGAGGACTCGGTGAGCTGGCTACTCATGGTAGATCATCATCTCATTCTATTCACTGTGGAGTAGTATTCTGATAGGCTACATAGTATTGTCCTTAAACATTTTTCTGCCCATAAATGTGTTGTTGTTTTTGCTCTTCCTTCGAGTATTACATTCTGACTGCCCCTCTGCCTATCGATTCCAACTTTCTTGTAAAGGATAACCATGATTTATTTTTCAAGGTCAGAGGTCAAATTGATTCAAAAGTCAAGTAAAACCTTTAATTAGGATAGCTAGTGATGAAATAGTTTATAACTTTACTGACTGAATCCTTACTTATGTGATATGGAACATCACTTGTACAAGTGTAGCAAGGCTGTTAGTATCTCCCCATATAGCTCAGTGGTTATAGTGCTTACCTGTAGGTAAAGAGGTCCCAGGTTAGAATCTTGTTCTGGGCACATCTTTTCCTACCCCTACTACACAAGTAATATGTCTTAATCTGAACATGTAATTAAAGAAATCAAAGTCAATTCAGAATAATACTCCACAGTGGCTTTTTTTAGTAACTTTAAGTCATACATTTGTCTAGATTATCTACATGCTAGTTACATGTAATTTGCATTTTCTTTCCTTTTTAATCATTGCTTGTCAAGATCATGCATAGGACATTGTTTGCTCCTAGTCAGTTTACTTTTGCTGATTCTAGTAGATTCATCTGTGCACATTTACTGCACCTGTCTGCATACAGATAGACCTAAAATGTAAATAAATGTATGTATGTTAATTTTCATTCAGGGCAATGTACTTTTTGGCCTGATTGTTTTTCTCAAACAGAGATTGGGCTTTAACACGAATTGGCATTTATGTGCGACCTACTTTTTGGATAACACCTCATATAGCAAACAAGTTGCTGACAAGGGCATTTGTGTTTCACAATCACAGTCTTGTTGAAAAAAGAGATGACACTATAACTTTGAATATGAAATTGTCTTAGTTTTATCTTGCATCATATGTGAGAAGAAACTTACTCTTGTCATTCTTCCTGCTGATTTCTTAACACCTTACTATTTTTGTTGGGATTTTCGAAATCATTTCTGATATGCATTGTGTGAGATATTTAGAATGTGGTGTTTCAGATTAATAATTTCAGATGTGTGTTTTTTTAATAATCTTGAAAATAAAGCATAACAAAACTGTTAATTGAACTGTTGCCAGAATGAAATTTAAGCAAGCTTGGACAAGTGATAGTGATGCTAATGTTACATCCCTATTGTCAAGATTGTCATTGATGATGGTTGCCTAAAAAAAAAAAACCAATTTGACTTAATATTTCCAACCATAAGTTATTAGGCTTAGATATTTCATATATATACATGTATATTCCATGAAAGAAGAACTTTCTTTTGATATTAGTAACCTGGACCTTCAACTTTTTTGAAATAACTTTTACCTGGGATGTATTTCTTGTCCCATAAGAGATATGGCTTTGCTTTTTCACATATAGGTACTTTGTAACAAGAGCTTTCATTTGACACCATTGTAATTGACCTTGTGACCTTGACCTTGGACTTGGAAAATGTTTACTTTACTTATATCTTTTAAAGATCCTAGATGAAATACAAGTACATGTATTTCAATTGAAATCTGCAATTTTTTGAGTTAGTCTAAATGTGCTTGTTTTGTTCTTTACTTTTTAGACAAACATCAATTTCTGGCAAGTTTTGTCCTCTGAACTTTCTAGTTTTAAATGCATTGTCTTTTATTTTGAATAAAGTTATGATTACTTAGCACTGGAATATGCCTAGTTCAGTAAATGATCTGAAGATGTACAATTTCACTCTCTCTCTCTTATAGATATACACATACTTTCAAGTGAGCTCATATGGATATTTCATTTCATCAACATTTTGCAAAGTCTAAGGGCTTGCAAATTCAAACTTGCAGTTGTAAATATTAATCCTAACATTGAAAAATTAAGAGATATCCGTACCTGTAAAAGATTAAAGTTCTGGTATGTAATATACATGTACATCTAGGTTTGATATCCTTGATAAGTAGTTGCATGTACTTAAATATTAATGTGTAGGATTTGAGCTTTGAGATGTATTATAAATCTGAGCTATGTATTGCGATATTTCTTATTTTATAGGATAATGAAGATGAGGTTGATAAAGGCACAATGCTGAAACAATCAGACGATTCCACTATGAAATCTACGTCAGAATCGGGTAAATATGTATTATTATTGTTACAACATAAATTCTGTCTTATGATTTGCTCAGTCATTGATCACAAATTACTGATAAAGGGAGAAAATTTCTTCCATATCATTTATTGTCAACTAGTACATAATTTATCAAATTTTTTGGACACTTGAGGCTCTCGGCTTTTGATGTACTTGCAGTCCTGTGAATTATGCTTGTAACAATCGATTGTGGATTTGATAGTGTCAAAGAGTTGAACAGCCTAGAATCATAATACATGTATCAATATGTAGAGGAATCATAGTCAGAAATGATTCCTCAAACATGTACATGTATATACAATGTACAATAGTATGTATTTCTGCCTCCAGTGCGTGTATTTAGAAAAACCTGTGCATGTTTCATTCAATATTTCAAGGAATAATTGATTAAGAATTAAGTTTGAATTTCAACAGTATAAAGGTTTAAACCATTTCAATAAATAGAAGAAATCCCCATGTCTAAATTTGTATAAGTGCAGGCTGATTTTATTCCATATGTCCTTTATTTGTCTCTAGGTACATTAGTAAAGAGTGAGAGTGGTACGGTTGTAGTTAATAGTGAGGCAGGAACACTTGTAGAATCGGAGTTAGGAACTATGGTGATAAACGAAGACTCAGAGGATGATGACTCAACAATGAAACGTAAGTTATTGAAATGAGAAGTGTACCATGTTTTAACAATTAAGCTCAAATTACATTGATTAGAAGAACTAATGATAGAATTCAGAAGACTCAACCATAAAACTTTCAAAAATTCAATCTTGGAGAAAAAAACTTCAAGCACTTCTTCACATTGACATACTAGTATGATACACAGCTGTCCATCTGTCTGTCTGTCTGTTCACATACCATTGTGGATGGGACACAGACTAAACCATAATGATAAGCCCTAGGAGCATCTACAATCAGAGGTCAAGGTCAGTTGAACTAGCAAAGCCTTGCAGAAAGCATGCAGACTGAACTATCAGCTTTAACTTTGCCATGAAGGATTTCCATGGCACAAGGTAGTACCCTATAGATTTTTAAGATCATGGGGCATGGTCAAGGATATTGAATTGTTTGTGTTAGATGATAGGCATATTGTTTTGGTACTCTTGTTAATTGAGGGATTAGTAGGACATGTATGTTATAAGATAGTAAGTTTGGATAATTTTAAAGCATTGAATCACTGAGCATGCAGTAAGGAACTAAAAAAATGTATATTGAACATTTATGAAAATCCTCAGGAATGAACAATATATTATGAGCCATTGTATTCATACATGTAAAATATCTTCATGTGATATTTAGGCTGTGATACTGCAATAAGAAAAGGTGAATTTTATCATTTAAGTACATTTGTACAGTAATTATCTACATTTCTCTACAAATTCACCCCTATTCTTGCCATGCATACTTGTAAGAGAATGGCCATAAAAAATGATATTTTTACAACAGTTTCTTTTTTGTGAATGATTGATAATCTTTGTATTTCCGATACTTTTTCTTGGCATGAGCATATACATATATAAACTGTTACCTGTCATCATCTCTCTCTATACATGTACTGAAAAACGAATGTCTCTGAATGATTCTTATTTTCCAACATAAACAAATACACCATTAAAACACACTTAGATTATACTCAAAGTATACTATATAGTAAAGCTAAATTACAACAAGAGGTTAAAAAGGATTGGATTTTTAAAGCCTCGTTCCTCATATTGAATTTGATTGGATTTTAGATCCAATGTTGTTTCTTTACAGAGTGTTAGTAATACCAAACTAATACTTGTACTAATATTTGTGTAAGGATGTTTTGAAACGCTCTCAAATTAGGATTTTAGACTAATTTTCAAAATTCTTTTTATATATCATCTGTATTAAGGATGAAATATTATTTGGTCTAATTTTCATAGTGTAAGGATAGATACAAATATCTAATTTGATGTCAGTCTTCATCTGTCAATCTGTCAGGAAGTCTGTACATGTAATTACTGTTTTAAACTGACACACTGGAGAATCCATTATAACTGCTTCTACTGAATTAAAAAAAATTAAGGTGTTCACGTACAAAACTATTAGACTTTTATAAATATTGCCCTTAGTACATGAACATGTATCACTGATAAAGATTAATTAATATCTGTGATAATCATTTACCATGTAGAGTCTTTACTGAAGGTCACGGAGGAAAGCTGTCAGATGTATCACACAGTACAAATTCAGGAACAAATAAAACTCTAGAATGATCGTAAATGATGCTATGGTTATTGTCAAGAAAGAATTTGACATGCAGCGTTTTGAAAGGACATCCAGTTGTATGACATTGAACCTGCTGGCAGATATTTTCATTTATGACATCATATAAGGCTTTGATGGGCCATTTGATTATGACACCATAATGTAATGTATAAGTCCCTCAACAGGTGCGATGTTGGACATTTTGCGACCTCTTAATTGATTGAGATTTATGTTTATTGAGGTCAATGAAAGTATTCCTTTTCCTGTTTTCACATCGATGATGTACCTCTGTTACAGGACACGATACTGCGACAGCAGACAAAGATAAGTACAGACCGGCCTATCTGGATCACTTTGAAAAGAAGGAGCAGGATAAAAGTCCCGCAACAAATAAACCCGTACAAACCAACCAATCACCGCAGCTGGCTCAGCAAAAACACGTCACACCACCTCATCACTTCCAAAGAACATTTATTGACGGAGATTTCGAATTTGTGAGTACTTTGTTAACTCAATGTCAAATTTTAACGTAATCTGCAATTTACTGCGACTTTGATTATTTCTACTTCAGAGATATTTGGAATTATCTAAAGAATAGACGAATATCTGATCTTGGAACTGTCATTCTTTGGCATTGATTTTATGACATCACTGTTTTTGTGTCGCCTGTGAAGCACAGCGACACTTAGGGATCACTTTGTCCGTTGTCCGTCCGTCCGTCTGTCTGTCTGTCTGTCTGTCCGTCTGTCTGTCACACTTGGGTGTCACACCCCATAACTTTTGATTGGTAAGTGATAGGGCTTTGATATTCCACATGTGTATTCCTTGTGACAAGACCTTTCTACACATACAATAATTTTTTACCTCGTGACCTTGACCTAGATATTTGACCTACTTTTCAAAAAATCTAAGATTGGCTATGTCTTTTGATTGGTAAGTGATAGGGCTTTGATATTTCACATGTGTATTCCTTGTGACAAACCCTTTCTACACATACCAAAATTTTTGACCTCGTGACCTTGACCTAGATATTTGACCTACTTTTCAAAAAATCTAAAATTGGCTATATCTTTTGACTGGTAAGTGATAGGGCTTTGATATTTCACATGTGTATTCCTTGTGACAAGACCTTTCTACACATACCATAATTTTTGACCTCGTGACCTTGACCTAGACATTTGACCTACTTTTCAAAAGATCTAAGATTGGCTATATCTTTTGACTGGTAAGTGATAGGGCTTTGATATTTCACATGTGTATTCCTTGTGACAAGACCTTTCTACACATACCAAAAGTTTTGACCTCGTGACCTTGACCTAGATATTTGACCTACTTTTCAAAAAATCTAAGATTGGCTATATTTTTTGATTGGTAAGTGATAGGGCTTTGATATTTCACATGTGTATTCCTTGTGACAAGACCTTTCTACACATACCATAATTTTTGACCTCGTGACATTGACCTAGATATTTGACCTACTTTAAAAATAATCCCTTCTCTACACATACCAAAAGTTTTGACCTCGTGACCTTTACCTAGATATTTGACCTACTTCTCAAAAAAATCTTAGATTGGCTATATCTATATTTCACATGTGTTTTCCTTGTGACAATACCTTTCTACACATACCATTATTTTGACCTCGTGACCTTAACCTAGATATTCGACCTACTTTTCACAAAATCTAAGATTGGCTATATCTTTTGATTGGTAAGTGATAGGGCTTTGATATTTCACATTTGTATTCCTTTTGAAAAGACCTTTCTAAACATTCCATAATGTTGACCCAGTGACCTTGCCCTTGATATTTGACCTACTTTCAATAAAAAAATCAGCTTCGCAGGCGACACAAGCATTCCTTGGATTGCTATTTTATTATGGCTTAACAATGAAAAACATAGAGAAGGTTGATCAGCTCAGAGATTTAGGCAAGTGGTCTATCATGATATCATGTCTGTATCAGTGAAATCTGTACAAGCATTGCATTTGGGAAGAGGAGGGGTTGTATTAAAATTACCACACCCTCTTCATTTGTCTGCTTATTGTTTTTAAGTGTCCTTTGAACCCTGAGATTTAAAAAAAAATGTAAGTGATACCAGTAGATGAGGTCTGATGCAATGTTTGCCCTCAAGCACTTACCATAGATATGAACTGGAGAATGACACAGTTGAATATAATTTTAAACTATGCCTTAGACTTTGGAATAAATAATTGAAATTTACATATAAGAAAAATGTAGAGAAGTATCTGTTCGTGATACAGCTATTGCTTTCCTTTACTTTTTGCCCTTTACAATGGCATGTTTACTGAGAAATCCGAATGAAATGTCTAGCTATTTCTCTTTGGGAATGACATCCATATTTTCTTGTTTCCTTGTTTATTTTTCATTGCTTCTCTCCTACTCATCTCTTTATTTTGATCAGTAATGAGTAATGATACTCGGAAAATGTGCAAATGTGAAAGTTTTATTTAGCTGAGGCTGATATTTGCAGTTACTATTATCTATGTATTATCTCTGCCTTAGATACATTAACATATAATTGTGACTGTTATCCTGGAAATAGAAGATTGATTGTCCAGTTAATTTACATATCTAAATTCATAGATGTTTTGCACAATGCTACAATACTATTATCCAACATGTACATATGTACAGTTTGGTTTTATAGTACACATTAACATGCATGATGAAATATATGTATCATTCATTACTCTGCTGTGATTTCATACCAACTCCATTGTCTTTTTCAGTTGAGAAATTTAAACTATGAAGAGTTAGAAGCTCGGCTAGGTGACCTTGACCCGGAAATGGAACGTGAAATAGATGAACTTCGAGCCAGATATCAGGCCAAACGACAACCAATTCTCGAGGCCATAGACGCAAAAAAGAAACGGCAAAACAATTTCTAGCTTAAATTATTACGTTATGTCTCTGAAGATGCTGAATTAAGAATCACACACTAAATCATATCACAATGTTTCTGTCCTTAGTTAATTTTGTTGATAAGGCTAACGTTATTTTATCACGATATCTGAAACTCATGTCATTATACTCGCTCTATAGGTGATTCACATAATGCTTGTCCATCTTTATGATTTACCTTCTGCAATAGACCTTTTCACAACAAGATTTGCTCGGATCACTTTTGTCTCTTTATGTGGCATTTTATCCACTCAAAACAATAAAATGATGTCATGTCGCAGCAGTTCATGTCACAGTTTAGAGTGTTACGACATCAGGTTATTGTCTTGAGTGGATAAAACATCACATGAAAAGACAAAAGTGATCTGAGTGAACATTATCACGAAAGGGTCTATTGAATGCTTTTCCCATACAATAAATTCATTGAAAAATTCTTGCCATTTATGCAGTTGTAGAAAACTTTTTTATGAAAGGATGATAATAAGTCAGAAGAGGGGGAGGGGAGGGATAGATTGCAATTATGAATTCATTGCACGATTAATTTTGCTGTAAGAGAATATATTTTCATATATTTAAAGCAATTTTGTAGATTGTTTTTGTATTTCATGAAATGTTATTGCTGTAGCTCGTATGAATTACTTGAAGTATGATCTGACAATTTTATTCTCAGTTTCCATGGTTTCACACAATTCTGATCTTTTCACTTAAAAGGTGATAGTCTTAAGCAATAACACAACTGTTTATACAATGTTTATGTTGCTATGATACGTTAATGATTCAAGTGTGCAATGGTTAGTTTGTTAACTGTAGTATTTATAATGGCTAATGTTTGTATATGTTAGTTTTAGTTGAACTTCTTCTATAGGTTTTGTTTTGTTAAGGAATGTTGAATGGTAGGTCTTACACTTAAAACTCTAGCTGAAGATATTGATTAGAAATGTTAATGATTTGTACTTGTAAATTTACTTGTATATATTGATAAAAATAAATAAAAGATTTGTACAGAAAATAGAAATGTTTGACTTCTTTACAAGTATTATTAGTAGGTACCCGTTTTATCTACACATATCACAAGAGAATTTATCCTAATGCTACATCATCTACATCCATTATATAAAGTATAAATGTGAATGAAAATTATTATACAAATGTATTGTAAAGTTTCAGTGATACCAGTTGAACCTAAATGTACAGTGTATATATCAAACACTGAATTTTGGTTTAAAGTATACTACCCACCATTTATAAGTTATGGTATTCACCTATTGATCTGGTTTTATTCAGAAACTGAATTGTTGTTAAATTTGCATGATCACTATGTTAATCTGGTGTTAAACTGCATTGTTAGCAGTTCTGCAAATTTCTCAAATGTGTAAACACAAGCCATTGATTCTGTTTACAAGGATTTTAAGCCTAAGTACACAGTGACCTTGAAAATCAAATGGGTTCATCCACTCCCCATGGAGAACATTTGTGGGAGGTTTGATGTTTCTTTGATGATTCCTTTGTAATCTTTGCTGTTCACAAGGATTTAAGCAAAGTCCACAGTGACTTTGAACATCAACTGGGTTCATCCTCTCTCCATGGGGAACATTTATGGAAGGTTTGAAAATTTCTATTATGATTGCTTTGTATTCTATGTTGTTCACAATAATCTGGGAAAACACACACCAACTTATAAACAAATTCATGGCAGCGATGCTTTATCACCTCTGTAACTTTTCTCCCTTTTTATCAGAAAAGAAAATGAATCATTAATTTGAAAACTAATATGCCAATGATATTTTCCTTCCAGTGAATTTTGACCTGTTGTCCACAAACTTTCCCACTAGATGAAATACCATTTATCCAAATTGGTTTGAATAGGTGAAAGGGTTCTCTAGCCATCATTTGGAAACCAATATTTTAAGTGTATTTTTCCTAACAGAGACTTTAAATCACTGGCTTCTTCCACTCTTGAAAGGTTAGCATATATACAACTTTTGTATCCATACAGAGGACTCCACTTAATCTGATACCTGATAATCTGCTACTCCTCTTAATCTGATATGATTTCATAACACAAAACCATTTCCTATATAATCAATGTAAATTCACTCCTCTTAATCTGATAGAAATTATCAAAAATCTAAGAACTCCTCTTAATCTGATAAGATTTTCCGTCAACTATGATATTTTTCTTATATTTACGTCATTTTCAATGGATTGTCATATCAAAATCCTTGAAATTGGTATTTCACCCCTTGAAACTATTCAAAATGGCTTGAAAGTATTTATATCATTAAATTAATGCATATAAAAATGTTATGATCGCTGAGCGATATAGTCCCCTACCGGCGGCATATATTTATGTCCTGCAGCTCTGCCTATGAATTACTCTTCAATTAAACATATTTGAGTTTAAATTAAACTTACTGTCTGTGCAGTTCAGTTCTGAGGTTTTATCTGCTTTATCGATTCGAAAAAGAGGTCAAGCGTGACGAAAGTTGAACTTGCTCTGTAACTATCCAAGACTAAGCTGAGTATCAAATTTCACCTGAATATCTCTATTTGTTGCAGAAAGAAGTCTGGAAAACTGACAAAAGCTGAATTTTCCAAGTCATAAAGGGGCATAACTCCTGGAAAAATGGGTCAAGCGTGAACTTGCTCTGTAACTATCCAAGACCAAGCTGTGTATCAAATTTCATCTGAATATCTTCATCCGTTGCAGAAAAAAAAGTCCAGACAACTGACAAAAACTTAATTTTCCAAGTTATAGAGGGGCATAACTCCTTGAAAAATAGGTCAAGCCTGACAAAAGTCAAACTTGCTCTGTAACTATCCAAGACCAAGCTGTGTATCAAATTTCATCTGAATATCTCCATCCGTTGCAGAAAAAAGTCCGGAAAACTGACAAAAACTGAATTTTCCAAGTCATCAAGGGGCATAACTCCTTGAAAAATGGGTCAAGCGTGACGAAAGTCAAACTTGCTCTGTTACTATCCAAGACCAAACTGTGTATCAAATTTCATCTGAATATCTCCATCCGTTGCAGAAAAAAGTCCGGAAAACTGACAAAAACTGAATTTTCCAAGTCATCAAGGGGCATAACTCCTTGAAAAATGGGTCAAGCGTAATGAAAGTCAAACTTGCTCTTTAACTATCCAAGACCAAGCTGTGTATCAAATTTCATCTGAATATCTCCATCCGTTGCAGAAAAAAGTCCAGAAAACTGACAAAAACTGAATTTTCCAAGTCATCAAGGGGCATAACTCCTTGAAAAATGGGTCAAGCGTAATGAAAGTCAAACTTGCTCTGTAACTATCCAAGACCAAGCTGTGTATCAAATTTCATCTGAATATCTCCATCCGTTGCAGAAAAAAGTCCGGAAAACTGACAAAAACTGAATTTTCCAAGTCATCAAGGGGCATAACTACTCGAAAAATGGGTCAAGCGTGATGAAAGTCAATCCTGCTCTGTAACTATCCAAGACCAAGCTGTGTATCAAATTTCATCTGAATATCTCCATCCACTGCAGAAAAAAGTCCGGAAAACTGACAAAAACTGAATTTTCCAAGTCATCAAGGGGCATAACTCCTCCAAAAATGGGTCAAGCGTGACGAAAGTCGAACTTGCTCTGTAACTATCCAAGACCAAGCTGTGTATCAAATTTCATCTGAATATCTCTATCCGTTGCAGAAAAAAGTCCGGAAAACTGATATTCGGACAGACGGACGGACAGACAGAGAGGAAACTAAGAGTCCCCTTCGGCGTTGCCGGTAGGGGACTAATAAAGTCTGAGATACATTTTAATACAATTAAGAGGACTATTTTATTGTATTTCCATGGAATTTCAAACTCCTGATAATCTGATACTCCTGTTAATCTGATAATGATCTTCTGACAAATTGACTATCAGATTTGGGTTTGTAAGGTAGAAGGGTTCTTTAGTTGTCATCTGGAAACTGAGAGTGAAGGAATGACAGACAAAGCAAACTTTCTGAGCCCTCGGCTATTGTAGCATAGGCATAATAATTACTAGTACTCCAGTTAAGATGTGGACAATACATTTTTGACTTCAGATTGGCAGCAAAACATGGTAAAGATGAGCGTTATTTAAAGTTGGCATGTTTATCCTCTTCCATTTGTTGGCTGAAAGTCCATATTGAATTTACGATGTTAAGAATTAAAATACATCAATTGCACTACAGCAACACAATCGTTGACAAGCTCTTCATGTCCAAAACATTGTGGTAAACTTCTGATGATTGGAAATTTCTATTTTTTTCTGAAGTAAATTCTACTTCAGGACAAGACTACCATCCCACATACATGCAAATGAAATTGAGTTTCTGAAACTTGGTCTTGCTATAGCACGACTGCAATCAATTGAAGGGTGACCTTGACCTTTTTATGAAATCAAAAGGTGTTTGATTCTCTTCCAATACACAGGGACATGTATCCATATACATTGTATGTAATTCTGATTATCATATTTTTGGAATATCACATGAAAACTCTTTTTACCTAACAGTAACCTTTAAAAAACTGGGGACTAAATGGAAACAAAAACTTACACAAGAATGCACATGACGAGTTACAAAAATAAATCTTGGTACAAGTTTTCGTCTCCATTTAGTCCCCAGTTTTTGGATGCACCAAAGTTTCTTAAAGTCCTTTGAATTTCCTTTCAAATGAAAGGTGATCAATAACATAAACACTTCTCCATAGTGAGTAGATGTACTTCACACTTTTCTGACTGCAAGGTAGATTTAAATGTTTTGAATGAGTGGATGACAGTCTGGAGCTCTCAAGTGCCCAAACAATAATCAGCTATGATGTCATAGCCAAATCAAGCCACAGCGGTTATTCTCCTATAATCACAATGTAAATTCTAAACAAATGAATGGGCGTACGTGTATGCAAATATTTATGGATTGACCGAGACAAACTGAGAACAGCTTTTTGTTTTTGACTTCACATGTACTATCTTACAAATGGATGACAACACAAGTTTCTTTTTTCTTTTTTTTTTATTTTGAGGAGTTCTATAAATAACTTTATTTCTTCTTAGCGACACCAACAGTTCTTCCTCTCCTGCTGGTTGTCTTTGTGTGCTGACCTCTGACCCTCAAACTGAAATAGAATAAAATCGAAATGATTATCACATGTGTTAAGCTTTCAACTTCAGTTATAAGAAATAGTATGAATTTTCATTTTAACGATTTAAAGTTTGTTTGTTTTTTTAAACAAGCTGCAGACTGTCATCTTACCCCCAGTAGTGTCGGAGTCCCCTGTGAGCTCTGATTTTCTTCAGTCTCTCCAGATCTTCACGGAGTTTGTTATCGAGGGCGTTGGACATCACTTGGCCAAATTTACCGTCCTTTACATCTTTCTGTCTGTTCAGGAACCAGTCAGGGATTTTGTACTGTCTGGGATTCTGCATAATGGTCACCACCTTGTCAATCTGTGTAAGGTACATATACCATCAAAATATCATCAGACATTTTTTTCCCTTGTATGAAAATCAGATCATGGAAGAATGAGTTTATGTTGGTTAAATGGTTTAATTTATACATGTAGATGAGATGGTAAGAGCATATGTGCAGGTGAAAATGATAAGTTTATTTGAATGTGAAAGTTTAAATGTATTTGTGAAGGGTATATAGTTTATACATGTACGTGTGCAGGCAAAGGGTATAGTTAGTATAATTGAAGGATAAAGGGTTTTCTTCATAATCTGAATGCAGGTTGAGTTTTTACTTTACATATGATATTGTTACATGTAGGTGAAGGGTTGACCTTATCTGACTTACCAGCAAAAAATTTTATAGGGTAAATATCATGAGAAATAGGGCATTATAGTTAAAATCTTAAACTTAATATGGGGAAAATATAGGGTCTTTTCAATTCTAAATCATTTTCAAAACTGAAAATACTGTATTTTTGCAGACCTTGTTGTGTATAGAAATACATGTTTATTATAAACTGTAAGGCACAGTCAAGCTTTGGCAAGTAAAGTGAGCCAGAAAATTTTTAGAATGTACAGCTGCTTTTCATGCTAATAATTCGATTTGAAGGATATAGTGAATATCACCATTTCAGAGCAAGATTTTGCTATCAATGAAATCTTGAATTATAGGGATAGTATATTAAAATGGACCATTTTTGGCCAAAACATATAAGGAAAATAGGGTACATACAAAAATAAGGGGATTTAATAGGAATTATATGGCCGCTTGAATGCCTGCTGTATATCCATTGTTTTTTATTACTGACCTCCTCCTCTGACAGTTCACCAGCCCTCTTTGTAACGTCAACATCTGCCTTCTTACAGATAACAGTGGCATATCGTCTTCCAATACCCTGCAAAATGGGAGTTTCAAATCAGCATAAATATACACATCTAGCTATGCAAAAAGGTAGATGGACCATGGTACTAATGGTGTCTGTGATAAATAAAGCTTTTCCTCTATATGAATGCAAATTTTATCTGCACGTTTTCGACATATATTATTTACCTTAAATATTGATATAGAATTTACTCAAATGTCAGGTATTGAATCAATCATTTATCAAACATGTATGAATTATTTTACCAGATCATTCAAGAGGTGGTTTATTCTCAATATATAATCTTGATCTTGATGGTAACAGAAATCCGATAAATATTAGAGAAAATCAACACTAGCTTAAGCAATTCATGTAATTCTTTACCTTGATAGCAGTCATTGCAAAAGCAATTTTTCTGCGTCCATCGATGTTCGTATTCAAAATACGAAGAATGTGCTGAAACTTGTCTGGCAGAATCATCGCCTGCAATGCAAAAAAGATTCATACATAAAGTGCATTCAATGGAATAAGACGATATGTGCCTTCAATAGTCAATCTTCCAATTATTTCTAAGACCCGACATGACATATTTTGGCAAACATTTTAACTATGATGTCATAACTATAAACTAAATCCTTGGAAATCAAGAAAACAACGTCGAAGCATCTGTCATCATTTGTGAGGTCACAATTCAAAAGTCCACAAAATAATGTCATGTTGGGTCTTTTACATTATAAATTCTAGGTTCGGAACGGTAATTCTTATAACTGGGGAAAGGTCTATTGGAGGCATGCAATGCCATTGTATGTATGTGTGTACGCCAGAATTCCCTCCTGTTGTATGTATGTGTGTACGCCAGAATTCCCTCCTGTGACTAAGGAGCACCCCTATATATAATAGGGTAGGAGGGTCCTTGGCATTCCCAGAAGGGATTAATGTAGGTTAAAATCCTAACAATGATGTATATGTTTTACAGGGACTAAAATTAACGGTCGCCCGAGGCGACCACTTTTGCTCCCGGGCCCATGAAACCTTCCTACTCGCTCGCCCGTGTGGCGATTAAAAATTCTCGGGGTTTGTATGGATATTTCAAGCCTATTAACAAAGCACCTTTTGTTCGCGCGATGTTTACATCGACGTCAATCGTAATCTTGAAAGAGTTGCATCGTCTAAGTCGCGCGAGTGTTTGAAAGTACGGACCCGATGATGTGCGGAGCCTTAGATCCGTTTTGCTTCTGAATATAATGACAGTGTGGAAGTTGAGTCTGAAGGGCAGGCAGTGGAAAGCGAGGAGACAGAGAGAGATAATGACAGTGTGGAAGTTGAGTCTGAAGGGCAGGCAGTGGAAAGCAAGGAGACAGAGAGAGAAAATGACAGTTTGGAAGATGAGTTCGAAGCACAGACGGTTGAAAGTGGGCAAATAGAGATAGAGACAGTAGCAGAGTCAGGAGAGGTTGAGTCCAGTACAGATTCTGAGGAGGAGGAGGAAAGTGAAGTTGTAATGGAGAGAATATTTGAAATTGAAAGGGAAAGAGAGAAATTTTGAAGTTTTGAATTAAACATAGTTAAAAAATTGCAAAATTTCATTTTTTTTCACGGGCTACCAAAATTTACTCCGGGCTAATAAATCTGAAAATGTAGGGGCCCGGGTGGCTACCATGTCAAAAACTTTAATTTTAGTCCCTGTTTTAAAACCGCAACAATCTCGGAATCCCAGCTGCGATTTAAGACCCTGTGGCACCAAGTCTGTCCAGCAGATTTAGTGGTGAACCACCAATTAAAAATACACCTACTGTCCGTGCAGCTCACTTCAGAAATCGGAAAATTGAAGTTTTCTCTACTTTGTTGGCATATTTTCCGATTAAAATTCATACAGGGGTATAGATCTCGAACTCCAATAACTAACAGTGTATGAAATATGTCTGTATGACCAATAGTATGCTCACAATGAAAGAAAATAATTTAAGATAGGGAGTTTTCTATGTTAATTTTAGCACGACGTCCTCGCATTCTCCATAGACTCAGTGTAAAACATCGCCGACGTCGGGCTAAAATTAAAATAGAAAATCATTCCAAGGAATGCATGTGTCGCCTGCGAAACATAGCGACACTCAGGAAACACTTTTATAGGGTGTGACATCCAAGTGTGACAGACAGACGGACAAAGTGATCCCTAAGTGTCGCTATGCTTCGCAGGCGCCACAAAAACTCCCTATCTAAAACTATTTTCTTTCACTGTGAGCTTAATATTGGTCGTAGAGACATATATCATACACCGTTAGTTATGAGAGTTCGAGAACTATCCCCCAATGTCAATTTTAATCTCAAAAATTGCCGACAAAGTAGAAAAAACTTCACTTTTCCGATTTCTGAAGTGAGCTGCACTGACAGTACTTCTAAAAATGTGAGTTAAAACAATAGTGCTGTGGAATAAAATATGTACGTGCTAAAATAAATGCAAAAGTATATTAGTAAAACGGGTCAACGGTAGCCGCATGATTAATCCATTCGGTGATTATTATACGATGCCCGCAATGCTGTAAAAGGTCAAAGTTACTGTCAAATTTCAATTTCTGTTACTAACAAATGCATCCAAGGAGGTTAATATGTTTGTCTCCTCAAACTCATTCGTTACAGATGTATCTTCTAAAGCACTAGTTCTGTCTGCCAGAATTTCCTCTTCACTTCATCTTCAAAAACACAGAACTCTGGGGATAGGGACCTAAATGTCATTAAGAAGCAATAGATATGAAGTAAAGCAGTATCATGAAAATGATTTTACGTTCAGATATTACATTACGACGTCGATGTCGATGGATTTTTATTGAGTTTGTATGTATGAATTACCATGATTGCACAGTAAACGGAAAAAGAAAGTAGCCCGTTTCGGTTTTCTTAATTATCATTTGAAGCGCGTTATGTCGAATTACCCAAAAGGACCCAAAAGAACCCAAAAGGACCCAAAAGGAACCCAAAAGGACAAAAGACCAAATACCCAAAAGGATAAAACAATCCGTTTATCTCTATGAAATAAATAAACATGACCGGGTATGGGGGAGGGGTAGGCAAAGGAAAAAAGGAGCAAATTGTGGAAATTTTAAAATGAGCGACTGTATAGCTTATGAAAGGATAAAATATTAAAAGCAAGATTAGATCTAATAAAGATGAAATATTTTTTCATTTGGATTTTGTTTAAAGTTGTAAACCCCCCCCCCCCCTTCACGCTCTCTCTTTAAATATAGTTGCTAGCAGCAATTTAAGGCCCGGGGTGTAAAAATCACACATCTCGTTTCATAAATACCATTATGCAGTAGAAAATCATTTAAGATCCTATACATATATTCCAAATTCTTATTTTTTCATTTTTTTTAATTTTGAAATAATGCGACATAGACTCATGGGATGGGAATGGTTGGCGATGCAGAGTATGGGTAATTTGGTCCAAAGCATGATTTTTAAAATCCTGCGAGCCATAGCAATGATCAGTTTTCAAATATTGGCTTTTGGGTTCCTTTTGGGTTCCTTTTGGGTCCTTTTTGGGTTCCTTTTGGGTCCTTTTGGGTTCCTTTTGGGTCCTTTTGGGTAATTCGACGCACCCTTTGAAGCGTTCATTTGACACTGATCGTACACGAATTTCCTCTGTCTGAAAATAATTTGTAACAAAATTTATTAAAATGTCCAAAATGATAACTTGGTAATCTTTTTAGTAACACAAGGCTCAACGTCTGAGATTTTTAGCCAGGTAAGGATGACCACAAATGGCAAAAACATTTTGAGCGAGCGGAGAGAATATAAAAGTATGATCTATCTCTCTTTACTAAGCGCCCTCAAATCTGAGTACTCTGCTTAGGGTGCGCTGCAGGTTAAAAGATAAAATGGGTAAGAAAATAGAGAAGAAAAGGGGTTCTAAGGTAGAAAAGAAGATAGAGTTAGAAAGTGAGTAGGGATAAAAGTTCAGAAGAACAGTGAATCTAAAAGAGGATTAAAGAATTTTGACTGTTTAAGGTTTGAGATGGTGAATATGCCTCACTGCCACCCTGAACTGGTCAATGGTTGGCAATGAGACAATGCTGTCTGGCAGTCTGTTCCACTGCACAATGGCAAGTGGAAAGAATGAATATTTCAAGACATTTTTTGTAGCCTGGATTTGAATGAAAGAGAACTGGTGCATGTGCCGAGATTTTCTTATTGGGGAGATCAACTGATGGGGGGGAATAGCCACAAGTTTGTGAACAATCTTATATAGGAGGCAGAGTCGTATGATTGTATAAAATAAAAAAGATCTTTCTTTTTTATTTTCTTGCATTATAGACTTATCTTATTTTACAAATCTTTCTGTTTGATGATTGCCAATGAAAAAACATAGTATAAGGCGAGTGGAAACACGGAAGCATTTGTAAATTGGTCTAGACCAGCAGATGAACATTTTAAAGGGGGGGGGGGGGGGGGCTTACAATATGGTTCTTATACACGTCCCTTTTTACCTAGACCAGCAAATATTAGATTCGGAGGGGGGGGGGGGGGGGGGGGGGGGTTCCAGTCAGATTTACGGAAAACTACAAGCAAAAACAAAAGATGTCTTATTATGGAAACTTATATTGATCAACTATCTAGTTTCAAGAACTCAGTAGACAGTGCTCAGCTAGAAGTCGGCATCTTTGCATGAACTTGTCAGACCAAGGAACAGACCTGGTTAAAAAGGAAGCGACCTAAGCTCATATCATACATGTGAACCTTTTGCCTCTACAAATCTGGAGGATTTTCAATTTTCATCTGGAGATTTGGCCTCTCGTCGGGAGGTTTTTAATTTTTCATCGGGAGGATTTATCAGTATTCGGACCCCCCCCCCCCCCCTTTTTTAGCTCACCTGAGCGAAGCTCAAGTAAGCTATTGTCATAGCGCGTCGTCCGTCCGTCGTCCGTCGTCGTCCGTCTGGCGTAAACTTTTAACATTTTCGACATCTCCTCTGCAAGCGCTGCACAGAATTTCACGAAACTTCACAGGAAGCAAGTACTCAATGCCCGATACCAAGTTTGTGTTTTTTGAGCCGATCTGAAATCCAAGATGGCCGCCACAGGCTCTGATTGGCTGACACATTTTGGACTTCTCCTCTGAAACCGCTTCACAGAATATCTCGAAACTTCACAGGAAGCAAGAACTCAATGCCCTCTACCAAGTTTGTGTTTTTCGAACCCATCGGAAATCCAAGATGGCCGCCACAGGCTCTGATTGGCTGACACATTTTGGACATCTCCTCTGCAACCGCTGCAAAGAATTTCATGAAACTTTACAGGAAGGAAGTACTCAATGTCCTCTACAAAGTTTGTGTTTTTCGTGCCGATCGGTCAACAAATATGGCCGCCGAGTGCTCTGATTGGCTGACACATTTTCAACATCTCCTCTGCAACCGCAGCACAGAATTTCATGAAACTTTACAGGAAGGAAGTACTGAAGGTCCTCTACCAAGTTTGTGTTTTTTGTGCAGATCGGTCAACAAACATGGCCCCTGAGGGCTCTGATTGGCTGACACATTTTCGACATCTCCTCTGCAACCGCTGCACAGAATTTCATGAAACTTTACAGGAAGGAAGTACTCAAGGTCCTCTACCAAGTTTGTGTTTTTCGTGCCGATCATTCAACAAATATGGCTTCCAAGGGCTCTGATTGGCCGACACATTTTCGACATCTCCTCTGCAACCACTGCACAGAATTTCATGAAACTTTACAGGAAGGAAGTACTTAAGGTCCTCTACCAAGTTTGTGTTTTTCGTGCTGATCGGTCAACAAATATGGCCGCTGAGGACTCTGATTGGCTAACACATTTTTCGAAATCTCCTCTGCAATCATTTCACAGAATTTCACGAAAGCTTGCAGCAAGCAAGTATTCAAGGTCCTCTGCCAAGTTTGTGTTTTTCTTGTCGATAGGTCAAAAAATATTGCTGTCAAGGGCTTTGATCTGTAGAAGTATTTTTGTGACTTTTAACCCTTTGTCTGCAACTCAGGTGAGCGATGTGGCCCCCTTGGGCCTCTTGTTTTTTAATCTACGGACGAATTTTCTCAACTCTCTTTTCAATAAGGACAGATTCCGCTCTGATACAACAACAAAAACAATTCGGAGTTCCGAGAGTTGTCTCAATGACGTCCGTTGATTTCTTTTACCTTGCTTCTGCTACTTGAGTACACCTGTACAGAAAATCAATAAGTGCTCTTCATGGGGTTTAAAGATTTAAATCCCATTGTTAGGAGAATGATAAACGAGATGGCCATTGTCTGCCTCAGGTTATACACGCTTATACAGAGTACGTGAATTACATGACGTCGTTTTTCCTACGCATTTATTTATTTATTTATCAGCGAACTTTTACTGCATTTCCTCACTTTTTCGTGTTATATATAAATATAATACAAAAATGTATGATTTCATCAATTTAGTACGTGAATTTGACGACCCGTGTTAAGATGTACTGGGTATAACGTCCCCGGGGAAGTCGAGTACCGGTAACGGTGAAGAGAACGCGACGCTATTAAATTGCTTTGTTTTTCCAGCAATATACCTGTCACCTGTATAATTAGCACTTATTCCTCGTTCAAATAGATATTGCAAGTTCTGTATTAATAAAGTTGAAGATGAAGAGCATTTTCTGTTAAACTGTAACTTATATCAAGGCATTAGAGATAAATTTGAAGAATCATTGGGTCATTTTGATATTTTTGATATTGAAGATGTTATAAACCCTGTGAATTATCAATTCAGCAAATATTTGTGCAAATATTTAGATGAATGTTTTAAGATAAGAAAAGAAAATATTTTATATCATTGAATGTTAATTTGTGTATGATGTACGCCTCATGTCATGGTATTTCATCAATAAAGAAAAAAAAAAAATATTAAATTGATTGTTTGGTAACTACAGACGGCGTAATGCGTAACGTAATACACAAATGGGGATTTTGCATTTCATCTGGAGAAATCTTGAGGATTTTTCGTTTTCGTCGGGAGGATTCTGTTTCGTCGGGAGGAATCGGGAGGACTATTTTTCATCGGGAGGGTCCTCGTTTCGTCGGGAGATTTCGTCCTCCCGCCGGGAGGTTCACATGTATGTCATATATATCATACACGTTATTTTTTTTTTATTTCAAGCCAGTCGGCCATTTTGATTTTGTAAGAAAAGGGTTAAATGAAAATATAGATAACTCATTGCATATCGACCAAAAGAAAAAAAGAGAACATCTCGCAGATGTCAGACACAATCGTCCAAAGCCTGTTTCACAACATTTCAATAAAGAAAACCAATCAATATCGGACTTCAAAATTATTTAATACCGTGAAGCCATCTGGATTGAACACAAAATCGCCCGTGGGAATACTTTGGCTGGATTATTGACCGTTTTAAAAACGTTAACGTCAAGCAAACTACGTCCTTTAAAGGAAAAACTTACGATGTCAAAGTGACATTAGCCATTTGGCGCGATGACGTCATAGAAGCACAGTAAACAAAATTAACTCAAAGGGAAATGTCGGCTTTCCTTGAAAAGATTCCGTGGTTATGCCGAGTTGTTGATGCTATTTTGTAATCTGCTTTACGCAAAATTATGTCAATAAATCTAACTTGTAAACAAGAATTGAGTATAGCTTATACGTCAACTTGCATGTTGAAAAAAGATGTAAATGGCAATATCCAGCATCTCCGCAGCAACTCTGTGAAAGGACAAAAGTTTTTGAAAGCATAGTACTCACTGTACATTCTCATTCACTGATTCAGCATCTTTTTTTCAATAAAGTAAGTGTATACGCGTTACCATAATAAAGGCGAGCTTCTTTCGTCTTTTGTCCTTTGTCAGCCTGCTCCAGATGTGGGATGGACCTCTATGTACCTATGCAATATGCAAAAAAAAAAAAGATTAGTCTTTGTTTTTCACTCAGTTAATATACATATTGTGTCACAAACTCTCATGAAAGTTATGCTACTTTTGCTATTTTGCTCTGCTTTATGTTTTCATTTCTATGTGTTCTTAGTTTATATGTACTTTGTGCTTTTTTCATGTGCTGCATGATTTATGCTTTGCAGGGAGTTTTATGTCGCACAAAATGACCTCGACCTACTTTTTCACTTGAGTGATTTTGCCTCTAAAAGCCAATATTGAGCAAAGTATAAAGCCAATATATATGTACTTTGAAATATGTTTGAATTGAATAATCAGTGATTACCTATGTTATTTTTTAAAGTCATTCATTTATTTATTCTAAACATGTTCACATGAAATGCACAAGATTCTGGATAGAAATAAACAAGAGCATATTGTTATTCCACAGACACCTGCCTCATACACCTCTTAGACCATATCAGAGATCAAAATTCCTCTGGTTTATTCACAGGTATGCTAGACCTTCAAAAGGCCTTTGATACCGTGGACCACAACATCTTGTGTGGAAAGCTTGATAAAATGGGCATTGAGACACACTGGTTCAAATCATACCTATCAGACAGGTCACAAGTGGTGTCGTTAGACGGTATTACATCAAATTCTGAGCCTGTAACCTGTGGGGTGCCCCAAGGAAGCATCTTAGGCCCCCTATTATTCATTTGCTATGTAAACGACATGGTTGTAAGCATAGATGATGACTGCAAGCCTATCCTATATGCTGATGATATATAGTGCTATTATTTTCTCTCATCCGGATCCTGAAGTGATTTCAATGAAACTTGGAAGTTCACTTGAGACATGCTCGAAATGGCTTGCTGACAACAAACTGTTACTCCACTTAGGAAAGACAGAATGCATACTATTTGGTCCAGACAGGAAGCTTAAAGCTATTGAAAATTTTATTGTCAAGGTCAATGGTTTCATTATAAATTCCTCGGACAAGATCAAATACCTCGCTGTCACTATAGACAAATACATTAAGTGTGACTACATAGTAGATAACATCATACACAAGGTCAATAGTAGGTTGAAATTTCTTCATAGAAATAAAAGTTGGCTCAATACCAGGTCAAGGTCAACTCTATCATCAGCACTCATCCAATGTTATTTTGACTATTGCTCTTCATCCTGGTATTCAAGTCTTACAAAATCCTTACAAAAGAAACTGCAGATAATGCAGAGGTCTCGCGGAACACCTCTAGACTTTTCCCTGTAGCGACTTTTCAAAAAAGTGACCACTGTCAAAATTCTAATTTTAAGTAAACTTAAAGTTGCTTTAAATTTTAATAGGAAATGTTGACTTTTGAAGTTTGAATAAATTTGGGAGGATTTTCTGCTGAAAATAGGCATCTTAGACAGATCCGAAACTGTGTAGAAACTCCCATGCAGCCGGCTTACTTTCGGTTTGCTGTTTTGACCATGTACTGAAAATAGGTAAGAAATATGGAGGGAAAATACCAGTCTTATTCATAGATGATAAATTTGTGAGAAAATGAATCACGGAAGAGGTATGTAATTTGGTACCATTTGAAAGTTTCAGATTTTATCTAGAGATACATAGTAACCATATTTTGTGGGAAATTTTTTTCCCCTGAGCTATGGCGACCTGAAAATGGGTAGGTTTTGCTCAAATTTGCATAATTTTAGAGTCATTTTGGGTATGTTTCCATTCAATATTCTGGCACATGGAAGCTAGAAGAAAGTAATGTCTATATGTGTTCTAGTACTTTGAGGGGGTATTGTGAATATTAAGATATAAAATGTTAAATAAGTTGGTTGCCATGGCAACAGATTTGGAAAAAAAGAAAAACACCCCTTCCCTCAAAGCGACATTACGAGACAGGTGTTCCGCGAGACCATAAGCACATTGTCGCTATAGGTCCAAATTTTCAAAAATGGTTTCCATGGCAACACTTAACATAGTTTGTAGGTCTTGACTCTGCTGTTTCATAATATACCAAGTTTGGGGTGGTAAAGCTAAAAACAAAAATTTTTTGATTGTTATGAAAATTCATTGTACCATAGTGTACAGTTCATTTTGTGAAGAAATGGTACTCAGCCTGTGGCAAGATGGTCCCAGTCAGCCACTGTTACAGCATGATTTATAGATGTATGTGAAAACTTTTAGTATCTATGTATACAAAAATAGTATATTTACTAGAAAATAGTCAAATATTGACAATTGTTGTTACCATAGCAACCATTTTCTTGCAAACCTTATTACTGCTGTTGACTGTGATTTCCACTTCGGCTACTATACGGAACGGTTTATCGAGCTCCGAAGCGACAAAATTTTGTCGTTGCCATGGCAACTGCTTATCAAAACATCATTTTGGACTTTTTCAATCATTTAAATTCCTTGGACTTATAGTCAATAACATGAACATATGAAATTTTAAGACTTTTGTATTTCATGACTTCTTTCATTTTTGCCGCAATACGTGATATGGCTATTCGCATGGTATGGTTCTTTCGGCAGAGTAGTGTGACAAAACTAAAATGCGCAACACAAAATGGAGAGTTGCGTTTAACTCGAAAAACCTCACATTCTAGTATATTCGCCAAAAAAAATTTTCGAAGGGGGAGCAATGACATGTTTATAACAAGGTTGCCAGATTTATTCTCGACTTACCTCCTAGGTCAAGGGTCACATGAGATAAGTTGCAGTCAATCAATATGCTCTATATACCAGACAGAGTGACACAACTACGCCTAAACCATGTTTTCAATATTTTTAATGGTTATGCACCATCATATTTATGTGATCATTTTGTTTTAAATGAGGGTAACACCAGAGGTGCCACAAATCTAAACTTTATTGTTCCAAGAGTGGGTTCAAAGGGAAAGTCAAATTTTTATTACAATGCCATTTTAGACTGGAACAAACTACCCATTGAAATTAAGAACATTACAAATAGGCACTTATTTAAAACATCAGTTAAATCACATTTGTTAATGACATCAAGAGAAAGAGATGAGCAGGAATTTTATTATTTTTAGGATTCTATTGTCTAGATATAAAGTATTTTAGTTTTAAATTGTTTGTAAATGTAAATATATGTGAACAAAGATATTTTATGCAATGTCATGTAAATCTTTCAGGCAATTTTTACTCATCACTAATTTAAAAATGCAACAAATGTATAAATCTTTTTCATAAATCATTAATTGACAAGGTATATAATACCAACATGATCAGTATTATCCTTTTGTATTAATTATTAAATTAATATTACTACCATCAACTCACAAGGGACCCCATTGGAAATAAGCTATTAATTTAGCTTTCATGGGTTATCCCAGGCAATACAATGTACTATACTGTGATAACATTTAAGTAGAAAATTCGATTATTTTTATCTAATTTTTATGTTACCATCTGTGATATATATATATAAATATGATATCATCTGTGATATATGTATGATGCCATCTGTGACATGTTTTTGATACAAGCTGTGATATATCTTATGTAGTGATACCATCTGTGATATTGTTGCAGTAATTTGTTAGTTACCATCTGGGATAGTCTGTGATATAAGTTTGTGATACCATCTTTGAAATACATTGTGATGATACTTTATGTGATACGTTTGTAATGTTTTACTGTTTCAAATTAATTTTTTTGTTGTCTTGAATTTATCGTATATTTGTACATGATTATTGCCTGAATAAATATAAATAAATAAATAGATATTTCTGCACAGTGTGTATTTCGCTGTAAAATGCCTACTTAGTAGCCTATGGATATAAAATGCAACCATATTTCAGATTCAGGATGTTAAAATTTATGGATAAAGTTGAGACCAGTCTTTTAATTTTATTTCTAGTATCTTGTTTGGACTATAACGATGTTTTAAAGTTTATAGATATCCATATTAGCCAGATAACTCTGAATTTTCAACGTTTTTTATCAGTATTAGCTTCTTTTCAACATTGCTACTCCCTACTCTTTGGACTGTAATTTAAGTATCTAGAAACACTTTTATCCCCCAAACCTCTCTTATTTTGAATAATGTATCCAATCAGACAGCAGATTCATATGTGGTGGACCAAGCTAGTTGTCATTTCTACCAAAATATTTTGTCAAATTTTGCCTTTTGAAATATCAACTTAACATTTTGTATATTGAAATTTCCACTTTTCAAGGCAGATTTTATGCCTTAACTGCTCCTTTTGTCATTATGGATGTGATAAGTAATTTGACCATTTCTATTGTAGCATACATTCAACATGCCACAAGCTCCCAATATTAAAGCGTAAACATTATAATGGAGAGTTTGGATCTGAGCTTGGGTGACCTTGACCTTACATCTGATGATGCCTGGCTGGACGAAGTTGATGGTAGGTATTGACCTTGACCGAATCATAATACTGTACAGCTACTGCCTTGCTGGACGAGGATGATGGTAGGTATTGACCTTGACCTAATAATAATACTGCATGCTACTGCCTGGCTGGACGAGGATGATGGTAGGTACTGACCTTGACCAAATCATAATACTTTACAGCTACTGCCTGGCTGGATGAAGTTAATGGTAGGTAATGACCTTGACCAAATCTCAATACTGAACAGCTACTGCCTGGCTGGACAAGGTTGATGGTAGGTAATGACCTTGACCAAATCATAATACTGCACTGCTACTGCCTGGCTGGACAAGGTTGATGGTAGGTATTGACCTTGACAAAATTACATAAACGTGGACTATCTTCGGTGGGGAAAATGTTCGCAATAAAAGTGACTTTCCCATTGTAAGGATGCAGCGGGGATATTTTCGCATGGGAGGAATTTTTTGCAAAGTCCCTTGATTCCTTAAAAAATGCGAAAATTAACCCCATGCGAAAATCTCCATGTTTACAGTACAGTACTGTATAGCTACCGCTGAATCATTGAAAGTACAGGTATTTGAACATTGACTTCCTTTTTTTGTCGATAAAGTTCCAGAGTGAAAATTTGTCTCTGGTGAGTGAATTTGAATACCATCTACATCACTCAATACTAGCATGGGCGGATCGACAAATCATTGTCCATGTGAAATTGTTTACTTTAATCTACTTTCTTTTCTCAAACAAACAATTATGCACAGACAAGATAAGTAAGATTGGGTATAGCTGTACAATGATTGTGAGTATCATGAAAGGGGTTTGTTTATATTTTTGGCTTTAAAAAAGTTTATTCATGTATCCATTAATTTTCGTTTGCTTGTGATAAGGAGAAATCTAAGTCCAACATCAATTTCTGCATTTCTAGTAGACAAGATAGCAATTTCCATTTTTTGAAAATATATATACATGTAATTTGCAACCCCCTATCCCAAAACCTCATAAGAAGTGAATTTTTATTCAGGTAACTAATGGCTGGAAGAAGTTTGATTACAGAGTTAATGTTTTTACCAATTCAAATTATTTTCCTTTTCAGTACATATTCAGAAAAATCTGGAGGATGAAATTGTGAAAGAAGCTTTAAACACTGTAAGTGTCAGAGTCATTTTACCATTATTGATTAATGTACATATGTATGATTATAAATGTTATTTATCACATGATACACCCGTTATGCAGTTTCATAAAGCCATTTCATAAATATATGATATAATAACATGTTACATATCGCTCTGCTTGAATGCGATTGGTCAAGTTTGGAACCTAATCACATAAACTTTGGCAAGTGTGACCTTTCAAATATTGGTCGATTGTTAAATTCAGACGCGGATTCAATATCAATGATTAAAATTGTTTTAGAATTAATTATTGCATTAAAATACTAAGCAAATTTGAAATATCTGTTCTCTTTAATATGCACAGAATATATCTATACAATGAGGTACAATGTACTACTTCTCAAGGCATAGCAGACGACCTGTAGGTCACAGCGTGGTTCGCCGCTTATTCTCAGAAACGTTGATTTCACATTAGAAATACACATATTTAGGCAATATCATGTGATAAAAAGAATCTCAAATGAGTTTTCATTTCATACGATGTATTATGAAACTCGTTGTGCGCGGGGATATAAAACCCACAACTCGTTTCATAATACATCGTATGAAATGAAAATTCATTTGAGATCCTATAAATATGTGTATTATCAAGTAATACCTTCCTACAGGATTTTTTCTTGTATAATTATATTTTGATCTTTTACAAGATGACTTAGTTCGAATGCCATTAAACATGTTAAATAGTACAAATGTAATATTTTTCTTAGTTATTTTTATTCTAGTGTAAGATTTTGTTGATATAAAAGCAGGCACATGTATAATGGAAGTACAGGTTATCTTGGTATGGATTGGTAATTTTCTGAATCATAATAAGGTTACATGTAGGTATATTTTATGGTGTTTTTGTTGTAGGGGGTAGATCTCCGTCAGTACTCAAAGGAAGTGGAAAAAGAACTACTGGAAGTAGAAAATGATTCCATCCAAGACTGTATCCTTTCTTCAGATATGATAATCATTTGATTTTCATTGTATTAACTAAGATTGGATTGATTGAAAAAATGTTGGTGAAATTTACCTGCAGACAAAGTTTACAGGCAACATGCATATATAGTAGCTTATGAAGAATACATGTACATTCATTTTGACAGATTGTATTTGTGTGATTTAATTATTCTTCAAAAGATGAATATCCCTATTTTTGTATTTGTCATAGAAATTATAACAATTCTAGTAAGGAATCATTGTAATATTTTTTTGGTTGATCGAGGTATCAACACCTTAAAAAATTGAGGGAAAACTGCATCATGCGCATAGTGCAAGATGCATAAGTTTTCCCTCAATTTTTGGTGTTGATACCTCAATCAACCAAAAAAATATTACAATGATTACTTATCATTTTGTTTCATTGCTTTTCAACATTTATTTACAGCTTAAAAATCTTGTTGTTAACGACGTTGCTTATAACATTGCTAAGCGCATACTTCTGATTTGTGTTGATACAGGTATCAACAAAGTTTCTTGGCCAATCAGAATTGTTGTTTCTTAATAATAACAATGGAAATTAAATGATTATTTTATCATGAATGAAGTATCCAGATACTATCTACATGTATGTAATTGGTATAGATAAGATGTGGAATCCCAAATAAAATGAACCTAATGCACATACAGTCAAAATTACCAAAACCTTGTAGTTAGTGCATCTGAATAAATCATCTTCACTAAGGTCTGAAAGAGGAATAACGTATGCTTACTTGTCCTGCTAATTGCAAACTTGACACACAGTCGAAACTTGGGCCAACTGTGCTTATTGGTAAACTACATGTAAATGTATATACAGTATGAGCTATAGTACATAAATACAGTCCCACCTGTGTTAACGTACACTTTTATATACCGGACAACTGTACATAACGGACAATTTCAGTTTCCACCAACGTTTTTTGTGTTATAAGTGTCTTTTGTATAGTGGACACCTCCGTTCTCTGGACAACGTACACCCTTCTGGTACCCCAATCGGCGTAATAACCTCCTATAATGGACATAATTATCTCGGTTCCGCCTCTGATAACGCACAATGCCTTTGTAAAATCCTTGATCCACGTCCTTTTCTATCCTGGCTTCACAAATTAATGGTAATTAGGGGATGGGTAATAAGTGGTCAATTTATGTTTACCTGTGTATACATTAATTAAAACAAAAAGGTATAAAAAGAGGCTTTGACGCTTGATGAAGGGTATAATAATGGAAAATCGCAAGAGTACAAGAGCCCTGTATTCACAATAGAAAGCCTTCGTTTCACAATAGAAAATTTATATCCTGACTTCATTCACGCGTAAATATAAATTCTGAAGTCAAAATTGTATAGCTACTGAACACGCACCGGCACGTGTCGCGCACAATTTAACGATCGATATTTTTTCAATGAGTTCGACATACTCTTTCTCTCTCGGTCATTTTATAAATGTAAACAGCATATGACGGAAATATTGCAAACTGTATATATCAAACTGAACCTCTACATAAAGGACACCTCTCTATAAAGGACAATATTTGATTTTCCCCGAGCCGTTCGCTATAGACAGGTTAGACTGTAATACCATTTCACTTCATTTTACTTGACCGGATTCAGATATTAAGGAGAGTCAGAATATAGCCAGTCTACACAAACAAATAGCTGCTTGTGATACAATACTAGAGGTAATTATACTATAGTACATTGTATGATATAGTCAGTCTACACAAACAGATAGCTGCTTGTGATACAATACTAGAGGTAATTATACTATAGTACATTGTATGATATAGTCAGTCTACACAAACAAATAGCTGCTTGTGATACAATACTAGAGGTAATTATACTATAGTACATTGTATGATATAGTCAGTCTACACAAACAGATAGCTGCTTGTGATACAATACTAGAGGTAATTATACTATAGTACATTGTATGATATAGTCAGTCTACACAAACAGATAGCTGCTTGTGATACAATACTAGAGGTAATTATACTATAGTACATTGTATGATATAGTCAGTCTACACAAACAAATAGCTGCTTGTGATACAATACTAGAGGTAATTATACTATAGTACATTGTATGATATAGTCAGTCTACACAAACAGATAGCTGCTTGTGATACAATACTAGAGGTAATTATACTATAGTACATTGTATGATATAGTCAGTCTACACAAACAGATAGCTGCTTGTGATACAATACTAGAGGTAGGCCTACTACATGGTTCACATGGATCATGGAAAGTACTGGTTCACACAGATCATGGAAAGTCCTGGTTCACACAGATCATTGAAAGGTCATGGTTCACACAGATCATGGAAAGTCCTGGTTCACACTGGTCATAGAAAGTCCTGGTTCACATAGATCATGGAAAGTCCTGGTTCACACTGGTCATGGAAAGTCCTGGCTCACACAGATCATGGAAAGTCATGGTTCACAGGGATCATGGAAAGTCATGGTTCACAGGGATCATGGAAAGTCTTGGTTCATATGGATTATGGAAAGTCCTGGTTCACATGGATCATGGAAAGGTCATGGTTCATACAGATCATGAAAAGTCCTGGTTCACACGGATCATGGAAAAATTCCTGGTTCACACGGATCATGGAAAAATTCCTGGTTCACACCGATCATTGAAAGTACTGGTTCACACTGGTCATGGAAAGTCCTGGTTCACACAGATCATGGAAAGTCATGGTTCACAGGGATCATGGAAAGTCATGGTTCACAGGGATCATGAAAAGTCCTGGTTCACATGGATCATGGAAAGGTCATGGTTCATACTGATCATGGAAAGTCCTGGTTCACACGGATCATGGAAAGTCCTGGTTCACACTGGTCATGGAAAGTCCTGTTTCACACAGATCATGGAAAGTCCTGGTTCACACAGATCATGGAAAGTCCTGGTTCACACTGGTCATGGAAAGTCCTGGTTCACACAGATCATGGAAAGTCCTGGTTCACACGGATCATGGAAAGTACTGGTTCACACTGGTCATGGAAAGTCCTGGTTCACACAGATCATGGAAAAATTCCTGGTTCACACGGATCATGGAATGTCCTGGTTCCCACTGGTCATGGAAAGTCCTGGTTCACACAGATCATGGAAAGTCATGGTTCACACATATCATGGAAAGTCATGGTTCACAAAGATCATGGAAAGTCCTGGTTCACACGGATCATGGAAAGGTCATGGTTCACACAGATCATGGAAAGTCCTGGTTCACACGGATCATGGAAAAATTCCTGGTTCACACGGATCATGGAAAGTCCTGGTTCACACTGGTCATGGAAAGTCCTGGTTCACGCAGATCATGGAAAGTCATGGTTCACACATATCATGGAAAGTCATGGTTCACACTGATCATGGAAAGTCATGGTTCACAGGGATCATGGAAAGTCATGGTTCACAGGGATCATGGAAAGTCATGGTTCACAGGGATCATGGAAAGTCATGGTTCACACGGATCATGGAAAATCATGGTTCACACGGATCATGGACAGTCATGGTTCACACAGATCATGGAAAGTCATGGTTCACACAGATCATGGAAAGTCATGGAATTTGACCCGGGTCTTGAATAGTTATGGAAAAGTGTGGGCAGTCATGGAAAGTCATAAAATTTAGCATTAAGTCCTTGAAAAAGTGATGGGATTTCACCCAGTTTCTTGTTTTCCAGAAGATGTTTCCATCCCTACAAATTTTGTCTATGATCGTTTTAAAACATTGCAAAATGCAGAAGAGGATAAGTTTTGCATTGTATCAGTGAAAGGCTTTACATAATGGTCATAGCAATCGGTTTCTGATTATGTTATGGAAAATGTTGTTTTGATTTATAGAAAAGGTCATGGAATTTATGATTATCAATATAGCATGAAATTTGATGTATTATTCTATGTTTTACTTTTACAAAAGCCAAAAAAGCTACTGCAAATTTTTATTTCACCCGTGATCATGGTTTTCTTACAGAGGATGGAGCAAATGTTGAATGGTTTCCAAGGAGATTTAAGTAGTATAAGTACAGAAATACAGAGCTTACAGGAGCAATCAGTCAGTATGAATGTTAAACTTAAAAATAGACAGGTAAGTGGAAATATATTTGTACATTGTAGTTATCTGTAAATCATTTGAGCTAATTGGCCTGCAAATGAATAGATAATTATCATCTAAAACTTATCTACAAAAGGCATGGTAAACAAACCAGTTTATAGCATACATGTATTAGAACTATAAGAACAGGCCATCAGTTAATCAAGATTTGTGCATAAAAACATGCACATAAACATGCGTAGATTATTAAGTAATTCTATGGTTGCTATATGTTTTCAAATGTTTAAAAGGATATTACATTCTGACTTGAATGCAGTTTCTGAAATGTTTGTAAAGAAAAAAGAAAAAAAACCAAAATGCCCCTACTGTCTGAACGATTATTTGTAGAATCAAACTTTATTGTTACCATGGTTACAGGCTGTTAGAGGTGAGCTGAGTCAATTCGTGGATGAGATGGTCATTCCAGAACATATGATCAAGTAAGTATAGGGAGCTTGGTGCAGGCATGGTCATCTGATTATGCTCCTGTCTTGGATCATACTTATTATGATACAGCAATGTCTGTTTGTCTGTCTGTCCATCTGTCTGTATATTTACTATTTCTCTAAAAGCTCAGAATTATTGAAACTATGATCATTAGGCCATACAAAATTAATGTTTAGTTTGACGGGCACTTTTTTAGAAAAAAAGTGAGGGAGGCAGGTTTTTTTTTTTTTTTTTTTTTTTTTTTTTTTTTTTTTTTTTTTTTTTGCAAACGTGAAATATGATGAATGTACATTTTTTTTGTAATTTATCTTTAACCAAATTTCTAGTTCAAGTGTTTTGATGCTGAAAATACATTAAAACTTAAGTATAGTATGAAGTGGTAATGTTTAGTACATTGATTAACAAGATAACCCATAACAAGATAACCCAACGTCTTCCTGTAATATACTTATTGCATTTCCAAACCTGAAGTTTGCTAGATATTCTGTGATTTGGTCACACTTATTATATGTATCATATGACAGACGATGTCCTATGGCAGACCAGTATGAAGATGTAGACTAAATACATGTATGGTGTACATCTTATTTATGCTAAAAAGGATCACCAATCTCTAACCGTTGTCCTGTGTAAGGTTAAAACTTCAAATGACATTAACATTTTGTGAACTACTTTCAGGTGCAGCTAAGTGAGTGAAACTCGTAATTGTTGCTCAGTGCTTAGACCGAAAATTTGACCCTTGTCGTCGGCAAAAGAGTAGGGAAAATACAAAGAAACATGTCCAGGGATTGGGATGGCCCATTCTGATAGAAAATGGCCCATAAAATCGGCAGCTCGCTGCGCCCTGGTGCCATTATTCTACGGCGTACATTTTTTTGTTTTTTAAATCTATTAAAAGTTCTGTTCTCGTATCTACGTTGTAACGTAGATCTACACCAGGAGCAGTAATACAGAGATCACAGCTTTCTGTACATGGCCAGTCAGAACATTAAGGCACAAAATTCTTCTGTTCACTGACAATTGAAAGGTCCTTTGCTATTTTGATACAATATTGATTTTTCTCCGACATCTGCGCCTGAGATTTAAATCTCCAACGTCCACTTACGTATCCTATCTGTGTATGGTCAGTCAATGGGTACAAATTGATGTAATAAATAAAATTTGTACAAAATGTCTTCCCTAATATCAACAAAGCTAAAAAAATGAAGCTGCCCATCCGTGGACACAAAAAATTCAGGAAAGGTGGCTGAAAGTTTGATCTTGGCTGTTCTGTGATCCATGCAAAAAATGTACTGTAAATTATTCATTGGAAATGGTGAAATTGGGAATCTCGCGACAAAAAAAATGTGCTAACGTCTGATGCATAATGCATGCATATGCATAGCTTTTCGAAAATTGATCATTTTTGGAATGGCCCTTTCGTGAGGAAAGATGGCCCATTGTTTTTGAGAATGGCCCATTAAAGTCCAAGTGGAAGGGACCGTCGTCCCATTGAGCAAGTTTTCCTTCCCGATCACAGCATGTCTGACAATTTAGTTTGAATTACACAAGGGTATCCTGATCGATTCGTCATCCCTTTTTCACTGTCGGACTTGATCAAGTTGTTTGCAAATTTGAATTTCTATCCCTCGGAAATTTTGAAGTTTCTGCGATGTGCTTAGGGTTTAGTTGACTAGTTTATCCGAATCGAAATTAGGATCGTTTAGTATTTCTGCCCCTTCCCTCGATCCCGTCACCGGCGTTCCCGGCTGATCAATCTGACGTAAACTGTGAGTTCTAAACAAAAACGTTTTCAAATTTCTAATAAATTAGATAATTTAATAAAGAATAATGCTCTTGCAGATTATCACAACAGAGTCAAGTATCATTTTACGTTACGTTACCTCGTCCGTGATATGGAATATACGCGTGGTCGCGATTACCGTACAAACAACAATTGAATACGGCAGCTCGGGTAAATAACACTATTTTATGTAAACAAGTATTGAGTTACAGCTTTACAATTTATATATTTAGTGAAGTAAAGAATATGTAAACAAACAATTTGTATTAGCACGACGATGTTCAATTGACTACTTTGAAATTATGGTAAAACAGGCGATAAAAATCGGAAATGCGGCGGCTTTTTAGGCAATGCGGCGGTGCCCGTCAAACGAAATCTTAATTTTTTTTTGGCCTTATTATGAGAAGAGACATGGGGATGAAACTTTTATTTCATTTCTTGCTATCTCCTGTTTTTTTGCTTTTTGGCATTTAGTAATCTGCCGGTCTGTTGGTACAAATTTACGTGAATGTCAATATGTTTTTTTTTTTCAGTATTGAATAACTATGCAAATTTTTGAATTAATATACATGTAGATTAGCATATATACCTTCTCATTAGAATGGTTCAAGATTTTACTACAAATGCTGTATCTCTGAACAGGATAAGTTAATCATGTTCATACAGGAATTAAAAATAAGAATTTTCAAAATCCATATTTATTTATATACATACTGTATATATATACATATTTTGCATTTAGCCATATACTGGATAGTCCTGTAACAGAGAGAGAATTCCTAGAACAACTACATGAACTGAATCACAAGATCAATTTTGTCAAGGAGCAGTCGTTCAAAGAGGCTCGGTCCAGTCACGATGTCAAAGATATCCTAGAGAAACTCAAAATTAAAGTGAGTTTGATAGTATTTTCATAATGGACACATTTAAGCTGCATGTATTAATATACTAAGATATTTGCTCAATTATCTCTATAAGACTTCAGCCATTCAAAATGTTGTAGCATGTATCTATTCCCTATTTCAAAAATACACAACATACACAAGGTACATGTATTTTACAACCAATGACAGCATACACCATTTACATTGAATGTAAAAGTTTGTAGTTATTTTGTTTAATTTTTAGATATTGAGCTAAGTTCCTGGTTATAAATAAATAAATTTGAAATCGTCAACATAAATGTATATGTTATGTTTCCATCTGCAGGCAATACATAAGATCAGAGAGTACCTGCTACAGAAAATCTACTCCTTCAGGAAACCCATGAGTAATTACCAAGTCCCTCAAAATGCCATGCTCAAATTTAGGTCAGTCAGAATTTGTACTTATTGAAGGAATTTAATGTAATACTATATTTTGACTTTATCATTGATTCATTTAATGTGTGATATTGCTGAATGCTTTTTAGCTGAGTTGCAAAACTTGGCTCTTAATTTGATGTGATGCGGGCGGGCGGGCGTCTAGGCAGTTGGGCGGGCAGGCGTCAAATTGGTTTCCGGACTGTAAGTCAAGTATGATACATGCTAGTTCAATGAAACTTCATACACATACTCACCATGAGTCAAGATTGACTCCTATTGATTTGGGGTCAAAAGGTCTAAGGTCAAGGTCATAGTAATCCGATGTTTGAAAATGGTTTCCGGATGATATAAGAGGGTGTATTGCACCTATGATCATGAAATTTGCCAGAAATGTTTCCCATGAGTCAAGGATGAGCTCTATTGATTTTGGGGTCAAAAGGTCTAAGGTCAAGGTCATAGTACTCTGATGTTTGAAAATGGTTTCCGGATGATATAAGAGGGTGTATTGCACTTATGATCATGAAACTTGCCAGAAATGTTTCTCATGAATCAAGGATGACCTCTATTGATTTAAAGGTCAAAGGTCAAGGTCACAGAACTCTGATGATTTAAAATGGTTTCCGGGCCATATTAGAGCCTGTATTTCACCTATAATCATGAAACTTGCCAGAAATGCTTTCCATGAATCAAGGATGACCCCTATTGATTTTGAGGTCAAAAGGTCATAGGTCACTGATGATTGAAAATGGTTTCCGGACAATATTTGAGCCTGCATTGCACCTATGATCATGAAATGTGCCAGAAATGTTTTCCATGAATCAAGGATGACCCCTATTGATTTTGGGATCAAAAGATCAAAGGTCAAATTCATAGGACTCAGGTAATTGAAAAGGGTTTCTGAATTATATATGAATGTGTATCAACCTGAAACGTGCCTGTGATATTTTCCATCTGTCGAGACCATATGGTTATACAATTCATGTATATTTTAAGTCTGCATATTCATACGTACATTCAAGTTTTGCAGCTCGGCACTTTGCATCTTTGATGCATTTTAAGCTTATTTAAAAGTTAAGTCATGAGAAGATATAATCATAGCATGTGTTATGATATAACAATATTAAAGTGTAATGTTCTCATCAGCATATTTATTCAATTTGGCAGAATGAAAATTTCAATTGAAAACAAGATTTAAAAAGTATTACTCTGGCAATTTTTGATTCAGGTTTTTCAATGAGTTTCTGATGGCTAACGAGCGCCATGTTGCTAGAGAGGTGAGAGATGAATACCTGGACACGATGGGGAAAGTCTACTACTCGTACTTTAAGGGCTACCTAAGCCGACTGATGAAACTTCAGGTAAAGATTTGCTGAAATAAATGTAACACCTACATGTACGTACATGTAAGATTAAGATAATATCCATAACAACTTTCTGATAGACCAATTCTATGCATGTATAATGATCCTGAAATCAACTCACCTGTGTAAATCTCTATAGGTAATTTTTTTCTAAAACCCAGATGCCTTTGTTTTAATCATCTTATTAGTCCTGTTTCTGTTTTATGTCTTTTTTGAACTTGTAGAGAACAAAATGTCAAAGATAAGGAACATCAAATTTTATTTTTAGTTTCAAGAAGTTGCAGACAAAGATGATTTGATGGGAGTTGAAGATACAGCAAAGAAAAATATCCTTTTCATAATGAAATTTTCATGTAATATACGTTATTACGGTTCCAGGCAGGTAATGTGGTCTGATATACCTTGTCTTGAATTTATATTCCCCAAGCCAAAGACTGATGAATACCTTGTCTGGAACTTATATTCCCGCTCTATCAGACAATATTACCTCTCTGAAAATTACATTTTTGTCATACTGCAAACCACGTATAAATTGTTATTTCAAAATGGTGTCGAGAGTAGTATTTCTAACTTTTTCACTTATTTGCTGATGGGTTGTAAAAAAATATTTTTACCATAAAAAAGATCATACCCATAAATGGTTTATTCAAAATGAATAAAGTGCAAATTCATTTTAGCAGAAAGAAAAGCAGAAAAAGAAAATTAAAGGATCTGAAGCGAGAGGAGAGTTCGAAACGTTTGAATCTTTTTATGGGAAATGCTCTCCATGACGTCAAGAAACAATAGGTTTTCGTGATGTCACAATATTCCGTATTTACAGCTGCAGACAGGTGATATAGTATCTTAATTACAGCTAAACGACTAATGAGATTCCTAGAAATATTTGCTGTGTGGCATGTATCAATATTTGTAAATCCATTCTGATTAATAAATAGTTTCACATGATTTGACTTTGATACAAAACTTACGTACATGTATAGGGATGACTTTGTACATTTTGTCAAATCAGTCTGTTTGCCAATATGGTCACTTATTTGCGTATAATTTGACATACTTGATATGTATGATATAAATCAAATTCACAAGGATGGTCAAGCAAGGTGAGACTCATTGACCAGTGAGGGTCAAGGTTACTTTTATAGTTTTGCTCACTTGTTTATGTGAAATGTTTTAACCCGGTTTAATTATGAATGGTTTATCTTTCATTTAGATTTCATAATAGTATGCCATTGCCTGCTTACCTTAATAAGAGCTTTACCTTAATCTTGATAAGTATTTTTGGTTCAAAACCAACCTTAAAGAATCGATCTACAGTGTTTACACTTGGTAACCGTGGAGATATCCTGAACAATCAGTTAGAGGCTCCAATCATTGTACCTCATGCACAACAGAAGGCAGATTCTAAGGTACACTTGTATATGTGTACATTGTATTTCTTAGTCTTGGTGTAACAATGCAATTAATTGACATAAATCAACATCATGGAATGATTTAATTTGATTGTTTTACAATGATATTATAAGTGATCTGAATGAATTTTTTGAGATTATGTACATGTAAATATAAAAGCTGATGATCACAGATTGATTACATTTTAATTCATTGTTCAAATTCAAATGTTTATTTTCTTTGTGCCATTTGCACATTAGAATCTACACAATATATCTAAAATACAATATTTACAAAAAGTGTAACAGTAGACAGAAAAGAGAGTGAGTGTAAAATTTTGTAGCATACATGTATAATGTAACATGAATGCTAGTACAAATGTACTAATTATAAATGTATGTAATAGCAGATAGTGAAACAAGTATGATAGTGATTTATGTACCTTTATCTATTCCAGTTTACCTTTGAGAGTTTGTTCCGTAGCTTACACTACGCCCTGATGGATAATTCCTGTCGGGAGTACCTATTCCTTGTAGATTTTTTCATGGCGTCAGGCTCAGCAGCATTTGACCTGTTTAATGCCATCATGGGGAAAACTCTACAACAATTCATTGTAATCATATCTATATTATAACATCCAAGTAGTTATCATATCTATAGTATTAGTTAGGTAAATAAATACCTGTATGATGAGTGAGATCTGTGTGAATTGGAAATAAACAGGTAAAACTTTGATAAAATGAAGCACCAAGAATACTTTGCTGAACGTTTTCACTAAATGTTCAATAAACGTTCCAGAATTATTTTATTTTAGGTAATGATTGATTCGAATATGTACATGTATTCGCAAGTATTTGAAATACTTTGAAATTCCCAAAGTGACCAAACTTCATTTGAGGATTGATGCAATGATGTTTACCTGATAATCTTAATTTAGAACAAAAGGGCAGGTTGTCAAAATAAGGAAGCTTAAATATGATTTCATGGCCAAGTCAAAGCTTCTCTGTCTGGCTCCAGAGATGGAAAGTAATTGGAAAAAAACCCAGTTTACTCACTCAGTCATAGGTAAAGTTGTTACTAGCTCCACTCTACTATAGGGAATAAGTGTGAATATGAAAGAAATTATAAAAACTTATCACTCTCTTTCAGAAAACCATGGAGGAACATGTGAATGAGTGCTATGACTCTATAGCCATATTTCTGTCCATGCATATTATGTATAGATTCCGCAGCATCATGCATAAACGAAGTGTGCCAGCACTAGATAGGTATGTTTTTATTTCGTTAGAAGTAGTTTTTACCAGATTATAAGTACTTTTACTGTAGATTGAAGGAGGCAAATATTTTGTGATTGAGTCCCAATGCAAAAGGAAGGCAGAAAAACAAAAATTCTTCAGGTTTTTCGTTGAGTTGGTTCAATTGGGTATTTTTGTATTAGTATTTGTTGAAAATACTTGTAGATGATACATGCACTCTATGGTGTATGCTTGTGTAATTTATTATTTAACTTATACAGAAGGCTGCCACAAAAATGACATGTAGTTCACATGAAATGTAAAACTGTATATATATATAGCTTGTTTGTGAACCACATGTTATTTTTGGGGCAGCCATCTGTAAAAGTTAAATAATAATAGAGACCCCATATTATTTTTCAGCTTCATGCATCATTTGATATTGCATAGTTGATATGGCTCATCTGAAAGTTTTGTGGCACATACATGTATACATGTAATTAGAAAATTTCAAGTTGTGTAAAATTGTTAAGTAACACTTGTACATCTATTATAGGTACTGGGATGCTATGTCAGCCATGATGTGGCCCAGGTTAGAGTATGTACTTCACCTAAACATACAGAGTGTCAGGGATGTTGATCCACAGAGATTTGGTCATATAGACAACAGACCTCATTATGTAAGTTGTCATGTCTGTCTGTCTTTCTGTATGTCTGCCATGATGTGGCCCAGGTTAGAGAATGTACTTCACCTAAACATACAGAGTGTCAGGGATGTAGATCCACAGAGATTTGGTCATATAGACAACAGACCTCATTATGTAAGTTCTCATGTCTGTCTGTCTTTCTGTATGTCTGCCATGATGTGGCCCAGGTTAGAGAATGTACTTCACCTAAACATACAGAGTGTTAGGGATGTTGATCCACAGAGATTTGGTCATATAGACAACAGACCTCATTATGTAAGTTCTCATGTCTGTCTGTCTTTCTGTATGTCTGCCATGATGTGGCCCAGGTTAGAGAATGTACTTCACCTAAACATACAGAGTGTTAGGGATGTTGATCCACAGAGATTTGGTCATATAGACAACAGACCTCATTATGTTAGTTGTCATGTCTGTCTGTCTTTCTGTTTGTGTGCCATGATGTGTTCCAGGTTAGAGTACGTACTTCACCTAAACATACAGAGTGTCAGGGATATAGATCCACAGAGATTTGGTCATATAGACAACAGACTTCATCATGTAAGTTGTCATGTCTGTCTGTCTTTCTGTATGTCTGCCATGATGTGGCCCAGGTTAGAGTACGTACTTCACCTAAACATACAGAGTGTCAGGGATGTTGATCCACAGAGATTTGGTCATATAGACAACAGACCTCATTATGTAAGTTGTCATGTCTGTCTGTCTTTCTGTATGTCTGCCATGATGTGGCCCAGGTAAGAGTATGTACTTCAACTAAACATACAGAGTGTCAGGGATGTAGATCCACAGAGATTTGGTCATATAGACAACAGACCTCATCATGTAAGTTGTCATGTCTGTCTGTCTTTCTGTATGTCTGCCATGATGTGGCCCAGGTTAGAGTATGTACTTCACCTAAACATACAGAGTGTCAGGGATGTAGATCCACAGAGATTTGGTCATATAGACAATAGACCTCATTATGTAAGTTGTCATGTCTGTCTGTCTTTCTGTATGTCTGCCATGATGTGGCCCAGGTTAGAGAATGTACTTCACCTAAACATACAGAGTGTTAGGGATGTTGATCCACAGAGATTTGGTCATATAGACAACAGACCTCATTATGTAAGTTGTCATGTCTGTCTGTCTTTCTGTATGTCTGCCATGATGTGGTCCAGGTTAGAGTATGTACTTCACCTAAACATACAGAGTGTCAGGGATGTAGATCCACAGAGATTTGGTCATATAGACAACAGACCTCATTATGTAAGTTGTCATGTCTGTCTGTCTTTCTGTATGTCTGCCATGATGTGGCCCAGGTTAGAGTACGTACTTCACCTAAACATACAGAGTGTCAGGGATGTAGATCCACAGAGATTTGGTCATATAGACAACAGACCTCATTATGTAAGTTGTCATGTCTGTCTGTCTTTCTGTATGTCTGCCATGATGTGGCCCAGGTTAGAGAATGTACTTCACCTAAACATACAGAGTGTCAGGGATGTAGATCCACAGAGATTTGGTCATATAGACAACAGACCTCATTATGTAAGTTGTCATGTCTGTCTGTCTTTCTGTATGTCTGCCATGATGTGGCCCAGGTTAGAGTACGTACTTCACCTAAACATACAGAGTGTCAGGGATGTAGATCCACAGAGATTTGGTCATATAGACAACAGACCTCATTATGTAAGTTGTCATGTCTGTCTGTCTTTCTGTATGTCTGCCATGATGTGGCCCAGGTTAGAGAATGTACTTCACCTAAACATACAGAGTGTTAGGGATGTAGATCCACAGAGATTTGGTCATATAGACAACAGACCTCATTATGTAAGTTGTCATGTCTGTCTGTCTTTCTGTATGTCTGCCATGATGTGGCCTAGGTTAGAGAATGTACTTCACCTAAACATACAGAGTGTTAGGGATGTTGATCCACAGAGATTTGGTCATATAGACAACTGACCTCATTATGTAATTTTTTCTGTTTGTCTGTCTGTCTGTTAACACTTCAAACTCATTTCTTTCAGTAGACTGAGGAAATCACCACAACAAGATTAAACACATGTACAGTGTAGCTTCCGTGCTTCAATCACTTTAGGTTTTAAAAATACCATGTATTCTTGCGGTATGATGTAATATGATTTATGATAAATACTAAGATCAAACTTCAAAGTCACTTCTTTGAAACATGTTTATTTTTAAATAATTGGGTGTGAAACATAAGCTTGCATTTGTTTGTTGATTGATATATTTTACACATGGTGGACGTATAAAGTGATTAGGTCAAAATAATAATGTTCCAGGTCTTATGTTTGAATGTAATATATTTATACCCCCGAATATCTTGTCAAGTATAAGTGATAGGGCTTTCATATACCGTCTTTTCGATTTTATAGGCCTACGTTCGATTTGTGCAGGTATCTGACGTAAAAGCATTGTGACGTCATTAAATTCCTTTGAAAACGTCATATATGTGACACAGTTTCCCTGAATTTCACGCTTATTTCCATAGAATTTGATGACGTCACAATGCATTGACGTCAGATACCTGTGCAAATGGGAAGTAACTCTGTATTTCGAAAAGACCGAATTTTACATGGTCATTCACCATTATAAGTATTACATTTTGATGCCAAGACATTTGACCTAGTGACCTTGACTTTGAACTTTGGCCTTATTGTAATATTTGTCTACTTTAGGGCAGTTCTAGTTTTTGAGCACTACATGTGTATTATTTGTTGGAAAGCCACAAGTAGATCTTTCATATATGGTGTAAATGAGGGATAGACATGTGGTGTAAAGTTTTGTGTCAAAGTGACTAGGTTTATACATGTACCTTGAAATATAATAGATGATTCTCATTATTAGCATTACTACTATTGGATCCTTCTTATAGTTTCCTAGTTTGATGCAGGACATATCAGATGGTATAATTAGCAATGATAAACCACATGATTTATTACCTTTGTATGAGTCTATCCTTGATCAAGTTTTATAGTACCTTAAGAGTCTTTCATATAATATGTATAATGTATTTACTGTTTCAATATAACAGATAACAAGACGTTATGCTGAATTCTGTGCGGCTATAGTGGGGATTAACCAATCATATCCTGACGATCGAGTAGACAGACTTCTGGGGCAACTGCAAACAGAGGTGGAAAACTTTATCCTAAAAATGGCATGCCGAATTCCCACATCGTAAAGAACAACTTATCTTCCTCATCAATAATTACGATATGATGCTTGGGGTTCTCATGGTAAGGTGGATGACCTTGACCTTTTATCTCAAGGTCACAACTTTATTTTTGATTTGTTGCTGTAGTTTTTTTCACATTTTTTTTTAAATACCTGTAATTGCATGTTGGAGATGGCTTTTATAATTAAGCAATTTAAAAGATGAAGGAGAGTTATGCACCCCTATTGGAAACTCTTGGCATTAAGTAATTGTCACATTGATTAAAGATTTATTCTGAAACTAATTCTTTCTTTTCGAAGACCTGTTCTTTTTACATGTATTTTATATTTCATTAATATCAGTGAAATTGATAAGTGCAGGGAATGATATGAACAGAATATGACAACATATCTATTTAAGGGAGTAAGGAGTCCATCTCACTTTATCTGTTAAATTGATATTAAAGTATATATGTGTGCGTGTGAGTTCAATAGATATATTATTTATGCATTTGCTTGATATTTAAGCAATTAAAAAAGAAAGATAGTGTTTATTTGTTTGGTGTGTGGAATTTATTTATGATGATAGTACCATATATATAGAGAGATATTCTCACTAACAGCATGACAAGTTTCGTGTGGTAAATATGTTTTGTTTTCTTGTGTCTTATATCCTAACTTCTAGAATAATTCTAATGAGAAATGCCCTTTTTCCCCTATAAATAGGTTACAATGCCAGACTCAACTGCTTAAAGCTTGTTATGAGTTCACTCATCTGCCTTACAGACTCTGTCATTTTATCAGTCCATCAGTATATTATATACATCCACCATATGTCTGTCTGTATGTCTGTCTATCCAAGTATGTCCCTAAAAACTGAAAACTGGAGCTTTTTTGTCAATTTTTGAGTTTTGGACTCTACATTTCACCTGTACATGTATAAACTATTATTTTGTCACCATATTTGTCACACATTAAGATTTATATATTGTTAAATGATGAAGTTTTGGTTTTAAAAACACGGGAATTAATGCCACTTTTGAATAAGTTATGATGTGATACTCTCCTATCTTACATGTATATTAATGTAATGTTTGAAGTCTAAAGAAATTAATGCATGTAAATATATCGTATCATCAAATTTAACTCTGTGTTTAAAAGCCTTTATTTTTATTCCTCATTTCACCAATGTCTTTGAAGGAAGAAAGACTGTCTACTTGTAATATTACAGTCTTACATGTAGATCCACAATCTCAGTTTTCATCCAATGAAGATATAAAATGATCTTGCCCTTTCTTCAATTTGACCATAACTGTTTCATTAAATAATTATATTATATCACATGTTTAATCTTTTTAACCAATCTCAATTTGTTATAAGTCATAGGGAAAACAGTGTCAAATTGTTATATTCTTGAAAGCAATATTCTCCTTTCTTAATATGCTAGCACTATAAAGACAATTTTCACTAGATGTCCATGCATGTACACTGCTTGAAGCCTTCCTGACACTATTCTAAATGTTAAATTCAATCAGGTTAAAAATTGTGAAGACCAGGAGTGCCTGACTACAGAATGAATAATACTATTTATGACAAATGGATGTTGTTTTGTATTACAAATGCTTGTATTAGTTCCATTAATATTAATTTTAACATTGCATTTAAGATTTTAAAATGTATGGTTGTTTGCTTAAACTTACATGTACATGTTATTGAAATGCTTATGACACATGTTAAGTAGAAAGCCTGCTTAGTTTACATAGAGCAAATAAATCATTTCTTGACATATTCTGCTCTCATTTATTTAATATTCTGAGATTGTTTTACAGGAAAGAAACAGTGAGGACTCAAAGGAATCGGAGAGCTTTAAGGAACTTTTTAACGGCACGGACCCAGGAGTTTATAGAGGAGGTTCTAGCACCTCACTTTGGTGGGATGATGTCATTTGTCAAGGATTGTGAGGTACTGATGGAGAGAGGAGGTCCAGAGGCATTGAAAAATGAAGAACGTAAGTACAGTGTACATGTAATTTGTCTGGACTTTCCTATGGAATGAGATACATGTACATGTATTAGACTGATACCAATGTGCAATTATTAGATGAAGTAAACAGCCATAGTAAGAAATGAGTCACTAATAAACCATATCGAAACATTTGGGCTGTATATCTTCAACAGCCAAACCTGCAACTCATTATAAATTTTTTTTTTTTGGTTAGGAAAATTTTATTTCTTTGAAATGTTTTGTGTTGAAATAATCATTTTACAATGATGCTATCATTTGATTATGTTGAGTTTTGCACTATCATGATAAAGTTGAATATTATGTACAGATCGAGTACAGATGATAGTGAGAGGATTTAACAAGGACTGGAAGAGTGCCCTGGAGGTGATTAATGGTGACGTTATGAGGGCGTTTACAAACTTCAAAAACGGAACTCAGATTCTACAGGTTAGCTGTCAAATATTCCTTTAATAATTGAATGCGGTTTTGATCTACATGTACATGTACTTCTAGATTTACAACTGATTGAATTTAAAGTGTTGAAGCACACCTGCAGGTGTAGCATAATTCTACAACTAATATTGCTATTCACTATGTTCATTTGTAATGTAGATATTATATTTTATTACTTTTGAAAATGAATCATTACTACTGAAGAATTCTACATGTATCTCTTTACAGGGAGCATTAACCCAGCTGATACAATACTATCATAGATTCCAGAAAGTTTTATCGCAGGGACCATTCCGTAACTTACAGATCAGAAATGAACTCATAAACATTCATCATGTCATGGTAGAAGTCAAGAAATATAAACCGACGTTTTAACCAGATTAAAAAATTCCAACATACAGATGTTTGTTAAGATAAGACTATTTGGTGTTATGCCAGATGTAAATCATGGTTATAACTGAAAGAGGTGCATGAATAACTTTACATATACGCTATAAAAATATTAAAATATATGAAAGGTCTGAATTCAAGATTTAAAGTACGAATGTAATGTTATGAAAGGATGATCTATCGGTGAATGGTGATGTTATACATGATTGTAATTACATGTTATAGATGTATGTATAGTTTGATATCATAAAGTCATTCCACATTCTTTTAAAACATGTACTGATGCAGATTCAAATTGTGATTGAGTATATTTCATGGTACATGTATGTGATAATATTTATGAAATTATATAAGACAAACAATTTTAGGTCATCACTTTGATCACAGTTTTTTGACCAAAATAAATGAATATTTTTATTATCAACTTTGCTTTTAAACTTTGATGTAAAGTTGATATACAATGTCATTACTAAGAAGTCTACCAGATAAAATATTTAATGTAATTATAGAAATACATGTATAAAATATCATAATCTGAATTTTCTTGTGCAATGAATTTATATTGTGTAAAACAAGACAGAAAATGTATAATGTATCTCTGTCTTTGAAATATTTATTTAAAATGAATGAAATTGATCTCGAAGTTCTCTGCTTTTGTTTTTCATTACTGTAACAATGTACATTTATTTAACATCTACATGGATATCTTTGCTGCCGCCAGTTCTGTAACTTCCTGCTATGAATATATGATTTTGTATCATAAGTATGTCCATTCACCTCAAGACGTCACAGTCTGAATATATAAATGTCAGCTTAAATTTGCAATGGAGGTAGTCTTACTAGGAAGACTGCAGCGTACTTGTTTTCAAAATTGGAATTTATTGAGAAATCACTTAAGAATAAGAACAGATGTGTACGGAAGCTGATCAGGCTTTGTACATATATGAGGGTTGCATCTTGGTCTACATTTGATATAGTACGTACATGTGTATGTACACACAAAGTATACCCATGACCTCAGGAAGGAACAGATGTTGAATTTGATTTATACAGGTCAAGGTCAATCTGGACTAGGATTGACAAACACTGCTCCTTACAGGCTGGATATTTCAACAGCCGAATCATTTGGTATGTACACTTGAGTGACGGCGGAGGTTTGGTAGGCGTGACAAGTGCTTTGAAGATTTCAACATGATCTATTCATGACAATTGTTCTCCCTAGAGTTGCAAGGTCTTTGGCATCAAAGACAGACACATGGTGATCCTGACTTTTCTTACAAGGTAAACCTCGATGAGGAGAGAAAATTATGTGCTTTGCCGACTCTACTCAGGCACCTGGTCTCACTTTGGAATATTGTGTATTCCGGGGTTCGCTAATGTTTCACAGAAATTCTTATAATGATTTGCTTTACCTCTTCAACTTTGAAACTGTATAACTGATGGGTTCTTTTTTATGTTTATTACAAATCAAGAAGTCATGGATTCTTTGTGCAAGCAGACCAAACACGACTCGCTGGGAACAGTTCTAGTTTCTTTGGATATTGAGTCAATATTTGCTATAGAAATTGTGATAACAGATCAAGTCTGACTTAAGTATAGGCGGACCTGTTTTCACAGGAGTTAAGGCACTTGGATGAAAAATAATTTTTCAATGCAACTTGTTCAGAAATGTGGATAAACTTTGCGGCAGTGAATACTTGTATCAGTTTCTGTTGAAATTCATTATGATACTTCTTTATGTATCTATGGCAACTGGTGGAAGATGTGCTGCTATGACAATATGCTAGTCAACTCAACTTTCCTAGTTTTAAGGTCATCATGTAAAGATCAAGCTAAGAATGCAAATAAATTTCAAAATTTTATTGCGAAAAATACTATTTCTTGTAGATGCATGTGTCTAAAATTAAATAAAGAATGCCAAAAATATTACACATGTAAATAAAACTCTTTTCAAGCAAATGTGTGTGATATTGATACCTCACCTAAATGTGATAAGTAATGTCTGATCATTTGAATGTTATCTACCTACATGCATATGCATCTTTATGGTTAGCATTTTATATTATACTTACAAACAACATCTGAATGACACAGCATGGCAAAAGGCAGCTACATTTAGATTTGAATTTTAACTATTGTTATACAACTGGTTCTAATTCACAAGGTCCTAAAACAAATACATAACACGGGAATTGGATAGGAAAGGGAAAATGACACACATATGAACAAGAATCTAACATGATTAGATATTACAAATTTTAAATTGCACTTGAAGATGATGGAAAAATTGCCACGAACAAATGTATATATACATTACATGTAATAAGTAGTTTGAAGTAATACATATCAAAATCATAATAATGGGGGGACAAACCAATCAAGATTGAACATCAATTGGTAATTGTCTGGTACAAATAAAAACAAACATGGAATGGTCCAACCGAAGTCAACACAGACCATATGTAAGGGAGATAAATCAAAATAAAAATGGCCGACAACCTGGATAAAAATATTCACTAACCTTGAAAGTAAAATAAAAGAAAAATATGTATACTTATTTTATGGAATAAACACCAAATTATTTGATAAAACAAAGCCAATAAAAGCAAAAAGCATTAAATAAAATATATGATATGAAGTTTATAATTGCTACCTCCTAGCTAACTAACAATCACATTCTCACATCTCACGCTCGTCCATAAATCAAAATGCTAAAAAAATCAACAATAAAAAAACAATCATAGCTGTCAATGACTCCAAACAAGACAAATGACAGTAACTGTTACATAAAACTCACTTCTTTTCCATTCAGGAATTCAACGATAATGACACAACTGTAGGCAAGATTTGAACATTTTTACAAAAATATAAATGAATGAAAAATGCCCTGGACACAATTTGAACATGATCTCGCATGTATTCTTTATTCAAAAAGACAAGTTGCAAAATAAATTGCTTAGAAACCACATGTATATCTAATTTTTGAATATTGAAAAAAAAAACTTGATACCTCTCCTATATGTAAACTGGATCACAAAATTAAACTTGGTAAAAGACAACAATAGACATGAATTGAAGCTGTAATGTAAATAAAGAATGCCATCTCATAGTCTTTATTTACATTACCAGTGCCAGCACCTATCATATGTAAGTAGTATTCCTGACAAATCAGCATCTTCATGCCATATACATATAACTCCATTGATTTTATAGTACTTCAAGACACTAGTGGATTGTAATACTATTAATTTGCAAAAGCTAACTCCATGTAAAAGTTATAACACACCATGGTGTTTACTTTAAGTTACATTTAAACATACCTTTACATTGGTTCTATTTCATTTACTGTCCTGTTATAATTTTCTTTAATTCTATCTTAAAGAGAAAATTTCTTAAGAATAGTGATATAAAACTTTGAGGATTTTCGCATTTGATAATCAATTGAATTCAAGAGTATGTTATCGAAGTCTGAATAAACTGATGATAGATCAAATTATCATTTAATCAATATCAAATAACTAAATTTCTGTACTTTACATTAATTCATAGAATTTTGGAAACTCTCCATATTGCAACTCTTTCAAGCTCTATCAACGACTATCATGTCTTTTTTCTTTAAAGTCCTTTTACTTCATAACAATAAATAGATTAGTGGAAATAAAGACCTTATCAAACTTATGATTTTTAACACAAACAAAGCCCAAATAAATCTACATGACATTTTCAATTGCAAATTCAGATTTTTGAAAAATCTACAATCAGTTATTGCTACTATTATTACTGTATTGATTTCTATTATACTTGATCCATCTTCATAATTACATAGTAACATAGGTATGCCCTAATTTTAGCCTTGCGGAGGGTTCAGAAGCTATAAAAAGCTTTTAATATTACTAGCTAAAATAAACCGCTATGATTTAAAGATGGCTGACGTCAGAGTACTGGATACAGTCCTGAGTGGTAATGTTAGAGACAATCTCCTTGGGATATTTTACACGATCCAGAAGTAGCACCATGCTGGTTAATTTACCGTAAGCTTTTTCAATCTCACTCAGGCTAACAATGTGTTTGGCATAAAGAATCTTCTCATCCAGTGTCTGAAAAATATCAAAATATATCTGTCATATATTCTTCATTAACATATTTGTGAGTAATAGAGTTTTAATTATGAATATTAAGCACATACATGCACACGATCATTTTAAAATATGTTAGCTTTAGGGAAAAAGGATGACTCAAATATAATATTTACTGTATATACAAAATTATGCTGAATTGTACAAATCGAATCTGCATTTTCTTCAGTTCCAAACCAATGAGAAGTCATTAGCCTCCGTGTAACAGTTGTATATTTTCAACTCATTGAGCAAAAAAAATTACAATTTTTAATTTTTTTTCCCAAAATTCAATAATACATGTTCCAAGTTAGTAATAACATAAATAAAGTGGTTAGTAGAATGGAACATTCCAGTACAGAAAATGTACAGACAACTCCTCAATACATATTGATAATTATATGAACACCAGTAAAACCAAACGATGCATAAAAATAACAGGGGAACTGAATCATGTTAATACATCTATGATAAAAACTCCTGTTGTAGTTTTTTTTTTCTTTTTAAGGATACCTAGGCACTGATACATATCCTTTTGCAAATCTGAATGCTTAAAATTATACAACTAAATTAGTGTCAACCTAATAACAAAATCCAATGGTATTAAACATGTTTTTTTTCAAAATGAGAAAATAAAATAAATTATTTAAGAAAGCATACACACTGTGCTTTTTAAAACACACAAAATGATGAAAATGCATCTGCAATATTGTTTTTCAATACCAGTAACAACATATATGTATACATTAAAACTGAAAACATATACTCTTCAAACTTCTGAAGCAGAAGAAAGCACGAAATAACATACATGTAGCAATGTGCATGCTCTCTTACTTTAGCTTAAAGTAGAAAATTATTCTACTAAGACAAGTGTATGACAATTCAAACACTTGTGTAAAAAATGTACATGGCAAAATTTTTTCATAATCATCATGCAGAAATAAAGACTTGCATTCCCTTTGAACAAAAGAGACAGCCTAAAAATATCATATATTAAGAGCATATCTGACTTTGATATCAGTATACTGTCCTATGACAAAATGGCCATGAAAATTTGAAAGAGAAGAAAATTAAAAGCTATTCTGCTTAAACATGAATATAAAGGACTAAATATGTCTGTGAAAAATGACAAGTACATTTAATGTACAGGATGTTCCATTACTACTGTTTCTCTATTATCATAAATATCAAATCTAATATACATGTATGTGTCCACAATCCTGCAGAAATATATTATGTAGAAAGGGTGTATCAGATTATTTATTCATGGCATTTTTATTTAGCCACTAAAGACATGAGATCTGTCTCTTTTGTTTGACTGTATACAGTAAATTTTTCACCTGAACTTCAATTTTTACCTGTCTGATCTTGGGAGAATTCAAAACTGGGCAATTTTGAAATAAAGGATAAGGTATGAAACTAGAAATGGGGCAAATTCAAGACTTGGTTTCTTTAGCCCTCTAGTGCCCACACCTATTTATATTTATAGGAGAATCATGATTTTTTTTTTCATGTGGATATGTTACCCAAATTTAAGAACAAAACAGAAGACATTTTTTCAAAAATTCCCTCTCTAACAATTTTTGGGTATGTATCATATATGATACACAGGGCATTAGTGGTACATTCTGTATTTCTAAATCTTCAATTTAATGATTTATTCTAAAATTGAAACGAATGATAGAGTTTCCAATGTTACAAATGATAGATAAAATACATTTATGTATAAATTTCATTTTCCCACGATTTTTATGTCATAGCTGCTGAATGTATCGTACATGTATATGGTACAGTCATTTTCAGGATACAATTTCTTGTAGAAAAACCCCAAAGGGAGACAAATCCTTAAGAAAGCTTATATCCTAGTGTGAGGTTAAGAAATAAATGCTGACTGAGTTACTCTTCTTTTAAAAACAAAAAAGTACAGACCAGCAAACTTGATGTATCATATTTGATACGTGGGGGACTAGAGGGTTAAGAGCAAAAATAAGATCAGGTGAATTAAATGTTGTATACACTCAGTATTTTCAAGAAAAAATAATGCATAAAATGAAACAAAATGAACACCAAGCAGAAATAAGGATCCTGATTTGTAAATTACCAATCAATTCAGGGCAGGGTGGATATGATAGACCTTAACTCAGAGGTACTGATACAAAAGAGGGCCATTTTAAGCAGATTGCCCCCTGCCTTCCCAAGCTCTCTGCATTGTAACTCATAACGTTCACACTCGTATAATATTTCCTGTATATCCTGAGAAAACAACCAATCACAATAATTTTAACATAACATTTCCAGAAAATCCTTTGGAAACAACCAATCAAAGTAATTCTAACATAATACAGTGCATGTGTACAAAAATAACAAAACCCCTTTCCACACTACATTAGACAATTATCAATTAGAGTATTAATCTAATGCTATGTGCCATGTGCCATTTGACTTGATAAATAAATTCTACTCCAAAGAATATCAAAGTTCAAAATAAATAACATTTTAATTTTCTAGTTAATTATTTTTAGTCCAAATGTACATTTTCTTGCTTGGCTTCATTATGAAAATCTTCAGTACTTAAAAACCAGTGCCCAGTTTCACAAAAATTATTACGAAAAATTTCAGGAAATTTCACAACTTTTGTCATTGAATAAAAAGTTTTCAAAAATTCCAACTCAGATTAAATTATGTTTTCCAATTTTATTTTAATTTATGAAATTGAAATTAAGAAACAAGAGTGTGTGAATATAAGTTGATCAAAAGAACAAAGGGATCAAAAGTTACAAAAATTCCTGAAAACGTTTACAAGAATTTTGCGAAACAGGGTGCTGTTCATACATTTTTCACACAGATGATTTTCCACTGAGTGTAAAACCTACAGTGTATAATACATGTACCTACACTATAACTTCTCTCCCCTATCTCCTCTCTGGTACGATGTATCAGGCGTCCATTTACATACGTCATGTTGGCTGCATAATCACTATCCAGCTTAAGAATTCTGTAGCTGAACTGGGCAACTGCCTTGATTTGCTACAACATACAGAAAATGTAATAAGTACCATTTATATTTGTGTATGAGTATTTCTTTATATCTTTATTTACCTCTACAAATACGTTCCCCAGTACTTGAGAGATTCTTAAATCTGATAAAAATTTCCTCTCAAATGAATATGAAAGCAAAATTGTGACGTTCAACTACCTATGATGCAAAAATGTTTAAATCCAGAAGGAGATTACAATGCCAGACTTTTGAAAAACACAAGTAGTCTACACAATTATCTTGTATTTAGCATATTGTCTTTAGTAAATTAAACCACTGAGGCAAACTGAGTCACTGATGGCCATCTTTGTTTGAATTTGATGCAAGTATACTAGTATGTACATAAATTCCTATACTGTATGTAGATCTATATGTAACTGTATTACCAAGCAACAATATAAAGTGTAATTCCTATCATGGTAACATAATGAAATAGACAGAAATAACATTTTTGTTACTTTTCATACATATAGATTGTATATACATGAATATCTACATACACAAATTGTACCTATGATTTACAGGTTGTCAAATGTAGTGTATACATGTCCTACCTGCATGACTTTAGTGGCATTGATACTGGCGCCCACGGCTATAATATCTCGCCCGGCCATACTGACCAGCGACTTCAGCTGTGTTGGTCCATCTATACGTATAGGCGTCACATTGTATTCTGGGAAGGCACTAGCTACGGCACTTGCTCCTTTTTCATTGGTCCGTCTCCCCTCTCCAAGACCAACAAATATCTCCTTACCTGAAAGTCATACAAATAGTAAACAGGACACTGCCAGATCACAACATTTCCTTATCTCCGTGCATTAGCTGATTACACATACAATGTAATCTTGCAAGAGAGAAGACTCATAAATCAAAATAAAAGGTATTAGAAAAACTGAGCGTGTAGGATCAGTGACCTTAAATATACATATACATTTTCACATCTTCATGATCTATTGAACAGTATACTTCAACAAGGTCAATTTAGGAAATCAAATTCGAACTTTTTTATATTATTGAAAGATAAGTATCACAGGGTTACCACCATTCTTTTTTAAAGCACATTAAGGAAATGGATTTATAAACTCTTGCAGCTTTTTTTCAGATCCTTGATACTTTGTATCACATTACATGTACACATGCTTACATTGAATAAATAAATCTTAAAGTTAAACTAAGGAGGCAACTCCGAAAGACACAGGAAATCATCAAGAATACAATTTTGGTAGAATTCTAAGGTTTTTTTTTTTGACAAATCACCAAGCGTCATTTGGCACTTTATCCTAAAGCTGACATACCAGTGAATAGCACATCTCCTCCTTCTATAATGGCATCAGGGTCTAGTATCTCCATTATTTTGAACTTGAGCTCACGGAGTATCTTTCTGATCTCACCAACCTATAATACAATAAACATCAAAACATTTGTTATTCAGTCTCAAAGTTGAGAAGGAAAGGCAAAATCATTAGAATTTTTATTGGAACAGTTGCAAACCCTGGAATAAACATTATTCCGAAGTGAGACCAGGTGCCTCGGGGAGAGTCGGCGTCTCCTGTTTGCATGCAACACACATCACAACAGTTTCATGAATTCTTGTCAAAGTAGGTGATTGTCCGATTTAACTGAAATATGTCAGTGATAAGTCCAATTGTCCATGAACACAATCTGTCTAGTGAAAAAATTGATTACACTGAGTTGCAGAATTTACATTTTTGATATATTTAGAGAACAGCTTACACCTGTCATTCTCTCCTGTCAACATACAATTCATAAATCTGAATAAAACTTTCTTAATCACGTTTTGTAAATATGTACACTTTGATATCCTTTCATTATTAGCTTTTTATTAAATATTTTTTTCCAACTGCACACACGCAACAGCAAGTATTCCTCAACCCTATAAATAAATTGTCCCAAAAGAGAGTAAGCCATATCATTTTTCAAATGGAATAGTATACATAATACATTTATACATATAGACTATTAGTGATTAGCTTTATTTCTAGTGATGGGTATCGCAACTAAAAACCATATTGCGATATATTGCAATTTGCCAAATGAGTAATAGAATCACGGTTTATTACAATACTTTAGCATCTGATAAAAGAATTCAAAGATTAAAATTTCAGGGATGGGGTCAATTACATTTGAATGCAATTAATTAAATTACACATTACATTGTATTTTTTGGCAATGTAATTAATTAAATTACACATTACTTTGCCATTTTTTGGCAATGTAATTAATTAAATTACAATTACATTGCAAATGTAATTAATTAAAATACACATTACATTTCATTTAATGAATTTATTTTAAGCTTAATATAATCTTTTTTAACAATGCCGAAGAGTTATTTCAAGTCACTGACAAAATGCAAGAAAGTGCAGAACAATATTCATTCTACAGTCAATTAACCCTTTTTATGTTCCCTGAAAAACCATTAAAGAAATGCGCATTGCACACATTTTGCCTAGAAGTTTTCCCTAGAAATTTTGTCACTGAAACATATGCCATTAATTTTTAACTTGTCTTTGATAAGTAAGTCATCCTAACTGAATTTTGTTTAATTAGAATCATAACACACCTGTAACAATTTTATTCATGCATTCTTTCTATTGTGCACAACCAGTTTAAAAATAACATCTCTAAGACTTATATACACAAGGTCCTTGCAGAAGTGACAAACAAGCTAATTAAAATAGAAACTCATAACCAACCTTTGTTTTGATAACTATAAGTCACATTAGGCATTGTGGTCATTCAGGTAAAACTGTTTATTCAACCATTATCTTTGGCCTATCCTCAATGAATGATGAAAATTGATTATAAAATAAGTTGATTTTTTCACAGATCATTCTGTGAATTCCAATTCTTTTAGTTGCAAATGTAATTGAAAAGTAATTGAAATGTAATTGAAATGTAATTGGCATTACATGCAGTTTTTGCTCTGTAATTAATTAAATTACAATTACATGTACATGTAATTGAAAAAACCTTCAATTACACATTACATTCAATTACTTGAAAAAATGTAATTAATTGTAATTAATTATAATTACATTTTTAATTACCCCATCCCTGGATTAAATTTTGCTTTATGTCCTATGCAAGAACTGAAGAAATTATTTCTGTGATGTCATCACATGTGAAATAAGTTTTGTGCTTCCAAAGCATTTAACCTCCTCACTACAATGATTGCAAAGAGCTATATTCCACGCTGTTTAATTGAAAGGTCGTAAGTGCAATTTGCAAATTTTTCAGGAGAGAGAAAAAACTGTTTTACATTGCTATCTTGCAATCCAATAAAAAAAAAAAAATATATGGCAGGGCAGGGGTTTTTTTTTATTTTGGGGAAGGTGCCTGTGCCTGTCCCATTTGGGAAAACTTGCGACATTTTGCTGAAATTGGGAAAATTTTCGAACAAATTCTCACCAAAGTATAATCCTAAAGTATCATTTATTAACACTGATAATCCATTGAATTGCTGGAACTGAACATGGGATGAAATAGGACATTTTGTGCTGACTTCCAGGTTTTGAGTCTTATCTTCTCGGGTGATTTTTTCATCATTCCTCTTTGGGAAATCCAGGGTGATTTTTTGGGAAAAATAGAGGAAATTTGGCATTGGGAAGGGGCCAAAATTCGGCCCCAAAACAAGGAAAACAAGAGGCCCAAAGGGGCCACATTGCTCACCTGAGTTGCAGACAAAGGGTTTAAAGTCACAAAAATACTTCTACAGATCAAAGCCCTTGACAGCCATATTTGTTGACCAAGAAAAACACAAACTTGGCAGAGGACCTTGAGTACTTGCTTGCTGCAAGGTTTCGTGAAATTCTGTGCAATGGTTGCAGAGGAGATTTCAAAATGTGTCAGCCAATCAGAGCCCTCGGTGGCCATATTTGTTGACCGATCAGCACAAAATACACAATCTTGGTAGAGGACCTTGAGTACTTTCTTCCTGTAAAGTTTCATGAAATTCTGTGCAGTGGTTTTTTTGCAGAGAAGATGTTGAAAATGTGTTAGCCAATCAGAGCCCTCGGCGGCCATATTTGTTGACTGATCGGCAAGAAAAACACAAACTTGGCAGAGGACCTTGAATACTTCCTTCCTGTAAAGTTTCATGAAATTCTGTGCAGTGGTTGCAGAGGAGATGTCGAAAATGAGTCAGCCAATCAGAGCCCTCAGCAGCCATATTTATTGAACAATCGGCATGAAAAATACAAACTTGGTAGAGGACCTTGAGTACTTCCTTCCTGCAAAGTTTCATGAAATTCTGTGCAGTGGTTAAAGAGGAGATGTTGAAAATGTGTTGGCCAATCAGAGCTCTCCGCAGACATATTTGTTGAATGATCGGCACGAAAAACACAAACTTGGTAGAGGACCTTGAGTACTTCCTTCCTGTAAAGTTTCATGAAATTCTGTGCAGCGGTTGCAGAGGAGATGTCGAAAATGTGTCAGCCAATCAGAGCCTTCGGCGGCCATATTTGTTGACTGATCGGCACAAAAAACACAAACTTGGTAGAGGACCTTGAGTACTTCCTTCCTGTAAAGTTTCATGAAATTCTGTGCAGCAGTTGCAGAGGAGATGTCGAAAATGTGTCAGCCAATCAGAGCCTTCGGCGGCCATATTTGTTGACTGATCGGCACGAAAAACACAAACTTGGTAGAGGACCTTGAGTACTTCCTTCCTGTAAAGTTTCATGAAATTCTGAGCAGCGGTTGCAGAGGAGATGTCGAAAATGTGTCAGCCAATCAGAGCCCTCGGCGGCCATATTTGTTGACCGATCGGCACAAAAAACACAAACGTGGTAGAGGACCTTGAGTACTTCCTTCCTGTAAAGTTTCATGAAATTCTGAGCAGCGGTTGCAGAGGAGATGTTGAAAATGTGTCAGCCAATCAGAGCCTTCGGTGGCCATATTTGTTGACTGATCGGCACAAAAAACACAAACTTGGTAGAGGACCTTGAGTACTTCCTTCCTGTAAAGTTTCATGAAATTCTGTGCAGCAATTGCAGAGGAGATGTCGAAAATGTGTCAGCCAATCAGAGCCCTCGGCGGCCATATTTGTTGACCGATCGGCACGAAAAACACAAACTTGGCAGAGGACCTTGAATACTTCCTTCCTGTAAAGTTTCATGAAATTCTGTGCAGCGGTTGCAGAGAAGATCTCGAAAATGAGTCAGCCAATCAGAGCCCTCAGCAGCCATATTTGTTGAACAATCAGCACGAAAAATACAAACTTGGTAGTGGACCTTGAGTACTTCCTTCCTGCAAAGTTTCATGAAATTCTGTGCAGTGGTTAAAGAGGAGATGTCGAAAATGTGTTGGCCAATCAGAGCCCTCGGCGGCCATATTTGTTGAATGATCGGCACAAAAAACACAAACTTGGTAGAGGACCTTGAGTACTTCCTTCCTGTAAAGTTTCATGAAATTCTGTGCAGCAGTTGCAGAGGAGATGTCGAAAATGTGTCAGCCAATCAGAGCCCTCGGCGGCCATATTTGTTGACCGATCAGCACAAAAAACACAAACTTGGTAGAGGACCTTGAGTACTTCCTTCCTGTAAAGTTTCATGAAATTCTGAGCAGCGGTTGCAGAGGAGATGTCGAAAATGTGTCAGCCAATCAGAGCCTTCGGCGGCCATATTTGTTGACTGATCGGCACGAAAAACACAAACTTGGTAGAGGACCTTGAGTACTTCCTTCCTGTAAAGTTTCATGAAATTCTGTGCAGCGGTTGCAGAGGAAATGTCGAAAATGTGTCAGCCAATCAGAGCCCTCGGCGGCCATATTTGTTGACTGATCGGCACGAAAAACACAGACTTGGTAGAGGACCTTGAGTACTTCCTTCCTGTAAAGTTTCATGAAATTCTGTGCAGCGGTTGCAGAGGAGATGTCGAAAATGTGTCAGCCAATCAGAGCCCTCGGCGGCCATATTTGTTGACCAATCGGCACAAAAAACACAAACTTGGTAGAGGGCATTGAGTACTTGCTTCCTATGAAGTTTTGAGAAATTCTGTGCAGCGGTTGCAGAGGAGATGTTGAAAATGTTAAAAGTTTACGCCGGACGGACGACGACGACGGACGGACGGACGACGGACGGCGCGCTATGACAATAGCTCACGTGAGCTTCGCTCAGGTGAGCTAAAAAAACCCTGCGGGGGTATAAAGAAACCATAAAAACATATACACAAAAGGCAACATGTTTTTCCACAAAAAATTCAATGTGAATACAAATACTTACTAAATCACATACGACCTTTCATACTCGTCAAACTGGGTTTTTTTGTCTATCATTTCCTTTACAAGACATTTGGATATGAAAGGTCGTAACTAACACTTACAACCTTCTAAAATTAAAATTTAGGCAAATTATGGGTCGTATCTGACACATACAACCTTTCATAAGTAGGTTTTTTTAATCCGTCACCATGGTTACAGATGGGATATCATTACGAAATTTCACAGGTAGTAGGTAAATGGTGTGACCTATCTGTTAATAGCAAAAAGGTTGTATGTGTTACTTACAACCTTTCAATTCTACAGCTTCATATTCTTGTTTATTATTTATCAAAAATCTTAGTTTACAATGACCAAAATACATGTAGGCTTTTCTTTTTAATCTTTCGTTTCGTTGCTATAATACTAAGAGCAAATACATCAACAAACTTAAACAATTAATTTTTTGTTTTTAAACAATAGAGGGTTGCCAGGTGCCCAAACAGAAAGAAAAGAAAAAAAAAAAGAAAACATATTGCGATACGTATTGGGGGACAAAATAAATGCAATATACTAGTTTTGTCGCACATCACTATAAATTGATAAGAAATAATTGCATTTTCCATGAAATTAGATCAAGAAGCAGATTTTTTAGATGGGGGAGGGTATCCATAAGGCATGAGCCATAAAAAATGTTGTTTTTTTTGCGTAAAATATTTAGGACATAGGCAAATGGATAAACTGATATTAAGTATTTCTTAATATGAATTATGGCAACGCCATTGTGAGGACGCAGATAAAATATAATTTCAATGAATTAATACCCAATTTTCACCATACATCATTGAATTTTTTTTACTAAGTTAATAAGAATAAAATATGTCATACAATATGTGTTCTTGTTATTTTTTCCAGTATCATTTTTACCGTCTTTATCAGCCTTACATTAGTTTTTTTTTTCTTGAAATCCAGAATCATCTTCTAGATCGACAGCATGCACATAACTCGTAAATGCGGGGAAACAATTCTCAATGTCACAAAACAATCAGTAAACATGAAATCGCAATGCTTAATTTTGAAACATAAATGACAGATAAGAAAAGATCAAGTGATGTCATCTTAATCTATACATTTTAATTAATTTCTTGGACTTTGACGAAAACCAAGGAAAAGAGAACTCGGGCAAGAAAACTGTGGGCACAAACCATTAAATTAAAAAAGAAAAAAAGAATTTTACTGTTTTCTGAAGTATTTATATATTGTAAGATTAACATGTATCTTGAGTATTCATTGAATTCAATTAAACTTTTAAATGTTTACTTTTTAAATTTCATTGGGTGATGAAATGTCAGTTGTCGTATCAGGAATATGTATCCCCCCCCCCCCTTGCACCCACCCACCCCTCTCCCCTTTCAGTTTACTTTCACCGGAAAAATTAGCATTCAAATTCTAGAAGAGAGAGAGAAAACTTCCTTTTCGGCGCCGTCTTATAGTATAGTGTTATCAGCAATATATCGTTTTAAGTATGGGATGATCTGGAAAAGGGGGTTAAAACTTACAAATTAAGTACAATATAACATTAGTATTACAGGATTTTCCCTTCTAAATAATGTAAATGATAATTATCTGAAGACAAAATTCTTGCTCATTCCTTGACTTTAAAAGAGGATGAAAGGGAGGGGGAGGGGCTGGAGGAAAGAGAGAGGGGGAGAGGAAGGGGGAGGGAGGGAGGGAGGGGGAAGAAGGAAGGGTGTGGGAGGGGAGATAAGGGGGCGGAGAGAGTGGGTACCCCATACATGTCTGCTCCCCACCCCCATGAAAGGCAAGGATGAATGGGAGGGGGAGGAAGCTGGAGGGAGACAGAAGGGAGGGAGGGAGAGGTTAGGAGGCGGGAGAAGGGAGCGGGACAGGGGAGATAAGGAGAGAAGTAAGTAGAAATCTACCCCCTATCCGACCCCCCCCCCCTTGAACCCCCCCCCCCCTTTCTAAAAAAATCTGAAGCCTTCACCCCTCTACCTTGGATCCGCTTATGATTTACCTCCAAGGGAAAAAAATACCCAGCCTTATTTCTGACAGAAAAAAATATACTTCATGCTTTGAACAGCCCCAGCTGTGTTGACCTATTTGTACTAAATACTGTAAATGATGACGTAAGTTGTGACGCGTTGTAAACAGAACCAAAGGCAGCAGACATTTAGAAGTTTGTGTTGGGATTTACACTGCATAGATTTCCTGTATATTCTACATGTAGATCTTATATATGTGGAGAGAAACCACATTATTCGATCTACAGGTATCAAAATATCAGCTACAAATCATCCTCGAAAGCAGAATGAAGTTCGGTGAGTCGCTGATCGCGCTGATATTTTTGTGTTTGTTTTTTTTTTCTCCAAGCATTATGAGTTTATCCATGGATTTTTCTGAGGGAGCTGTCGATGAAAGAAAGTCCGCGAAACAAAGTTGTATGCTGACGTCGCGTCGCATGCTGACGTCACGTTGTAATTGTCATAGAGGATATTCGGACTAAACATGATATATATTGGAAATGATGGTGCAATGTCAGTATTACGTGAAGCAAAGTACAAATCATACAATGGGACACTGGAGGAGTAAGCCAAACGAAGAATATTCAAAGGAGATCGAGAAATCTTGGTCATCGTTGGGTTTCATTCTGTCGTCAAGTGACATTGTCAAAAAAACAAGCTTACGCTTCACGCCGATCAAATGGGCAATGGGGAGAATGACGTCATTGACCACGGTTTTGGAACCTATAGGTATAACAAAGAATTCAATTGAAAAACACGATTTTTCCTATATATATACACGTGTTACCTTGATGAGGACTACGTCCGCGCCTGCGGCGCGGACTGCGTCCTCTATTACTTCTGAAGTACATGTATGCTGCAAGGTCATTAATCCATCAGCATATTTGAAAATTATCAACGTCAGTCAAAAGATCACTGTACATGTATACTGACATACCAACTTTTAACTCTCTCTGTATATATTCATGTATCCTAGAGGGAGTAGGAATGTAAATTATGCATAGATGTGGTCTGCGGACAAAGAAAGACAACTCTTTTTACTTTACATTGGTGAATTTTGTGCAAATGTAGCATGATTATGATTGGTAAATTTAGTTCATGCCTGTCCATCATAACAATAAGTCAACTTCAAATTCATTCTACACAAATATTGTTACCAATTTATAGTCCTTGAGCTAGTAATATATTGAATGTTGTTCTGTAGACAAAGAAAGACAACTCTTTCTATACCTTACCCACCGAATTTCCTCTGATCTTGCAGAAAAATTTTACAAATTATATTGAAAAAAAAATTCATTGAATAACTCAGTTTGATTATACCTCTCCTTGTCTAGTTTTCATTCCAGGTCTTGTTATGAGGGCTGTGCCGCCGATAACGACTGCGCAGTCATCCACAAAACAACAATCCGGGTAGTCTTCTTCTTCTTCCAGCTCAATAACACGAAGATCACATTTCTTCAGGGTTTCCACGAGTTGGAAATACTCTTCACGAGCTTTTTCGATGTGTATTGGATCGCTCTTGCATCCGCATTCTACGAAACTTTTAGGAATTCGCCTAAGAACTGCGAAGTTGTAATGAAACGCCGACATGTTTTTTTTAATGTTTTTCACACTTCCTATTTTTGTGTGACGTCATCAACGTGCTCCAGGCAGGTTCTTGTGTGGGGGTGTTAGACCCCGTTAGATAGAGGTAAACACGTACATGTTGGTAATTTGCAAAATATATGAATTCAATTGAAAGTACGTACGACTTAATTAAACATAATAGAGAGGCGGGACATTGCATAATCCAAAATGCAGTTTGACATTATTTATTTTATGATTTTTATCATTTACATTTTGTACTATTAGGCCAGTAAGGGATAACTTACAACTCAGTAAATACATTATGTATTTAAATGATTTGCAGGCATAAAATGTATGATTTAATAGTGGCAAAATTGTTAGTCTTGGATCCGTGGCCCTTGAGTGTTTGTTAAACACTCAAGGGCCACGGATCCCAGGCTACAAAATTGTCAAATTTAGTTTTATATACCCTCATGACTCAGATAATCAGTTATAGATTTCGCCTCTACTAAGGTGTACCGTCCGAATTCAGAGACATAAGCTGTATGTTGGAATTTTGACCAATGCAACTGACCCACCCGAAGCAGTGAGGGTTAATTCTTTAAAGTGCCTACGCCTATCTAAGACACGGGACCCCCGTTTATAGTCCCTTCCGAAAGACTTAACTGTCCGCGTCACTGAATCCAGAGCACCCTGTTTTGACGATTTTCTCTAAAATATGAGGTTGTCATCTTCTAAAAAAATGTCCAATCTATAGTACTCTTTTAGTCGTAACAGAAAAATGTCATTGTTGTGTTTTTACGTTAATTAGTTTAGGAATTAGGACGAAAAATAAAATGTCTACGGGGATTTTCCATTATAAGTAAAATCAGTAGAATTGCGTGACGTCGGACGCTACCACGTCACAGTTTACTGTTGTTGACACAGAGAGCAAAATAGCGGCGGTCTGAAATTAACATGGGAATTTCCCGTAGACTTTTTATTTTCAATGTAGCAGTTTGACTACCTGTTGATCAAAAGATGATGTTAATGTTAATTTTCTGTTACGACTAAAGGAGCTAGCTAGGTCAACACTTGGAGACAATATAATAAGTCACGAAAATTCTTAAGATGACAGCTATAACCAAAACAGGGTGCTCTGGATTTAGTGAACAGGACAGTAGGCTGGGGTTACTCGGCTATATACAAGGTGTTAGCCCACAACACCTGGTGAGGCTCTAAGATGGTAATTATCCCTCCACCTGGCGCTCGTCAGATTCAATGCTGGTCAGTCCCATGCTTAACTGGCCATGAGTCGACGTACTAAGCGCTCTACCAACTGAAGTACGCCACACGACTGTGAACAATTAAGAAATGAGTAGACGTACCATAATGCTCAGTGATCGGGATAGGCAATAAGGTACAGTAAATGTCACAATGGCCCCATATCCTGGAACATCAATGTGCCATTTGCAAAATGAATGTGCCATTGTTCAAAATGAATGCGCCATGAGAAATTTGAAAAAAAAAAACCAAACAAACAAGAATATAGAAAGATCTGCATAACCGACCGCTCCAAATGTCTAGACAGACTTTTCTGTTCTAAAACATGGGAAATAGGGGGACACATTTGAACCAAACTGTCTCAAAGGATCGTCTTAAAGATTCGTGGCATGCTTTGATCCTAAATTTATAATTAAAAAATCCCCCCCCCCCAAAAAAAAATAAATTCTGCTATTAAAATTACAGTACATCCCAATCTAATGACGAAACTTTTATGAAACTTGCTTCACTGGTGAAGTCCATTTGTACGTACATTTGAAATAGGGATTGTTGCAATAGGAAATGATGGTGTTTTGAATAAATGACTGTCTGATGTATCAATTGATACGAAAAGTAAACAAATTAAATCGTATGCAGAACTTTTAATAGGTGAATATGGTGAAGTCATCACCACGTTGAATAAAAGAACGGAAGATTTCCACAATTTGTTTAAAAATCTAATGTGCCACATTGGCGCACTAAGTAAAATTTAAATGTGCCATTTTAGAATTAAATGTGACTATGGCGTAGGGCACATGCTTATCCTAATTACTGAATGCTACTGTAATCACTTTTGTGATTCTGGACCGTTTTGTTGTGCTGCTGTTGATTGATTGTCCTTATTACCATAATAAAACGGTCTGTGCCCAAATCACAAAAGGGATTAACTAGCAGTATGATTCATTTCGGACTGTGATCAAGTCTCGATCAAGTGGACTAATAAAGACCTGCATGAGTACAGGTAATTTATATTTAAAGACTATTTTTATTATATACTAATGTGTTATAAAGAAACACATAGGTCCGGAACAAAAACTGTCTGTCCGAAAAAATACGCAAATACTCCGTCCCAAAAATCTCTAAATGTACTTGTCAATTACGTTCTCATTACACTTTAAAACATAGAAAATGAAATAACAATCATGAAATGTTAACAAGAGTGTGATCAATTTCTCATGAGGGACAGAAAAGTATAAAAACTTATTGAATTTGAAGACGTTTAATATTTGTACCACTTGGTGAGTGACGTCACTGTTGGTGGACCAGGATCGAGTCCCCGAGGGCACATGTAGCCAAGTTTGATCAACTTTGGTTGATAGTTTCTTCAACGCATCGAAAATTTCTGTTATCAAAATTTCTTAAAATTTCTAAAACGTGGGTCCTGTAGCCTCATATCCAACCCATTCTACTTCAGTCTTTCGGTACATTTTTGGACATTATAACTATCACACTCTTTGGCCATATTACATTGTTTAGATTGAGTATCACTGGCGAAGGTTTAAAACCTGAAACGTGCATGTCTGGTCCATGCTGCAAAGTTATCTGTTCTTAAGTGATGCGATTGAATTTGATGATGTTTTAAAACATTGGCACTAGAACATTTGATTATATAACAAATAGACTTGCCAGAAGGCATCGGTCATTCGGCTATCGAGAAGAAATTTAAAAGCACCGGTCTGAACATAATTTTGCCTATAAGGACCAGCGGATTTACAGTGTATGACACAATAATTCAGATCACACAGCACAGTAAATAATTTGGAGAGCTTATTAATTGTGAATCTTCTCTATTTAAATAATGTATAGTTCGAATTTTTTTTACAGAAAAAGAGAACTCAGCAATTAGTTGAAGAGCTAAAGGACAGTACATGATGAATAATAATTTATGACAGAGAGTTTGGAAGTTCTTTTGTTTAATTATTCTTAAGTCAGATTTCTTTTCTGTTTAGAGACGTGAAAGATGAAAAGAGGGAAAAGAAAAAAATCACTCGGCAATGAGAGAAAAAGCAAAGGCTCCAAAAACGAGATTGTCATGCTGTCAGGAGACAGGGAACAGGAACCAGAGACATCTAGCCCAAAAAGACACGAGGCACCTGATTATTTGTCTCAGTTGTCTCTGGAGATACTATGTAAGATATTTAATTATCTACCAATCAGATACGTCATGCGTTTGGACTGTATGAGCACCAAGATGAGGGAGGCTGTTACGCTTCATCTGAGAGTCAGGAGGAGTATAGATCTGTCAGAACATAAACTCTACGGCTGGATGTCCGTTAAAATGACAGACTCGGCCCTGTACAATTTGTTGTCACGATGCCGTGATTTAGAGCTCCTCTATGGGTTCCATCCACCACAAGTATCCAATAGGAGACGACGTGGCCATAATTTACTCAGCATCCCAGGAATTGTTGAGAGCTTGAATTTGTGTAAGAGGTTACGAGGCATCGAGCTGTCTAACATTCAGGTATTAGAGGAAGTGCTATTCTACCATCCTAGAATACAAATATTAGGGACGTTTAAAAATCGGAATAAGGCATTTCCTTCTTTTGATTTGGCCCAACCAGCTCCAGTTCTAATCATGCCAGACAATCCGTACATCACATCTTACATCTGTCAGGGATTATCATTCCTAGTCTTAATCGTCTGGTACACGTCCGTCACCTTCAGTTGCGTTGGGTACAGCTTACTAGCCCACATCCTTTCAAGGACTTTGCGGCACCCAATCTACAGACTTTTGTTATGAGTCATTGTGCCGGCCCTAACAATGCCTTAAAGTATGTTCCACTCCTGGCAAACTTAGCAGCTGCACGGCATTTGATGAGACTGGATTTCATTGGCGTACCTTACTTAGGTAAGCAGCAGACTATGTTCCACTTTATGCATGACTGTCATCGCAGGCAAGCTAGGTCATATAAGATTTTCATGATGCTCAGAAATTTACATTTTTCAGATAAGTCATGGATTTCCACATCTGATTAATGTTTAATAACATTTTATTTGAATTCAGATTTTTTAACTATTTTAATTTGGACTTGATAATTTTAAATTGTTCTTATGATTTTTAGCTAGATAATGTAGCAATATGCAATTTACTGGAAGGCATGCACTATATTTCAAAGTTATACTAGAAGGTATCATATCTTATATTTGTATGCCATTTTATTCTGATATCATTTTGAATCAATCAACTAAATGACTTTATTTTAGGTGGACTTATACACCATATTGTACAGGATGGATGGGCTATGGGAGCATTCCGTTCTCTGCGCTGTGTGAGGTTTGGGACGTGTAAACATGCCCTAGAGACAGATCTGGGATGTCTAGCTATAACAGCCTCAGATAGGTAACAGTGCAAATGATCTAAATAAAGTCATATGGTATTGAAAATACTCCTTCATTAGACCTGAACCAAAAAATAATTTCTATGATGTCATTTTGTAAGTGTACGTGATTTTGTATAATGTAGGTTAAAATAGATCGGTTTAAAGTTCTCTTTATTTTGTACATTGTAGGTTAGAGGAGATCAGTATACAGCCATCTTTGTCCAGAGATAGCCTCTTTCTGGCTTTACAGCTGGCTGATGTCTGTTTTCCCCTCTTTGAGAGATTACATCTAGGCTTTGTCGATTCCTTCCCTGAGCCAGGTAATGGCAATCATGTTTGTTTCCCTCACTTGAGAGGTTATATCTCAGCTTTGTCGATCCCTTCCCTGATCGAGCCATATAATCACAATCACCTACATTAACTTTTCATTAGATGTTGTATTGTCACCTGCAATGCAAGGGTGACATACCGTATAACCAGAAATTTATACTATGCATATTATAAAACCTATAACATTGGGCATAACTATTGAATGGTAAGTGATAGGGCTTTCATATTTCACATGTGTATTCCTTGTGATAAGACCTTTCCACTGATTTCAAAACAATTGACCTTGTGACCTTGACCTTTGACCTACTTTTCAAAAACTTTAACATTGGGCATAATTTTGAATGGTAAGTGATAGGGCTTGGATATTTCACATGTGTATTCCTTGTCACAAGATTTTTCCCTTGATACCAACATCCTGACCATGACCTTTCACCTGCTTAACACATTCCACTCAGGAAAACATTAAATTTCTGTCACTCGTGTGAATTTTTATGTCTCACTCAGTAAATTGTGATAGAATCTGATTAGTCTTAGATACATGTAGGTACAGAGCGATGTTGAGTTTAGTCATGCATAATGATTAGAAAATTTGATGACAAATTTAACTGTATAGCTGATAGCTGGATGGTCCAATTTGTCATAATGATGACAAAATTTGATGACAAATTTAACTGGATAGCTGATAGCTGGATGGTCCAATTTGTCATAATGATGACAAAATTTGATGATAAAATTTGCTTTGTGGATTGGGAACTTCATAATGTTTGCACTACAAACTGATTGCTCATTTACCTTGATTTTATGGTACTTTAACTTATTTCTTTGTAGTACTGCCTGATTTGTATGCTTTTGCAAGGTCACATTAATTTTACTATTGTTTAGTTAGAAGAGCCAGTATAATTGTTAGGAGAAATTAATATGCTGGGTACAGTTATTGTTTAGAAAATTGAATTTAAATAATTTTTTGTCATGTACAAACATAAAAGTGATAAGATTAAAACATCTATGACATACCTTGTCCAAATCTCTACCTCATGTGAAGTAATTTGTTGTCAGTATGAAATCACTGTACATATAGCCTTTCAGGTACATGGACTAATGCCCAGCTACAGGCCCTAGGTCTAACTGAGACAAAAGAATCCCCAGCACTAATCACTATACATATAACCTTTCAGGTACATGGACTAGAGCCCAGCTACAGACCCTAGGTCTAACTGAGACAATAGAATCCCCAGCACTAATCACTATACATATAACCTTTCAGGTACATGGACTAATGCCCAGCTACAGACCCTTGCTCTAACTGAGACAATAGAATCCCCAGCACTAATCACTATACATAAAACCTTTCAGGTACATGGACTAATGCCCAGCTACAGGCTCTAGGTCTAACTGAGACAATAGAATCCCCAGCACTAATCACTGTACATACAACCTTTCAGGTACATGGACTAATGCCCAGCTACAGGCCCTAGGTCTATCTGAGACCATAGAATCACCGGCACTAATCACAGACATTGGTATGAGGGCAGTAGGAGGCTGCTTCCCATATATGAAACAACTGGAGATCTTTAATAGTCCATACATACATGATCCTACAACATGGTTCACTCCAGGTAATATTTATAAACTAAATGTTTTTTGTCTAAAAATATTTGATATTTAAATGTTATGTTTGTCATACAAGTATGATTTGGGTCTTAGCCAGATCCAAAGCTATCCATTTAAATGACAATTACATGTACAAAAAAGGAAGGGATCTTCAACAACACTCGACTGCAGCACCCACAGCAAAACCCCAAGACACCCAATCATGCAAAAACAAAAAGCAAGCATGCACAGAAAAAGTTGCAAAAGGGACAAGGAACACCAAATAACAGTCGCAGAAACACTACACATAAACCAACGAGACCAATGGGCAATCGGTGCCATATGCCACACTGGTAGCAGATGGTGTGGTTTAATCCAGATTACATGTGAACAACCCTCTTACTTTTCCGATAACCCAGAGGTCTAGAAGGATGTAAAATTGTGGTGTAAAATAACCTCCTCACTGTAAGATGACCATACAAACAGACAGCATTATGCAGGGGCCCAAGAAGCACACAGATGGATATGTAAATGGATATAAAAAGAGAAGGCATACGGAATACAGTCCATGCTCTGCTTGCTGTAGCGAGCTCATGCATGTTATCACCCGAAGAGTCCAACTGACATTCAGAGAGGACAGGTGGTCGGGGCCCTGTCTTCTCTAAAGAGGTTTAGACAGGGCCTGTCATGGAGTCCTGTTGTCACAGTCAGTCAGAGTGCAGTTCCTTAGAATGCGGTGGTACAAAGGTGTAGATTGATCCAGTACCAAGAAAAGTGTCTGTCTGATGACAGCTGCAGATCATATCCATGGTATCCATGGATCCTGCTTATTTTGTTTATTATGTCACCATAAAAGGCAGGTTGTGAAATACCCAAAGTAATATACTCTGATGCTTGTATGGGTCCGAATTTCAAAAGAAGCTGACAATAATTTTTGTAAATTTTTCAGAAAGTCTTTACTAGTTTGTGAAAGCGAAAACCTTGACCTAAAAGATTATTAGTAATTTATAAATTTCTACTATTAAAATCCAAAACATCAGTACTGTATATGCTCTAGCGTACCGGATGAGCTGTGTAATGTAAATACCACATGACAGTAATCAAGTAACATCATCTGAAGTTGAAGAGAAACCCTTTGATGCAGATGTACAAATATAAGTTTTCTCCTCTCGATCAAATCACCATTTTATAAGTTTGGACAATTGATGATTTATTTTGTCGCGAGGAAGCGTGGTGTAGATTTCATTTTGTCAATCATATCCCCTGAATTTTTAGCCGAGTTGCAAAACTCGGCTCTTAATTTGATGTGAGACGAGTGGGCGGGCGGGCGGTTGGGCGGGCGTCTGGGCGGGCGGGCGTCTGGGCGGGCGGGCGGGAGGGAGGGCGTCAACAATTGGTTTCCGGACTATAATTCAACTACGAAAGAGGCTATAACAATGAAACTTCATACACTTACTCACCATTAGTCAAGGATGAGCCCTATTGATTTTGGGGTCAAAAGGTCAAAGGTCAAGGTCACAGGACTCAGATGATTGAAAATGGTTTCCGGACCATATTTCAGCCTGTATTGCACCTATAATCATGAAACTTGCCAGAAATGTTTCCCTTGAATCAAGGATGAGGCCTATTGATTTTGGGGTCAAAAGGTCAAAGGTCAAGGTCACAGGACTCTGTTGATTGAAATTGGTTTTCGGACCATATTTCAGCCTGTATTGCACCTATAATCATGTAACTTGCCAGAAATGTTTCCTGTGAATAGAAAATGACCACTTTTGATTTTGGGGTCAAAAGGTCAAAGGTCAAGGTCACAGGACTCTGATGATTGAAAATGGTTTCCTGGCCATATTTTAGCCTGTATTGCACCTAAAGTCATGAAACTTGCCAATAATGATTCCCATGAATCAAGAATGACCCCTATTGATTTTGGGGTCAAAAGGTCAAAGGTCAAGGTCACAGGACTCCGATGATTGAAAGTGGTTTCCGGACCATATTTCAGCCTGTATTGCAATTATAATCATGAAGCTTGCCAGAAATGTTTCCCATGGATCAAGGATGACCACTATCAATTTTGGGGTTAAAAGGTCTAAGGTCAAGGTCACAGGACTAAGATGATTAAAAATGGTTTCCCGACTGAATTTGAGCCTGTATTGCACCTATAATCATGTAACTTGCCAGAAATGTTTCCTGTGAATAGAAAATGACCACTTTTGATTTTGGGGTCAAAAGGTCAAAGGTCAAGGTCACAGGACTCTGATGATTGAAAATGGTTTCCTGGCCATATTTTAGCCTGTATTGCACCTAAAGTCATGAAACTTGCCAATAATGATTCCCATGAATCAAGAATGACCCCTATTGATTTTGGGGTCAAAAGGTCAAAGGTCAAGGTCACAGGACTCCGATGATTGAAAGTGGTTTCCGGACCATATTTCAGCCTGAATTGCAATTATAATCATGAAGCTTGCCAGAAATGTTTCCCATGGATCAAGGATGACCAATATCAATTTTGGGGTTAAAAGGTCTAAGGTCAAGGTCACAGGACTAAGATGATTAAAAATGGTTTCCCGACTGAATTTGAGCCTGTATTGCACCTATAATCATGTAACTTGCCAGAAATGTTTCCAGTGAATAGAAAATGACCACTTTTGATTTAGTGGTCAAAGGGTCAAAGATCAAGGTCACAGGACTTAGGTTATTGAAAATGGTTTCCAGACCATTTTTCTTTTGCTTAAGGTTCCTGCACCCTAATAGACAACTTTCGGTTAAAATTTTCACAACATTTCGCCATTTCCAACAAGTACCGATGATTTTATCATCGCAAATGTTCGTACATAATAGCATCATTTTTACAAATGGTACCATGTAAACAAGAAAAATTAGGACATAAAGTATTCTGTATGATGAGATTGAAAATCTGTATCCTTGAAAATATATTACACGCTGATATAGAATAAAGAGAAGACCATTTCTTGATCCAGAAATTTTCATTTAGGACCACAACATGTTGTTACAAACCATACACATTTCATGTTAGTCTGCATATTCATACTTACATTCCAGTTTTGCAACTCGGCATTTTGCATCTTCGATGCATTTTGAGCTTATTAATAGACCATTGAGGTTCCACCGAGATGTTATATCATACAAGTATGTACAAGTATATGACTTTGTTAAGACAATACTACATAGTTTGAAGCATTACAGATGTAGTATTTGTAAATAAGACTCTTTGATTAATTTGTGTACATTAATCTTATTTCAGGTCAAAGTGCTTGGGGTCGCCTGACAGACCTCACCTTGATATGCTGTCACACCTTAAAGCTGAGAGAATTCTGTGAGTTTGTATCCCTCCTTCCTGTCCTTACCTCCTTACAACTGGAGAGCATGTTCAGAGAACCTCCTAAAGGTTGCTCAAGGTAAGACCTTATTATTGATAGTAGGCATGTTGTGAGAGTCAGCCAAAAGTTGCTCAAGACCTTATTACATCTTTGGGGTATGTTCATAGAGCCTCTTAAAGTATGCTGAAGGTAATACATTTGTACTTTATTGCATGTAGAGGAAATGTCATAAGGACCTCACGAAGGTTGCTCAATACAGCCAGAGTTTTTTTACAGAAAACCTCACAAATACATGTAAAGCTCAAGGTAAGACCTCATTACAAAGGTTTCTCATGCCGAGACAATATCAAAGTTAGATGACCTATCAAGTTATCCCCAAAAAGTTACCTTAAAGCCAAATAGTATGTACATGTATGTACAGAGAAACTCTGTCTAGTTTGCCAAGCTGAAGCTGCATTATGATTAGAGGGTCTTTAACACTTATATATATATCACTTTTTCATAAATGATCCCATTATACTTTTAGAATTAAAATATGTATCAAAAGCAGCATCAAAATGTTGAATGAATGGTGAACAGATAATTAAAGATGTTAGATGGAATTCATTGATATAGGATATTGTAGAATGTTGTGTAGTTATGAACATTTGTTTTTAGCTCTACTGGTCAAAGACCAGTCGAGCTTATGCGATTGCCCTGTGTCCGGCGTCTGGCCGTCTGTCTGTCTGTCTGTCCGTCCGTTAAACTTTTCTTGTGAGCGCGAATCCTCTGAATCTGTGAATAGTACAAAATAAATTCTTTTTGCATTATAATGGGCCTGTGGTCTAGTTGTGCACCTGATATTTTGTTTGAACCCCTGACCCCCAGGGTCTTGGAAAATGGTTGTGGTCATTTTCTCCTATGTAACTCTATGTAATCTTGTGAGCACCAATTCTCAGAAAGTATAATTGATAGAAAGATAATTGTTTTTGCTTTATTCTCTGTCTGTGGTCTAGTTGTGCACCTGATATTTTGTTTGAGCCCCTGACCCCCAGGGTCTTGGAAAATGGGTGTGGTCATTTTCTCCTATGTAACTCTATGTAATCTTGTGAGCACCAATTCTCAGAAAGTATAATTGATAGAAAGATAATTGTTTTTGCTTTATTCTCAGTCTGTGGTCTAGTTGTGCACCTGATATTTTGTTTGAGCCCCTGACCCCCAGGGTCTTGGAAAATGGGTGTGGTCATTTTCCCCTATATAACTCTATGTAATCTTGTGAGCACCAATTCTCAGAAAGTATAATTGATAGAAAGATAATTGTTTTTGCTTTATTGTCAGTCTGTGGTCTAGATGTGCACCTGATATTTTGTTTGAACCCTTGACCCCCAGGGTCTTGGAAAAGGGGTGTGGTCATTTTCTCCTATATAAGTATGTCATCTTGTGAGCACCTATTCTCAGAAAGTATAATTGATAGAAAGATAATTGTTTTTGCTTTCTTATCAGTCTGTGGTCATGTTGTGCACCTGATATTTTGTTGGAGCCCCTGACCCCCAGGGTCTTGGAAAAGGGGTGTGGTCATTTTCTCATATATAACTCTATGTAATTTTGTGAGCACCTATTCTCAGAAAGTATAATTGATAGAAAGATAATTGTTTTTGCTTTATTCTCAGTCTGTGGTCTAGATGTGCACTTGATATTTTGTTTGAGCCCCTGACCCCCAGGGTCTTGGAAAAGGGGTGTGGTCATTTTCTCCTATATAACTCTAAGTAATCTTGTGAGCACCTATTTTCAGAAAGTATAATTGAGAGAAAAATAATTGTTTTTGCTTTATTCTAAGTCTGTGGTCTAGTTGTGCACCTGATATTTTGTTTTAGCCCCTGACCCCCAGGGGGTAGGAAAATGGGTGTGGTCATTTTACCCTATATAAGTCTACGTAATCTTGTGAGCACCAATTCTCAGAAAGTATAATTGATAGAAAGATAATTGATTTTTCTTTATTTTCAGTCTGTGGTCTAGATGTGCACCTGATATTTTGTTTGAGCCCTTGACCCCCAGGGTCTTGGAAAATGGGTGTGGTCATTTTCTCCTATACTTGTGAGCACCAATTCTCAAAAAGTATAATTGATATAAAGATAATTCTTTAAGCATTATTCTCAGTCTGCGGTCTAGTTGTGCACCTGATATTTTGTTTGAGCCCCTGACTCCCAGAGGGTAGGAAAATGGGTGTGGTCATTTTCTCCTATATTACTATGTAATCTTGTGAGCACCAATTTTCAGAAAGTATAATTGATAGAAAGATAATTGTTTTTGCATTATTCTCAGTCAGTGGTCTAGATGTGCACATTTTATTGTTTGAGCCCCTGACCCCCAGGTTCATGGAAAATGGGTGTGGTAATTTCCGTCTATGCATGTATAACTCTATCATGTAATCTTTTGAACACCAATTCTCAGAAAGTATAATTGATAGAGAGTTAATTCTTTTTCCATTATGTAATCATTCTCTGGTCTTGTATTTTGTTTGAGCCCCTGATCTCAGGGTCTTGGAAAAATGAGATTAATTTAAGCAAACAACCAGGAGAGCTTCAGTCTCATCAGAGACTTCTGGTTTGATAGTGTTGTGATTCATGATGCATTGTTTGTAGAGTTGGTCTCAGTGCTGGGACAGGGATGGGGCTCACTTCATCTATGATTTTCAACCAGCACCTCAACACAAATAATGCAACCAACAACAATCAACAACAGAATGCTGTTAACAACCAGCAACAAAATGCTGCAAACAACAACCAACAACAGAATGCTGTTAACAACCAACATCAAAATGCTGCAAACAACAACCAACAACAGAATGCTGCCAACAACCAAGAGCAGAATGCTATAAACAACAACCAACAACAAAATTCTGTAAATGACAATCATCAACAAAATGCTGTTAACCTCCAACATCAAAATGCTGCAAATAACCAAGAACAAATTGCTATTAACAACCAACATCAAAATGCTGAAAATCACAACCAGCAACAAATTTCTATGCACAATAATGAACAATCAAATATTGGAAACCAACAACAAAATGTTATAAACAACCAAGACTCAAACATTTTAAGTGATGTGGAACAAGAAAATGTAGCAAATACACATCAGAAAGAAAATGATGGAAATGAACATCAACACAATGTTATAAACAGCAGCCAACAACAATGTGCTGTAAGTGAAAACAATCGGCAAAAATCACGAAATATGGATGCTCCTGAAAAAGTCAAAAACTTGAATATAAAAAGTGAATTGACTGATAGTGAATGTATGAAAACTGATTCACATAAATGTAATTCAGTGAATAATGATGCTGATAAAGACAGTTTACATGTGCATAGTGACAACAAAGATATCGGTAATAAAAGACATACAGAAGGATCTTTAATTCATTGTCAGAAATATAACAAAGTGTTTGATGCAAGATCTTTAACCAATAAGCCTTTAACAAACTCTGAGAGTGAAAATCTATGTAAAGTAAACCAAGAAGGATCTAGTGTCTCTAATTCTGATGTAAAATTTGATCAAGATAAAGATAAAGTCTCCAAAAATGGAAGTATGTCATTGTCTGATACAACTGCTTCATCTACATGTACAAAGGACGCGACGTCGAGTGCCGGCTTTGTGGTTATAGAGAATGATCCTCTTGATATTTCTGATGTGTGTATGCCATCTCGACATCTTAATGAAACAGATGATAAATATCGATTTGATACAGAAAGTACAGTTTCTAATGATGGTAACTTTCAACAGTCAACTTTTACAAAGGAAAAACCTGTGAATTTTGTAAATATACGTGGATCTCATTTTGTGTTTGATACGAGTAAGGAAGATATAATATCCCAGATAATCTCAGCAGCAGAAATATCTCAGATTTGTGTTCCAAGTGACTCGTGTTCAACATTCTCTGGAAGTGTGGTTAATTGTTTAAAAAGTAATGATAGTTACAATGATGATGAACAGGCTGGAAGTAGTAAAACTGTTTCTGTAAATGAGAATAAAAAGTCTGATAAGATAGAACGGGTTGAAAATGGTCATGTGTATGAAACAAGAAAGAATAGCAACAGAAAAGATGAATCTCAGGGAAGCAGTAATGGACTACCAACAAGAAAGACAATGTCAAATGTGAAGGTCACACCTGTCACATGTACGTCTATCAAATACGTAGAACCAACAAGGTACTCGAGGTTTGCTGGGTTGTTTGATGAAGACAGTGAGGATGAGAGATCCCCTCCTCAAAGACCTCGTAGGTCACCACCTGTCACAAGGTCAAGGAGTCTGGAGACAGCCTCTGGGTCAAGGTCATCAGTTACAAGGAATAAAAAAACAAGCATACCAAAAACTGAGAGCAAAGTTACAGATGCAAACAACCCGAAAGGGAAAAGTAAAGTGAAGTCAAATTTAAAGAATTCTACAGAGGAACAATGTTGTAATTGTGAGAAAATACCAGACCAAATGGTAACAAGGGGGAAAAGTCTGTATGGGAAGAAAAAGGGACTGAAGAGAAAAAGTGTGCCAAATGTTTGCTCCTGTAAATGTAATACGACTCAGAAAAATACCAACATGGGAGATAACTCTGTTATAGACAGTGAAGGTGACTGTAGCTATAGCAAGAAAGGTAGAAATGAAAACAGTACAAGCTACCCAACTACACATAAAACGGCTAAGGTCAAGGATACATGCAACAACGTACGAAGTGAAAGTACATGTAAGTCAAACAAGGAGTATTACAATGAGTCCAAAAAAGTTCAGACACAGACAAGGGAAGAGGAATCATCTACTGCTGGCAATGTGACATACAGTAGCAAGGGAACGCAGGTCAAGCCTGTCGACATACCTAAAACACTGATCAAATCTGAGGAATCGGCTGTAAAGTTTGGGAATACAAGTAAGTCATTGTTATATCATAACTGTGATGATAATAAACACAAATACTTCTACTCTCCAAATGTCAAAATTGTTTGATTCTACTCGAATCTATTGAGAACATTTTGATTTCCACTCACCATTTTATTCTACTCGGATCTGTTGAGAACATTTTGATTTCCTCTCATCTTTTCTAAGACCTACATTGTAAGTGATTTCTTGTATTTTATAAGCAGGAATAGAAGGTGCTATACATACATGTAATAGATAAGCTGTAATAAGATTTATGTTTGGTCATTTCAGAGAGGAAGGGAGGGAGAAGGAAGTCTTACTGTGGTCCTAAACATAACATGTGTGATAAAATGACCAGTACACATGATCCTGTTGTAGAACATGACTTTGAACAGGTAACATTCTTATATACATGTATATTTGCCTCAATGTCTACTGATGCAGTGATTTCTGATGAAATAACAGTTTTAAAATACCCTACTACTTGCAGAAAAAATCATCAGAATGAAATATATGTATATTGTATATGATCTCATTAATCTTTGACATATTGTTTAAGATTAGTTGATTAATGTTAGATTGTGTCATAAGTATGTTTAACCTTGAACTTACACATCATCCTACAATCCTGGACTTTACTTTGTAGGAATGATTTTCCACTTGAATGATATATTTGTGTAGAAATTGCAATATTGGGCCAAATAGAAGAGCAATACTGTACCAAACTATTAAATTAATGTACATGTATAAAAATCATATAAAGTTCACCCAGTTTCATTTTTAGCTCGATGGGAAGAAAAAGTCCGGAGAGCTAATGCCATACCCTCGGCGGCGGCGTCATTGTCGTCATCCGTAGACAAAACTTTAACTTGGGCTTGAACTATAAGAGTTAGGGTTTTGATATTTCACATGTAGATACCTTGTGACGAGACCTTTCATTTGAGACCATGACCTTTGAACTAGTGACCTTGACCTTGGACTTTGACCTACTTTTCAAAAACTTTAACCTGGTTTCTGACAAAAACCTGTATAGGCGAGCTATGTTATCTTTGATTACCCTATGTTTTATGGTGTTGATTAGTATACTAAGAGCATCCGTGCATTGTGTTCCAAATTTGCTCCAATGATGTATTTTATTAGTGAGCTTTTGACTTGACCTACATTCTCTGTAAGACTTATTTCCCTTTTTACCAACTAATAAGGTGATGTTACATGTATCAAACCCAAACTTTGGATGAATCTAAATATCAAGTTTCACAAAGTGACCTTGACCTCTGGTTTCTTAAAACTAGTGTTATAAATCAGAATAGGTCAATTTCAACAAACTTTATACATGTATTTGTATACAGTATCAATGTACAAAATTACTGTCATCTCTCTCTACACAGGTTCTACACATCAAGTCCAAGACCTTGACATCTCTCTCCATATCTATGGTTGGAGTGACAGATATCATACTTGACAACTGTATTGAACTTTCCAGAGTTACAGGTATATATATATCTTAAGGTATTGTATGTTTGGGGTTATATACTAAACTCCCTATCAATCTGTCTGTCTGTCTATCTAACTCTCTGTCCGTCTGGTTAAGAAGTTCTTAAAGAAGATATCTATTCAAATTTAAGTGATAAGGCTTTCATAATTCACAAATTCACCATAACAAGCTCTACATTTTGATACCAAGACATTTGATCTAGTGACCTTGACCTTAAACTTTGACCTAAGAGCAGTTTTTGGCTAAAAAGTTCTTAAAGCAGATATCCTTTCAAGGCCTCTATATTTCATACACACATTTACTGTAACAATTAACACATTTTAATATCCAGATATTTGACTTAGTGACGTTGAACTTCAACCTTAATACAGTTATTTGTTCAGAAGTTAAGAATTTCAAAGCAGATTTCTCTGTAAGTGTATAAGTAATAGGACTATCACATTTCATACCTGCATTCATCTTAAAACAAGTACATGTACAACATTTTGAAACAAATATTTTTGACATAGTGACCTAGACCTTAAACTCTGACCTTTAATCATGATAAAAGTATTCGGGTTATAAAATTTTGAAGGCAGCATACTAAGTACGAAATTTTTATGCCAAAGCATTTAATCCTGAATGAGAGTTTCAATTTGAACAATTCAATGTCACGTCATAAATGGACTTGTTAAGAAAAATACATCCCGCTGGGGATATAATTCATCATTTTAGGGCAGTTCTAGTTTGCTTTTAAGAAAACTTTATAGATGTATTTCCATTTATACACACGTATAATTTCACTTTTTATGTCTGTGTAGGGCATGCTTGTAGGGTTCTGAAAAAAGTCAGTATTACCAATTCATCCAAACTGAAGCTATGTGATTTCACACACTGTGCCAAGCTAGACGAGACCTACCTGTCCATGCAGGTAGCAACTCAGGAGCCAAACAGGAACAAAGTTGTATATCTGAGACCAATGCACCAGGTATATGTATAGCTTTTCGTTGTTATTTACATGAAAAATAAAAATTAAACATGCAAACAAGATCATTATTGCATATATGCACGAGAAAGATTACATGTGTGACAAAATATAAATTGAAAAAAAAAATTCTCCCAGGAAATGAGATTGAGAATTATTCTAGAATTCTGAAAATTGAGAAAATGGAGTGAATTTTGTTAAAATTACAAACAAAAATTTGATTAGTAAAGCAGAATAGCAATGTTTAGACTAATGTAAGAAATCTTTTTCTCACACTATACAGCATGTATCTTGAATTACTTCAAAGATTTGTCCTGAAAAATGTTTTGTCATATGCATCAGGAAAATTAATTTAATCTTCTTTACAATCTTTGTAGCATTTCTTTAATTAGATTTTTTGTCCAACAGATAGACCGTCATCTCCTGGAGCGTTCACTGTTTTCCAGTAAGAATGTTAACTATAGCTTATGTGTGATATACGACTACAGTAAACTGCCAGGAGAAACCAGGGAAAACAAAACTAGAGTGGCCACGTGGGGAGATTTCTTCTCATCTATTAATCTGTACGTGTCATGAATTGGTTATTTATATCTTATATACATGTATATATATCTTATGGGTACAATTGTATCATATAACTAACTTTAGAAAATGAAAAACGAAGGGGAAGTGTTTTTCATGAAAACAGATGACGATATTGATATTACATGCACCTAGATGTATTTAGTTATAAAATGCTTGTCTATAATACAATAAACATCATCTTTCAGTGATCTGTTAGAGGAGAGTGACTTTTTGGAGCGTAGTAGTGCAGACTGGACTCCCAGGTATCCATGGGGACGACAGATATATACAATGAATGGTACGTGTTAGGAATAAATAAATTTCATTACCATTTTCTTGGTACATCATGAATGGTATGTACCAGGAAAAAATAAAAGTCATATTGGCATTTACTTGGTAATTCTAGTTTGAAGCAATAAGGTAGTGTGACTCTTCAAAACATTCCTCAAGTTGTTTTATAGTGAGATGTGTTTACTCAGAATACTGTGGTAGTATATGTAAGTGTGAAAATAAATTATGTCAGAAGCAAGGCATATGTCAATGAAGGCAACTTGAGGCGAGGGCTTTTCTATCATTTTTTTAAACATCACAAACTTGTAAATGTTAAACAGACAAGAATTTTTTTTTGTTTATAATACATAACATGCAGAAGTGTAAACGTTCGCCGTCCCGCGGACCTAGTGAGGCTCGAACCAGTGAAATTGGCCCTCTAGACGACAGCACCGATAGCTTTAATACAAAGTTATGTAAAAAAAATCTATTCAGAATTGTTGGTATTCTTGTTCTTGTTGATTGATACTCAGTTAATCTCATCTTGATTTGTTCCCTCAGATATGTTAAACAATGTCAAGATTGATGTTTTATTATACATGTACATTGTATGTCAATAAAATAGTTTCATGAATTTAAAACATTCAATCTATCAGTTATATTTTGTACTTTTGTCCTACAGGTTTAAATGAAAATAGGAGCAGGTGGGAACTGGTTACAGATTTGCCATGGTTACGACCTTTAAGTGAATGTCCTGACCTTTCACCAAGGCTTCTATTAGCTACAGATGTAAAAAGTAATCCATTTTCACGAAATGTAAATTTATAATTAATTGGTAGACATACCGCATAACCATCATTTTTCAGCAGTTTCAGATTTTGTGATATGGCTAAACATTTTTTCACAACTATTTTTCATTTATTTCTAAAAATCTCTGAAATGCACTGACACAAACACTGTCAAGAACTGTAAATGAATTACTGTACCTAATAATTAAATTCTGTGTTTACTGTTTAGAGGGAGTTTACAACCCAGCATCCAAGAAGCATTACAGCATGGGTATGACTCCACAGGTTATGGAGGATCTGAATGAAGTGATGGTGGATCAAATGGTGGAGGGACTACCTCTTCACTGTTACTCCTGTATCGTTTATGTCAGCCTGTCTGATGTATCAGGAAGACCTAGCTATGACCCGTACTTTTCTGGCACACATAAAAACTAGTAACACTAGTAATATTTATCAGTGATAACCATAGACTGTGGTACTCATTAAAACTACACCAGTACCATTTGGTAATGGCAGACTGAAAAATGTCTGTGCCAACTTTTACATCTGTAACAGGTAATTACCAAAAGTATATTTGTGCAATAATTCTTAATTAAACTAATTTGTCATAAAGATTGTACATGAAGTACATGATGCATACATTCAAGTAGTTTAAATTAAGGATGAAATGTTTACACACATACACGGAGTTGCGTTGTTTTGTGACTGTAAACGTTTACATAATTTCTAAATGTGTACATGGACTACTATACAATCATACACTTGGAGGGTCTTCTTTAATATCTTTATTACTCTAAAAAATAAGTAGTCAATCATACACATTGATTTCCTTCGTGTAGTTGGGCAGTGGCGTTGATCATTACGGAGATTCTTCATTTAACAATCATATCAAAATTAGAAGAAAAGCTGTCTAGTACCACTGAAATTCAATCTGATCCTGGAGAGACGATATCTCCGACAAAATCGACACCTCTGCTAATGTCTTTTTCTCCGTCACTGCTGTCTTTTTCTTTGTCACTACCGCCCCCTTTCTCAGTGTATGCCTTCCCTTAATCTGATGTCCTCTTCGTCAACACAACCGACATTTTTGTAACTAAAATAACAGCAGGTTTGTTTGTTTACAGATGTTTTTATAGTTTTTAGTTTTGTTTGAATCTTTAAAAGTTGCTTTATTGTTAACAAAGCATCAACATACCTTAATTAAGGTTATGAATTAAATCTAGTCAAGCATAGCTATAAGGCCATGTAAAATAAAATCTATGTTTCTCAGACACCGCCGCGCGCTATAATTTGCCGCCGACGAGACGTTTTTTTATTGCAACTTCAGAAAAAAATATACCCCGTGTCTCATCCTCGATCGTCGATTAAAAACGAAATATCCATTTATTTCATTGTCCTTTAAAATTGTCAAAACTGTACCCGATGAATAAATACTTTTAAAAGCCCGAATAAATCACGGCGCGTTCCATATTTACGTTACGGGTAAAGACTTTATCCACGCGCCGTTTAAAGGGAATTGTATAGGATATACTAACAACGTGCCGCGGACACTTGGACGACTATTATTCGCGTGTTTAATACATCGAGTGTTACATGTATTATATTTACATTCCTACTGTGTTTCCCTTATATAAAGGTACCAAACCAACTGTTGCTTTATTTCTCGATAATCGCAAGAGCCTATCACGTGACTTTAGAACTTACGCGGATTAATTTCTAATAAATACCCATTTTATTTATTGCTTTAATACAGATTCAAAACATATATCCATTATCAAACGACGCGGTCTACCACCAGTGATTAAATGTGTCAAAATCTAGGTCACCCACATGTACACTTCCAAGAAGTGTGACGTAGTAAGTCGATCACGCGTCAGTAGACGAAGTTCAAGGACGAACTGCATTGTTGTCTGCATAAAGATGCCGTGTTTGGATGAGCGAATATTCACTTCAGGCATAAGTGGATCAAAATTCAGTATTTAGGATGAGGATTTGATTCACTTGTGTCATTATCAACATTGAATTTATCTTTGCTTCTTATGGATTCATAATATCAGAAATACTTCGAGTATCAGCGAATCTTTAGCCATGATGTTGAGGTAAGTCATGAAAACACCGAAAGTTTTCGCGTTTTCGACGGCTGTACTCGACTTTTGCATTATTCTAATTACTTCCAGATGAAATAGGGTATTTACAGAAGTTTGTATACAATAATACCGACTGATTTCATATGTCTAAGCAGTTTAACAGTGTGTTAAAAAGAGTTTTCAAAAGTTTTCCCTTCAGTTTTGTGAAATTTCTCCAGTTTATCTCTCCGCCATGTCTGAATTATGTTGGACAAAAGTCACGAATTTTCATGATTCAATTTTCTTCAGTTTTTTAAATTGAAATGTTCAAAATACAGCAGGAGGACAAAATTCAGTTTCTCATTTTTCAACAACGTTTCCGTACAGAAGGTACTACTTCGAATCAAGCGAAAAACGTCGAAAGTTCGTTTGCTCTTAAGTCAAATGGCGTTCTCCCTCCGCAATGATATTTCAAATGTAAAGAAACTGGATAAAAAATTGGCAGAAATAACTTAGTTAACACGTAAAATGTTAATATAAGGATTGTTTTTCAGCTTTTGCGCTTTATCGGTGTGTATTGGCAGTAGGGAATGGAAACAAAATTCATGAAAAGCACTTCGTGCTTTACATATTTTGTTTCCATTCCCTACTGCCAATACACACCGATAAAGCGCAAAAGCTGAAAAACAATCCTTAAAAAACGTTCGTATAGTTTTCTTTATTGATCTCCACAGCATATGTAAATACCTATACCGAACAATAGCAAGTGTCCATTGTAATACTTCCGAATCTATTAATAATGACAAGTATAAGCAAGGACCGCCGACAAACGCAAAAGAAACGTAGTTAAATCCTTAAATCTATGAATAAAAGAATGTATATTGTACCCGGGCCGTGTACATTATTTTATCAGACGGTGGTTAATGCTGAACACTTCATTCGATTTCTAAAGATTATGCTTCATCCAGACTTGACTTCCGAAGAAAAACGCTATCGGCCAAATTTTTATTTACCATATGAACGGATCCATCCGAGGAAGTGAGGGATCGTATTTAATTTGAACTGGGTTTAAACAAGATGTGAGCAAACACATGTACTGTAACAGCCGTCGAGTCTCTTAAGCGATTCTACTAAATACTCACGGCAATCAAAACATGTCATACTTCGTATATCAAATTTTGAATCGATTAGCTTGATGAGCTACGACTCCCCGTTCTCAAAAGGAATACTAGTAGGTTATTTTACTTTAAAAAAAAAATCAACTTATTTACAGGAGAAAGCCATAAATTTTAATGTACATGTACCATTATTTTGACTGACGATTCAAACACAGTTTTCTATGAAGAAAAACGGGGGAGGGGGCAGCATAAGATTTTTTGCCTTACATGAATAATGGGGAGGGGGGGACAAGGCAGACGACTTCTTTGCCTTACATGAATAATAAGAGCACTCTTGATGGAAAAAAAAACAAAAAATAAAAACCCTTCCTACCTTGCCACTTTTTTAGACCCAATTATCTGAGAAACATTGAATTTATTTTACATGGCCTAAGTCGTATCTTTACATGTATGTCAACTTTGACAATGTCTGCAATTAAGCACTCGTAACTAGAAATCACTCAATAATTTACAATAAAAATAAAGAGAAGAGTTTAAATGTTTATGTTTCGTTGGCCTCTTCCCTGTACACGTTTAGTCAATGTTTCACCCTTGCTTGAAATATACAAGTAAATATAATTCTGTTATGATGTATAATGATAATTAATAAGTTTAATAAATAAAGAGATGCTTCCTCTCGATAAGGGAATGAAATTAATGATATGATGAATGAATATGATCTCTGAATTCATCATGGTAAACTACATGAATTCTGTTATATTATACATTATCTTCTGATAAACATTAGAAATGTCACTTTCATGTATGAAAATTAAATTTGATACAGTATAAAGCATTTTACATTGTATGACAATATATGAAATTGCATGAATTTGCAGGAAAATTTTCAGGGATCAGAAAATCTGTAATTAGAAGGGAAAAACAAATATTGATAGATTTTTTAGCCATAAAAAATTCCATTATGCATGTTCATGTCTCCATATTATGTTTGGATGTACATTTTTGTATCATATAATTTTTTAGAAGACGATATGAATTGAATTGAATTCTGTTTCTACTCATACATGTACATGTGAATTGAATTGAATTCTGTGTCTGCTTATATGTAAATTGAATTGAATTCTGTTTCTGCTTATATGTGAATTGAATTGAATTGAATTCTGTTTCTGCTTATATGTGAATTGAATTGAATTCTAATTCTGCTCATATAATTTCATTATAATGTTTGAGATTTACTACACTATCTAAAGATTTACAACCATTAAATAAACATTTGAAACGACAATTGATGTCAGTCTTATGTATGCAATATCACTATCTGACTAAAATTCAGCAATAACTTAACATATTTCTCAATAGAATTTTTTTTAGATTTTTTTTACTGTCACTGATCTAGTTGTCTGTATGTCACTCGTCACTGACTACATTAGGTATTAGGTATCATGTGTGTTGTTATTATTACTTACGTGATTATGTTCCTGACTGAATATTTATTTTAATCAATGATTGATATGATTACTCCTCAATGATATCTCTATATTATAGCTTATTATGTTTTTGCTGGATTAAGATTGCATAATTAATAAAATGTCAAATTAATACATGAATGGTTTTTATGATATTTCTAAAATATGTGAATGCTCAATATATGAATATGATTGATCTGCTAAAGTATACTTATTTGCCTTAGCCATTCATTCATTTGACTCTCGAAATGGAATACTGGAGGCAAAATTCAAGGCGTTTAGAGTCGAGCTTATGCGATCGCCCTGTCCGGTGACCGTCCGTCTGACCGTCCATCCCTTAAACTTTTGTTGTGAGCGCGAATCCTCTGAATCTGTTGAATAGCACAAAATAAATTCTTTTGGCATTATAATTGACCTGTGGTCTTGTTGTGCACCTGATATTTTGTTTTAGCCACTGACCCCCAGGGTCTTGGAAAAAAGGATGTGGTCATTTTTTCCTATATAACTCAATTAATCTTGTGAACACCAATTCTCAGAAAGTATATTTGATAGAAAGATTATTGTTGAAGCATTATTCTCAGTCTGTGGTCTAGATGTGCACATTTTATTTCATTTGAACCCTTGACCCACAGGGTCTTGGGTAAAATGGTTGGGGTCAATTTCTCCTATTTAACTCAATCTTGTGAATACCAATTCTCAGAGAGTATATTTGATGGAAAGATAATTGTTGAAGCATTATTCTCAGTCTGTGGTATAGATGTGTACCTTGTATTTTATTTGAACCCCGGACCCCCAGGGTCTTGGGTAAAATGGTTGGGGTCAATTTCTCCTATTTAACTCAATCTTGTGAAAACCAATTCTCAGAAAGTATATTTGATGGAAAGATAATTGTTTTAAAAGCATTATTCTCAGGCTGTGGTCTAGATATGCGCCTTTTATTTTGTTTGAATCCCTGATACTCTGGGTCTTGGAAAATGGGTGTGGTAACTATGTAATCTTGTGAGCACCAATTCTCAGAAAATTTAATTGATAGAAAGATAATTGTTGAAGCATTATTCTCAAAAAATGGGTGTGGTAATTTTCTCCTGTTCATGTATAACTTTTTCATGTAATCTTGTGAACACCAATTCTTTGAAATTATAATTGATAGGGAGTTAAATCTTTTTTCCATTACAATGTATATTAATAATTCTCTGGTCTTGTATTTTGTTTTAGCCCCTGATCCCCAGGGTCTTGGAAAATGGGTGTGTCATTTAGATTAATTCAAGCAAACAACCAAGAGCTTCAGTCTCCTCAGAGATCGACTTGTGGTTCCTAAGCTTTTTGTTTATAAAGAAAAAAAATGCATCTCCTTTAATATATATGTTACAGGTTTTTAGATTTTAAGAGAAATTGTGTACCAAAAAAAGGGGGGTATTACACATAACTTCTGGGGGATAACTTGTTCAAACTTCACAAAATGTTTTGCATGATGTGAAGGTAATATTAGGGTTAAAGGTCGAGGTAATTCATGATCATTTCTAAAAGGTAAACTTAGACACTCAAAAAATCAAACTTTTGTTAGTAAAATTATTGTGATCTGGGAGCATCCATCAGTTTTACTGATTTTGTCTTTTTGTACCTTTTACCTTGACCTTTGCATTTGACCTGTTTTCTATAAACCATTAAAATTGAATGAAAAATGATAGAGCTTTCATATTTGATCATAATTATTTTTTAGCTCAGCTCCACAAAGTTGAGTGAGCTTTATATGCTATACCCCAATGCATCTGCGTCCAATTAAGAAGTTTTGGGTAGCTCAGTATTTGACAAAAGTACTGATGCTACAGCAACCAAACTTGCACAAGTGACTCATTTTGGGATGCTGAGATTAACCCATGCATCTGATGCTGCATCAGACCTACATTTTCTGTTTGATTAACTTGGTTGAGAACTTATAGAAGCTATAAGTGTGACTGGGTTAAGTTTGGGGTAGCTCGGTATCTGACTAAAAATGATGCTAGTACAGTATCCAAACTTGCAAAAGTGATTCATCATGGGATGCTGAGATGATTTCCCATGCATCAAATGCTGCACCCCACCTACATTTTCCCCGCAGTATCAACTCGGTTGAAAAGTTTGGGGTAGCTCAGTATATCTCAAAGTACTGATGTTACACTGTAACCAAACTTGCACAAGTCACTCACTTTGGGATGCTGAGATGAACCCATGCATCAGTTGCAGCATCTAGCTGACCTTTTTTTGCTTGAGTGATTATGCTATGAAAATCCATTAATTATCAAAGTATATTAAGTGCTACATGTACCAAACTTGCATATTGGATGTACCTTTGATAAACTTTATTAAATGACCTGTACTTGAGTGGGTTTGCGTTTTAAAGCCAATGGTGAACAAAGTGTTACTAAGTGTTAAATGTTCCAAACTTGCATATAGGATGTATCTTTGATCAAACTTTCATTTCAAATGACATTCTTTTCCCGCTTAAGTGATTTTGCTTCAATATTGAGCAAAGTTTAAGTACTACATGTGCCAAACTTGCATATTGGATGTATATGTACCTTTGATCAAACTTTCATATAATGACCTTGACCTATTTTTCCCACTTGAGTGATTTTGCTACATATGCAAAACTTGCATATTGGATGTATTTATTCAAAATATTGATCAAACTTTCATACAACAACCTTGATCTACTTTTTCTGCTTGAGTGATTTTGCTTAAATTGAAAGCCAATATAGGGGCATTAAGTATAAGTGCATATTGTATCATTCAGTATCTTTGGTTAAACTTAAATCACAAACTTATCTTTGAAAAATGTTTTTAACTGAATTTTGCTGCAATGATAACATGCTGCCACGAGGTGAGCTTTGTAATCTCTGATTACCTATGCTTATCCTTTTGGCAAGAATTTTCTATTGGTACCAAAAATTGTGACCTTCACTTAGTTACTTTATATAACATGCAACTTAGATGTTTCACAAACACATTTTGGTTTTGTATGCCTTAGATCTAGAATATATGTCAGGCGCGTAGCCAGAATAGAAATTATGTGTACTCAAATAAGCCTAGGCTGTGGGCCGCTGTAAGGCCCCCAGTGGGTCCAGGGGGCGAAGCCCGGAAGCTCGTGAAATATTGCAGTTTGAAACACCTAATTTCCAATGTAAAAAGGCTAATATTAAAGAATCAAGAAAATGTCGAAGTTCGATTCAATATATCTATTTGTACATATTTCAATGTTTATAACGTATTGACGTCATTCTTCTTAAATTCCGAAAAACAATTCTTCTTGATCCTGTCCCATCTAAATGTCGTTTAAATACATTTGTATACATCTACATGCACCCAATGACAGATGAATACAAGTTCTTAGATTAGTATAGATGCATATCTACCACAAAAAATTTTCGCTGTCCAATTTTTTTTAGAATCTCGTTTTTATAAGGTACTACTTTAAATTCCTTTCCATTTTCTACTTTGATTATTTTCTTAACATTTTATTTTTATCCATTCATTTTTTGGCAAAATGATATGTACGCAGTTGCGTACTTGCGTATGGGCAGCTACGTGCCTGTTTGTATATTAAGAAATTTATTCAGATGAGAATTTTTCTTCATTTATAGTTTCATGATCCTTAAAAAAATAAAATAAAACTCGGGTTCATGAAAATTGGAACTCTTCTGTGAAAAGATAAAAAAGTGAGGTGGGCGTGAATTTTGTTTACCTTGGTGGCGATAAGGCGCGTGAATAATTGATGTCAGGCTTAATTAACTATTGAATGTCAGTATATACAAACACTGTAAGATGTTAGATTACATTCCCAAGTAGCTGTATCTAGCAATCTTTAAGACTTGTATTGATTTATTGAGGAAATATCCACCATGACTGTTTCATATTTCATCAACTTGTGAACGGTCAACATATGGTTAGTCACAAAGTATGGGAATCATTATCAGTATGTGAAATGTAAGTTTTATTATCAATTTGTATAGAAAACATATTGAAAGTTTTTATACCACATGGAATTTTTATATTTCAAATACAAACTTCTTTAAAGAATATGCTAGAAACTTCCCATGAAGATTTAATCATGGAGGTCCAGAACAGCCAGACTTAAAAATGATCCAATCATTTAATTTTCCTAAAAATTAAAAATGTTTATTATTGAAACATACTCTTTCATCATTTTTTCCTCTGTTTTGAATCTAGGCAGGTACATATATCTTCCTCTTGAAAGCCCCCAAATGGGCCGTAATTGTGACGTGAAAATGAACACACTCTAGGGAATGAAAAACAGTTACAAATCTTCTGTAGAGGCAAAAAATTAACAAGTACTGTATTTTTCATTTGGATATGATGTGGGCAATCAGATGTGTATAGAAATATAAATGATATCACTTATAGCTAAGACTTTTAAAAGAAGTTGCCAAAAGGAGATAAATTAATGTCTATTTTAAGATCATCTTTGAGTTGTAAATTTTTAATAAAAAAGTATGTTTATCTGAAACCCTATCATTTATTTTCCGTAAAAACTTGATATTATTTTCTTCATATGTCAAGTTAAACGCTGATATGTTCCTATCGCAATGTGACCGTCAGTTTTTAATAGTGATTTTGTTACCCCCTCTCCCTTATTTTTATGTTACCTAATGCTGACGTTCTTATGAAAAGCGTGCCAATGTTGCCGTTTCTATTATGACGTCATAATTGATCTAAGCTAGCCTTTCCGATGGGGTTCTTTTATATACTGTTCTGGACCCCCTTAATATATGATGCGGGCGCCTAAACTAGGACACATGATGGTACGCATTTGAAAAGAGTACCAGGCTCTATGATTTGGGTCACTTAATTTTCTTTGAAATATTTCACCTAAATTTTCTGAGAAAACTTTAGAAATTTCATCTTTTGAAACTGGATTGTAAACAAAATTGCTTATCACATTTCATGTATTGTATATACTTCCATATATCTGTTGATAAGACAAGACATGACAAGATTTATTTAAAGTCAACATGATGAGGACAACAAAACACAGGCTCAGAAGCGCTTTTGACGGACATGATCATGTTGATGTTAGAAGAATCATATCTAAACAAACATTAACTTACTGAAACTTTTGGTGATTGAAATGTCAGAAATAATGAGATATAGCATAATTAATTTTTCCCTCAGAATATGAGACATTTCTAGTTGCTGTGCTGGCCAACTGTGAAGTTATGGATTAACTTTCTATGGACGATCATAATGAGTATGATGCCGTGTTGTTTGTATGTAATACTAGCCCTGGCCTTGTTGGGATATGTAACATGTCATATTGGTATGTCCTATGTAAAAACTTATTTATCTTCTGCCTCTTTAATGCGTAAAATTGTTCACATTTTTTACACAATTGTAATCTAGTAAAATAAATTGAGTTTAATTTTGTTTGTTTTTCAAAATGTGTTATCCCTATGATTATTTTAAAATATCTTTGCTTGATGCAAATGTTAGACATTTTGTATCAGATGGATTTAAGAATTTATTCATCTTCTGTACAACAAATTGCCAGTTCAGATCACAGATTTGCCTAAATCTAGAAAAAATATATCAAATTTAATAAATAAAAACACAGAATGTGAATATTTTTCCATATAGTTTTTTTCCTTTATTTCTGAAACATATTTCCATACTTTCTCTATTTCAGTTTTTAGTCATTCTCCTGAGACCCTGGTGGCTACGTTACGGGACGATGTTGTATTTCACTGTTCTGCCTATGATGATGTAAATTTTAATCGTTCTCTAACCTACATATGGTATCTGAATGCCGGACCTCTCCCCAATAAGAGTGCCGTGTTTGCCAACCACTCGCTGCTGGTACAGGATGTACAGAGAGAGGATGTCGGTAACTACACATGTGTGGTGTACACAGGAGATGGTACCACTCCCCTGGCAATATCACCATCAGCTACTATCATATTGTCTTGTAAGTATTTAAGAATTTAACTAGACTGAAAGTTGTTACATTCTTGATCATATATCTTAATTCAGGTTTGATTATTGACATGAAAACAACTTGAGTGTGTGGATTTACTTAATTGCACCATGTCTATGCTTGCCAAGTCATTGCCAAAGTCAAATTCCATATTTGAACAATAAGATCTACTTATCAATGATTGGTTATTTTAATGCCTGTAATTGTTTGAATGGCCAGTGGCATATAATGTTACGTAGCTTATAGCTTTCTGTTTGTCATGTGTCCTAAATCTTGTCTTCGCAACTCTCCTAAACCCAAATGGGAGACTTCACTGAAAACCAGGAGCAAGGAAATTAATATGAATGGTCTATTTTGCACATCTTTATCTAACAGCTAACATAAAGGAATATAATATGTTTTATATTAAAGATATAAATTTCTATTTTCTTTCACACCAGACATCAACAGTTTTGTAATACATCCTAAATCAGTGAATGTAACAGAGGGGGAGACTATAAGCCTGGAGTGTGTGACAGGAGAAAGTGCCCCACCACCAACAGTCGGCTGGCAGAAAAATGCATTCAAGTTTACTCAAGGTTAGTAGAAGTGGATAGTTTATTCGCCAGTAATCCAATTGTACAACCAGATGTGTTGTGATATTGCAATAGAAAACATGACAACACATGAACTGTCTGGGCGACTCACTTCGTGACCATGCACTTTACCATGCAAACTTTAGATGAAATTGATACCATTCGATAGATCTCAATTATTCGTAAGTTTAGGTTAAGTTAATATGTATATAAGTTATATGATCGTTGGTGCACACAATCAAACTTTATAGACAAAATTGGGCAATTTTACATGCTACTTTTTCCCATGACGTTGTTTCCTTTTCCATTGGCTCAATGTTAAGCTCAACGACGTCTAGTTCAAATTTAATATTGGAAACGCACGTTCTAAAGAGTATTTTGTCTGTATAATTTAATTGCATAAACCAACAACCACTTAACATACACCAAAAATTTTGGACTAAGTGAGACCTATTAAATGGTATCAATTTTATTTTTGTTAGTAGTCGAAATTGCATTATTGAGCCATGAAGACAGTAGACATATCAAGTTAGTGCAATCAAAGATGACAATGTAAAACTCTGTCAAATGATGTTTTGTCTGGTGTGTATTGGTGTAAAATATATGTTTACGACTCTTTTAAAACGGGCAAATGGACTATAGATCTGTACAATTATTTCTAAATTATGTTTTTTTCTTCATATCCATCATTAAGCGATGAAAATGTGAATATTTAAGTTGATTACTTGTCCTTAGGATCACATACTTAGATATATGAGACTAATAGAGGCTTTTACGGTCTGTTGGTATGCATGGTCCTGATAGTATGTCATTTGAAATGAAACCAAGCTCAAATTCACAAAAGATTTGTAGGGTTTTATTTTTCTGTAATATATCACATGGTATGATCTTTTGCCGTCTTCCAAATTTAAAATATTTATTACAGAAGCCAGTAGGATGTTTGTGTAATTAAGATTTGTGAACTCCCTTTTTGAATCCTTTATAAGCTGGTAAATGGAAATGATTAACTATTCTTGTGAAACATGATGAAGATGAAATATATATTTCAGGATCTCAGTATAATTCTACATTCAAAAGTTCTGTTCCCTCCGAACTGGTTCAGCAGACTTCCATGAAACTTGTGATGGTAGCTCACCCATCACAGAATGGAATGTACCGGTGTGTGGCCAGAAACCCCATGCTAAATATAGAAGTACGGAGTATGGAGGCCAGTATACATGTCAGAGGTAGGTAGGGAATAGTCTTGATAAAATACACTCTGATTAATATTCACTTGTGCTTGATCTAAACTTTAGAGATGTGGACTCGTAAACACAATTACAAGGTTTTACTAGCCATTTTACTTTACTTGCATGTATTGTTATTTGTACATGATATTCTGTTATTTGTTATGGTGTATTATCTTATGATGTTCAGGGGCACAGGTTTTTCAATACACATCTTTACAACTATGAACTTAAATATCTTTAATCTTTTTAAAGTCTTTGAATTATGCTGATATCAAAAACTATATACTGCATAAGCAGAAATTTTCGTGAGGAACTTATTTTCACTATACTTGCCATGGAAATAAAAACATGAAAAATTGTATTTCATAAGATGCATTATAAATTGTATATATATACTACATGTATATAAATTTAGCTAACATTGTCATCACGAAAAATTTTAGTCATGAAAATAAATATACTCATTTTTACCATGAAATCGCAAAATTTGATACTCGCGAAAAATTTTAGTGATACAGTATACTGTAAATGTGTATTGTAATGCTTTCAGCCCTAGAGACTGCCCCGTACCTGAATGTGACACTATACCAGCCTAACATCCTCGCCCCCAAGGGGTCTAACCTCCTTCTGCCCTGCCCCATATCAGGGTATCCCCATCCACAGGTCACATGGTACCAGGACAACCAACCTCTATCATCTGACCTAGCATTCATGTATCCCAATGGTACACTGTATTTTGTGGGATTGAGGGCTGAGTATGAGTCGTTTTACTTTTGTGAGGGTTCCAACAGACTCGGCAACTATACCTCACCGGAGATCGTACTCCAGCTTGCTTGTATGTATGATTATAACAAATAAAAAGACAATTAGCTCTTTATTCGTGCAATTTGATTAACAAATTCATGCATGCATATGATGTGGTAGAATACTTTTTATTTACATGAATTCCATCCATCTGTTTAATATTGTTTCTATAAACTGATTAAAAGAAAAAAATGTTTTTATTTTGGATGAATTTAGGAATTTTTAATATCTAAATTAGATAAATTCTTTGGCATTGCCAAATTGATTAATATTTACATGTGTTTGCTCTATTACACAGATATAGATTTAGAATTTCAAAGAGAGCCTGACCCTGTGTTTGTCGTTGCCGGGCAACCAGTGACCTTGCCATGCTCACCTCCTAGAAGTTATCCTCCAGCCAATGTCACATGGTACAGGAACAATCAGCCCATGAACATCTCTGTTTATAGTAACTCCCTGATCATTGTAGATGCTCCAAACGGAGTGTGGGATTTATTCATATCAAATGTGCAGAAAGATAATGAAGGAGAATATTTTTGTGTTGCTATAAATAGCTTTGCCATACCAATGTCGAGGACATCTCGTGTTGCAACCCTCAAAGTTGGTGGTAAGCAAGCAGTATTTGAGATTTATCATTTTAACAGAACTTTGAAATTATTGTATTAAAAACCACACATACAAATTTTATAAAGTCAACAAAATCATTTTACTTTTTAGGTGCCCCAAGTTTCATATTTCCTCCCCTTGACCAGAGAGTGATTAAAGGGCATGGTATGTCAGTACAGTGTGTTGTTGAGGGTGACCCCACCCCCAGAGTCACCTGGTATCTGAACAGGGTACCACTAGATGAGGGACCAAAAATCACAACAAGGTACAGTGTACTTTACATGTGTAAGCCTGAAAAATTCTTATTTGATAGAATGTGAGTTGTTCTCTATCTTTTACTTTCTTATGTATTTCTTTTTAATGCACACCATTTATTATTTTGGTATAAATGTTTATGAATTTTCAGATTAAATGGTCAGGAGTTACATATCAGAGATATAGACAAGTCCTTTCATGGAACCTTTACATGTCAAGCTTCTAATTTTTATGGCAATGCTGAGATGAATGCTCAAGTTTTTGTTATAGGTAAGAAAAACTTAGTATTAGCTTCTCCTGTCATAATGAAAAGCAGGCGAAAGATTCTAGTTCCATGCCTTAGTTAGGAAAATAGTTTACTACCAAGACTAGATGTACATGTATGTGACTCAAACACTGAACTTAAGTTAAAATTGATAGATGTATCTTTTCATTGTATTAAAAAAATCTCAGCTTAAAATTTCTTATTAGTGCCGGTGGCGTAGTGGTTAGTGCGGTGGACTACAAACCCATAGGTCGTGGGTTCAAATCTCACCCTCGCCGGTCATTGCAAAACCATTGTAACCTTGGGCAAGTTACTTTACCTTAATTGCACTCTCTCCACCTAGGAGTAAAACGGGTACTTGGCACATGAGACGAGCTGGTAATGTGAATGAAAAGCATCAGCGCCTAAATGGCAGCTCTGCTTGTATACTCTAAAGGGAGTTGAGAATGCACTGGATTGTAAAGGTCTTGCCAGGGAGGTAATTGTAGAAGTTGCGTGAGGCTCAGGCGAATGCAACTATAAACCCCCTGCCTTTACCTTTACCTTCTTTAATTTTCAAAAGAAGCATTGTCCTAATGTGCTATTTGGTAGTAATCCTGCTAGAAAAGAAAACTTTCATATCAGGAATGATTTTCAATGCAAAGAAACCCACAGAGTGTGTAATTCATAACAAACCTTTATATTTACAGTGCCTCCTGTAGTCACTGATCCTCTACCTGGAGCTGAGCCTGAAAATTACGTCATGAAAGCAGGACAAAATGTAACTATACGCTGTGCTGTATATGGTGACCCTACTCCTAATGTTACATGGTACAAAGGTAGGTCAGTGTCACTATACACTGTGCTGTATATGGTCACCCTACTCCTAATGTTACATGGTACAAAGGTAGGTTAATGTTACTATACACTGTGCTGTATATGTTGACCCTACACCTATTGTTACATGGTACAAAGGTAGGTTAATGTTACTATATGCCATGCTGTATATGGTGACCCTACTCCTAATGTTACATGGTACAAAGGTAGGTAAATGTCACTATACACTATTAGTTATACAGTGTTTTACAGGGGGGATACAGAAATATATTGGGTCGATGAAAAAAGTTGTATTGGGCGAGGCGAAGCCGAGCCCAATACAACTTTTTTCATCGACCCAATATATTTTTGTATCTCCCCTGTAAAACACTGTATAACGAATTTATCCCGCTGATGGCTTTTGGTTTGTGTATGTTACGTCAACATATTTTAAAGCATTTTGGTGACGTCAAAAGTATAAAGCGTCTTAGTAGAAGCATGATATTAAAATAATATCCTGTTAGTAAAATAATACAACATAATATTTAGTTCTTCTCGACCAATCAGATTGCAAGAAATTTGCCAGAGGCGGGATAATGTGTTGTATATGGTGACCTTATTCCTAATTTTATTGATGTTACATGGTACAAAGGTAGGTAAATGTCACTTTACACTGTGCTGTATATGGTGGCCCTACGACTAATGTTTCATGGTACAAAGGTAGGTAAATGTCACTATATGCCATGCTGTATATGGTGATCCTACACCTATTGTTACATGGTACAAAGGTAGGTCAATGTCACTATACACTGTGCTGTATATGGTGACCCTACACCTAATATTACATGGTACAAAGGTAGGTCAATGTCACTATACACTGTGCTGTATATGATGACCCTACACCTAATATTACATGGTACAAAGGTAGGTCAATGTTACTATATGCCATGCTGTATATGGTGACTCTACTCCTAATGTTACATGGTACAAAGGGAGGTCAATGTTACTATACGCTGTGCTGTATATGGTGACCCTATACCTATTGTTACATGGTACAAAGGTAGGTCAGTGTCACTATACACTGTGCTGTATATGGTGACTCTACACCTAATGTTACATGGTACAAAGGTAGGTCAATGTTACTATACACTGTGCTGTATATGTTGACCCTACACCTATTGTTACATGGTACAAAGGTAGGTTAATGTTACTATATGCCATGCTGTATATGGTGACCCTACTCCTAATGTTACATGGTACAAAGGTAGGTAAATGTCACTATACACTGTGTTGTATATGGTGACCTTATTCCTAATTTTATTGATGTTACATGGTACAAAGGTAGGTAAATGTCACTTTACACTGTGCTGTATATGATGACCCTACACCTAATATTACATGGTACAAAGGTAGGTAAATGTTACTATATGCCATGCTGTATATGGTGACTCTACTCCTAATGTTACATGGTACAAAGGGAGGTCAATGTTACTATATGCTGTGCTGTATATGGTGACCCTACACCTATTGTTACATGGTACAAAGGTAGGTCAATGTTACTATATGCCATGCTGTATATGGTGACCCTACACCTATTGTTACATGGTACAAAGGTAGGTTAATGTTACTATACGATGCTGTATATGGTGATCCTACACCTAATGTTACATGGTACAAAGGTAGATACTTTCTGCTCCTTATGTTAAGTCTCAAAAGATTTAAAAAAAAAAAAAAAACAATGTAATCCAACATTTGATATCAAGTCAAAAAATTATGCGCTTCATTCATAAAATACAAAGTGACTTTGCTTATTGTTTCATCTTGTTTTCCAGATAATATCTTGCTGGACATATCGGGGAGATTTTACACTACGTCTGAAGGTCTGGTCATCAGTAATCTATCATCTGTAGACACAGGGCAGTATAAATGTCTGGTGATCAATGAGGGAGGATCAACACAAGCTTACGGGAATCTTAAAGTCCAAGGTAACTTGCTACATATTCGACATATAGACTTAATAAAGAGCAATTGACATTTTTCATATTTCTTCAAAGGAAAGACAGAAGTCTGGTATTACTTGACAATATTTTTCATATGATGTCAGAGACATTTTTAAATATAGACTTTGCAATGCAGTAATGATGCTATAAGAGCATGCTTTTATTTATGACATATACATGTAGTTTTTGGCCTGTCCATCTGTTTGTCTGTCTGTTTGTCCGAAAAAATCTAACATTGGGCATAATGATAAAGCTTTCATATTTCACATGTGGATTTCTTATGACAAGACCTTTCCATCAATACCAAAATTTTTTACCTTGTGACCCTGACCTTGATCTTTGGCCTACTTTTGAAAAACATTGGGCATAACTTTTGAATGAAAGGTGATACAGCTTTCATATTTCACATGTGAGTTTCTTCTGACAAGACCTTTCCATCAATACCAAAACTTTTGACCTTTGACTTACTTTTGAAAAACTGAAACGTTTGGCATAACTTTTCAGTAGAAGGTGATACAGCTTTCATATTTCACATGTGTGTTCCTTATGACAAGACCTTTCCATTGATACCAAAGTTTTTTATCTTGTGACCTTGACCTTTGACCTACTTTTAAAAAACTTTAAAATTTGGCATAACTTTTGAGTGGCATGTGATAGAGCTTTCATATTTTATGTGTGTATCCCTCATGGCAAGACCTTTCCATACCAAAATTGTTGATTCTGTGACCTCGACCTTGACCTTTAATCTACCTTTGAAAAATTTAAACATTGGGCATGACTTTTGAATGGAAGGTGATACAGCTTTCATATTTCACATGTGTATTCCTTGTGACAAATCCTTTCCATCGATTCCAACCTTAACCTTTGACCCACTTTTGAAAAACTTTTAACATTAACTCTTGCCTGTCAATTTTGACCTACTTAACAGAAAATGTTGATAATACTGACAAAGATGCCTCCAGGGGCATTCATGTTTCACAAACACAGGTTTTATCCAATGTAATCTTTATTTTATCTTCATACATTTCACATTGGCTTGACCTGTTTAAGTCTCATTAATCAATTTTATAATACAATCTACTCTCGATAAGTCGAACTTTAAGGGACCATCAAAAATAGTTCGACTTATCAGGAATTCGGCTTATTGAGTTCATCATCAACAATCGATTTTTCAAAGACTGTTTCCCTTTCTCTATCACCGTTAACAAACGTTCGTGTTGTACATTTTTAATGACCAAGCTACCTTAAATATTTTTATTTACGAGTCCACCGATTCCTTAAAATGAATTGGTTTTTGTATAAGAATTGAAATCATTTATTGTTCGACTTATTGAGGAAAATTTTCAATGTAAAATGACTTATTGGACCTAAAAATTAGTTCCACTTAACGAAAAGTTTGACTTATTGGAATTCGAGTTATCAAGAGTAAAAATGCATAGAAATCAATGGAAGAGAATTGGGACTTTTAAAAACAGTTCGAGTTAAGCGGAAATTCGAGTTAACCGAGTTTGAGTAAACGCGAGTAAACTGCACATGTATTACTTACTACTATCACAATTTGATTTCATTTGTAGTGACTCCACAATTTGTCACAGTATCAAACAGTACAGAAGTTCTGATTGGTCAATCCCTGACTCTTGTATGTGAGGTCATAGCTGATCCAGCCGCCCTAGTCACATGGCTCTTCAATGTAAGTCACAAAAAATTGTTATGTTAATTAAATTACATATTCTTATTTTTTTTCTCAAAAAGACCCTCAGAGTTTACACAAATTCATTGAAAATGTGTGGATTTTTTATTCTATGAAACTTGTCTTATGAGAAACTTATATCGTTTGCCTGAAGTCTTTTTATATTACATAGTGTGTACATTTCATGGAAAGGAAGCTTTTAATTTATAATTAAGGCATGCACTTTTATTCAAACATAAATTCCATATGATGTAAGAGAAATTAGTGATGAAATGGTAATTAGATAGTACAACTCTGTTGATATTTTTTTCTGTATCATTAGAACACCTACAACTTGCCGCTTGGAGCATTCCTTTCCTCTGACAACAGCAGAATAATGATATCCATGTTGTCATGGCAACAGGTCGGATACTATACATGTATAGCATCAAATTCTGTAGGGAGCATTTCAAAAGTCATCAAAGTATCACTTCAAGGTTCGTTACACTTGCTTACACATGTAAAATATGAAAGCTATTTATGAATTAATTTACTTGATTCATTTCATTTTGTATAACACAATTTATGTATGATGAATGTTTTGGCATTCATAGTTTCATAGATATTGAATTAAATCCGTTGTTAGAATAATATAAAAAGTCTCATACATTATTCTTGATGTCATCATGTTATATTACAGTACCCCCTGACATCACCATGGTACTGGGTAACACTGTGGTGTATCTGAACCATGACACTGAGCTGACATGTGTCACATCAGGGATCCCCGCTCCTGATGTCACATGGTATCGTAACGGAGAACCTCTGACGTCATCCAGTGATGGGAGAGTAGTGATCACTACGGCTAAGCATCTACTGCTTAGATTTGTACAGACTGTGGATGCAGGTATAGTCCATTTTCCAGAAAATATTTATGACCATTTTTAACCTTGATTTTATATGCACAGACACCAGACATCACTTCCTTTGGCAAATTTCTAATTCTGACATCATATTTGATTGCACTGACTCTATGTTGTCATGTTTTCTATTATGATGTCACAATGAAAATAACACCCAATTTTATGATGTCTGATGTCTGTCCGCCTAATGAATCTACTGGAAAATCAGCTATGACAAGTTAATTTTGAGTTTTATATAAATATGGTGTTGTTATAGTGATAGACAAGGGTATTTTTTGTTGTCAAAGCTGTCTTATACACACTATGAGCATGGGCCATGAGTATTCACATATACTTAAAGGATATTTCTCATGCAGCATTTGGATTTACGCTAAGATTTTGCGTACAAAGCTTCAATGAATATATTATTCCAAGGATAAAGGACATTTATCAAGGTCACTGATGGAGAAAAAGAAAAATATTGCTGAAGTACTAATGATTTGACTAATATGTTCTTTCAGTTTCATATGTAAACAAAAAGACAAAATTTTAAATCATTCGTGATATTTCATGTATAGTTTATAATATGCATGTATCTTTCAGGTGAATATACATGTCGAGCTTCCAGTTCCGTGGGGACGACAGAAAAAGCTGTCTCCTTGTATGTAGTAGGTACTGTCCAATTTTGATATGTTTCATGTAATTTTTCTGTTTGAACTGTGAAAAATAAAGGAGTTAGTACTAAGAATTTATTATCCATGAATTTCATGTTTGAACTAAGTCATCAAAATTAATACAAAAGATATATCTGCAAATGGGGACATAATGTTGAACCAACATATCTGGATTATTTTTTCCAATAGAGTCACCTTTGCCGCCATTATTACTGAATCCAGTAACAAGATCATCTACATCAGTGACCTTGACCTGGACCCCGGCGACACAAAGACCGCAGACAATTGTAGATTATTACACTGTATATCTCAAGACCAGGTATGGAAAAGGAAGAAAAATATAAAATCTAATCAGATTTCAAAAGTCCTTACACATTTATTCTCCCACTATAAAATGGTCTAGGGAATATAATTTTGCAACTTTCTCTCTCTCTCTTTATTTCATCATTTGTATGTTCTTGCTGTCCAGAAACCTTGAAATATGATGTGCATGTACATAGACTTACTGAATGATGTGAGATTCATATGATAATCACACCTGATAAAAATACATATCCCATGATTTTTACAGGGAGACTTTTGACTATGAGAGGTTAGCAGGTAACATTACCTTTGGCAAGCTGTCCTATGTAGTGGATGGCCTCCTGCCGGGTACTGAGTATCTGTTCAAAATGTCAGCAACCAATCAGGCAGGAGAGGGAGGCAAAAGTAACAGCAGATCTGCTAAAACATTTGATTCAGGTATATTGATTGTACAAGTGTGGAGTAAATGTTAACCAAATTTCTTCTTCCATTCTCATGCTTCCATCAACAAACTGAATACTTTTGTGCACATGTATTGGTATATGGTAGGCACAGATTGACTTTATAACCAGAGACTTAAATATAATTTCAATATCAGGTTTTGGGCTGTACCTGTCTATGATGGCGTTACAAAACTATGATCATATCAATGTTTTGTTAGCCAATTTAAAAAAAGTCAAAAAAAGTCAATTATAAGATGTACCATTTTTTAAAAGGTAAAGTGACATTCAAACAATTACATTGAAAGTTCAATATCATTTCAAGGTCCATCAGAGCCAAGGAATGTTGAGATAATTTATGTAAATGCTACAGCCATTCAGCTACAATGGGAGGTGCCAGAAACAACCAATGGTGTTGTCCGTAAGTACCGCATATGGTACAAACCACAGACAGCCAATGGTGGTAAGTCTTAATTAATAATAGTATAACTCATTGATAACTGAATGTTTTGAATAATAGATATTGTTCAGAAATTTCATCTTTTTGGTCATTTCTAGCAAATCTGATGGAGGTTCAAGTGATGTAGTGATTCATCCCTCTAACAAAGGCTCTAATATAGGCCCTTTTGGGCCTCTTCTTTGAAATGTTTTCATACTTGCATCACTCCTACAAAAGTAATAAATGCAGGCAATTGTTATCCCAGTAAGTAAGAGCTCTTGACCAAGAAAGTCACAGGCAATAATGATGCACGATGTTTCCCAGCTACAGACTTGCTGGATTTTATGGGATATCCTTTGTATATACATGTAGCTTATCATTCTTTGCTTGAGAAATCAAAGTAATATGTCCAGTAGGAATGAGGATGCTATGGACACAGTATGATATTGTTTCTTTTTGTCATTGCATAATTGGTGCAACTTAATTTTATTTACTTACATACATACATGAAATGTACTAAGAGAGATTAGAAGTAAGAATTAGGATAATCAGATTGTGATAAACACATAATTTTGTTTCAATGGTGAAGTCAGTAGAGATGTCGGCTGATCAGCCAACCATGACATTCATGGTACGTAGTCTAAAACCACACGCGGGTTATGAGTTCAGTGTAATCAGATTGTGATAAACGTGTGATTTTGTTTTCAGTGATGAAGTCAGTAGAGATGTTGGCTGATCAGCCAACCATGACATACATGGTACCTAGTCTAACACCACACACGGGTTACGAGTTCAGTGTAATCAGATTGTGATAAACGTGTTATTTTGTTTTCAGTGATGAAGTCAGTAGAGATGTTGGCTGATCAGCCAACCATGACATTCACGGTACCTAGTCTAACACCACACATGGGTTACAAGTTCATTGTTGTCAGATTGTGATAAACGTGTGATTTTGTTTTCAGTGATGAAGTCAGTAGAGATGTCGGCTGATCAGCCAACCATGACATTCACGGTACCTAGTCTAACACTGCACACAGGTTACGAGTTCAGTGTAATCAGATTGTGATAAACGTGTGATTTTGTTTTCAGTGATGAAGTCAGTAGAGATGTCGGCTGATCAGCCAACCATGACATTCACGGTACCTAGTCTAACACCACACATGGGTTACAAATTCAGTGTAATCAGATTGTAAAAAATGTGTGATTTCGTTTTCAGTGATGAAGTCAGTAGAGATGTCAGCTGATCAGCCAACCATGACATACACGGTACCTAGTCTAACACCACACATGGGTTACAAATTCAGTGTAATCAGTTGTGATAAACGTGTGATTTTGTTTTCAGTGATGAAGTCAGTAGAGATGTCAGCTGATCAGCCAACCATGACATACACGGTACCTAGTCTAACACCACACATGGGTTACAAATTCAGTGTAATCAGTTGTGATAAACGTGTGATTTTGTTTTCAGTGATGAAGTCAGTAGAGATGTCAGCTGATCAGCCAACCATGACATACACGGTACCTAGTCTAACACCACAAATGGGTTACGAGTTCAGTGAAATCAGATTGTGATAAACATGTGATTTTGTTTTTTACAGTGATGAAGTCAGTAGAAATGACGGCTGATCAGCCAACCATGACATACATGGTACCTAGTCTAACACCACAAATGGGTTACGAGTTCAGTGTAATCAGATTGTGATAAACGTGTGATTTTGTTTTTTTCAGTGATGAAGTCAGTAGAAATGACGGCTGATCAGCCAACCATGACATACATGGTACCTAGTCTAACACCACAAATGGGTTACAAGTTCATTGTTATCAGATTGTGATAAACGTGTGATTTTGTTTTTTTCAGTGATGAAGTCAGTAGAGATGTCGGCTGATCAGCCAACCATGACATTCACGCTACCTAGTCTAACACCACACACAGGTTACGAGTTCAGTGTAATCAGATTGTGATAAATGTGTGATTTTGTTTTCAGTGATGAAGTCAGTAGAGATGTCGGCTGATCAGCCAACCATGACATTCATGGTACTTAGTCTAACACCACACACGGGTTACGAATTCAGCGTACAAGGTGCCACAACAAACAATGATGCAGACATGTGGGGACAACTCAGCAACGTTATGTCCACAAGAACTTCTGTAGGAGGTACAATTTTCTATTATGAAAATATCTTTTAATTTTCTAGCTGACGACAAAGCTTTTCATTTTGTTATGTTTATAATTTATAATTTAGAAAACTACATTTTAGGTTTTTAAAAGTACCTGTTTAAAAACTTTTTGGATCATGGATAAATTTTACATAATTGCTCAGGTCTTTTTTTTTTCTATACCATTAAGAATGCATATTGCATCTATAGATTGTGATAGAAAATAGATTTACGATTGTATAAGGTTAGTCTGCATGAAAGTACATGTGTATTTACTTCAAATACAAATAAGAAGTTTCATAATCCTCTGAGTGAATAATATTATGTTAAAACATATCGTTGTATGTTTTGTACATGTATATCACCACCTACATGTATGTGTATTATTATGTTTGTACCTCGATGTTTACATTATGATGTATATTTCTATCCCCCAGTCCCATCAGGTAGTCCAGTAGATGTCAGTGCCATTGTTATTTCCTCCACAACCATACAGCTCAGCTGGAAGGTAACACTACCTGCTCTGTCATTATCATTTGGGCTGGATTTCATTTGGTCTGTATTCAAAACCTCAGAATTTTTTTCTGAAGATCCATTAATACATATACAAGTAAATAGATTTCCCGATGATAAAGTTACATGCATCCTGGTCTGTATACAGGTTTGAATTTGCCCAGTCTTATTTTCGGCTAGTTTAAAAAGCAGACTGATATGCTGAATTCACTAATTTACACACTTTTGTAGAAATCCTTTATACTTTATGTTATATATATAATTTGCCTAGTGTGAAATTCACCCTCATGATCATGGACAAAAATGGTGAAAATAAAACAGGGGCGAAAATTTCCTTGTACACTGTATTTCTCTCAAATTATAATTGATCCATTTCAATTACATGTACTAAATATTAATTAATTTTTACAGGCACTTCCTGAAGAATTACAGAATGGACCAATTAAAGTGTACCGTATTAGATACAAGACTACAGATAGCCAATCATACACCACCCTAGACATAACTAATGTTACCATGGAGACAACTGATGTCAGTGGGTTGTTACCATGGAGAATGTATATGGTTGCCATGACAGCAGGTACAGAGGCTGGTTTTGGACCATATAGTAACACAGTTACAGTCAGAACTGCACCAGAGGGTATAATCATTTTACTAAGTATATGAAGAAATCATACATTTTTTTTAATGATAATAATTTTAATATTTTTTATTCTAATAATACCATGTGAATAAGATTTTAAAATGAACTCTATATACATGTATGAACTTCATGTATTTATTTATATTTTATAGCTCCAATTGCCTCCCCTTTATCTGTGTCACCCACAGCCTTGACCTCTGACACAATCAAGGTCAACTTCAGGGTAATTATTTGCATTTGAAGAAAATAGTGGTTTCAAAATGTACATACCTTATAAAGTAAGTTCAGTTTGACATGAAAAGTATCATGGTTTCTTATTCATGTAATGCTCAAGATTTTAAAATTACATGTATGACACATTTTATTGCCATAGTTTAAAAATCAATAGAATTTATAAAAAACAACTTTCTCTTCTTTGAATTGAACATACATGTATATTGGCATTTAGCTTAACTCTTTATCTCTTTATGCAATTCCAAAGTTACCAGGGAATGAGACGTGGAACAGTGATTTGTCTGGATTCACCATAAGAACCAGGATGTTAGGCACAAATGTCATGACCACTGTGTCTTCTGGAAACCTCAGCAGACTGTCTCTTAATGTTAGGTCAGTTTGTCAAATCACAAAATATAGCTACAGAGGTTTTATTTTTTTTTTGTATTAAATTCCTCTTCTTAAAAAATTGGGCAGAGTGCAATGCAAACATTATTTTGTATGAAGTATTGAAGCAATATTTTGCAGTGGACTGGAAGCCCGGACTGAATATGATGTGAGTGTGGCCCTATATACAGACCTGGTTATAGATGGACTTGGTCCTTACTCTAACTGGATTACAATCAGGACTCTAGAGGCAGGTGAGTGCAGTCCTATATACAAACCTGGGGCCGGTTTCACAAAAGCAACTTACGGCACAGCTATGACGTACGACGTTTGTAAGCGCTACGTAGCAACTCAAAAGCATTTCACAAAAGCGACGTAGTTTTACGTCGGACGTAAATCAGCCGAAAATCTACGACACCGTCAGAGCTGTTGTAAGTCTTACGACATTGGCTGAAAACATGGGTATGATGTGATAAAAATTGAAAATTTCGAGAAGATCAGAGAACATTTAAGAATGAGAGTTAATTTTATTATATCTTTTTTATGTTTTAAAATTTTTGATGTGATTAAAAAGAAAACGACTTAAATTTAGCTTTCAGAAAGCCAATCGCAACAGTAGTGACCTGTCATATATACGCAAATTCTTTGAAACACTTATTACCTTTTCATTTTCGCTCTCGATTCTGAGCTCCAGAACGAATTTTATTAAATGCATCGAATTACGCGTTCAAAAAGACATCGACCATAGGTGGTTTGTATCGGAGACACTCAATTTTTAGTATAACGAGAACATTGTTTAAAAAATATAATTAAGATACAAAAAGTATGCCAAAGATTTCACGATATAAAAATAGGATTTTACAGAATCAGTACATGTACTTAAAATTACGAAATTCGCATTGTTTCCAACAATTTTCGAGAAATTGAAAAAAACAAACATTGCAGCGTCATAGAAAATATGTGAAAAAAAAAAGAAAACTACGGCCAAAATAATACCTAATGTGTGTCTATAAAGCGTATTTTTTCTAACTTTCATTTATAAAATGGAATGTTAGAAAAATACACATGTCCTCATCGGCAGGTAAACGATACTAAAAACTTGTGGATCCGATGACATGTTTTACGGTCAAATATAGCCTTGTCCCTCTAAATGCACAAGCGACATATTAAAGAAACTATACATTAAAAAAAGTATTATTGTGTCCAAATTGATACATATGCATTTTCCTTCAAGTCCGTCAAAGCGCAATGATCAAAGGTCAAGGTAAAGCTCAAGGTCATATGATAAACAATAGAAATGATAAAAGAGATACTGATTACGTCAGTTTTCCAGTCGTCTCAGTTGAGCGATGTGGGCCATGGTCGCAAAGTGTGCATGTAAGAATTGAAAATCTAAAAAGTAGTAAAAATGGTTAAGGTTTTAATTTAAATTATAGCATGGACAGGATGAAAGTGTTATAGGAAAGCAGTGGTAGTCTTACATTTATATCAAATATGATATAAAATATTTTGTTTTACGTCACGATTACTTTTCCCCTTACAATTTTGTTTCGAGGTAATAAACATTTCCAAAAGAAGTGTATGATGCAAAAAAAAATCTCACAAGTACTATTTATAGAAATATTGTAGTGAATTTGACCAATTTGGTCTTAAAGATATCGAAAAGGATTTTAATGAATTTCTAGATGTTCTCTAAGTGTTCTGTTGGGGACATCGCTTCTTAGTGTAAACAATTTGTGACGCGAAGAAGCTAAGTTACGTTGCGAAGAAGCGAAGTTACATGTACGATGCGAAGAAGCGAAGGTACGAAGAAGTGAAGAAGCGATGAAGCTAAGTTACGATGCTAAACTGCTTCTTCGCATCGTAACTTCGCTTCTTTGCATCGTATCTTCGCTTCTTTGTATCGTAACCTCGCTTGTTCGCTTCTTCTCAACTTCGATTCTTAGCAACTTCGCTTCTTCACAATTTGCGTCTTCGCCTTCCTGTTTTACAGTAGCACATGCCTAGTGAAATGAAACATGACGGATGAAATAGACAATTTTCTTCGGAGAGGAAATATTCCCTAAAGGGGATACTTCTCTTACTTCGAATTGAATTTGATATTGTCAATTTGAGCTTATTTTGCAAGCTAAATAAAAAGGGGGACGGGCAAGGTAAGGGGAGGGGTGGGGTGGGAGGTAGGAGAGAAGGAGTGGAGGGGGATCTAGGGGGTAGAAGGGGAGAGAAGATTTGGTGGGGAGGCTCATCTACATACAGAGAGAGAAAGGGAGTGAGAGCGCGCAAATCCGAAAATAAAAAAAAGTGAAAAATGAACTAATTGAATATACATGTAGATAATACGAAAACAAGTGACACAAAATAAGTGAACGTTGGAAGACCGTGTAACTATGCAGTGCCTACACATTAGATACTTCTGTGAAAATTGCTCAATTTGTTTTATTTCTTGAATTTACTTAACTAATGGATGGTTTTATGGCCTTATTTGCTGCATATTTGTCCCATTTGCTTATTTGACGCTTTTGTTTTGGAATTTGTGTTTAAATTCTATTCTTCTATTCTCGTTTTTTTTGGGAGGGGGGGATATATTTTTTCCTTGTTGAAAGGAGAGGTATCTTAATAATTTCAAGATTCAGTAGTAAATACAGAGAAAAGCGTTTTATGGACTACCCATCGTGTTCATCAATAGTGCGCATGCCAAAACGGAACGCGAAGGAGCGAAGTTGCGAAGACGCGACGTTGAAAAGAAGCGGAGTTACAATGCAAAGTTACGATGGGTATGATGCGAAGAAGCGAAGTTACGATGCAAAGATGCAAAGGAACTTCGCTTCTTCGCATCGTAACTTCGCTTCTTCGCATCGTAACTTCGCTTCTTCGCATGTCAATTTCATGCAAGCATGAAGAAGCGATGTCCACACCGGAACACCGTACAAATAGAATGAACAATGCATATGATGAAAATAAATGAATTTTGAAAAAAGCATAACGCTTATTGAAATTCATTTCCCAAGGCTTATATGATGAATACATAGTTGACATTTTACTAAATAACAAATTGAGGACAAAAATGGAATTGAATATGGACGAAAGAAAACGAAGAAAAAAAAAGAGAAAAGAGTGAGAAAGAAAGGAGACATCTACAAACATACTGCATATATACGAATACTCGTTTTGCTGTTTGAACCATCACATGGGCTTCAAAAACGGTTATTACATTACTTAAAAAAAACACACACACATAAAGTGATAAAAATTAGAATGCCTATATATCGTAATTAAGTATAAGATTATGTTTATGTATAAAACGTACAAAATTGATTATTGTATGCTTAAAGATACCCCCAGGGGACGTCAAACAAAATATTCATTTACAGTGGCGTAAAGATTTTAAACTAACAACTAGTCAAAAATAAAGATTTTTCGAAATCCGCCCACCCTGGCTACCCTTTTCTGAGCCACAGGTACTTGAGTCAGAGAAATTCGTCTATATATATATATATTTTTTTTCAATCACACACTTCATTTTTAAAGCCAGGGAAAGAGAGAAAAGGGAGCGTGTGTCTCCCTGGCTTTACAAACTTAACGAAAGGAGCGTTTGCTTGAAAAAAAGAGGTATGAACGAATTTCTCTGACTCAAGCACAGGAGGCCAAAAAAATGTCAATTTATTAAAATATTATACACATACATGTCTTTGTCTTTTTTATATATCCCACTCATAAAGAAGACAAATAAATGTACGTGTAGGTTATACTATTTTAATAAATTGAATTTTTTTCGGCCTCCTTTGGACTAGAGTACCTGTGTTTTGAGCTGTCCATCCTTCTTTTTTTTTCAAAGTTCATGTTATTCTTTTTATTTATTTATTCATTATTATTTTTGGCAGTTTCATTTTTATGCAATAATTGCATTTTATAATGAATTTATTTTGCATCACAGGAAGGAGGCAGAAATAATGTCAATTTCTATACAGTCTCGTCTATCTTAAAAAATGTAAAAAAAAAAAAAAAAGAATGAAAAAAAAAGCGTTCGTAATTTTTTCTTGATATTAATTTTGATTTTTGATTGGTAATTGATAGTGTTTTTATATTTTCATGTAATATTCCATGTTACAGGACAAAAATGTCTACATCATAACTGTACATGAATTTTTAACCTGTCACCTTAGCTTCGCTGTTTGACCTTCGTTTGGTAAATTTAGATGTCTGATAACGGGGCATTTATGCTTCACAAACACGTCTTTTTATATCTGGCACTCCTTCATTATTTTTTCCTTTCAAGCATAATGATTTTTTTTAACAAGCCCTTGTAATATTACTGTAGATAATCAGTGAGATTGCATTCTGTTAACCACCCGCATTGTATATACGTTACCTAGTCCCGTCAAAGACTGGGTTTGGTCAGGTATTTCAGACTATTTTGTTTGTATGAAAATATATAAAAGAAAGACAAATCACAGAAATTTGAAAATGTATGAAATTTTGAGAGAAAAATGATGGTGCGTTTTAAATAATCAATAATTTACTAAATCATTGAAAAAATAAAAATCAATTTCATTCTGCTATAGTCTTAAACTTTATATACTATCCAATCATTGGAATCGCCAAAATATTTTTAATGAGAATTAAAGTTACCCCAAACAAGTTTTTATTTCCATGCATGGCGCGAAATCATCTGAACGTGCGCTATAAAGTAGCAAAATTGCGAGTTTTACATAGGTTAACACTGCTTTTGAAAAGATTACTGACGTTTTAAAATGAAATAAGAAAATTTCAAATATGTCTATGATCATTGGCATATAGATAATTCTTTTCCGATTCAATTGATACCAAAATCGTAAACGTACATTTACTAATAAGTGAAATATAAGCTGAAGAACACTGAAAACTGGGAGGAAACTTCCTTCGACGACGCCATATTGGATTTCGCTAGCAACATCGTACGTCATAACTTTACGTCATTGCTCTACGTCATTGCTACGTCACCTTTGTGAAACCCGTGCAACTGGAACGTAAATGCGACGTAAAGAAGGATGCAAGTCCTACGTCGGTCGTAAATCTACGACGCTTTTGTGAAACTGGCTACTGGTTATAGGTGGACTTGGTCCTTACTCCAACTGGATTACAATCAGGACTCTAGAGGCAGGTGAGTGTAGTCTTATATACAGACCTGGTTATAGATGGAGTTGGTCCTTACTCTAGTTGGATTACAATCAGGACTCTAGAAGCAGGTAAGTGTAGTCCTATATACAGACCTGGATATAGATGGACTTGGTCCTTACTCTAACTAGATTAATGTCAGGACTCTAGAGGCAGATGAGTGTAGTCATATATACAGGCCTGGTTTTAAATGGACTTGGTCCTTACTCTAACTGGATTACAGTCAGGACTCTAGAGGCAGGTGAGTGTAGTCATATACAGACCTGGTTATAGATTGACTTGGTCCTTACTCTAGCTGGATTACAATCAGGACTTTAGAGGCAGGTATACAACTTTGGATATAGATGGACTTGAAAAGTATGCTTTACTTCAAGATCAGGGTCAATAAGTAAAAAATTTAGATTTCATATGAAAGGTCTTGTTGTAAAGAATCTACAAGTGAAATATGGAAGCTTTACCCAATACTAATCAAAATATATTGCCAAAGTTTATGTTTTTGAAAAGTAGGTCATACTACTCGATCAAGGTCACAAGGTCAAAATTCGAGGTCACAAGAGGAAGGTCTTGTCACGTGGAATTCACATGTGAATAATGAAAGCCCTACCCCTTAAGGTTCAAGAGATTTACTGTAGGTTTAAGTATCTAAAAAGTAAGTCAAACTTCCAGGTCAAGGTCAATAGTTCAAAGATCGAGACAAAAATGATTAGCATGCAGGGTTATTTCAGCACGGTCCATCTTCATGTAAAGTTATTTGTCAATACTCCTCCCTATTAATTAAAGCACAAATTCTATATTTTCTGTCTCAAGGTCAAAGTTCAAGGTCAAAATTTATCGCTGTGTCTGATTCATCTTAGACTATCACAATGTAAAGTTTCAAGTTGCTTCACCCTACAGCTTTCTCTCAACAGACTTAAACACAACAGTTAAACCAAAATGTTAATGCGCTGACAGACGAATGGATGCACTGATGTACAGACAGACTTTCCATTTCATAGACCAGATTTTGCTTTGCGATCTGGCAGTAGCAAACTGAAAATATAAGTCAGATGTCAAAGGTTAAGGTTAAAGTCACTTTACCTGCAGATCCAGTAGTGCAGGATACAGACTTAAAACTGTTGGCTTGAGGTTCTTCTTGCTTGCCACAATATCCTCTTGCTATGTGTGTGTTGCTTATAATTAAGATGAAGATGACATTTATTTTTGAAATACATAAGGTCAAGGATAAAAAGATGAAAGGTTATTGGATAAAAGAAATCAATTTGAAATTTGTTTCCATGTGAGGCAAAATTTCATATTTTGATGACTTGTGAGCTTAATACTGGCATGTTCTTTCTACTTTCAGTTCCAGACCTAGTTACAGAGGTAAACTATCAAGCCACTCCCACCAGTATCATGTTGTCATGGAAACCACCTGCTAAGCCTAATGGAGTCATACTTGGGTATTATATAGAGTATAGGAGATATTCAACAGAGGGAGATACATCTCTAATGTCAGAGTACACTAATAACAGTTCTCTGCCTTTGGACACCTCAGGTATACTCACATTTATGTATTATGTTGGAATTCTACTTGACTCTATAGATATCAAATTCTATAAAAATTAATGAAACAATTTTAAAGAAAAAGTGAATTTTCACAGGCTATGTTTAAATTTTTTCCATTATAAACATTCTGTATATAGGTTGTGTACCTGATAGAAATGCTTCAATGTTAATGACATATGTTTTTTTTTTCAGAGTATAGAGATATTTTTAATGTAAGCACCACACAGACAGCTATTACTTTAACTGATCTCACTCCCTCCACAATGTACAGTATTTCCATATCAGCATTCAACTCTGTTGGCAATGGCAAAGCTTTCATTCTCAGTGCTCAAACAAGTAAGTAAATTTTAAATTTGTGTTTATCACTGAAGTTTACATGTTAATGATGGAAAATGGAAATAATAGGAATATTTAATTTGTTCTTCTATTGCTTCATAATGTTAATTTGTGTTTTCCATGTGAGCTAATTAGGCTCATTTGGGTCTCAAAAAGAATCAACTCTTTTGAATTTAGAATCTTAAGTATGAAGATAATAATACTGATCTCTGCATGACTTTAATTCAGACTACCTCATAGTTTATTTCTCAAAGCTGAATTGACAATTTCATACTATTATACATTTTAAAATCTTCAGTGGACCCACCTGCTCCCCCACCCCCTTCCACCATTGTTAGCACAGAAAATTCACCAACAACAGATGAAGGCCGATACCAGTCCTCAAGGGGAGACGACTCAGAAATCCTACCGGCTATTGTGGCAGGCTGTGCTGCCGGGGTGGTACTTATCATGTTTATAGTTGTCCTTATCATGTGCTTGTGTGTCAAGGTCAAAGAGAAAGACAGACAGGTGCTCTACAGTAAGTACATGTTTATAGTGGTCCTTATCATGTGTCTGTGTGTCAAGGTCAAAAAGAAAGACAGACTGGTGCTCTACAGTAAGTACATGTTTATATTGGGCCTTATCATGTGTCTGTGTGTTAAGGTCAAAAAGAAAGACAGACGGGTGATCTACAGTAAGTACATGTTTATATTGGTCCTTATCATGTGTCTGTGTGTCAAGGTCAAAAAGAAAGACAGACGGGTGCTCTACAGTAAGTACATGTTTATAGTGGTCCTTATCATGTGTCTGTGTGTCAAGGTCAAAGAGAAAGACAGACAGGTGCTCTACAGTAAGTACATGTTTATAGTGGTCCTTATCATGTGTCTGTGTGTCAAGGTCAAAGAGAAAGACAGACAGGTGCTCTACAGTAAGTACAGCAAGGTTAAAGAATTTTTTAATTGTTGAGGCATATTTTATGCCGATTTGATAAAACGCCTTGTCACTTTAGGGAGCCATACCGCACTTGAATTAATGAAGGACACTATATGCCTTAGGAAATAGAATTGCAAGCAGTGCTTTAGCAACTCTATGACAGTACAACAACATTGTACTGAATAGGAAGATTGCATCGATGGTCAATCCATAAATATTTGTTTTGAGCATTCTCAAACTGTTGGCTTGCAATTTAGGGTAAGATTAAGGTTGCAAGAGAGGCACTGTGGTAACAGAGTACTGTTGCAGTGGCCCAGTGCAGTGAGTTTGCCAACAAGCTGTAAGAGCTTGGGTATTGAAAATGCAAGGAACATCAATTGTGGTCGGTCTGAGACTGTGATATAACTCTATGAGATAGGAGTACAACTCTATGAGATTTGAAAGCAATTCCACTGTACTTGACTGTATTCATTGCAGTAAGCAAAGGGGGAACACATCTTAAGTGTGACAGTTTATACAAAAAATCTTATCTTTTTCATTCAATACTAAGTGCTGAAAAGTTCACAATGCTGTGCATCACCTTGAAAGCACAGCTTGCCCTTATGTGACAGGGATTCAATGGTTGTGGTAGTATGATGTTATATGAAAAAAAAATTGATTACTTAATATTGATTACCACTCCTGCAAACAAAAGTCTGTATAATAAAGGAATAAGCTTTTTCTCCTTGGATGTTACCTACAGATATTTTTTTTATTTACAAATCAAGGCAATATTTTTAACAATTTTACCAAGATTTCTTACCTTTCTTGTTTGCTTATTATATCGATACAAATATCGTACAAGCATGTAAGTGATGATTATTCGAGTATATATTTATGTTATATGTTTTAGGTGACAATTCTACTCAGAGGGATTAGGTGATGGGGAACCAGAATCTGCATCATCTGGGTATGTACATGGCCCACATTGTATCTATGACTTACTTTACATAGTAATATTTGAATACCTCATCTACGTATCAATGGTAGCGTGTGCAGTTTAACGAAGTTAAAATTAGTAACACTAAAAAATAAAATTCTGTGGTATATCAGGATGAGGATAAAATATGAAGTTGATTTCAGTTATCTTTTCCATAATTTCAAATATATTCTTCTTTCATATATTGTCATACTTTAACATTAATTTTATAGTATTCTTCCAAAAAAAAAGTATTCAGATTATGATAATTATACATCACAATCAGTTTTTATGTCTTGAAGAGTCATAAACTATCAAAGAATTATCAAAGAATAAATTGTACATGCATACATTACCTAATGCTAATATATAAGTTGCTTATTACAGATCCTCTACAAGAATTGTTGCACCAAACATTGAAGATAGAATATCAGACAGAGGTTCAACAGCTGGAATAGACCTACAATCTACACAAGTCAAATATCATAAATCTCAGGTTATTAATAGTCCCCTACAGGAAACGCCGAACGGGACTCTTAGTTTCCTAACGGTCTGTCCGTCTGTCCAATTTTCAGTTTTCCGGACTTTTTTCTGCAACACATACTTTCAAGTGAAATTTGGTACACAGCTTGGTCTTGAATAGTAACAGAGCAAGTTTGACTTTTGTCACGCTTGACCTATTTTTCGAGGAGTTATGCCCCTTGATAACATAAAAAATTCAGTTTTCTGGATTTTTATATGCAACACATACAGATATTCAAGTGAAATTTGGTACACAGCATGCTCTTGGATAGTAACAGAGCAAGATCTACTTTTGTCATGTTTGACCAATTTTTCAAGGAGTTATGTCCCTTGATAACTTCAAAAATTCAGTTTTCCAGACTTTTCTCTGCAACACATACAGATATTCGGGTGAAATTTGGTACAGAGCTTGGTCTTGGGTAGTTAAAGAGCAAGTTCGACTTTTGTCATGCTTGACCTATTTTTCGAGGAGTTATGACCCTTGATGACTTCAATAATTCAGTTTTCTGTACTTTCCTGCAACACATACAGATATTCAAGTGAAATTTGCTTTTATGATGATTGCTATGTTTTCCATGCACAAGGATTTTAAGCCTAAGTCCACAGTGACTTTGACCCTTGACCCCAAAATCAATAGGGTTTATCCCCTCCCCTAGGGGAACATTTGTAGAAGGTTTGATGTTTCTATGATGATTGCTTTGTCTTCTATGCTGTTCACAAGAAAATCCGGACACCCACACCCATACAGAGGCACAGCAGCAATGCTATATACGCTGTATATCCCCTCCACAGCAGAGTTGAGATGAGAGAGGATATTTATGCTGGTGGGGACTTCTGTCGCTCAGTGATCATAATTTTATTATATGTCACTATCAGTTAATTACATCCTAATAAATACCTGTAATATCAGACAGAGGTTCAACAGCTGGAATAGACCTTCAAGGTTTTCAAATCTCCGGTAATTATGTGTCATTATCAGGTATCTTATATGTATGCATTATGACATAATAAATAAACTTCCTTTCATATTCCCCCAATTTTACGTTTGTTTCCAAGGAATTTGATAGGTAACAATTATTTACGTCAGATATTGTCCCGAAGGGAAGTAACGCGGTATTTGAAAACGACCAAATACTGACAGTCGTGCATTTCTTTATCATAGCCCAAGGTTAAGAAAAGGTCATGCATAATTTTCAAGGTTGAACAAAACTCTTGAGATAATATATGTGATGATCACTAGTGTTTGTCACAAATGAACTTCATGGCAAGCGGTTAATCTATTATAAGAACATGTTCATTCAAAAAGTTTGCTTTTTTTGCAGGAATACAGTGACATGAAGGACAGTCAATCCATGGCAAATCCCGGAGGGAAATCAGAATTAACAAGTGGTAGGTACTGCATGTAGTCGTATCATATATGAAGAAATTTTGATGAAACTTTGTAGGTTCGTTAATTTTGTTGATAACTCAATAAGTGAAATAATTATCTACTTGTTCACTGCTTATATTCATAGATCATGAAAATTTTCAAATAATTGATTTGAAACATATTGGAGACAAAGTGTTAAATTAACTACATTTATTTTAAGTCTGAGTGTATTCTTTAAATGCATCCATAAACATGTTTGATGGATAAATGATGACCTTGATGTCTAAATAAAAGGGGTAGGGCCACGAAGGCCGATATTGGCCCCTAATTTTGAACACTGTACTTCATAGAATTTTTAACTGTGATTTGACATTTTGAAACGTCCTCTACTTAAGCATGAATCTATCTTTTGTAAACATTGCATTTATCAATAGCTTTTAGCCCTTTGAAAGCACCAAAATAGGTCATATCGAAATTGATGCAAAATTTACATATTTCTGTTAAATTAGCAATGGCCACATACATTAAGTAAGATGAAAAATTTATATGTGAAAGATTATCATTATATCCTTGTGTCATAAACGAATTGAATTCTTCGACAAAAGACAAAATACCCAGCAATTTTCGCCATATTTTGTCAATAACATCAAAATGACGTCACTTCATGACATCATTACAATTAAATGGGACTTTGGTGATATTTTTCTTTTTATTGAAAGCCGTAAACATCTGTGTATTTTCATGAAAAATATCAAGTATTTCTCATGAAATTTATTTCTAGAGAAAATCGAGGGCCTTTTTTGGGGTCTCTTGGCCCTACCCCTTTGTTGGTCTCATTTTATATGAATAGTAGCTTTTAGTGATGTTATGATTGTATCAAAAGAAAGATCGAATATACGTTGCATGAAGATATCCCATATGGCGTTTGGACTTATATTTTGTGTACAGGTATAGAGAATCCTGGTTATAGAGTAGAGAGTACAATAGGTTATCCTGATATGGAATCTGTGGCTGTATCCATGGATATGTCACCAGAGGATTTCTATTCACAGGTAAATAATTATTACTCTCAGCCTCCATGTCAAATGTGTATTATAAAGTACTTGCATGTGACAATGTATATGTTTTGTTACCTTGCAAACTAAACCTTCGTGTTTACTCTCTTTTTCTAGGAAAAAAATTCCCTGCCTATTTTAAATTTTAAATAGGGCTTTCTTATTCATGTATGTATTCCTTGTGACATGAACCTTTCTTTTGATACCACAAATTCATGACCTTGACCTTGGAGTTTGAAGTACTTTTTAGAAACGTAACCTTGAGCACAACTTTTTAATGATTAGCAATAGCGCTTTCATATTTCGCATATGTATACCTTGTGGCAAGACCTAACATTTAATACCACTATTTTTGATCTTGTAACCTTGACCTTGGAGACAGATCTGTATTCACTTTTGAAAAACTTTATCCTCGGGCATATCTTAAAGGTCTTTCTTATTTCTCATGTGCAGTTCCTTTTGACTAGACCATATTCTTGCTACCACAATTTTTCTCATGAAACATTCTAAGTGATGTAGCAATATGTATAACCCCATCTGCTACTAAAACACTTGTACTTCCGATAACATTATAAATATATCTCTATTACAGGCTTCATCAACACTAAAGAGAAAGAGTAAGATGAAGAATGAGAGTGCAGGCGGCCATAGCGGCTCTGAGGAACAGAAATCTTCTTGGATCAGCTATGGGTGATAAGGACTCGCTGATAAATAATGATAGTGTAGTGGTGTTTGCAGAAAGGACAGCGTTGTGATATAGTGTACATATAATCTTTAAAAGGCAGTGATGCAAGTTTGATATGGCTGTCACGATACGGCTTGGCTTGGAGTGGCATAGTGTATCACAGTTTGTAGTTCTACTTGTGATGGGTACACCATTGGAAGCAGTATGAAGATGGCAAAAAGCATGGTAAAGTTAGCAAGGGATAGTTGCTAAAACCTTGAAGCTGAAACTTAATTTTGTCATCTACCTCAGTATCAGTATGCATTGCAAATTTTCCAATGTTAGTCTCAATATGCAAGATCGCAAATGCAGCGTGTGCAGCGTGTCCGTTCTGATTTTTCGTTTAGTCACCTACCTAAACCATTGTTCAAAACTTTGGCACCTTTTCTGCCCAAGTAAATTGATGACGTCATAACAATGGAGAACAATCGAAGAGTGCGCCAGAACATTCGTATAGTCTTGGTTAGAAGTATTTGCGATCTTCCGTATTATCAGTAGTTGACAAAGTTTTCATAAAAAAATTGCATACATTTATTTATAAAAGAACTATGCAAGGCTGGTTTTGTGAGAGTTAATCTAATATGAGGTAGAAATTTTCATACCTGAAAATTTTACATTTTTGCCAAGGCAAGGATGGCATTGTTCTTTTTAAAATTATTACCAAAACTGTGCACAAAGTCACTATGCAAATTTATACAAGTCTTTCACACATTTTACCAACTTTTTATGTATTTTTGCATTTCTATATTATAAAACATTTTTTTAACGCAATTTGAATGTAAAATTTATTAAGTGTATTGGAGACAGAGTGTTTCTGTTTGTCGTATGATTTTTGTCAATTAATTTATGAACATGTATATGTATCTATTTCCAGCAATTTAGATCAATCTTTCTATGATGTTTTTTCTCAAAATTCAAGCATAGAGCTGTTAAAAACACTCTGTTTGGTCTATTCCAAATATGATTTTACTATCCGTTTGTGCAGGTGCCTGACGCGTCAAATGATTTTGACATCATCAAATTCTATGGACACCAGAGTATAAGGAACTTAATGACATCACAATATGCTTTTTGTCACACTGCAAATAATTTTTTAGGAATCTCATTGGTTGTTTAGCCATAATTATGAGACTATGTTACCCGTCTGTAGCCGTAAATATGGAACTTCGTGACGTCATGGACACCTTATGGTTTCTTGACATTACAGCAAGAATTTCCCGTAAAAACGTTCAACCATTTTAACTTTTCCTCTTGCTTCAGATCCTTTAATTTTATTTTTATGTTCAAGTGAATTTCATTTGTGGTTTATTCATTTTGAGTAAACCATTTACAGGTACGATGTTTTTAATGGTGAAGAGAAGTTTACAATCCATCAACAAATAAACAAGTTAGAAATTTACTTTTTACGCCATTTTAAAATGACAATTTATAAGTGATTTGCAGTATGACAAAAATGTTATTATGGTTCCAGACAGATAATATGGCCTGGTATCCTTGTCTGGAATTATATTCCCCTCACCTTCGATGTCAGATACCGTCACAAATGATAAGTTTTAAAAAATGAATTCTTCAATGTTGTGCAATATTTCTGTACTTTATATAATGTTGTATATGTTAGATAAAAATCAGTGTAAGAAGATGGATCTCATTGTATTAAAAATATTAGATAATCAGAATATCTACAAGTAATGTTCCATATTACATTCCCCTACCCTTTATAACAAGAAGAAACATAATGTTACATGTATTGGCTATTTGTGAATCTGTCTGTCTGTCCATTTATCTTGGTTGTTGTTGTTATGTTTTTGTCTTTGTTTGATGTGTTTATATATTTAAACAATACTTAATACATGTATTCATAATCAAGCATAAATAGAGGATCTCAAATCATATATTCTTTTTTATTCTATTTTATCACAATGTATGAACTTCTAGCAAATAACTAATTTCATCTATCAATACCAAAGTAGTGTTAATTTAAATACCACATTTTTGTATAAATTCATGCAAGTATGGTCTGTAATGTTAAATGGCCAAATGAAGGTGGAATTATGTGATGTTATCTGTGATATGTAAAGCAGCACATTCCAGTACGTTTATTATATTTGATAAACTCCTTATCAACCCCTGTAGAGGGAGACCAGGGTACACCTGTATAATGAATTCTCTTAGTTTCTGCTCAGCGTCTAGTCTCCCCATTCTGAAGACCCTATGTAAATTTGAGGAAAATCTCAGATTTGAGAGGCCTGGCTCACTACTATAAAATTATTAAAGTATATATACATGTATTATTCACTGCCAAAATCAGTAGATGAAATATTAACATAGATAGAATATGAAATTGACACGCTAGGTCTTGCAAGATATGTATTTTTGTATATGATATGTACATGTACTGTATTGTTTTATACAGCTAAGTTACTGGCTGGTTTGATGTTCTACATACATGTATTTGTATTCCACATTCGTTGCAAATAAATTGATTTTTCATCTGTCATTCTATTATTCTCACTTTCCTTTAGCGCTTTGATACTTTCACATCCTGCCATGTATAAGTAGAAATAATCTTTGATACTCATTTCCAAGCTAATACTATCAGTCAAGGTCATTTGATTAATCTCAGGGTCACAGGAAACTCTGGTATGAAGGAGAAATACTGCCATGCCTAGAAGAGTAACAATCCTTAAAAGTAGAATTTTTGTTCAATTCATATTTCATAACCTTGACTGCTGCAACAAGGTCGTTCTTTTAATCAACAATGTGACACTGTTTGTTTCTAGGCCAACTATGAAGTCAATTTACTATTGCCTGCTGCAATCAGACACAAAATGACATAATTCAATCCATCCAGAGGATATAAAAGAAAAGATGTAATTATAGTGTTTTATTTATTAAAATTTAATTGTTAATCATGATGTACTCATGTTATAGTCTAAATCAAGAACCCTCAGATCAGCCATTACTTCCTCTAAACATAAATCTGTTACGTTTGTTTTGTACTTTTAGTATCGCATCAAGACTTCTTATGTTGTGATTGAATTTTCGTGTCCGTTCATCTAAGAAGCACTCTGGAGCTTTAGTGTCTTGTAGGTCTGTAGAATCTGAAGATTTATCAGGACCTTCAGTTTTCCCATCACTTAATGTTTGAACATTGGAATCTTCCTCAGTCGATGTTTTAACTGTCAATTCTTCATCTGATCCAGTTATTTCTTTAACCTTGGATGTTTCCACATTTGATGGTCTAGGTTTACTTTGCTTTGATGCGTACACCACAATGTTAATATCATCTTTAAACTCCTTGGTAAGTACTGTAGGGAACACAGAGGAGATCTGGACTAACACCTGTACTCTCAGCATCTCGTCTCTACATACCAAGTTAATGATCAGGATACCTGAGGAAGATATCATTTTATTATAGTACATGTACATGCAAATAAATAGAGGTTATCAAATGATTTTCTTTTATATCAGTCAGGCTTTTTATGAGTTCCACATTGACTTGTCAGTTCCTACAGATAGTTTTGTGCAATCAGGAACTCCCAAATTGCTTGTATATATGAAATGAGTCGTGTGATCTTAACATCCCCAAGCCTGGCAAGGTGACTAAATTCACACAAGTTTGAAATAGAAACATAGTACCAGTGTATGGAGTTTAATTGCATTCAGAAAAGAGATTTGAATCGTACAGCATGAAAAGCAAATTGTTCATACTGGCCAGCCTACCCATCAATAACATACTGAGCACCAAGTCTGTCAACTTGGCTAAAAATACATGCCTTTTCCTTAATATGTTAAAAAGAAATTCATACTACAGAAATAGAGCTTTAAATTCACTGTCCTAAATAGAAATAAAGAAAGCAGAAACAGATATTAGAAGATGTAGGAATAACTTCAAAGTGTTCATGCTTTTAAAACTATAATAAAGTACCTCTATCAGACAGGGCTGCCTTGACTGTTTGAAGAAAGTCTATTTCTACGAAGGCCTGAGGTGGACAGTTCATACCAACACTGTTATCCTTACTGTCTACATCTATAATGATTACATCTCGACTCTTTCCTGAAACATTGAAATGTTTGTAGCTTCTTGCGTCTGTTTTGTAGACATAATCACAGACATAGTATTGGCATTGATATTTGCCAGAGGTCACTTGTTGTGAGAACTGTTTTACATAGTAATTGGTAGTTTGTATAAATTTGTCCATTTTAAAAATCTTTTGACATATTCAATATTTCCTCCCATCATTATTGATTAATTCAACATGAGGTCTTGGAACGTGAGAACTTGGGCCAAACTGCCTAGTACATGCATACACCATTTTACAATTTACAAGTCAAAATCACAATAATGGAATCTAGTACTGATGGTTTATTTACCAGCTGAATGAAGTTTCTGTACATAATCCAAACCATCAGTAACATGGACCGTCATTCTGTCATCCTCTGTAAAACCAAACCAGTCTCTGGCAATCAGTACTATATCATTATCGATGTCAACCACGTCTAACACAACCTAAAATATCATAACAAGAAATGTAAAACCAAACCAGTCTCATTTTATGAAAGTCTGATCAAAGATACATCCGTCATGTAAGTTTGGAACATGTAGGACTTTGCTTAATAATGGCCATTAAAGGCAAAATATTGCTATCTTAACATTTACCTTATCATCTCAACATTTGCCTTATCATTTGAAATAATTTTTTTTTAAATCCAGACCCCAGGGGCTACATGCCCATCTGGTAATTTAAACAAAGTATAATTAAACATTAATAACAAAAAGAACCAACAGAATATGAATACATTAGGAAAGAAAATTGTGTGATCTTAACATTAACATTATCATCTAGTTCAGACGATGCAGATGCCGACGCTGGGGGTATTGCAATAGCTCTTTTGCACTAAAGTGCAGTCGAGCTACAAAAATAGAAAAATTCTGAGGTTCGGTTGTCAAAATTTTATCATTCATAATGCCAACCTTACGAGAGATTTAAATCACATGAAGCCAAACCTTGGGAAAATTTAGATGAATAAAGCTGGCTAAACCTCCTCCTCCTAGACCAATCAGAAGCAGGCTTACATTCTCTGTATAGTAAAAACAAATTCATGTACCTAAATATACATGTATGTATGATAGAAATTCAAAAATTTCAATGAGCCTAGAACATTTTCTTTAGAGAAATAAAATCTACCACAAATATCATAACTAGATATCGTTTTCAGAGAAAACGAGCACATGCGTTTGTTTGTAATATACATGGAGTTTAATATTAATATACATGTATTTGTAAATAAAGGATCTGAAATGATTGTATACATGTATATGAAACAAGTTGTTTGATTCTGCAGCACAGAGTACATTTGTACTCTTCAGAAATCACTTTGAAAATAGTCCATAGAATCTCTTGATCAAGTAATACATAATTAGTCTTTTTTGTTCTACATGTAGAAGTAACATAGAGTAAATTCACAAACCATCTTTTTCTTGGAAGTCGGTGATGAATCCCAGACCAGCGATGACAGGTCCATAATATTGACTGGCTAAATACTGCTTATCTACAACCAACTTACGCTGCTGCTTCTTCTTCTTCTTCTTTTGACCAGGTTCTAAAGAGAAAACTTTGTTATATTGGATGACAGACAGATGGACAGAAATGCAGTAAAAGGATAAAAAGCAATTGTAATTTAATTTAGGACTCATTCATAGTCCGACATGAAAGACACATTTGTTTCAACCAAGGTATCTCAACATCTCATAAAAACTTAGACTTGATGATATCGAGGTCTTAAGGGTAAAACCAATTTATCTTTTACAGTTGTAGATTATGAAAGATATTTTTCTCTATTACATTAACGCCAAAATCAAAATTGTACACATGTCAAGTGGAAAAATACTAAGTTGATCAAATTGAAAAATATTTTGTATTTGATTAAGTCACTCACTGAAAAAAGTAAATTCTACAAGAATAACACATAAATCTAAGTCTGATCTACATTTCAAGTAATGTATTGCATAGAGAAAGCAATTTCAAATCATCAGAATTTTTCATTGTGGAGACACAATTTTTTTTCTTTTAGACGTACAATCTTTTTGTTAATCCTCAACATACACACGAATACATGTATAACATAAAACACCGCTAAAGACGGTATGGCCGGATTGCAAAGTAAGTTTTTGTCACTAACTTGGTCAAGGTCAATAGGTCAAATAATACAGCATAAATTGAAAGGTTTTGTCAGAAGCAATCTACATGTATGAAATAAAGTTTCTACTGCATACAGTTCCATAGATTTTGCTTAAACCAGGAACTTTAACCAAAATCCTTAACTAGGTCAAAGTCCAAGGTCAAGGTCACTAGGTCAAATGTTACGGCATAAATTGAAAGGTCTTGTCATGGGCAAGCTTCATTAATAATATAAAGTTTCTACTGCATACAGTACCATAGATTTTGCTTAAATCTGGAACTTTAACCAAAATTTTTGAGTAGGTCAAAGTCGAAGGTCAAGGTCACTAGATCAAATGTTACGGCATAAATTGAAAGGTCTTGTCATGGGCAAGCTTCATGTATAATATAAAGTTTCTACTGCATATAGTTACTTAGATTTTGCTTCAACCAGAAACTTTAACCAAAATTTTTGAGTAGGTCAAAGTCGAAGGTCAAGGTCACTAGGTCAAATGTTACATCATAAATTGAAAGGTCTTGTCATGGGCAAGCTTCATGTATAATATAAAGTTTCTACTGCATATAGTTACTTAGATTTTGCCTCAACCAGAAACTTTAACCAAAATCTTTGACTAGGTCAAAGTCCAAGGTCAAGGTCACTAAGTCAAATGTTGCGGCATAAATTGAAAGGTCTTGTCATGGGCAAGCTTCATGTATAATATAAAGTTTCTACTGCATATAGTTACTTAGATTTTGCCTCAACCAGAAACTTTAACCAAAATCTTAAACTAGGTCAAAGTCCAAGGTCAAGGTCACTAGGTCAAATGTTACGGCATAAATTGAAAGGTCTTGTCATGGGCAAGCTTCATTAATAATATAAAGTTTCTACTGCATATAGTTACTCAGATTTTGCCTCAACCAGAAACTTTAACCAAAATCTTTAACTAGGTCAAAGTCCAAGGTCAAGGTCACTAGGTCAAATGTTTCGGCATAAATTGAAAGGTCTTGTCATGGGCAAGCTTCATGTATAATATTAAGTTTCTACTGCATATAGTTCCTTAGATTTTGCCTCAACCAGAAACTTTAACCAAAATGTTGACGGCAGACGGACGGACAGACAGACAGACGGACAGACGGACGGACATCGTCAATCTATAGACCGGAATTGCTTTGCAATCCGGCCAAAAAATTTAGATCTCTTAGAGTAATAAGACTAACCTGGTATCAGTCTGGCCTCTGATTGGATGATGTTTCTGTTGGCCATAAATATAAGTCGTCGGAAAAAGTTGCCTTCCTCAATCTCTACGTCCTCTACCACATAATCCCCGCTAAGGTCACTGTGACCTTGATATAATATCTTCCTGTAACCTATGTCATCACCCAAGGACAGAAAAGGCACCTTGACAAATGTAATAATGCACCTTTGCAAATGTAATAATGCACCTTGACAAATGTAATAATACATGTAATAATTATATATGTAATGCTAAAATGATCAATGAATTATCTTGGAGCCAATAAATCATAGTCAAAGATGACATCCAGGTTTTGCATACATGTATGAATAAGATAAAATTGAAATTTTGTTGCAGGTAAAATGAACATTTGTTAACATTACACATCTTTCACTTGATAATTTCTTGATAATATAAGAAATGTGATGTTTAGTATTGAGTAATAATTTATTGTTTGGACACAAGATTCACAAAATCATTTTCACAACAGTTCCATAATGATGTCATGTCAGAAATTTTGGTGAAATATTCTGACTGAATAAATCACAGATATTCACTAAAATGAATTACTTACTTGAGTACTTGTGTTGAATCCAGGGGGAGCTAACTCCAGGACCTTCATAGATAGCTCTTGTTTTATACTATCCATGCTTTCATACTGATGTAATCTGTTAAGTGTAGCCACCACCAGACGCTGGAACTCTGCTGACTGGGCCAGGTGGCTCCTGCCAGCCTCTGTACCAAACAGCCACTCTGTCTCCCTGTAATATACAATACATAATATGTAATCTGTTAAGTGTAGCCTACACGAGACGCTGGAATTCTGCTGACTGAGCCAGGTGGCTCCTGCCAGCCTCTGTACCATACAGCCACTCTAGTCTCCCTGTCACATACAATATACCAGAAGTCTCTGACGAGACTGTAGCTCTCCTGGTTGTTTTTTCTAAAACATCAATTTCCTTTCTTTTTTTTTAAACCAAGACCATAGATAGCAGGCGCTCTAACAAATTATAAGTAGCATGACAAAACTACATATCCATTACACTGCAACTATAATAGCACTCATATAATTCATAATATCTGAGATAAAGTATTTCTAAAAAGAATGTCACACCCATTTTCCAAGATCCTAGGGGCCAAGGGCTGCTAGCTCAAATGAACTATCAATGACACATCAAGACTACAGATCCATAATATCGGATAAAGAATTAACTCCCCATCATTAATAGCTTTAAACGAGTAGAGAGCACAACTATATAGGAAAAATAACCACACCCATTTTCAAAGACCCTGGGGGTATAGGGCTAAAACAAAATATCAGGTGCACAACTATGCCACAGACCAATCATTGCAAAAAGAATTAATTCTACATCATTTATAGTGTCAGAGGAGTTGCAAGCACAAGATTACATTAGCTTATATAGGAGAAAATGACCACACCCATTTCTGAGACCCTAAGGGTCAGGGGCTAAAACATAATATCTGGTGCACAACTAGACCAGAGACCCATCATATTGCAATGAGAATTTAGTCTCCATCATTTATAGTGTTAGAGGAGTTGCGAGCACAAGATTACATAGAGTTATATAGGAGAAAATGACCACACCCATTTCTATGACCCTGGGGGTCAGGAGCTCAAACAAAATATCAGGTGCACAACTAGACCAGAGACCCATCACATTGCAAAAAGAATTAAGTCTCCATCATTTATAGTGTCAGAGGAGTTGCGAGCACAAGATTACATAGAGTTATATAGGAGAAAATGACCACACCCATTTCTAAGACCCTGAGGGTCAGGGGCTCAAACAAAACATCAGGTGCACAACTAGACTACAGACCCATCATATTGCAAAAAGAATTAAGTCTCCATCATTTATAGTGTTAGAGGAGTTGCGAGCACAAGATTACATACAGTTATATAGGAGAAAATGACCACACCCATTTCTAAGACCCTGGGGGTCAGGGGCTCAAACAAAATATCAGGTGCACAACAAGACCACAGACCCATCACATTGCAAAAAGATTTAAGACTCCATCATTTATAGTGTCAGAGGAGTTGCGAACACAAGGTTACATAGAGTTATATAGGAGAAAATGACCACACCCATTTCTAAGACCCTGGGGGTCAGGGGCTCAAACAAAATATCAGGTGCACAACAAGACCACAGATCCATCATATTGCAAAAAGAATTAAGTCTCCATCATTTATAGTGTCAGAGGAGTTGTCCGGACAAGATTACATAGAATTTAATGACCACGCCCATTTTATAAGACCCTGGGGGTCAGGGACTGAAACTAAATGTCAGGTGCACAACTAGATCATGGATCAAGTAAAATGCAAAAAGAATTAACTTTCTATCTCAAACAGTTTCAGAGGAGTTGTCCGGACAAGATTACATAGAATTTAATGACCACGCCCATTTTCTAAGACCCTGGGGGTCAGGGACTGAAACTAAATGTCAGGTGCACAACTAAACCATGGTCCAAGTAAAATGCAAAAAGAATTAACTTTCTATCTCTAACAGTTTCAGAGGAGTTGTCCGGACAAGAATTGTTTACGGACAGACAGACAGACGGACAGAAGGCCGGACGCCGGACAAAGGGTGATCGCATAAGCTCGACTGGTCTGAGACCAGTAGAGCTAATAATATAAAATCTGTTAATTGTAGCCATCACAAGCCGCTGGAACTCTGCTGACTGAGCCAGGTGGCTCCTGCCAGCCTCTGTATCAAACAGCCACTCTGTCTACCTGTCACACACAATATACTATATATGATACATGTATATTAAGTGTAGCCATCACGAGACGCTGGAATTCTGCCGACTGGCCAGGTGGCTCCTGCCAGCCTCTGTACCAAACAGCCACTCTGTCTTCCTGTACATACAATACATGATATTTAATATGTTGAGTGTAGCCACCACAAGCCGCTGGAATTCTGCCGACTGGCCAGGTGGCTCCTACCAGCCTTTGTACCAAGCAGCCACTCTGTCTCCCTGTCACACACAATATACTATATATAATGCATGTACATTTTAAAAGTGTAGCAACCACAAGCTGCTGGAATTCTGCTGATTGGGCCAGATGGCTCCTACCAGCCTCTGTACCAAACAGCCAATCTGTCTCTCTGTCACATCAGTATATAATATGTAATCTGTTAAGCGTAGGCACCACCAGCCGCTGGAATTCTGCTGACTGCCTACCAGCCTCTGTACCAAACAGCCACTCTGTCTCCCTGTCACATACAATACAATATGTATAATACATGTATGTTAAGTGTAGCAACCACAAGCTGTGGAACTCTGCTAACTGAGCAAGGTAGCTCCTACCAGCCTCTGTACTAAAGAGCCACTCTATCTCCCTGTCACATACAATATATAATATGTAATCTGTTAAGTGTAGCCACCACGAGACGCTGGAATTCTGCTGACTGAGCCAGGTGGCTCCTACCAGCCTCTGTACCAAACAGCCACTCTGTCTCCCTGCCACATACAATATATAATAAAAAAATCTGTTAATTGTAGCCATCACAGGCCACTGGAACTCTGCTGATTGAGCCAGGTGGCTCCTGCCATCCTCTATACCAAACAGCCACTATGTCTCCCTGTATAATATGTAATCTCTTAAGTGTAGCCACCACAAGCCACTGGAACTCTGCATACTGAATCAGACGGCTCCTGTCAGCCTTTGTACCAAGCAGTAATTCTGTTTCCCTGTCACATACAATATGTATAGTATAGTATATATGGCAAACCAAACCATATACATGTATAATGAATGATCCAGGCACACATAAAACACATATATACATATCCTGATTATTTTGCAGAAGACATTTATTATGAAGATTTGAAAATCTGTTAGAATATTTTGATGGAGGAGACATAAGAGAATTTTTATATGGAAATAGACAAAAAGGTGACAAAGCGGCAAAACAATCGTAGTCATAATTATATGAATAGTCATGAATTAGCTCAACATTATTCTTTCTATATCATAATTAATTACAAATGTATTTATGTAAGATAAATACTTACCGTCCTTGCGGGACAATGAATATAGCAAATTTCCTTGCCATTGGAATTATGTTGTCTACAATATGTAAGGTATATCGTGGCTCTTCAGACGCGGCCGTAAATAACATAAGAGATATCTGTTCTCCGCACAGATTCCTGAAAGTGTAATTGAATGTACATGTACATAAATGTAAAAGAAGTTTAAACAAATTATATTGTGCTTATATGTCAATCAATTGAAGGGTTTAGAAGGAGTTGCAAAGATTAGATTTCAAGTCAGACTGATTGATAGAATGACAGCAAGGTACATCACTACATGTATATACCCCAAACAATTTATGGACAGGGCTGTTCATGAAATCCAGAGCACCCTGTTTTGGCAGTTTATTCTGTTGTCTGAAGAATTTTCCTACTAATTATTGTTTCCGAGAATTGATCTCCTTAAGTCATAACTGGAAATTAACTTCAACTTACCCTATCAGTAAGGAGTACTATAAAACTGATATCTTTTTGGAAGATGACAATATCATATTTTAGAGAAAACTGTGAAAACAGGGTGCTCTATATTTAGTGAACAGGACAATAATCCATTTAAGTAAGGAGAAGAAGGAAAATGAAATATTTAAAGAGGATTTCAAACTAACCTATTAGAGATTTGCTGTCTCAGTATGGCATAGTACTGCTGCTCCTTTAACACTGTTTTGATATCCTCGGTACTGTCATATCGTCTTATCTTATCTTCTGTGGTCGCAACCTCCAGGATCTTTACACATGAAAAAGAAAAAAATATATGACAAATCATAGTGTACATTTTAGTTTCAATAGGTTTATTTTTCTTAGATAATTCCTATGATCTACAAATATTTCATTTGTTTTACAAAAAAAAAATAGCTTAAAATAGCTTTCCAGAGTAAAAATGATAAATATTTTTATAATACTATTTTTTTCTACCAGACTTGTCAGAATGACAACATAGCTCGCCGGTGGCAACCATATGTAAATTGCAACAACAACAATAAAAAAGGTCTTATCACAAGGAATGCACATGTGAAATATCAAAGCCCTATCACTTACCATTCCAAAAATATGGCCAAGGTTAAAGTTTTTCAAAAGTAGGTCAATCATCTCCAAGGTCAAGGTCACAAGGTCAAAAATTTTGGTATCCATGGAAAGGTCTTGTCACAAGGAATACACATGTGAAATATCAAAGCCCTATCACTTACCATTCCAAAAATATGGCCAAGGTTAAAGTTTTTCAAAAGTAGGTCAATCTCCAAGGTCAAGGTCACAAGGTCAAAACTATTGGTATCCATGGAAAGGTCTTGTCACAAGGAATACACATGTGAAATATCAAAGCCCTATCACTTACCATTCCAAAAATATGGCCAAGGTTAAAGTTTTTCAAAAGCAGGTCAATCTCCAAGGTCAAGGTCACAAGGTCAAAAATTTTGGTATCCATGGAAAGGTCTTGTCACAAGGAATGCACATGTGAAATATCAAAGCCCTATCACTTACCATTCCAAAAATATGGCCAAGGTTAAAGTTTTTCAAAAGTAGGTCAATCTCCAAGGTCAAGGTCAAAAGGTCAAAACTTTTTGTATCCATGGAAAGGTCTTGTCACAAGGAATACACATGTGAAATATCAAAGCCCTATCACTTACCATTCCAAAAATATGGCCAAGGTTAAAGTTTTTCAAAAGTAGGTCAATCTCCAAGGTCAAGGTCACAAGGTCAAAACTTTTGGTATCCATGGAAAGGTCTTGTCACAAGGAATACACATGTGAAATATCAAAGCCCTATCACTTACCATTCCAAAAATATGGCCAAGGTTAAAGTTTTTCAAAAGTAGGTCAATCTCCAAGGTCAAGGTCACAAGGTCAAAAATTTTGGTATCCATGGAAAGGTCTTGTCACAAGGAATGCACATGTGAAATATGAAAGCCCAATCTGTATTGGTTTAAAAGTTATAAGCAAGGTTAAAGTTTTTGTGCACGCGCACGCAGACGCCAACGCCGACACTGGGGGTATGACAATAGCTCTCCGGACATTCGTCCCGGCGAGCTAAAAAAGAACCTACATTTCATTTTAACTGGAATAGTCAAATATTTCCCCTCCTGAAATGTATCTAAACATCTAAATTCTTGTAAATCATCTTGAAAACAATATTTCAAATCAAATTTTCATAACAGTGAACTTTGACCCCTATTGATTAGGTGCCTTTTTCTCCTAATAAGTATATAAACACATGATCCTGATAGGTAGAGAGGTATTGAAAGAATAATACGATGACAAAATGACACATAAAGGAAACCCTTAATGTCATAGGCAGCAAGCAAGTATATGAATATATATTTTTTATTTTAAACTCTGAAGATCTTAGGGGAATTTTCCTTTCAGCTGTCAGGATCAATGTTTTTTTTATTTCTTACAGCTTTCATATTTGGCATCTTCTTGAACTTCGTGAGGACGATAACAAACACCGGCAGACAGAATGATTTTTCTGTGTTCTCTGACCCATCCACTTCTATCTTGTGTACTCTAACTGGCCATCCTCTGTAAACATACGACATCGTGTTACTCAAAATAAAGGGAAAATCTACCTATATGTGTTATATATAGATACTCTGAAGACTTACTGCTTCAAAACTCTGAATGATATGTGTTATTATACAATTATGGACTTTTAACTCAGTGTATTTTCATAGTAAGTCAATATCACATCATATATACTGAGTTAAAAGTCCATAACTGTTTTATTCTATAATTGCATATTGTTTTACAATTAATAACGTCCACTGTGGGGTATCACGTGATACACAAATGATATGTTCCACGGGAATCTCCTTTGATTAAACCAAGTAAATACTGTCTAAATCTACTTTATATGAATTTATTTTAGGCCTATCATATGGCCATTATTATTGATTATATGATGGTAATTTATTCTGGTCAAGAATAGACGTATATTTGGAGAACACTTAAACAGAAAATTTTGTATCTGTCCATGCACCATATCATAACACGTGGTGAGCAATGAAAAAATTTCTGTTTAAGTGTTCTCCGAATACACGTCTATTCTTGACCAGAATAGATACCCATCATATTATATGATAATGGCCATATGATAGGCCTAAAGTAAAATCATATAAAGAAGATGTGGGGTAATCCCGGGCTATTTTTAGACTGTGGTATACAGTGATTTATCCAGGAGGTTGATGATGTTTTCAGCCAATCAGAGAGTCGCTATTTATAGTTTATAGAATAAATGTACATATTCTATAGCCATCATTCATAATAATTTGTTGATACAATTGTACAACTCACCATTTTGGAAATCAGAAGTGGAAAATATTTTCCCTACTATATCTAAAATGTGACTACAGGAATATGTCAGTGAAGAAAAAAAAGTCAAAAATGGGAGCCAATTTTGAATAGTAAACTGCATTATTGCACAATTCCATGGTATTAGTCCAGGACTTTGTTTGAATCCTTCTTTCATTCATTAAACTCAACCATTACCCAAAACTAATATTTTTGAGGAATAAGTTTTGCACTGCAATGAGTACAGCCAATTTTGGAGCATCACGTGTATTACCTAAAATTTTTCAAAAACAAAATTTGATATTGAACTTGTCTTCTTAATTAATTTATTGAACTCCATAAGCAAACTTACAATTCAGGGAAGAATTTCAGCACCTCATTGAGTATGTGTTCTTGTAGTAGTGAGATACAGAGATATCTCCCTCCCTGCTTCAGTACACGAGATATCTCAGTAAACATACTCTCCACCATGGTAACGACCTCCACAGAATCATCTACCATCAACGCATCCAACGTCCCCTTGTCAAGTACAACACTGTAACTGCCATCTTCAAAGTCCATCTGTAAACGACGGAAAAAAATAATTATTTGAGTGTAAAAGATCCTCTGTAAAAGAATAATTCAGAGAAACATCAACTGAAATAATACAAATTTTTTACAGACGAGATTTTATTGTGTAATGTCATGGAAGTTATTTAGGATCATTTCAATACGAAAATGCATCAAAAGATGTAAAGTGCAGAGTTGCAAAACTGGAATGCAAGTATGGATATGCATACTCAATGAATTGTGTATGCCATTGGTCTGTAATTAGTCCAAATTAAATCAAATGTTTTTCAGAAAAAAACAGATGTCTCCCCCCTCCCTCTAAGTTACTTTGAGCTTGGGCCAAGATGATGTGAAACCTTTGAGTCATGGGCAACATCATACTAAAACATGAAAGTGGTTCATTGTATTGTTTGAGGTAAAGCCCAAACATGATTAGCATATACAATTTCATATTTAGTGAAATTGACTTTGGTCACATGACCTTGGATATAGGTGATCTGAAAAATACATTGTATGGATCATGCGCAACAAAAAACTGAATTAGTGATTGGATACACAATTCAAAATATAAAGCCTAAACATGATAAGCATAACAATTTCAGCCTGGACATAATTAGCATGTACAATTTCATTACCAAAGTAAGAAGTGACCTTAATCATGTGACCTTGGGACAATGTGATAAGAAACATTTAGTCCTGAGAAACAACATATTAAAATATGAAAACAATTGTAAGAAGGATTCAGCAGATATAGCCCAGACAAGATTAGTACGTACAATTTCATTAAAAAGAACTAAATGATCTTGACCTTGGGCACATGACCTTGGGTCAAGATGATAAGAAACCTTCCAATCCTGAGCAACAGCATTCTAAAGTATCAGAGCGATCCAGTATACAATTCCACAGATATAGTCCAGACTCAATAGTATTTACAATTTCATTAAAAAATGTAATATTTGACCTTGACCTTAGTAACATGACCTTGGATCAAGGTGGTGTGAAACCTTTGGGTCATCAGCACCATCATACTAAAATATCAAATGATCCGATTACAGTTCAAAAGATTAAGCCTGGACATAATACACATAACAAATACAATTTCATTTAAAATACATGTATACTAATTGACCTTGACCTTGGTCACATGATATTGAGTCAACGTGATGTGAAACCTTCGGGTCATAAGCAATTTCATACTAAAATATAAAGCGATCGTGCAAACGGTTCAAGAGATATAGCCCGGATAGGAATGCATGTACAATTTCATTAAAATTGTACTACATGACCTTGACCTTGGTCACATGATCTTGGGTCAAGGTGATGCAAAACCTTTGGGTCATAGGCAACAACATACTAAAATATGAAAGTGATCCAGCAAACGGTTCAAGAGATCTAGCCTGGACATGAATGTATGCATAATTTCATTAAAAATGCACTAAGTGACCTTGACCTTGGTCACATGACCTTGGGTCAAGGTGATGTGAAATCTTTGGGTCATAAGCAAAAACATACTAAAATATGAAAGTGATCTGGCAAACGGTTCAAGAGATATAGCCCGTACAAGGAATGTATTCATAATATCTTTAAACATGCAGTAATGACCTTGACCTTGGTCACATGACCTTGGGTCAAGGTGATGTGAAACCTTCGGGTCATAAGCAACCACATCCTAAAATATGAAAGTGATACGGCAAACAGTTCAAGAGATATAGCCTGGACATGAATGTTTGCATAATTTCATTAAAAATGCACTAAGTGACCTTGACCTTGGTCACATGACCTTGGGTCAAGTAGATGTGAAATCTTTGGGTCATAAGCAAAAACATACTAAAATATGAAAGTGATCTGTCAAACGGTTCAAGAGATCTAGCCTGGACATGAATGTATGCATAATTTCATTAAAAATGCACTAAGTGACCTTGACCTTGGTCACATGACCTTGGGTCAAGGTGATGTGAAATCTTTGGGTCATAAGCAAAAACATACTAAAATATGAAAGTGATCTGGCAAACGGTTCAAGAGATATAGCCCAGACAGGAATGTATTCATAATATCTTTAAACATGCAGTAAGTGACCTTGACCTTGGTCACATGACATGGGTCAAGGTGATGCAAAACCTTCGGGTCATAAGCAACAACATCCTAAAATATGAAAGTGATCCAGCAAACGGTTCAAGAGATATAGCCTGGACATGAATGTTTGCATAATTTCATTAAAAATGCACTAAGTGACCTTGACCTTGGTCACATGACCTTGGGTCAAGGTGATGCAAAACCTTCGGGTCATAGGCAACAACATACTAAAATATGAAAGTGACCAGCAAACGGTTCAAGAGATCTAGCCCGGACAGGAATGTATGCATAATTTCATTAAAAATGCACTAAGTGACCTTGACCTTGGTCACATGACCTTGGGTCAAGGTGATGTGAAATCTTTGGGTCATAAGCAACAACATACTAAAATATGAAAGTGATCCGGTTAACGGTTCAAGAGAAATAGACCGGACAGGAATGTTTTCATAATTTCTTTCAAAATGCACTAAGTGACCTTGACCTTGGTCACATGACCTTGGGTCAAGGTGATGTAAAATCTTTGGGTCGTAAGCAACTACATACTAAAATATGAAAGTGATCCGGCAAACGGTTCAAGAGATATAGCCCGGACAGGAATGTATGCATAATTTCATTAAAAATGCACTAAGTGACCTTGACCTTGGTCACATGACCTTGGGTCAAGGTGATGTGAAATCTTCGGGTCATAAGCAACATCATACTAAAATATGAAAGTGATCCGGTTAACGGTTCAAGAGAAATAGACCGGACAGGAATGTTTTCATAATTTCTTTCAAAATGCACTAAGTGACCTTGGCCTTGGTCACATGACCTTGGGTCAAGGTGATGTAAAATCTTTGGGTCGTAAGCAACTACATACTAAAATATGAAAGTGATCCGGCAAACGGTTCAAGAGATATAGCCCGGACAGGAATGTATGCATAATTTCTTTTAAAATGCACTAGGTGACCTTGACCTTGGTCACATGACCTAGGGTCAAGGTGATGTGAAATCTTTGGGTCGTAAGCAAAAACATACTAAAATATGAAAGTGATCCGGCAAACGGTTCAAGAGATATAGCCCGGATAGGAATGTATTCATAATTTCTTTAAAAATGCACTAGGTGACCTTGACCTTGGTCACATGACCTTGGGTCAAGGTGGTGTGAAACCTTCGGGTCATAAGCAACAACATACTAAAATATGAAAGTGATCCGGCAAACGGTTCAAGAGATCTAGCCCGGACAGGAATGTATGCATAATTTCATTAAAAATGCACTAAGTGACCTTGACCTTGGTCACATGACCTTGGGTCAAAGTGATGTGAAACCTTCGGGTCATAAGCAACAACATACTAAAATATGAAAGTGATTGGGCAAACGGTTCAGGAGATATAGCCCGGACAAGATGTGTGACAGACGGACAGACAGACGGACGACGAAGGCAAAACCAATATGTCTCCTCCCCATTGGGGGAGACATAATTAAACTAGAGGTAATGATGATAGGTGCAAAACACTCTAATATGATCCAGAAACCATTTTCAATCATAAGAGCCTTATGACCTTGACCTTTTGACCCCAAAATTAATAGGGGTCCTCCTTGACCCATGGGAAACATTTCTGGCATGCTTCTCAAAAATGGATGCAATACATGCCCTAATATGATCCAGAAACCATTTTCAATCATCAGAGTCCTTTGACCTTGACCTTTAACTTTTTGACCCCAAAATCAATAGGAGCCATTCTTGACTCATGGGAAACATTTCTGGCAAGTTTCATGATACAAGGCCCAATACACGCTCTAATATGATCCAGAAACCATTTTCAATCATAAGAGCCCTTTGACCTTGGAAATTTCAACCCAAAAATCAATAGGAGTCATCCTTGACATATGAATTGTTTCTAGCAAGTTTTATGAGATCCAGTACACACTCTCATATGAATAAGTAACCATTTTCAATCATCAGAGTCTTTGACCTTTTGACCCCAACATCAATAGGAATCCTCCTCGACTCATGGGGAGTAAGTGTATGAAGTTTCATTGCTCTAGCGTTTATCATATTTGACTTATAACTACGAAACCAATTGTTGCCGCCTGCCTGCCTGCCGCCCGCCCGCCCTTATGTCTTGCATCAAATTAATTGCCAAGTTTTGCAATTCGACTAAAAATGAATTAATTTACATGTATATATGCAAGTAAAGATTCATTCAGACAAAATGGAATAACTATTTTGAAACGCATGCAAAAAACTTTATAGCATAGCTTCTGTACAATCATAGAATATACATGTACAGGTGGTACAGTACCTTTGTTGCATCCATTTTGATGAAGGACATTTCTGGTCGTTGATCTTTGTGACGATCCGTCATCTGTCTGATAACTGTGTCACTGATGTCAATGTTGGTTATGTGCCGGTATCCTACGTCATACATATTCTCGCTGAGCTGTGAGTTACCGCATCCAACCATCAGGATACGGTCCAACGACTTTACATACTTATGGAGGACCTCACATAACTCTGGGTATTCTCCATACCTGGAAAAATAACACATTGAAATAATTAAATCAAACTGAGTACACAAGATATACAGGTTTTTATTTTAATTTCAAAACATTCATGATTTCATTGCAGGATGGTTATAAAATGTTAGTTAGTTGCAACAGTTTGAAAGCTTATTATGATAGGGTTTGAATTTCCTAAGTGAGTCATATCTTTCCATAAAAGTTCTAAAGGTGACCTTGATTGACTTAAGGTGTTGAAACATCAATTTTTGAGTATCCTTGTACCTTTTATAGAATTATCATGCATGTGAAATAATTGTTATAGACATACAGAAAGACTGACAGAAACCAGTCAATGTGATATTTCCTATGTATGCATTATATTGATAATTTTTCTTTGCAACGAAGTGGAGAAAATGATCAATTCAATTTGACGGCTAACGGAATGTGAACTATTAAATCACATTTTAGAATATATATGTTTCATTATTACATTTTTGTGGATTAACTTAGGCCATGATTCTACCATGATATGATAGACATACAGTGGAGCCAAAACCTAGGGGAATCCTTCAGAAGAACATAACATATTAACTCCACTAGCATCAGTAACAAATCCTCACCATTCAAAAGCCTTAGTGCCTCGCTTCCTGAAGAACTGGTCCCAGTATTGAGGTGACTGAAACTCTGTGTGACTGCTCGGTAATAAATCCATCTCTTATGTCTGAAAATAAAATTTGCAGAGAGTAAAATTTGTTTGATACTAAAACAGGAGACATGTGTATTCCAAAATTGAAAGAGGCAGGAGCTGTGCAAAAATTTAATTGCACCTGTCAAAAAAAAACCAAATGAGAGGCTTCATATTCTTATAATAATCAGATCAGATTTTTGTTTACATTACAGGCCTTAGATGGAATTTAAAATGCATCATACAATTTCATATGTGAAGATTAATATTGTAAAGACAAGGGACAAATTTTTCACAAACTTCTTTAATTCTAGGCAAAAGGCAATAATGGCAGTAAAATTTGAAGGATGGGTGCTGTGTTGTTGTTTTGCTATTGATTTACATTAGTAAATACTGACAAACATTTTATCAAACATTGATTAAGAAATTCATATTGGAGATAATCAGTTTGCCTTCTTCTTTCTCTCTTTCACACACCCAATGCCATTCGGATCAGTCTCAACCTTTTCCTTCGAAAAAAGAAGCCGTTACAAATAAAGGGTGAGGGGATCCGAATAACCCAATGCATGTCAGCGTTTTTTTGGTTTTTTTTTTTCAAAGCAACAGCAAGCATGACAATGATTAATCCTATGTAGTAAACACTGTATTATTAAAACAATATTATCTAATTTTCAGAAGGGGAATAAGGAAGGTACAGTAATAAAACCTTTTTCCATCTTTAATTCAATGTTCTCTTCATCTTATATTCATTTACTATGGATGTGCATAAGATAATGTTCCTAAAAGGACTGTAAAGTTAATACTGTAATGTGTTCAAGCAGGAACCCAACATTTTAGCAAGGCCTTACATTGTATGACTATGTTACATACGTTCCTGATTTGATTATAAAATCGGTATACCGGCAAATTGCAATGTTGCCAATACATACCTTAAAAGTTTTTTTCAAAAAACCTGGTTCAAGTTTGTTGGTATATTTGCTCATAGCAGCAAAAAGAAGGATTAAAAAGACACCTAGTAAGTAAATAATCACGTCTAGAAGTTTTATACACGAGCATGAATCCACATTGATGAAATAATATCAAACCATCTGATAACTGATGATAATGACAGCAATCGATTGAAATTCTATATGCGATTTGTTTTACCGTCATCTTTAAAACTTAAAACCCCAAGCTTAAACGAACAAACAAACCCCAAGCCGAAACGTACAAACAAACCCGAAGCAGAACGGACAAGAAATTAATATATACTTGGGAGGTGTGCTTTTATCCTCCGTTAAGAAATCAGCAGTAACTTTTATGTCACTCTTGATATGGGCATATTTTTTTTTTGATTTGAAAACACTACAATGTGTTTCCGGCACTAAAGTGATCTTAGGACTTTTAAGTAATGGATACACAAAATATTACCCTGTGTTACAGTGTATATTGATTATCAGACAATAGATTTTATTGTATGACTGGAAAATAATCCCATCACTGATTGGCTGATAACATGTCTGGAGCTTCTGAATATATTGCTATAATCACCTCCAGAGATCTAAATTTAGAACAACTCTCATATTTTCCCCAGTATCTTTCTAAAATTGGCATTGTAGGTATAACGTCATAATAGTAGCGGCATATGCATATATTTCGCGTCATCGGAGAATACCTATGAATTCCTTATAGCAATGGATGCTACCAAGCTAATGGTTGCATTTCATGATCATACAATAAAACAATTAATGACCTTGTGTGAGGTAGATATAGCAGTATAACAACCCTCAGCATATGTTATTCACCTCGGCCTGCGACCACAACAACTCCAATCAGCAATGATCAGGTGAAGCTCGCGGTCTTCATGTAAACCAACGCTGCGGCAATGCTTACACACAGCTGGTTCTGTGCGCTGTGGTCATCTCTTCGGAACTATGCATTTTAGGATAAGTTCTTATGCATCCACATGCCTCCGATCATCTCTACATTTCTCAGGCCGATCTTTTGATTGGTCAGTTAGAAAGGTCACCTGCATGTCAATGTCTACTGGGTTATACCAGATCCTCTACGCGACATAACAAAATCGGGAGCATGTAGAGATCTGGCTTTAATCAGATTGCCTATCATATTATTACAGAGAGGGGTCAGACGAATTTGTTGCCCAATAATTTCTCCATATTTAAGTCCTAAAAATATTAATTAATTTTTTTGCAGTTTTTAAGTTAACATTAAAGTAACTGTCGCTACACACCTTGCATTTTTCTCCCTTAGTTATTGCATTTTTCCCATTTTTTAATCCCCATACCTCACCAAAGTCCAAACTGAACGTTCGGAGAACCAACCAATAAGAAGTTGGGCAACAGATTTTTCAGACTTCACTATGTAACAATGACAGTGGGATTCAGTATCTTGTAACGGCAGCCAAGAGACTGGATTGTTCACTTTAATGTTAAGTCAGTACACCGAGTTTCCTCTGTCGTAATTTCGATATTACACGTTTCTTTCATTATCATTTAAATGAGAGTGACTATTTACCTGACTAAACACGATATATAAGATTGTCTTTCATAAAAAAAATGCTGAATGTTACAGCATGGCTGGATCTTCTAATTCTGTTTTCATGCCGTTCGAGGTCAGTGCTACTTTCACTTTCACTTTCACACATTGAGGGAGTGTGCAGTGCCAGCAGCAGCTGTCAGCAAAAGTGAGTGGTGTATCCCTTAATTAGAAAAAAATGTTTGGCTTACCGACTTCCTGGAAACAGACATCTATGGTGCATTACATGTACGATAAATGCACTTGCTGTGTGTTGCATAGTCCGACTTGCAGACCTACGACGGTGTTATCTGTTTTTTCGTCTTCGAAGACGAAAAAACAGATAACACCGTCGTAGGTCTGCAAGTCGGACTATGTGTTGCATATCCGTAACAAAGCACAAATTAAGACACTTAATTATTCTCTATGTATAGCAATTTCCATTTCTATTTACGCTAATATTCTTTATCAGTATAGTTAATCGACAGATAGATAATTATGTTAAGATTACTTCAAAGTTGTTACTAAGATATTAATCAATCGTTTTAATTGCATGTGATATTTTTTAAATTTATTTTTTCTCTGTTAATTATAATCACCGGTATGTATAAATAGCATTTAATTAGTCTCTCTGTGGGTTGATTTAATTTTTAAAGTCATGAATGTGAACATCTTATATTTATCATTCATCAATTTGCCAAGTCCAACCTCTACAGTGTATCTCAATGTATACTCAAGACATTGATCTGACACCTGCCATTTACCTTGATTTTTGTCGGCTGTCCAGGTAGATTTTTCACCCAGGCGCTGTGGCGGAACCAATGATCTGCAAAAGGAGTCAGAAAGCCACTGCATGTGATCTTTCCATTTCATATTTCAGTTTTTGATATTTTGATTTAGAGACAGGGATAAAACAACTGAACCAGTTTTTGGTAAATCTTACATTACATTAATTTTGTCTTTTAGTTGAAAGAACTTTAAGAAACAAAAAGGAAATACAACCCATTTACTAAATGATATATTGATCATATTGATTCATATAAAAGTTGAAACAGTGGATCATTATTCAGTATTTCTCATATCTCAAGATTTATTTATTTTTTATTTATTTATTTATTTATTTATTTATTTATTTATTTATTTATTTATTTATTTATTTATTATTATTTTTTTTATTTATTTATATATCTTAACGGGATAATTGTTTAAATAATTCTGAAAATTAGATAGATGGAAGTCCAAACATCTATTCCTGAAATTCTTTTCAAATATTGAATGTTTTAGCAGTCCTGTGCAAAAGATGGAAAAAGAATGCTAGGATTTTTTATGGTCTGAGATCCCTCTCTTTAATTCATATTAATTAACATTTATCATTTCTTTTTTCTTACCTCGGGTTATGGAATCTTAGAACACTGACATTGTTTGACAGGCCATTTAAATTGCACGTGAATTGTCATACTCTGTTAACAGGTGTGATGTTAGACATTTGGCCATTCTTCATTTTTTTTCTTTTCCTTTTTGTAGAATTCTAACTGTTGATGTGAAAAATCAGCTTGTTACCATGGCGATGATGGATGACCCAAGTTTTCTGATCTCACACATCCGTAACTCGTTTATAACAAGTGATGACACAGGGATGTGTGAAATCATCATTGAAAATGACGAGTTTGATCGAGACAAAAGAAAAGCATTGAGGTTAGTATGCATTCAGGGATTTCAATTAGGGGCAGTATGTAGCAAAATATCATCAACTTATACATGTTATATGACAAAAATTGACGATTTAAATGTCCTCTATTTGTTGAATTGCTCATATGAAGTGCTCAAAAGATCTGCCTAAAATTTCTTAATTGTCACCTCAAATGAATCATGTGCATCTTGATTATATTATGTATTTTAAAGAATGACTTGGACAGATATGTATACATGTATCACCATATCAAAGGTCAATCACCCTACCCTCCCTTTACTTTATTAAAATTTATTGCATCTGGATGGTAAGTGTAGTATGTTAGGGAAAAATTAATTATGTTTGACTGATGAATAAAAATGTATTATATCTACTATGTTGCGCAAAGTACAACAGGTAAGTTAGTCCATCTAAGTATGAATAGAACATTGGTATGACAAATATCCATGGAAAATTTAAAGGAACCTACTAACTTATACTAACTTATATATGGTTATACATACATGTGAATGTAATATTAAGGCAGTTCTAGAACATGATTTGTCTAAAATTCATTTTTTATCAAAGTCCGAATTTAATGTGTATGTTAAACAAGTACAATTGTACCTTTGATATTTCTATATGATTTGGTGTTCCTTGTACCTTTTGCATCTCTTTCTATGCGTGTCTGCTCTGTGTTTTGTATTGGGTGTTTGGGGGTATTGCTCTGGGTGCTGAAACCAGGTATTGTTGGAGATCCCCTCCTTTTTTACAAATATTATAATGACAGTACTTAGTGGTTTCTGCCAAAGCCAATGTTGAAAATGAGAAAACGGATACAGGTAAATTAAATATAATAGGCTGAATGTGAATGTATATTTACAGACAGGATTCATCAATCAAGGAACAAGGTGGCAGTGACTTCTCAGATACAGAATTATCTAACAGCTATGACATTTTACCGGATATGGGATATGGTAATGTATATGTTGAAGAATATAATGAAAATAAAATGTTTTAATTAATTCCCCATGGATTCAAATCTATTCTATAGCAATGGTCCAGAAAGGGCTTTGAAAAGGACAAACTTCAAAGATCAAGGTCATATGGATCAAAATCTAGCTGTAACTTATCCATTGACAATTTTATACACGTGGAAACAATAGCCCTTTTAGCAATGCTTTAAAAGCTTTTAAAAATTAGACAAAAGGTCAAGGTAATACATTAAAAATTTTGGAACCAGGGTAAAGTGGACTTTTCTATTGCAAGTCAAACGGCATCTGTTTAATATTTGATACATTCTATCTATCCACAGATGTGTTCTTCTGATTGATAGCAAAATGGGCATTGTATCAAAATATCTAGGTCAAAGTCCAGTGTCAAGGGTCATGGCCCAAATGAAAAATGTTGTCATGATGTAATTTATGCATGAACTCTGCCCTGTTTGTTATGCTCCGGTTTATCTGTAGTTGCTAACTACAACAGTAATTGTGATGCTATAACGGTATAGTATAAGCTCTCCTTGCATCAGAATAGGCCACTCATCCCACACTTTGTTTCTATTTGGTTATTTACTGTAAATTGCTTTATTTTCGTCAGTACCAATTTTCGTCAATTCGTTCAAAATGACCATTTCTCCAGTACGTAAATTCGTCATCCAAGGGTTCCTAAAATATAAATCCGTCTGTTCAAATGCCAACTTAACATTCAGGTATAGGCCGTATGCGATTGTTTTCATTGTTTGTTTAACAATCATTGGTAAACAAGCAATTAGAGACATTATCCATATTTGTCATGTATACCACCTAGCTTGTTGTGAAAACATATCACTTGGCAATTAGAAGTACATTATATGCCACTTTGTGTGCATATTCAGTTTTCAATGATTTATCATTTGCCTGTCGTTTTAACTATTAAGATTCAATTTGTCCTTTCTACACTATATTTTGTCAGGAGTATTTATATTCGTCGATACGTAATTTCGTCAAGGGTGGCACTGACGAAAATGATGAAAATTGGTACCTGACAAATAATAACCAACTTACAGTATGTGTATTTAAATAAATACAAAAAAATAACACATAAATAACCGAATAGAAACAATGTGAGAGGCAGGCGGAATATTGAAGCTAAACAGCTCTCCAGACATCAGTCCCAACAAGCTAAAATTGTAGAAAATTTTTATTTTCTATAAGAAATTATTAAATCAGTTGAATCTTTAATAGATGTCATACTGTTTGGTAGCAGCTCAGAAATTATATCTGTACTTTAAATACTATACAAAATTAAATAGCTTTCTTTTTCAGAAAACATCACGGCACCAGTTCCCGATTTTATCACTGATATATTAATACACAATTTCTCTGCAGGTCACAGATTACGATCAAACACCGCTCAGAGACTAGAGAGGATGAAAAAGGACAAACGAAGTCAGCGTAAAGTCAAAAATATCCCATGGAGGGAGCCACCTGTAGATTATACAGGTCATTATGTTTTTATATTGTTGTTCGTAATAGAGCTTCATAAGAAATGTAGATATAGTTTAGATCAAAACTCAAAAAGTTTCTATTGAAATGATAATTATGATGTCCAATCAAACAAATTGCTGAGAAATTCATAGATTCATATATACTCTTAGAATGAGTCCAAAAAGGGGAATACATTTTTTTGTACATGTAAAATTGTATTATTAGTGTATTGATTTCTAATCCAACATACCATAAATCTTCCGAGAGAATCCAGTGTGCCATACTGGACACTTAATAAATTATCTAGCTTTTCCCATCTCAAAAATTTGGTTAAATTCAAGTGAAGTGACATTACATAGAAGATTTATGCTGTGAATATTCTCTACATTCTCCAAATTTGACCTTGACATTTGAAACCAAAGATCAAAAAGGGTTCACCTTGGATTATGCACAATATGTGTGATCAGTATATCAAGGATCAAGGAATACTTTTGCAGAAATAATGCAGAGAACATGCATGTATACTTGCCACTCAAACACGAAAAATATAACAAGCACTAAATTTGACCAAAATCTTGATGTAGGACAGTTTATGTATTGTGTGAATACTGAAACAACTCCCCTTACCACCTCTCCTTCCCCTACATAACTTCTTAGGTTCGTATGGGAGTATATGAATGAATGATTAAAGCATGCTTGAATCCTTTTAGGTGATGATAAGAGCCACTTGTTTGAAAAGAAAGATTTATCCGGATCCGATATTTCCCACCCAGAGGAGACTAAGAGTAATGTATCTGCCCTGTCAATGCAGCTAGAAGGCTTCTCTAACCACCTAGTCAACCCCTTCCTGGAATATTCCAAGTTTGATGGTAGGGTGAGTAAACTGACAGTGTAGATGTATCTGCCCTATCAATGCAGCTAGAAGGCTTCTCTAACCTAGTCAACCCCTTCCTTGAATATTCCAAGTTTGATGGTAGGGTAAGTAAACTGACAGTGTAGATGTATCTGCCCTATCAATGCAGCTAGAAGGCTTCTCTAACCTAGTCAACCCCTTCCTGGAATATTCCAAGTTTTATGGTAGGGTAAGTAAACTGACAGTGTAGATGTATCTGCCCTGTCAATGCAGCTAGAAGGCTTCTCTAACCACCTAGTCAACCCCTTCCTGGAATATTCCAAGTTTGATGGTAGGGTAAGTAAACTGACAGTGTAGATGTATCTGCCCTATCAATGCAGCTAGAAGGCTTCTCTAACCACCTAGTCAACCCCTTCCTTGAATATTCCAAGTTTGATGGTAGGGTAAGTAAACTGACAGTGTAGATGTACCTGTCCTATCAATGCAGCTAGAAGGCTTCTCTAACCACCTAGTCAATCCCTTCCTGGAATATTCCAAGTTTGATGGTAGGGTAAGAAAACTGACAGTGTTGATGTATAAAAATTGCCCTATCAATGCAGTTAGAAGGCTTCTCTAGCCAAGTAGTAAACCCCTTCCTGGAATATTCCAAGTTTAATGGTAGGGTAAGTTAACTGTATCTGCCCTGTCAATGCAGCTAGAAGGTTTCTCTAACCACCTACTCCACCCCCTCCTGGAATATTCCAAGTTTGATGGTAGGGTAAGTTAACTGACAGTATAGATGTATCTGTCAATGCAGCTGGTAGGCTTCTCGAACCATCTGGTCAACCCCATCCCTTTGATGGTGGATCCAGTTTCCAGTACAGTCCCATATTTTCATCTCTCTTGACCCCTAAGTCATTCCAAAGGACCATTTTTGTATTACCGCAGTAGACTTGAATTTTATTACCCAGCATACAACTTTTGGTGGTATTTCTCACTGTGATGTCATAAAAGATCTATGACATCACAGTGAGAAATAAGGTCAAAAGTTGTAATGTTGGGTCTTGACATGTCTATAATGCAAGTCTATTTGAAATATGAAAATAGTCTATTTTTACAGTAGAGTATGGACTCTATTGTTGTTAATCTTTTAGGAAAAAGAGCATGAAATTCGTCCACAGCTTACCTGGTCTGCTTACGAAAAAAGTCTCCAAAGTAACATTGCGCCAATAGTATGATTTAGTAAATGCTTGTTCTTAGTAGGTTTAGTGTCGTTTGATGTAAATAGTAAGAACTTTGATTCTTAATTACATGTATATTGATTCCTCATTTTGTTATTCTTTCTGTGAATTCTGTAAAACAGTGTAGTCATTTCCACAATTGAAAATTGATTTGAGCTTAAGAAATGAAAAAAAAAAAATGAAATTTAAAGAAAATATGTGATTTTAAAATATTGGTTTTTTTTTCTTTGAATCTAAAGTCAGTTACATTTCCTCTGTCAAATACATGTACTTATAAACTACAGTTTTGATTCAGAAGATAACACATTGTCATAAGTGACCAGAAATGGGCAAAATGACTTACAATTTCACATGTATATTAAGTAGTTTATTTACTTGTCAGGCATGTTTGGGATCAACAAAGAAAATTGACATTTTCCTGACCATGGCTCCCCAAGAAGAGAGAGGCTATCCTCTGACTGTAATAGTGGTATCCAATGCCAGGATACAAGATCTTATTGGGCTCATCTGCTGGCAATATACAACAGAAAACAGGGAACCTAAACTCAAGTAAGTACTAAAAACACTACCAAAATTTGTTACCTAATGACCTTGACGTAGGAGTTTGTACTACTTTTGAAAAACGTTAACCTTGGTTATATCTCTTTAACTGTAAGTGACAAGGATATCGATTTCATACTTCTTATTATCCTTTCTTTTGCTTCCAAAGGTTTTGACCTTGTGACCTTTACCTTGGAGCTTCATTTGAAATAACCTTTGTCATTATAAGCTCTTTAATGCTAAGTGGTAGTCTTTCATAGTTTACATGTATAATACCTGTTGCATGCCCTTTCAAAATTTTAACCTCATGGCCTGACCTTTGACACTGACCTTTCTTTGTACGAATAACTTTCACTTTAGCCTTATCATTTGGATAGTATTAAGTGATAAGGCTTTGATATTTCATGTACGGTATGTTTTCTTAAGGCAAGATCTTTCCATAAGTACTAAAATATTTTACCTATGACCTATACTGTGGAATTTTACCTTTGACTTTTCAAATTACAACTATTATACTGACCAAAATGCCAATACGCGAGTTTCGAGATCCTGTTATGGACCGGAATTTTTCGACTTTTACGTGCACCATTGACAAAAGGTGGGACACCCGTCGATAATGCGTAATGTAATATCTAGGAAATTTCACAAATAGTGCAAAATTGTCTGAAACCAACTGTCGGATTTAATTTAGAAATCAGACTAAACGAATTCTACAGCATAAGAAGATCATTTTAAGATAAATAATTGCTGATATAAGGATTTGAACATGGAAAATCGACCGTAATCAAGTACTGCTCACTTTGAATCACTTGATCTCAATCTAAACTTGAAATAAATGCTTATAAAGTGTCAATTCATACTTTTGTAATATTCAGAAAGGCAGCAAGCTTGTCCTTGAAACTCATATATTTTTACTCTTTAATTTATTACAATTCAAAACAGGCGGCCCATCAACTTGCCATACTGCGAAATGTAAACAGTCCCACTTTTGTACCACGTGACCTGAAATCAGTGTTTAAAAATCAAATAGTTGTGGTCCGTATTCAGGATCTCAAAACCGACGTATTTAGATATTATTGATTGACAAAAACATCCTAGTTTTCATTTTGTTTTACAGAGAGAATATAGAGACATACTGTCTACACATAGCTGAGGATGATGGTGAGGTGGACATGGATTTTCCTAGTCTAGATAACCGAGAGCCTGTGTCAAAGTTTGGATTCTCTAAGCTAGCTCTCGTCGAAAAAGAACCTCCACCTCAAAGCCCTAATAAATCTGCTTTAGTTGTCACTGTGTAAGTATTGCCAGTCTAGATAACCGAGAGCCCGTGTCAAAGTTTGGATTCTCTAAGCTAGCTCTCGTCGAAAAAGAACCTCCACCTCAAAGCCCTAATAAATCTGCTTTAATTGTCACTGTGTAAGTATTGCCAGTCTAGATAACCGAGAGCCTGTGTCAAAGTTTGGATTCTCTAAGTTAGCTCTCGTCGAGAAAGAACCTCCACCACAAAGTCCTAATAAATCTGCCTTGGTTGTCACAGTGTAAGTATTGCCAGTCTAGATAACCGAGAGCCTGTGTCAAAGTTTGGATTCTCAAAGTTGGTTTAAATATTATTTATTTCATGAATGTTATGCAAATAATGTATATGATAACAAGTAATACATATTCAGGATCAAACAACAAGAGAACCCTTTTATCAAGCTCTCTCCCTATCAACAAATAAAGTATAATGAATATTATGACAGATGACAATGGAACATCAAATGAGTAAATCTTCTCAAAGTTTGTTCATATTGGAAAAAGAACCTCTACCAAAAAGTCCTAATTAATATTACTTAGCGTCACAGTGTAAGTGTAACCCACAATTCATTTATTATTATTCTTTGTCACTAGAGAATTTTTATTTCAACAAAATTTTGAAATTTAAAAATCTGAATGTGTTCATGTATTTTCAAAATAACAATTATCGTCTATTCCTTTAATTATCATGTCCATTATGCTTTATTACAGATTTGTACCAAATCGAGGATTTAACAAATTCCAGGTGGCTAGTATGAATACCACTGTAGGTGAAATCATGCAAAGAGTTATTAAGAGACGGAAAATTAAACTCAGGCCAGGTAAATTAGACTCAGGTTAATTAGAAATAAATCATACCATGTAAATAAAACTCAGGCAGGGTAAATCAAAGTCAGATTGATCAATAAAACTCCAGCCAAGTAAATCAAAATGAATTTAATGTAGGTCAAATTCAGCCAAGTAAGCGTACTCAACCGGGTATATTATGTAAGTAAAATTCTGAGCAGGTAAGTACATATTAAACTAGGAACCTGTAAATAAACTGAACCAGGCAGTTCAAACTTAAGTCAGGTACAAATAAACTCATACCTGGTAGAATCTAGGGTGTTAAATTTAATTCAGACCAGGTGACTGTAAACCTAATTTAGAAAAGGTGAATTAGTTTCAAAACTTTGTTTTAGGAACATTTGTATTGCTCCCATGTACCTGACTGAAATATAAACGTACTCAGTCATTTGATTACGAAAGAGCCGCAGTAATTATTGTGTTGGTCAATAAGTACTCAATACAATGTATTTGATACCAGGTCTATAGGTATTATGGTTTTATGCTGCTTCTTTTTCTTAAAAGAAATACAATAACCGTAAAATTACAAGTTGTCATAGTAATTGTACATGCATACAACATTTGATATTAGGTCAGCAGTATAACTTGGAGAAGCAGAGTGAGCCCGGGACTACATTAGACCTGGATACGACACTGGTTTCCTTAGATACCATGGAATTCTGCCTCATCAGAGAAAATAGTAAGAAAAGATTAATGCTGCTCCTTCTTCCAAAATTTAATACTCATTTGTAAAAATATAAATTTATTGTGTTTTATTTAAGTCAAGAGAAAATTTAACCAAAAAAACTTACACGTCCCACGAGTACCTATGGTAATTGTAAGCACCATTGACCTTGCTATCTGGATGTCTTTCTTTAAACACTCTTATCACACAAGAAACAGAAATGAATAACAGTGTTCTTTTGCAATTTGAAGCTAGTTTAAACATATTTATTATCAAATATCATAAGCTTTTACATGTATGAATACATAGTTGCATACAATATAGTATAATAAGTTGGATTGGAAAAGAAGCTGAGAGCTTAATTATATTAATTCTGATCTGCTAATTACCAAGGTGAAAAGTGAATTCAAAATGACCATAAGCTTCAGAGGTTCAGAGTTCAGACTTACCTTTGTTTAATATAAAATACAATATATAGGTATCAGAGGAGAGAGGGAGGATTCAGAGGAGGGTGATACCTCCACCATGGCTGCCTCACTGACAAGTCACCAGTACAGAAGTTATATGGTCAGCATGGTACATAAACTCAGAGCTAACACTGATGTACAACTAGGTAAGTTGTTATATACATGTAGATATACAGTACTGACCAGTCACCAGTACAGAAGTTATATTGTCAGTATGGTACATAAACTCAGAGCTAACATTGATGTAAAGCTAGGTAAGTTGTTATATAGATAAACAGTACTGACAAGTCACCAGTACAGATGTTATATGGTCAGCACGGTACATAAACGCAGGGCTTACACTGATGTATATGGTCAGCATGGTACATAAACTCAGAGCTAACACTGATGTACAGCTACATTTTGTAGGTAAGTTGTTATATAGACATACAGTACTGACAAGTCACCAGTACAGAAATTATATGGTCAGCATGGTACATAAACTCAGAGCTAACATTGATGTAAAGCTAGGTAAGTTGTTATATAGATAAACAGTACTGACAAGTCACCAGTACAGATGTTATATGGTCAGCATGGTACATAAACGCAGGGCTTACACTGATGTACAGCTAGGTAAGGTATTATATACATGTAGATATACAGTACTGACCAGTCACCAGTACAGAAGTTATATGGTCAGCATGGTACATAAACTCAGAGCTTACACTGATGTACAGCTAGGTAAGTTGTTATATAGATATTATTAGTTATTAGGTTTGTTACTGACCTTACACGGAAATCTGTCGGGTTGATAAAGCCCATAGAAGGCGAGGCGCTTGCGCCGAGCCTTCTATGGGCTTTATCAACCCGACAGATTTCCGTGTAAGGTCAGTAACAAACCTAATAACTGATTTGTTTTGTCGAGGACATTTTTAGGTATGACAGACAGACAGACATGGTGATTCCTACTGTCCTCCTGCTTTACCAAGCAATAGTGCTGCCTCCACCTTCGGCCATTGTTGTTATTTACTTGCCTACGTCACGCTAAGGGACGCTACTCTAATTTCACGAACCGCTTTAGGCCACGGTAAAGAAATTTTGAGTTTGTAGTACAAAAAATGTTGATATCAAGAACAGCAACGTGATTTATATTATTATCCTCCGTCTGGTTTTGCTAATTGTCGGCCATTGCCTTACAAATTTTTGAAACTGACTTTCCACAAGAATTTGTCGGGCAGTCACATGACCAAATTCAAGCATTCCCATTGGGTCAAACTAGTCCGAGGCAAAACAAACAGTACTGACAAGTCACCAGTATAGAAGTTATATGGTCAGCATGGTACATAAACTCAGGGCTAACACTGATGTACAGCTAGGTAAGTTGTTATATAGATATACAGTACTTACAAGTCACCAGTACAGAAGTTATATGGTCAGCATGGTACATAAACTCGGAGCTAACACTGATGTACAGCTAGGTAAGTTGTGATATAGATATACAGTACTGACAAGTCACCAGTACAGAAGTTATATGGTCAGCATGGTACATAAACTCAGAGCTTACACTGATGTACAGCTAGGTAAGTTGTTATATAGATATACAGTACTGACAAGTCACCAGTATAGAAGTTATATGGTCAGCATGGTACATAAACTCAGGGCTAACACTGATGTACAGCTAGGTAAGTTGTTATATAGATATAAGGTACTTACAAGTCACCAGTACAGAAGTTATATGGTCAGCATGGTACATAAACTCGGAGCTAACACTGATGTACAGCTAGGTAAGTTGTGATATAGATATACAGTACTGACAAGTCACCAGTACAGAAGTTATATGGTCAGCATGGTACATAAACTCAGAGCTAACACTGATGTACAGCTAGGTAAGTTGTTATATAGATATACAGTACTGACCAGTCACCAGTACAGGAGTTATATGGTCAGCATGGTACATAAACTCAGGGCTAAAACTGATGTACAGCTAGGTAAGTTGTTATATAGGCATACAGTACTTATAAGTCATCAGTACAGAAGTTATATGGTCAGCATGGTACATAAACTCAGAGCTTACACTGATGTACAGCTAGGTAAGTTGTGATATAGATATACAGTACTGACAAGTCACCAGTATAGAAGTTATATGGTCAGCATGGTACATAAACTCAGGGCTAACACTGATGTACAGCTAGGTAAGTTGTTATATAGATATACAGTACTTACAAGTCACCAGTACAGAAGTTATATGGTCAGCATGGTACATAAACTCGGAGCTAACACTGATGTACAGCTAGGTAAGTTGTGATATAGATATACAGTACTGACAAGTCACCAGTACAGAAGTTATATGGTCAGCATGGTACATAAACTCAGAGCTTACACTGATGTACAACTAGGTAAGTTGTTATATAGATATACAGTACTGACCAGTCACCAGTACAGAAGTTATATGGTCAGCATGGTACATAAACTCAGGGCTAACACTGATGTACAGCGAGGTAAGTTGTTATATAGATGTTCACATTCTGTGGCACACTGATAGGTCAAACTTACATATTTGAACCATTGTTATTTTCTCCAAATATCTTACTTGATGTTGTTTATTCAGGAATCAGCGGAGAGAAGATTGAGATAGATCCTGTGGCAACAAAAGGCTCTGTTAAATTCCTACGTCAGAAACCTACAACACATGACCTGGATTCTATAGCTTCTTGTGACAAAATAGAAGATAAATCATCGGGTATTACTTTTTTATATGATATTGACACTGAGAAAGTTAATGAAGTTTTGTATCATTAATACTTTGTTAAATTGTAGCTCATTGAGAGGCTATGATGCTGTAATAGACCTTAAATTTGCGATAAAGTTTTACTCAGCTCAGTTTTGTATTTTCATACAGTAATTTACCCACTCAAAACAATGATATGACATTGTTCCTTAACAGTACATGCTATGGTTTGGAGCAGCATATAACACATCACATGAAAAAACAAAAGTAATTTGAGTGAAACTTGTCATGAAAAGGTTCTTAAAAGCTTCTCCAATCTCATTAAATCATTATACAACTCACTTTACAAGATCATTTATGGAATAGACCATTTTCAGGTCTTGTTAGAAAGCACTAAATGTCCGAGTCAACATCTTTTGGCATTGTTTTTCATTATGATGTTACTGTTAAAAGACTCAATTCCATCGAGATGTCACAATGAAAAAGTGCGCAAAAATTGCCTACCTCGGAAATTTTTCGTCATTTTGTCAGCCATTTTGAATTTCAGCATGTGGTCTATTAGCATCTTTTTGTTGATCTTCATTGTAATTCATAAATTTCCAGTCCTTGTTCATCAAGAATGTTTCATCCATGGAAATCTGAAGTTAAGACATTCATTGCTTATAGAAAACATGTAATTTCACTCACCATTTTTCATATTTTATCTGTATTTTGACAGGTAAGAGTTTATTCAGTCTGACCTATGTGAGTGATAAGGACCAGTATAAACACCTGGAGTTTGAGGCGGAGTCTGACGTGGCCAAGGAAATAATACGTAAAGTTAACAGCATCCTGGAATTACGACTAAGTCCCGTCAGAAAGGAGTATGTGGCTATTAAAGAGAGGAAGATGCTCAAAAAACAGGAATCATTACGCTTCAGCTGAGCAATAGTAATGAGGAATCCATTTCTGTGATTCCTTAACATTACCGAACAATTTCCCAATGTATGCTTCAAACAGTCAGTACAATGTGACTATAACATATAAATAGATGTGTCCGGTAAGCCAGCAAGTTGAGGTTTAAGGACAACAACATGGAGGTCTGTATTGCATGCGATGTTCTCATGTTTGTTGATCTTCTGTTTGATACATGTATGTTTTTATGGTTGACTTACTGTATCACACACAGTGTACATGTCTTAGCGGGATTTGTATTTTAGCAGAATTAGTGCCAATTCAAGTCTGTGCTGAATATTTTATCTGTCATATATTATAATGGAGAATGAGTCAAGTGTGCTAATTCATGATTATGCTATTATTTTCTTTTCCCCAAATTTCCCTGTTTCTGCTAAAATTTGATTGCACTAAAATAAGAACCCATACAGTCGCAGGAAGGACAGATGGGCTGTCTCACAAATTGACATTATTACAATGTGGTATAGCCAAACTCAGCGAAGACCTAAGCAAAGAATATGGCTGTTTTAACTTGTACATGTACAATGACACAAAATCTAAAAATAAAATTGAATATTATTGAGAACATGAAAATGTTTTTATTATTGTCTCTATCTGCTCCCAAAGAGTACATCATGTCTCTACCTGCTCCTAAACAGATATCTATCTGCTCCCAAAGAGCACAATAGATTGTGTAATCAACTTATTTGCAAAGTTGAAATGAACAGCTGCACTAATCCCTCAAATAGACCATATTCCGATTTTGTAAGAAAGGTTAAAATGTCCGAGTCAGCATCATTTGGTATTGTTTTTCATTATGACGCCACTGTTAAAATACACCAGTGTTAAAAGACACAATTCCATTGAGACGTAACAATGAAAAGGTGCACGAAATTACCTACCTTGCCAAATTGGACACTTTTCATCATTGTGTCAGCCATTATGAATTATGGCAAGTGGTCTATTTACTCTGTAATTTTTAGCTCTACAGGTCAAAGACCAGTCGAGCTTATGCGATCACCCTGTGTCGGCTGTCCGTCCGTTTTACTTTACTTTAATCGTGAATCCTCTGAATCTGTGAATAGTAAAAAATATTTTTTGCATTATCATGGGCCTGTGGTCTAGCTGTGCACCTAATATTGTGTTTGAGTCCCTGACCCCCAGGGTTTTGGAAAAAGGATGTGGTCATTTTCTCTCCTATATAACTCTATGTAATCTTGTGAGCACCAATTCTCAGAAAGTAAAATTGATAGACAGATAATCAAGGTTGCCAGCAGTCTTGAAAAGTCATTGTTTTCAAGGTCAAGGAATTGTCTGGAATGTTAGAATTTAGTCAGTGAAAAATGAAAAACCAAAAAAGTCAGGAAAAGTCTGAGAAAAAAGTATTTCTAAGCTGAAAAATATTAAGGTTTTAAAAAGTTTATGGCCATGGCAGTCTTCAAGTACTAAATTGAAGTGATCAGAAATTAATTTTGAATGAGAATAATTTCAAAACCTTTGTTTTGCTGTAGCCTTTTAAAAAGCCTCACATGATGACATGCGTAAAATTTCTTAAAACATTTATTGGATGGCTAATGGGGAGGTCAGGAGGCCGTTATAATGTATGGCGGTTTTGGTCCGTGAAAAACATGAATTTGTCAGTGAAAAGTCAGGGAATTGTGTTCATCAAGAGTGCTGGCAACCCTGATAATTGTTTTTGCATCATTCTCAGTCTGTGGTCTAGATGTGCACCTTGTATTTTGTTTGAACCCCTGACCCATACGGTCTTGGAAAAATGGGTGTGTCACATAGATTAATTTAAGCAAACAACCAGGAGAGTTTCAGTCTCATAAATACTTTCATGAACAGAATAATGATTCATTACCTACTTCAATATGGAAAATGTGCAGACATAATTGTGTTATCATTTATGGAATAAGTGTCTTAATTTGTGTTTTGTTACAGGTATGCAACACACAGCAAGTGCATTTATTGTACATGTAATGCATGTTTTTGCATTTCATACGATACATGCACGTGCCGTAGGTTGCGTACTTGAAACAAAACACAAATAATGACATTTATTCTATACATGCACTATAATTGTTAGTTTCATTCTTGTTTTCTGAAATTGCACTTCTCTAGGTAAAAAGGTGACATTAAAATTTATGTTGCCAAGATTTTGCATATTTCTGTATAGTTTATGAATTGTCATGAGCGTTTACATGCGAAATGCAACACATTCCTCTCAATAGTTTCATCTTTGAATAGGGAATTTCATAGGTTGTTCATATATTTTGAGCTGGTGACGTAAATAATAATATGCCTGAGATAAGATGTCATTTTCTGATGTAATCTGCTCTGACTAGTGGATTACAAACAATCACTGTTTTTGACTCATAAATCTTCAAGATTCAAGTGGACAGCAGCTCTTGCCAAAAAAACATTTTAATGCAAATTGAATTTTATACCAACTACTGGTCTAAAAATTGGTATAAAATGTATTTCAGGCCTGCAGGGCTGAGCACTACCTAATTTCATGAAGTAATAAACCGAAATTGCCCTTTTAATTAATATTTTGCATGACAGTGTAAATGCACAGGGCTCTGAAACCAACAAATGTCAATACATATATTTCAAAACACAAGTACAAAAAAATTGTTGAAGTCTAAACAACTGAAAAATTACTAAGAGTCAAACTGGCAGGTTAGGATACTAACTCCTTTTTATAATTTTGACCGGAATGGAATACTATAGTATATGTAAGAGATATTACCTTAAAGTTTATGATGATAAAAGAAATGTTTATATGAAGTCAACCTTGATTTATCCAGGAAAGCAGATTAAACAAAGCAAAATCCATAATTAACGCTTTTGTTCTATATTTATTGTAATACACTTAAAACTAGATTTTGAGAAAATGTCTAAATAAAGGCGTAGATATAAGAAACATTCAAGGTACAATGAGAAATATAGAACTAATGTGAAATTGCAATAAAACTTGATGATTGCACAATATTTCCGTGAGACAAGTAAAGCTGGATTGCAGATAAAAAAATGTTGAAATTTAGAAAATCCAGTCAACTTAGTAAATTAATGGAACCAGATTCCTCTGAAATTGGTGTGAAACAAACTGCTATAATATTAAAATGCTATTTCAGCTCACCTTTGTGAATTGTCTCTGATCAAAAATGAGCATAGGCTAGAAATTTTTCAAAATACCATTTATGCTTGTTTTGACATAATATGGTGTAATATCGTCAGATACCATATTGAAGCATCATAACACTTGACCTATCATTCAGTATTTGTGTGAAAAGCCACGGAAACAGATGCTCTTACACGCTAGCTTTATACGTAATGTGGCCAAGTGTGCTTTGCCTCAGATCCTTCCATGAAGTCCTTTTGTCTTCATTTAATACTTGAAATCTGAAATTATAAAGATCAAAGAAATTAAATATCAAAAGCTTTTTTTGTAAAGGAGTACTATTAGATTACTAGGCTACAATAAGCCACAGATGTTTTATTCTGTGCTCTAGATTAGGATAACGAATAGATATACCTTGTTACTATGGAAACAAAACTAAATTTGTTTACGAAAAAAGCTCGGTTTTGTCTACAGTGCATTGCCAAATAAAGGGAAATTCTTGGAATTCCAAGTCTTTTTAGTTTGACGAACAGAACACTTTCTTAACAGAAATTGCAAATATATGGACTTAATGCCTTAATTGGAAACAAAAACAAAAATTAAAAACAAAAAAAGTACATGTTAGTCATACTTGCATGAAGTTTAACCGAATACAGAGAAGATTCGGAAAATCTGTGTGCATGTCTTTGCAAGTTGATTTCTTTCTTAGAATTGATAAAGAAATTCCATAGTGTGTGTAGCCTTATAATAGTGTGCTACCATTAAGAGTCACACTTACAGTTTGCAGGTGAAAATTCAAGAACCATTTCACCTATCTAAAAGAGGGAAAGATGCTTTTTAGCTCTACTGGTCTCAGACCAGTCGAGCTTATGCGATCACCCTTCGTCCGGCGTCCGTCCGTCTGTCCGTCTGTCCGTCTGTCCGTCTGTCTGTCTGTCCGTCTGTCCGTAAACAATTCTTGTCCGGACAACTCCTCTGAAACTGTTAGAGATAGAAACTTAATTCTTTTTGTATTTTACTTGGTCCATGGTCTAGTTGTGCACCTGACATTCAGTTTCAGTCCCTGACTCCCAGGGTCTTAGAAAATGGGCGTGGTCATTAAATTCTATGTAATTTTGTCCGGATAGCTCTTTTTGCAATATGATGGGTCTGTAGTCTAGTTGTGCACCTGATATTTTGTTTGAGCCAATGACCCCCAGGGTCTTAGAAAAGGGTGTGGCCATTTTCTTTTATATTATTCCATATAATCTTATGCTTACAGCGCTGACACTATAAATAATGGAGACTAAATTCTTTATGCAATATGATGGGTCTGTAATCTCGTTGTCCACCTCATATTTTGTTTGAGTCTCTGACCCCAAGAGTCTTAGAAAATGGGTGTGGTTGTTTTCTCTCTATTAAACTACATGTGATCTCATGATAGCTAATTTCCCAGAATTTATGGATAATAGTTAATTGATTTATTCCAAAATATTATCGGTTTGCAGTTTAGATGTCATTACAGTATTTTACTTCAGTCCCTGTTCCCTAGGATTCTGGAAAATGGGTATATATGGCTATTTTCTCTTACCCTATCTACATGCATTTAGAGTACATAAGTGACAGAAACTATAAATAAACAAAGATATTGCAATTTTACAATATTATCATAGATGAGTCTGTAATTGAGTTTTTCTCATATTTTATTTGGGACCTGACCCAGGATTTTATCTTCAATTCTTTAGAAACGCTAGGGGATAGTTTCGGAATTTCTTCTGATCAATCAATCAACATGAAAATCTTTTCTATAGTGTTTATACAGTGCAAGAAAGATGTCAAATAGTCAAAATGCATGTATTTCTCACTTATTTTTTATTTGTTTAACATGTTTAAGGTGTAAGATTTTGGGGGAGAGTAGTGAGAATTTTTGTTGCAAGAGTAGAATGTCCGAAGTGATCACAGACTTGAGCTGTGCTTTCTGTTAAATGGGAACACCAGAATCACAAAGATTGATCATTTTATCAAATAAAATAGCAATAATGCATCCTTCACATTGCCAAATGAAAGGAATATTGTTTTTGTGTAAGTTTTTTTTTTTTTGAGGGGGGGGGGAGAGGGGGAGGTAACTAGAATGTCCTAAGTGATCACAGACTTGAGCTGTGCTTTCTGTTAAATGGGAACACCAGAATCACAAAGATTGATCATTTTATCAAATAAAATAGCAATAATGCATCCTTCACATTGCCAAATGAAAGGAATATTGTGTTTGTGTAAGCTTTTTTTTTTTGGGGGGGGAGGGGGGAGGTAACTAGAATGTCCTAAGTGATCACAGACTTGAGCTGTGCTTTCTGTTAAATGGGAACACCAGAATCACAAAGATTGATCATTTTATCAAATAAAATAGCAATAATGCATCCTTCACATTGCCAAATGAAAGGAATATTGTGCTTGTGTAAGCTTTTTTTTTGGGGGGGGGGGGGGGGAGAGGGGGGAGGTAACTCTTACATCTTTCTTTCTTCTTATAAATTCCTCTACTGCTTGGAGTACCACCCCCAATGGGATGTAAAACTGTGGTTTGATAACATTTTTCATAATGTTTACATTAAAGCAAGTGACACATGTTTTAATAGAAGATAATATAACAAGAGATGCCTTATTGGCATATCTACTATGTGTTAATCAAATTTAAAAAAAATTAGAATAGAATACTAAAAAAAATCATTAGTAAAAGCCGACTCATACAAAAATATTTCAACCCAGGAAAACTTCTACCAAAATTTTCCTTTATTGCCATTTGACAAAATTATCATAGATGAGTCTGTAACTTAGTTTTTCTCATATTTTATTTGGGGCCTGACCCAGGATTTTATCTTCAATTCTATAGAAACGCTAGGGGATAGTTTCGGAATTTCCTCTGATCAATCAATCTACTTCAAAATCTTTTCTATTATGTTTATACAGTGCAAGAAAGATAACAAACAATCAAAATGCATGTATTTCTGACTTATTTTTTAATTGTTTAAGGTGTAAGATTTTTAGAGAGAGTAGTGAGACTTTTTGTTGCAAGAGTAGAATGTCCTAAGTGATCACGGACTTGAGCTGTGCTTTCTGATAAATGGAAACACCAGAATCACAAAGATTGATCATTTTATCAAATAAAATAGCAATAATGCATCCTTCACATTGCCAAATGAAAGGTGCTAGTGTAAGTTATAGAAGTTGAATTTGTAACAGGAGAGGGAGAGATGTGACTGTACCGGGAATCGAACCCGAGATCTTCTGCTATCAAGGCAGACGCTCTTACCAACTGAGCTATCTGGGCACGATGCCCGTTCCTGCCACACTCCTCTCTACCAATTTTTCAGGTTTCCATGCACTGGAAACCTCACACAAAACTCCACTTCACCTTGAGTCATTTAGTTTGGTGCCAATTCTGTAACAGGAGAGGAAAAGATGTTACCGAACCGTGAATTGAACCCGAGACCTTCTGCTATCTGGGCAGACGCTCTACTAACTGAGCTATCTGGGTACGATACCTGTTCCTGCCATAAATTAATGGTAATAAACTAATGTTTCAGGCCTTTTTGTCAATTGGACCTCGAGTCATTTTGTCCTTTTAAAATTTGACCAATCAAAAACATCATTTCAACCTCATGCAGATTTTGAAATATTTTTCTGAACTGGGATATATGGTAGAAATGTTTTCTATAGAGGATCAAATATTTCATCCCGGTATGTAAAAATATTTTGTATTATATTTTAATAATTAGCTTCTGTCTACATTAATACCACATTCGCCCTAAAAGTTCATGTTCTTCGTTCAATATTCTATTTTACATTGTTTTACATTAATTTTACTAAATAAATAGCCTAAAACCTTTTTAGGTTTTAGAACAAAATTGCCGATACTTTTAAAATTTCACTCGGTAGGCCACATGTCCTATTATATTTAATTTCAATCTGAAACTGCCTGATTACTTGATCTAAGTATTTTCACTGGTCAGTATAAGAAAGAAGGAAATATCTCTTATAATAGAGTATCCTATGCAATACTATTTCAGCTCAATTGAGAGGTTATTTATGCCTTTAGTCTTAATTTTATCAAAGGGCATATAGTGGTAGGTCTGTCTGTTCATCTGTTTGTCTATCCATCCGACTGTCAGTATATCATTCCATTCAACTAAATTCTGATGAAAGGGTATAAGATAATAGAGCTGTCAATATTGCATGTCTATGAACCTTGAGAAGGCTCATCTTTTGGAGCCAAATTTTTAACCTTTGACCCCATCACTGACCTTTGACCCACATTTTTTGAAAAATAAAAACATCTGTTATTTTAGTTTTGATACATATGGTATGTTATACATGTTGTATATACACGTTTTTAGCTCTACTGGTCTCAGACCAGTCGAGCTTATGCGATACCCCGTCGTCCGGCGTCCGTCCGTCTGTCCGTCCGTCCGTCCGTAAACAATTCTTGTGCTCGTAACTCCTCTGAAACCATAGGAGATAGAAAGGTAATTCTTTTTGCATCCTACTTGGTATGTGGTCTAGTTGTGCACCTGATATTTGGTTTCAGCCCCTGACCCCCAGGGTCTTAGAAAATGGGCGTGGTTATGAAAATCTATGTAATCTTGTGCTCGCAACTCCTCTGACACTATAAATGATGAAGACTTTATTCTTTTTGCAATATGATGGGTCTGTGGTCTAGTTGTGCACCTGATATTTTGTTTGAGCCCCTGACCCCCAGGGTCTTAGAAAATGGGTGTGGTCATTTTTACCTATATAACTCTATGTAATCTTGTGCTCGCAACTCCTCTAACACTATAAATGATGGAGACTTAATTCTTTTTGCTATATGATGGGTCTGTGGTGTAGTTGTGCACCTGATATTTTGTTTGAGCCCCTGACCCCCAGGGTCTTAGAAAATGGGTGTGGTCATTTTCACCTATATAACTCTATGTAATCTTGTGCTCGCAACTCCTCTAACACTATAAATGATGGAGACTTAATTCTTTTTGCAATATGATGGGTCTGTGGTGTAGTTGTGCACCTGATATTTTGTTTGAGCCCCTGACCCCCAGGGTCGTAGAAAATGGGTGTGGTCATTTTACCTATATAACTCAATGTAATCTTGTGCTCGCAACTCCCCTGACACTTTAAATGATGGAGACTTAATTCATTTTGCAATATGATGGGTCTGTGGTCTAGTTGTGCACCTGATATTTTGTTTGAGCCCCTAACCACCAGGTTTTTAGAAAATGGGTGTGGTCATTTTCACTTGTATAACTCTATGTAATCTTGTGCTCGCAACTCCTCTTACACTATAAATGATGGAGACTTAATTCTTTTTGCAATATGATGGGTCTGTGGTCTAGTTGTGCACCTGATATTTTGTTTGAGCCCCTGACCCCCAGGGTCTTAGAAAATGGGTGTGGTCATTTTCACCTATATAACTCTATGTAATCTTGTGCTCGCAACTCCTCTAACACTATAAATGATGAAGACTTAATTCTTTTTGCAATATGATTGGTCTTTGGTTTAGTTGTGCACCTGATATTTTGTTTGAGCCCCTGACCCCCAGGGTCTTAGAAAATGGGTGTGGTCATTTTTACCTATATAACTCTATGTAATCTTGTGCTCGCAACTCCTCTGACACTATAAATGATGGAGACTTAATTCTTTTTGCAATATGATTGGTCTGTGGTGTAGTTGTGCACCTGATATTTTGTTTGAGCCCCTGACCCCCAGGGTCTTAGAAAATGGGTGTGGTCATTTTACCTATACATTTTGTATAACTCTATGTAATCTTGTGCTCGCAACTCCTCTGACACTATAAATGATGGAGACTTAATTCTTTTTGCAATATGATGTGTCTGTGGTCTAGTTGTGATTCTATTTTATTTGAGCTCCTGACCCCCAGGGTCTTAGAAAATGGGTGTGGTCATTTTCTCCTATATAACTCTTTGAATCTTATTTTTTGTGTCATTGAGCTAGCAGCCCCTGGCCACTAGGATATTGAAAAATGGTCATGGCATTCTTTTTTGAAATATTTTATCTGGGATATTATGAATTCCATGAGTGATATTCTAATTGCAGTCTAATGGATATGTTGTTTTGTTTTGCAATGCTCCTTAGAATTTGTTAAAGCGCCTGCTTCCTTATAATGGTCTTTGGTTTAAAAGAAAGGAAATTGATCTTTTAAAACAAAACAACCAGGAGAGCTACAGTCTCATCAGAGACTTCTGGTTGATTTTGGGGTCAGTATACGACAATAGGTCAAAATTGAAGGTCACTGTTAGGAAAAATACACATATGATTTTGTTTTCCAGATGATAATTCAATATCTACTTCATTTATTCAAATCAAATTCGTTTTATACTACTAACGTTTGACATTGCTGGGAGTTGGACTTGGCTTACACACAAGAGATAGATGTCGACTCGGGCATAATCTTTCATAGACACACCTTGTTCTTGAAATTATACTGAAACAAGCTCTTGCTAATTTGTTTCCTGATTATTTTTAGTTTCCTGGTGTATGCAAGCTTCGACAGTAATTTACAGTCAAATCTTCTATAGTCTAATTGGCATTTCGACATGAATTGGCATTTGTTTGGAAAAAGAACGTACGTGACATTATACATCTCCCTTTAAGCCTCTTTGAATTGAGAAAATTTGTCTCTGTACCATTACCGTTTATAGCTTTCGATTATAATGTCTCGCCTGATTATATTTCCTTAAAACCTATTCCTGACTTTTGATCGGTTTCTTACAAAGACATAATGTGACGAGCAGTGATATAAGCTCTCGGCACTGTAAGACCTATCATGGTCACAGCTGTTCACATTGATCAGATATCCAAGATAGGCGCCAAGTTCCTCGTTACCAGACGATCCTATATGACGTCATCAATAATGTGAACACCTGAGCCGATGGCATGTCCGTGAAATCCAGGTCTGACATGGGTCTGTCCTCATATAAAAAGGAATTTATGTCGGCGATGATCGAGATTTGAAAATAAAGACGAAATCAGTAAAGCAGCTAGCAACTTAAGTCTATTTTTCACTTGAATAACCTTGACCTATATGATGTTCATAGCAAATTGCAATAAACTGTTTGTAAAGTTTGACCAGATTCTGGTAAAAAGGGGTAAATACTATAGGTACTTCTTGGCATCCTAAATGTTAGTTTACAAATAACATCGACCTTTCATAAATGACACTGGGTGACCTTTATTCAAAAAGCTCATTTCCTGTAAAACATTTTGTTGAAGTATGGTGATAAAGTATAAAGTATGTCCTATATAAACCATATTTCACTAAAATATTTTCGTCCATGCACCTGTAACCTTGACCTTTGTTCTGTATCTTTTTCGGATTATGGTTTATCCAGCAGCTCGTATAAATGAAATATGATGGAAATACTAGTGAACAGTCTGTAACATCACTATCCCCCTTTTGTGCATCGTCGGAAACCCACGGCATTTACTTTGTTGATGCCTTTTGTGACGATGCCTTTTGTGTAAACAATAATTTCTGTAAATTTTCAATCTCTGTAATATCTATTAAAGACGATGCGTTTTTTAACATACATGCAAGTCTAGTTGCCATAAACGATTCACACTCTTCACTTCTGTCTACTATGGAAACCCTGAACCGACTTGCTTTTTGCTCTATGCGTTTTGCTCTGTGCTTTTTGTGTTTTGCTCATTGCTTTTGTGTCACCTCCTTACAAGGAGGAGGAAGACCACTTTTGTGAAATTCAGACAAATTAAATCCAAGTTGGAGGGTTTATTGTATTGATAATTCAGATAACCAAGCCTTCGGCACTGCGGAGACCCCCTTCCTTTTTTAAGTCAAATTCAAAAATAAAAAACGATACCCAAAGAGTGAAAGAAATAATTAACGGACATACATTTCCTCTTTTAAATTAATTGTCAGTTTATTATAAATTCATTGTACATAAGCCGGATAACCGCTGACATTGTTTTTTAATGTACAAGGAAAGTTGTGCATAGCGCAAAACGTAAGGAGCAAAACGCAAACAGCAAAAAGCAAAGAGCATAAAGCAAAACACAGACAGCAAAGAGCAAAAAGCAAAGAACAAAAAAGCACATTCTTTTACTATATAATGTCATTTGCACGCCTAAATATGTCAGTCAACGAATATGATTGGTCAATTATTGATGACGTACAGACTGGTTATCCTCGGAATTAGTATTCCATAAGGAAACAATGAGAAACAAAGCAAGAGACAAAGAGCAAAACGCAAAAAGCAAAGAGCAAAAAGCAGAGAGTAAAACCGAATTTTCAGCTAATAATAAAATAACTTCACTTTCAAAATATCTTGAAAATTCATATTCATAATAATAACTATTCATAACTTTCTTTGGGATTTACTTCAAATTTCAAGTTAGCTGAAAATTCAAGGTATAAACTTGAATTTTCAAGATAGGAATTTCCAAGATAGTATCTTGAATTTTCAAGATAATTCGTTGAAAATCTAATATACATATAGTTGGAAATTCAAGACAACAAGCAAGTATAAAATTAAACATATTTTATTTCAATAAAGAGAAAAGGGATTGGACAACAAGCTTATCAACGTTATGTAAAGCTATAACAAGTTGAATTTTCGAGTTAGTAAATTGAAAATTCTAGATACATGTATTTATTTGAATTTTAAAGACACAAGTTTAAATTCATTATAGTACATGTAAATGAATTTTTTTTAAGAGGAAGATGAAAATTCTAATTTGAATATTGAAGACGCTGGTCCTAATCAATTTCCGTATAATATTTTATTTTATATTACAAGAATAAAATCTCCAACGACATGCACATTTTGTCGACCAGGGGTGGTTGTTTTACAAAAAAATGTTCACGATATATAACAGAGTGTAGGAGCGCAGTACACATGTAGTAAGAAGTGGAGTCGTAAAAACGTAAACTGATTTGAATTTATTGTCGTACTCAATATTCATAAATACGGAGAGTGGGACTGTTTCTGTATAACAAGGAAACAAGGATATTTTACAATTGTCTAAGTTTTTGTAGCTCAAATGATGTAAGAAGTATGTAGTGTTTGTCGTATTTGGTAAGTCGTTAATCGGTCAGTTATCGTTACAGAGATGGATCTTAAAATGAGGGGGGATAGGTTCTACAAATAAGGTTATCCAGAACCCCGTACTATACTTTTTGGGAAGTAAATGTCAGACGAATGATTTAAAAGTTGCGTAAATCAAGTTTTGATCTCGTAAAAATAAGATTTTGTGCATCCGCCCTGCTATGACGCTTGTACTACGAGTCAAACTTTCAGCATTCTGATTATATCACAAAAAAAGTTTTCTCAACTGATTCAAGCAAAATTAAGAAAATAAAATAAGTCAGGAGGGAATAAGGGAATAAGTCAGGAGGGAAGAACCTAACGATACTGATGTCAAAGGTCAAGGTTGCTGTTAGGGAAAATCGGTTTCCAGATGATTCCGGTAGCAAAACTTTTGGCACCGCAACATTTTGGTCCCGGGTTCGAATCCCAAATTCGGCAAAGGGTCTTATGTGAGAGGCTACATGGTCTCCCACCCATGTCTCTGCAGGGTTTTTTTTCTACGGGTACTCCGGTTTCCTCCTGCTCCTTGGACCCCCTCACGCCAACATCTTAGCCAACGTGAGACATTAATATAGTTGTGTAACTTCAAAAATTAAAGAGGGCGCTACTGAAATTATTTTTGGTGGCTCCGCTGGAAACATCACTGATGAGAATTTAATATTCAAAACACGTGTCTGGTGCATGGAAATGGGTTTGTAATTTTCTTCAAGAAGGTATAGAGTTGGAACCCTTCGACATTATTGTTTGTTAAACGTTGTAAAATAAATAAAGTTTAATTTATTTTAGAGTCAAACATGCTAAAATGACATACCAATTCTGTTTTTAATGTTATATTTTTTCGAAGTATTAGCAAAAGTTCTGCACATGGCTATTTGAAAAAAATCGTAGATAAGCTGGAGCCAAAATAGAAAAAAGAGGCGTTTTCCACGAAATTTGTTAAAGTAGACACTTCAGGAAAAATGCATTTGCTTTTTTTCTGGATTGCAAAGCAATTCCGTTCTCTAGATAGACGATGTCCGACTACCCAGCCGTCCGTCTGCCTGCCAATCTTGGATGCTAGATTTTAAATTACGAATTCTTATTTAGTGCATATATTTAGGTTCTAGATTTGTGTCTGATGGCATTCAGGCTAAGCTATTTAAACAGTTAAAAGGATCATAACGCACGAAATATATGATTGTTTTTATTAGTATTTACTAGTATTTCAGCCGCCGTCCTACTTGTGTCATTGTGTAATCTCTAGGATATTATTCTGATTTGAGTTTGTCATAATTGGCACCAACATTTTTTACGTTGTTTCCTTGATGTTGGATTTTTGTCTTTTATTATATCGAAAAAAAAAACTTGAGTCCAAAGCATTTCCTTTTTGACGAGAACAATTCGTTGTTAGAAATAGCGTTCTAGAATTATGCAATAATCGTTTATCTATTCAAACTTGCACATTTCCTTTGAGCGAGGTATTTTAAATTACCAAAGTCTTTTGTCGTACATAGTGTATCCATTACTACAATATTTAATGACCTCAGTAACTTTTGAACGAAGTATATTCAGTAACCAAGGATGTAAGAGTTAAACAATTGTTATAGGTGTTTATATTAAGGACTGATATTATAGGCCAAATCTGGGCGGTCTAAATTATAACCCGCTCTGGCCAGCCGATATGATCGGATAAAAGAACGAATTGCGAAATCTGATTTGTATTTTATAATAGGATTTTAGTGAATCTTTTCAAATATTTGTTAATAGCCAATTTTTTACTTTAGATATTACAAGGGTATATCCTTATAAAATGTATACTAGTAGTTAAGTTAATCTGATTTAAAGAGTCATTTGTGGTCATGATATAAGTGTATGATACCAAAAATAAATGGACTAGAGGTTCGATTTGACCTTGGTTAAATTAAAGTACCCGTGCACGGATCCAATTGTTGGAGGGTTCTTTTTATTTGTCATTTACTAATACCAGGAGATGGTGAGTATGCACTGCAGACTTCATACCCACCACACCTGTACTAAATCAACCCTCAGAATCTTCATTATTAGTCCAACACACGTACTCTCTACAGTCGTCCTTACTTGAACCGGAATCGAACTGACGACACTGCTGACATACTACGTAGTTACGAAATGATTCCGGATTAAGACAAAGCGATATAATCAAGGTCAATCAGAGTTTTATGCATGCATGCTTCAGATCTATTGTGCATTCTATGGGTGATGATTTTAATTAATAAAGTCACTGTTTACACATGTGCCTAAAACATTAATTGTAACTCAATTATACAAAAACCATATCTGAGTGAGGAAATTAATTTCTCGTTCAGTTTCCGTGTTAATTTCCCATATTGTGAATCTTGTAAGAATTCCTTATAAGCCCCCTGTGTATCTTTCCCGGATGAGATACAATGATTATCTCATTACATATAAGGACACTTTGATGTCTATTTTACAACGTATACATCTATAATTTCCTCGTAAACTTGCGATCACTTAATCATAGGGCCCTTCTTATGAAACTGGCTATGGGCGGATTAACATAGATGATGGACCTACAAGTGCATTCACCATCCTTTGTGAAAATAAATGAACTAATGATGCACGCTACACCTGTAGAATTTGATATCCCCCACTTCCGTAGAATATACATGTAATATGACGTGACTAAGTCATTTACATAGCAGGTCACAATGATTAAACTTTGAAATTGTAACAACACGTGAAGAAATCGTACCATATAGATCTATATTATAAACGTGATACGATGTTATACCCGGACTGGATTTATTGAACGACATGGTCACTATCCTGTATCAAGATCAATATTACAGAGTGATTTTGAAAAAAAAAAAATGTGCAACACATCAATACTAGAAATTTAAATATTTTGATCGAGATTTCCAAACTAATAAACGTGCTCATTTTTCGCAAAACAAACAGAGATCGATCTAGTATTCCATTTGTGGACCTTTAAATCTGTGATATATAACCACGGAATTGGCGCTGAAGTTCCCAGAGTGATCGTAACGATCCGAGGGAAACAACGTCAGGAAGTATGGGGAAAGGTTTAACTCAGATAGCACTGGTACTGACAGTGTGTATGTTATTGATAGTATTGGTCCACAGTAGAACAGATAGGCTACTCAGTGCCCCCATCCTGGAGGTGGGAGAGTTATGGATGGACTCCGCCCGAGGGTACGCCCTGTGGGTGTGTCACCTCCTGATGAACCCTACATCCATGTATTCTATGCTAGCGTATTTGGGATGTATTATAGTGATGGTAGTGTTATATTATTTATATTGTGCTCTATTTGTACCCATGGAACGTATCAAATTATTGGGAGATATAGGCTATATAGAGGAAAGTACCTTCTCCAAGAAAGAGATAGCTAACATGGTGAGGAAGAGGAGGCTGGTGGGGGACGTCCCACCCGTCTACCCCAACGGATGGTTTGGTCTGATAGAGGGATTCAGGCTGAAAAAGGGACATTCTACTAATATATCTGTGCTAGGTAAGATTTCTTTATACAAACTATATTTCGCGAGCATCATGGCTGAGAATTTTTCTTTTCTTATTATCGGGGGAAGGGGGGGGGGTCACGGATTTATAAAAAAAAGTGAACTTCCAAGACAGAAACAGGGGGAGGTGGATTATGAAAAAAAAAACAAATGTAAAGACAGAAACTTCATGAACAATTGTATTCGTAAGATTAACTTAACCTGTTCATTTTATCCACCTAACCCCCCCCCCCCCCCACCTTTCGAATCGTACACCAATTTCATCTAACAAACCTCCTACCACATCGATCAATAATTGATAAGGATGACAAAGTTGTATATTGTCGATTAATCGTTGTGCATCTGACGTGCATACATGAATTTGGGATTACGTGATTTATTGATCTCTAAAGCCGGTCCATGAGTACTATAAACACCAGGAAAAGCGGATGTTAGCATCCCGTAGTGACAATCGGAACGAAATGTCAACGGGAAACAGGACTAGCCTAATCGTTTACGTTGCCAAGGAAACGCTTTTGAATATTTTCAAAAATGTTCTTTTTTATACAACAGGAAGGAAGATGAACTTATATTTCCCGTAGAAACAATGTACAATTCAATATCATGGTACACCCAATTTTTGAGGAAGTATACTAGGTTTTGTAAAGAAAAAAGAAGTTGACTTCTTCTGTACTTAATCACCGCTATACTGTGCCACGGAGCAATGAGTGTGAATCGTCACGTATTACAAAAGACACGCTAGTCATAAAAATATATGGTCCCATTGGACCACTACAAAAATCTTTGTATCTTTACCTGTAAATCTACAATAGACCCACCTCAATGGGCTACCGATTTAGAATTCACCCTCATTTCTTTACTTAAACTAATTCAAAACATAAATTTAATTCAGAAACTCATTCAGGCTAGTAGATTATTTTCTTTTGATTCATCAACTTTCGGTAAAATGGCTTTAAAATGGAAACGGTGAGTAGGGGAACTGGTCGAATGATCAACTAAAAGATCCATATTGGTAATTTGCTGAACTTATGAAAATATTGACACTCTACAAAATCCTTGGCCTTTATACAGTGATTGAACATGCATGAATTACCTATGGTTTTTGTCGTTAATACAAATATTTGCCTTCAATATAATTATTAGATTTTAAAAATCGGGCAACAAGAATGACTTTGTCAGAGCACGTACACAAGAACGGCATTGTCGGATCGCGTCGTCGGGACATACCTTAGATAATTAACAATATTACGTCATAATTCAGCTAGCCCGTGTCACCATGTTTGTCGAACACTTCATTCGTTAACTATAAAATCTATTTTCATTAAGCGGTTTTGCCTGACTTTACATGTTTTCTGATGTGACGTTTGCTTTGAGATTATACTATTCTTGTTTCAGGACTGAACCTAGCAGTGTTTAGAGATGATTCAGGGAATGCCCATGTACTGGATGCTTACTGTCCCCACATGGGGGCTAACCTTGCCGTAGGGGGTAGAGTTCTAGGAGACTGTATAGAGTGCCCTTTCCACGGCTGGCAATTCAGAGGCAGTGACGGAAAATGCACAAAAATACCAAATTCAGATAAAAGTAAGAGGATGTCTATAGGATATCAACAGAACAAATCTGCATTTGAATTGATAATTTTAAATACATAACCACTCCCTTTCGTGTCTGCTGTCCTCCTCCTCCTCCTCCCCCCCCCCCCCCCCCATTATCAGGGTTGAAATAAATTGCATTTGACAAAAGTACCCCAGACTTGCGAAAAGTTGATCAAAAGGATTTTATTGTCTAAGGCAATTTTTTCAAAGCTTTTGGAACAAGGAACATGGTTAGAGTTTGAAAGTGGCATTCTAGTGCGTATTCTTTGTATTCCTTCCTGCATCGAGAACATATTGTTTCAAAACGGATACACGAGAAAGAATCTATGCTTTTATTGGTGAATGTGGAATAATCATATCCCTATCAAAATTGACATATCAATTGTTCAGGATTTGTGAAAAGTTGTTTCGAAAGGTTTAATCGTCCAAGGCAACAAATCATCTTGCATAAGTAGCATGGTTACATGGTAACGGCTGTCACGATGTTGCTTTATATGGACTCAGATTCAGCATGATGTTCTAGCTTTAGAACAAGGTTTAAACTTATGCAAGGGCTTTTTGTGGTGTTGTATGGATAAGAAGATTGTTCGGCATTTCCATGGAAATTACTTCCAGGACTATACCCCCCTTCCCCAAATCTCTGAATTTTCTCGCAGATTTCCGGATTTTCTCACATATAATGTTCTTAGAAAACTTATGTAACATCATACTATGTATTGGAAATTCGTTTATCTATGTTTTGAAATTTTAAGTAATTTTCCATCAAACATTACTTAGATATCATTTATCCTTGATGATGCGAAAAATCCGACACATCGAATCCACGTTGTCTGTTCGCCTTTTCATATGATCACTCTGTCAAGGTCACATTCAGTGATTGTCTAGGTCACATTCAGTATTTGTCAAGGTCACCTTCAGTGATTTTCATGATCAATGTCACAACTTCATGATCGTACATGTGTAAATCACTATTCAATTTCAGCCAATATCACATATTATTGTCAAGGTCACCACTCATTGATCGTAAAGTCACAGCCCTATGATTGTCAATATCACGACTTAATGATAAATAAAAGTGATTGTTTATACGATCAGTTTATCACCAATATAACAGCCGAATTCACACAATTACATTTCAATCGAATGAACTCGGTGATTAGCAAGGTCACAAACCAAGTTATTGTCAATATTGCTCAGGTCACCAATCAATGATTGTGGAGGTTATCATCATATTAATTATCATGCAATATGCCTAATCAGTGATTATCAAGGTCAGCATTCAATGATTGTCAATGTCAGCATTCAATGATTGTCAAGGTCAGCATTAAATGATTGTCAATGTAAGCATTCAATGATTGTCAAGGTCAGCATTCAATGATTGTCAAGGTCAGCATTCAATGATTGTCAAGGTCAGCATTCAGTGATGGTCAAGGTCAACATTCAATGATTGTCAATGTCAGCATTCAATGATTGTCAAGCTGAGCATTTAATGATTGTCAAGGTCAATATTCAAGGATTGTCGATGTCAGCATTCAATGATTGTCAATGTCAGCATTCAATGATTGTCATGCTGAGCATTAATGATTGTCCATGTCAATAATTGTCAAGGTCAGCATTCAATGATTGTCAATGTTAGTATTCAATTATTGTTAAGGTCAGCATTCGATGATTGTCAAGGTCAGCATTCAATTATTGTCAAGGTCAGCATTCAATGATTGTCAATGTCGGCATTCGATGATTGTAAGGTTGTCGATATCACCACCCAATGATGATTGTTTCGCGAACCAATAATTAATTAAAAGCCATCAGCAGAATACACTAGTTATCAATATCACTACCAAGACGTGGTCCTCAAAGTCAAATGTTTGTCAAGGTCGCCAACATTTTTTGTCAAGACCACAAACAATGACGTAATCAAAATTATTTTAAATGTTTTTATTAGATTTCATGACTGATTATTCAAACTACTTTGTCTATAGTTCCAGATATTGCGCGGGTAAAGCGGTACACTACTTGTGAAAAAAATGGTTGGATTTACTTGTGGTTCCACGCAGAAGGAGTGGACCCCACGTGGGAACTACCCGACCTCCCCGAAGTCAACAGTGGAGAGTGGAAATTTGCGGGTCGCACAGAACATTACATCAACTGCCATATAGAAGTAAGAGGGTCAAACTGTTTCCCATGTTGAGAATATTTGTGAAGCGAAATATGCCCCCCCTCCCCACCTTTCCCCTTTTCCCTCTTGACAGAATTGCTCGATGTATGTGTATGACCAGAATGATCCCGCAGTCACAAAACCAGGTCGGCAATAAATGGTCTCGTTATACAGATTCTGTATGGTGTTGTATCAATCAGTATACATGTATTGACTAATTAGACGACTAGCTTTTCCTCTGTGGTATGCATGGTAATTGATTATTAAGTATTCATTAAAGTTATATTGATGCCTGATAGGTAATAATAATGTCATAGACTAGACGTGCCCTACATTTAAATCATTTATGTATTCTGCAGCGTTCTTCTGATTGATTCTGGAAAGTCACCTGCTCTGTATATAAACAATTCACTGTTATAAAGGAAACTGTCAGGTGATAATAGGCTCTTCTAAGTAAAAGTACATTTTTTCGATGCAAACCTTACTTTTAAAACTGTCGAGTTCGATTGCGATGGGGATGATGATTCGAATCTCACTTTGATGCAAATACAGATTTCTTCAAGCATCGCAAGTAAAAATCACAGGAGCTCGGCGCCATCGACCCTCAATGATGATCGCACCTTCTGTAATAGGAGGATGCTTTGTAGATCCTCGTGGCAAAAACCAGTATTTGTGTTAGTGGTTGGAACCCATATTTGACACTCACGTTAAGAACTGTGTTAAGTCAAATACCATAGTGTTTACATGACATTCGATGTCATTTTTATGTACGTGAGCAATACGAGCACGCATACATGTCTTCAAAAATTTAAAAATTCATTCATGAATTTGGGTTGTCAACATGACAAACAAACAATATCTAAGGGTAGCTATACCAGCGAAAACTTTTTTTTAAATGGAACCCGAGCCTAGCCTTTACATGTATTTGAATCACAATTTGCATTCCTTTACAAACGATTTAATTGGGTTTGTGAACCATTTACTTACTAACAATTAGACTAAAACTTTTCTATTTTACACCTAATATCGCTTTTCAACGTCAATAGTAGGGCATAGTAAATTAATACGTATACCATTTGCGTATCTTATGGAGACATAACTTGTTTATGATGACAACATCATAGTTGTATTCGATAGCAATTCTTCCGTAAACGAAAAAATGTAATTGTGTTTAATCGCGTGGATTTTTAAGAAAAAATCCTCAAATAACCCGAAGGTACTTGACAAGTTGGCCCCGGTTTTTAGCTCTACTGGTCTCAGACCAGTCGAGCTTATGCGATACCCCGTCGTCCGGCGTCTGTCCGTCTGTCCGTCTGTCCGTCCGTCCGTCCGTAAACAATTCTTGTGCTCGCAACTCCTCTGAATCCATAGGAGATAGAAAGTTAATTCTTTTTGCATCCTACTTGGTATGTTGTCTAGTTGTGCACCTGATATTTGGTTTCAGCCCCTGACCCCCAGGGTCTTAGAAAATGGGCGTGGTTATGAAAATATATGTAATCTTGTGCTCGCAACTCCTCTGACACTATAAATGATGGAGACTTAATTCTTTTTGCAATATGATGGGTCTGTGGTCTAGTTGTGCACCTGATATTTTGTTTGAGCCCCTGACCCCCAGGGCCTTAGAAAATGGGTGTGGTCATTTTCACCTATATAACTCTATGTAATCTTGTGCTCGCAACTCCTCTGACACTATAAATGATGGAGACTTAATTCTTTTTGCAATATGATGGGTCTGTGGTGTAGTTGTGCACCTGATATTTTGTTTGAGCCACTGACCCCCAGGGTCTTAGAAAATGGGTGTGGTCATTTTCACCTATACAACTCTATGTAATCTTGTGCTCGCAACTCCTCTTGACACTATAAATGATGGAGACTTAATTCTTTTTGCAATATGATGGGTCTGTGGTGTAGTTGCGCACCTGATATTTTATTTAAGCCCCTGACCCCCAGGGTCTTAGAAAATGGGTGTGGTCATTTTCACCTATATAACTCTATTTAATCTTGTGCTCGCAACTCCTCTAACACTATAAATGATGGAGACTTGATTCTTTTTGCAGTTTGATGGATCTGTGGTCTAGTTGTGCACCTAATATTTTGTTTGAGCCCCTGACCCCCAGGGTCTTAGAAAATGGGTGTGGTCTTTTCACCTATATAACTCTATGTAATCTTGTGCTAGCAACTCCTCTAACACTATAAATGATGGAGACTTAATTCTTTTTGCAATATGATGGGTCTGTGGTGTTGTTGTGCACCTGATATTTTGTTTGAGCCCCTGACCCCCAGGGTCTTAGAAAATGGGTGTGGTCATTTTCACCTATACAACTCTATGTAATCTTGTGCTCGCAACTCCTCTGACACTATAAATGATGGAGACTTAATTATTTTTGCAATATGATGGGTCTGTGGTGTAGTTGCGCACCTGATATTTTATTTGAGCCCCTGACCCCCAGGGTCTTAGAAAATGGGTGTGGTCATTTTCACCTATATAACTCTATTTAATCTTGTGCTCGCAACTCCTCTCTCTGGGATATTATGAATTCCATGAGTGATATTCTAGTTGCAGTCTAATGGATATGTTGTTTTGTTATGCAATGCACCTTATAATTTGTTAAAGCGCCTGCTTCCTTATTATGGTCTTTGGTTTAAAAGAAAGGAAATTGATCTTTTAAAACAAAACAACCAGGAGAGCTACAGTCTCGTCAGAGACTTCTGGTTGTTGTTGTTGTTGTTGTTTTGGGTTTTTTTAACCATCTGTTTTATTTACCTGTAATAAGAATAACTTAAAAATGTGAAGGAGGTCTCAAATCCCTTCTTAAGAATCTTTATATACAGTGGCGTAGCTGGACCAAAATTAAGTGGAAGTTGGGGTCTGGGACCGCAAAGAGTATCCAAGTAAATGGACTGGTTGATATCTAGTAGGGCTTTAAGCTCCACGAAAAATATTTATTCACAAGTATTATGACAAATTTAGAGAAAGCTTGATAATGCAAAATCAGAAATTTCGGGAAATTACGTGGATGCTTTCGCATACAAGCATACATTGTAGCTCCTCACCCAATTCTTGAATTTAATTCGAATTTTCGTTCATTCTTTTAATAAAATTCTCTCCAAAGCAGGAGGTTGTATAATTTAAGCATAGTCAGACGGAGGGGGAGGGGGGGGGGCTATATATGGTCTTCTAGTCTTCCCATGAATCATCGCATGATCATTCTAATGGTACATCAGTATATAATACGAAGCTACAAGCTACATATACACCACCCATCGGTAGAGGTACGTGTTCTTTTCATTGAAACAGTGACGGAGATTTACAAAGATGAAATTTTTAAGGCATTAACATTAATGATTCTCTTACACTTAGCGCTCTCGGAAAAATGTTTGTTAGGTTTTTTTTTCAATATTAAGAAGCATTGATTAGTTAAACCCCCCCCCCCCTTCCGCCCACATTCACAAGACAAACAGTATTTTTGTTATTCCCAACTCCCTATATGGATCTTCCCATCGGAAAATATGTAAAGCGAGTATGAATAAATACATGATATGTTTGTTTGAATTTATGAACATGTATAGTTCATACACTGGTATTTTTTTTCAGGAAGTTCCAGAGAATGGCGGAGATGTCCAGCATTTACTATACGTACACACCCCTTTCATGTCCTCAGGCGTGGACCTCAGATACATGTGGTCTAAGTTCTGGTCGTTCGGCAGTTCTCACGTGTGGGATGCCAAGTGGGAGCCCCTCCCACCTCCCGACGCCCACATAGGATGTCTCCAGCTCAAACATTCACTAAAACTATTTGAAAAACAGATCACACTACTCGATATGGACGTAGTGGCCAGGCAGGTAAATATCGTTCCTCACTTTACAGCGTATAAAATTGATTACAAATTAAGATTGTCAGCATTGTGTAACGTAGTCACCAAAATAATGAGTCAACGTGGCAAATGAATAGGAGGAGCGGGGAGGGGGGGGGGGGGTAGCAGCAGGTAAAACAAACTCAAACCTTGTTTCTTTGCACATGAGCTCGCCGCCAACGAATCTAAATGGAATCCACCTCTTCTTTACTCTCCCTTTTATATTATTATGCCCTCACAACATACTAGTAGTTGCAGGGGATATTTTGTGTGTATGGGAGTTGTTTGTTAGTACGTGCGTGCGTCACACTTTTTATATACAGCCTATATGGCGCAGTTTTGATTTGATCTTTACAAAAGAGGAAGAACCCTATTGATTTACAAGGTCAAAGGTCTAGGTCACAGATTGATAATGTTTAAAATCCATGTATACAGCCTAGAGGTTGCAGTTTTGATTGGTTATTCACCAAACTTCTTTCACTTATTCCTTATGACAAGAGGACGAACCCTATTGATTTTCAAGGTCATTGGTCAAAGGTCAATATGTTTAAAATCCTTGTGTACAGCCTAGAGGTTGCAGTATTGATTGGACATTCGCCAATCTTCATACTTTTGTTGCTTATGACAAGATGAAGAACCCTATATTGATTATCAAGGTCATATTTCAAAGGTCAAGGTCTTTGATTGGAAATGTTTAGAATACTTGTATACAGTATAGAGGGCACAGTTTAGAATGGATCTCTTCCAAACTTTATATACACTTATGGCTTATGACATATGGAAGATCCCTATTGATTTTAAGGTCAAAGGTCAATTTTGATTGGATCTTAACCAAATGTATGCTAGTACATTGATATTGATGTCATGCAAGGGGATGTTACGTTTTGTGTGGCGTAGATTTTTATTGGTAGAGGGACATGTCATTGTGTGTCCGTAGAATAGAGCTTCTATGTTTCTCTGCTCCGTTAGGCTCCGTCAAATCTAATCCGTCTATACACTTTATTGACGTCACCCTATGTCACATTCTCTCTCACAAGACGTTTTCTTCCTGTAATGATGGACTTCGCTAACACATTATTCACTGTTAAGAGTGAATCAAATTGCTGAAGTACAAACTTTCCAGAACTCTTTTTCTCCAGCCTTCATCGATTTTCAATGTAGGGTGACACTGTAAATATAAATTCTTTAACACATTGTTGTTAATGGCATTTGTACTTTTTCCCATGTATTTTTATAATTGATCTATTGTTCCCGATTAGAAAAATATCGAATGTCGAGTAAATGTGAATTAATTGATATTAGTTTGCTCCCTCTCACTTGAAGTTCATATGACACGTGATTAAAGGACCTATGTACTCTAAAATTTTGAAAAAAAAAACGAAAAATTGTCAGCTTAAATATTTACACCGAATGAAATACCGGTATATCTACTTGTATATGAATATTTAGAAACATTTCATGAGGCTTTTACAGGAAGAATTCCTGGTTTCTATATTGAATAATTCATTTGTTTTCGCATATAAATAATCCAATCACACTACGGTATAACTTACATGGCTTATAATATGCCGTAATTCACATACTTCGCTAGTATTAAGTCCGTCTGTCCGTCCTCAGTTCCCTCTTTTGTTTTGTTCGTACCATGACAAATTTCATGATAATGGATGTTTTAGCGAATTTGACTTTACTAACATGACGTATTATACTCACAGATAGGTCCCGGAGTTGTCTACCTTACGTTTGATACCATATTTGGTAAGGGTGTGTACATTATAAGCCAGACCCCGACAGAACCTTTAGTACAGAAAATGGTGCATAATATATACGTATCGAGATACACTCCTCTCTTTATGGGGAAGTTCTTCATGTATTCAGAATCAGTGCAGGTCAGTATCTTGTTACCTCCTTACTTTGTCATGTTATTGTCATGTCATGTTACTGTCGTATCATATTATTGTCATGCCATCCTACTGTCTTGTCGTGTCATACCACTGCCCTGTCATATTATTGTCATTCAACTGTCATGTTACGTTCGTGACATACCACTGCCATATTAAGTTATTGTCATGTCAAAGTCATGTCATGTTACTGTCATGTTATCTCATTGTCATGTTCGTGTCATGCAAATTGAATGTTATTTCATGCCATTTTAATGTCATGCTTACCTACTGCATGCTATGATACCGTCCATTGGTATGTTACCGATGTCGCTCTTATGCAGTGCCATGTTACTGCCATGTCATGAAATTGTCATGTAATTGTCATGTAATTTACTATCATGTCATTTCGTATGTTTTTTGTATCATCGTTATTGATTTGTTATTGCGAGTTTTTGAGAAGTAAAAGTTTGAAGAAAATCTGAAAAATAATACCGATTTTAGATATTTTCCTATCACGTCTTAACTTCGTGTCAATGTGCGTTGAAACATACGCGTTGCTATATTTCTTCGGCCATATCTAATGTCTAATATGTATTGTAGAAATTCAATAGAACGGTTTTAAGTGTTTTAGAAACGTAAACTGTCGCATTTCACAGATATCAAACAAATGCATTAAGGCACTGATAGAGGGCGGTTTGAGGTATCTTACCACCGTATTTATTCGTCGTGATTACTTGTTTTTACTTAGTGTTTATAATTCATAGACTTTGTAAGAATCTAAAATTTATTGCGGGAGATTTTGAAAATGACTTCTCGATTTGGGGAATTTATATTTCTTTTCTTGATTGTTTTATTATAAACGTTTTGAGGATTTTAGCTTGCATACTATATAGCTAGTATTTCAAAATTTCATACATTTGCATTCGATCCATTTTCAAAATATTCATTAACACGTCTAATTCAAGAGACATTCAAAGTAAACAAAAGGGTTTTTTTAAACACAGGTGTTTACAAATATGCTTGTAAATGGATATGATTCCCTTTCTCGTTATTTCATACTAAAGGTTATTACAATAGAGACATTATTTCTTGCATTTACACCAGAAATATTATTATCGATTATAACATATATATAGACATGCTTTTAATCTTTATGGCAAACCCCCACCCCCTCCCACATTATTCAACTCTGACAGTATAGCCATGTTTTTATTCTCTTTTACAGTTGGAGAGAGATATTATGATCTGGAACAACAAGCGATGGCAGGGAAAACCGATGTTTGTGAGATCAAAAGAGGACGCTCTTATATCACGCCATAGACGATGGTATTCTCAGTTCTATTCAGAAAATAGTCCCCGTTTATCATTTCAAAAAGAATCCCTGGATTGGTGATCAGCCTTTCTCTCCAGCCTCGTTGTTCAGCCTTTCTCTCCAGCCTCGTTGTGATATTCAGTATATCCGCCATGATATTGTCCTATGACATATTAAAATTAAAATTTTAAACATGCATTAATGACGACTTTATTAATGCATGTTTAAAATTTTAATTTTAATATGTCATAGGACAATATACTTGACACAGGTTCCTCACATCTTTGATTTTTATCTCGAAATTGCTTCTAATAAAAGGATGCTTCTTCTACAAAAGAGATGCTTCTTCTCCAAAAAAGGGATGCTTCCTCTTTAAAAGGGATTCTTCTTCTACAAAAGGGATGTTTCTTGCAAATAACTTTTTCTTTTTATAAAAAGGGGTATTTCTTCTGTGTTTGTCATCTCCGTTTGCGGCAAAGGATCTTGTCTCAAATATGACCTTACCTTTTGATACTGTACTCTCTAGTGTAACGACCTTGACGACCTTTACCCTAGTCGGGGGGTCACAATGGCCATTTACATTGGGGGTCTTTTGTCCGTTTCGATGGATAAACCGTTATTTACGGGAGGTTATTTTTTCTCTCTGGCATTGTATAATTCTTTAACACGTCATCCATCTCAAGCGGTCTTCCAGTAAAACATTTACATGTTATGTAGATTTCAAATTTTCAAAGTTAATATATGTGTGGCTCTTAAAGAGACTCTCGGGGATAAATAATGTCCATTTATATTACACAAATATGTGTTAATTTTTGTCACAACTTGTCTGACAATAATTTGTTTTAACTGTATAGCAATACATGCAATATTTCAGATTGGAGTACAAGTGCATATGGTGTGGAAGGTTTTTTGCTCAAGTGTTGTATAAATGTTTAATTTATTTCAATATTTATGCGTGGTGTGTATATATCATTAGTTCTTACAATTTTATTTTATTATGTATAGTGTGTATAGATGAGTATGATATATTTTTAAGTCTCTTCTGATATTTCACGATCAAATCCCGTTCAAATTGACAAGTTCTTTTAAAAAGATTCTCAGTTTCAGTTATACATTTGTTTTCATTGCGAAAATTGAATAAATTATTTTCCTGACTGCTTCTTTCCTTCTTTATCATATGTCGTTGCTGAAGTGACACGACTTTTAACATTGCACAGAGTTATGTTTCGTTTAGGTAAGTATTTTGCGTTAAAACAATTGTATTGCTGATGACGTCTTTAAAATTTTCCCTTAAAACCCGCATATTTCACTCTTAGACTAATATATATATTTTATCATTGTAAACCACTAAACAATCCATTCTTTATCCAGGGCTCATTACGAATTGCACAATATAAGCGAACATGACAATTAGCTAAAACTGTGATTCAAGAGGTTGGAAACATTTACGATCAGTTAATGCAAGTCGAACACAAACCCAAAATTAGAATCCAAAAAATCGGAATCAAAGAACATACAAAACCATGTGGATAACAAAACCACGTGGATAACAAAACCATGTGGATTACAATACCATGTGGATTACAAAACCATGTGGTTTACAAATCCATGTGGATTACAAAAACATGTGGAGTACAAAAGTACAAAACCCAGTTGTTTACAAAACCATGCGGATTATAAAACCATGTAGATTACAAAACCATGTGGAATACAAAACCATGTGGATTACAATACCATGTGGATTGCAATACCATGTGGATTACAAAACCATGTAGATAACAATCTTATGGATTACAAAACCATGTGGATTACAAAACCTTGTGGATTACATTACCATGTGGATTACAAAACCACGGGATCACAAAACCTTGTGGATTACAAAACCATGTGGATGACAAAACCGAAAAGAACTGCTAAAATATTCGGCAAAACAGCAAAAGTTAGTTCCCATTGAATAATCGGATATCAGGTACCCTGGGAGAGGAGGCATCCCCTGCTTACTTACAGCACCCGTTACTTAAAATAAAAAGGGTGAATGTATAAAAAATTGGATGTTTCACATTGATATGTGTTAATGTTTTATATTTTTACCGTATCGTCCAAAAACAGTAGACGTTATCTTTAGACATATCCATCTTGAACATTCTTTCGCATTTTGCAAATATTAAGGACAGGAAACAAGTTTTTTTATGGCGTAGGGAGTTCAAGAAATAAAAATCTGTATTGGGAACAAAATAAAATTCTACACGAAACTCCAAATTTGCGAGAAATTCATCTCAGAATAAGACTTTTAGTTAACTCTGTCAACATGATGTACACTGATATGATCACACACGAACCAAAAAAGGAAATAAGTATTTGCAAATAATGACATCAGCAAATGTGTGCATTGTAAACAAGCTACAGATCGAAATTTACAATGCATTGTTCCCCACACTCAGTGTCACGCAGGGAGTGAGACACGAATTCTTGGAGAAGTGCGACGTACACTTGTCTGAACATGACAAATCAAGTTGAAGTATCACACCCTTAACTGACTTTTCCTTTGTGAGTCTAGAAATAGATCTATAGTACCAGATCGATCTAAGTTGATTGCCACATTTCTGTTGATATACTATGATGTTTGAGCTTGGCAATCAAGGTGTTACTTTCGCTCCTTGGAAACTAGAATATAAACACGCCGAGTATTTCTAAATATCATTTTATTCTCTTTATGCATTGTACATGTATACCTACATATTGACCTACTTATCAATGACTTTATGTTTAACCTTGACTATTTATGTTTTACTGATTTAAATTACTTCGATCAAATTATATGTTAGTGATCCGAATTGTTTTTTTTTTCCTTTCACAGCTGATATGGAACCAGCTGATATCAATAAAACATGCAGTTGACTGATTTGTATCGGAGCAAATGTGCCGTATTAGGAATATTTTGTAATAATTTCCATTGTTTTCTAATCTTTTTTTGTCTCGAGGACTCGTAATCTCTGAAAGCAAATGACTTCTCGAAAAGATCATTTTAACAAATTATATCTGCAGAAGAGTTTTATGGATTTATTGTATACAGAGAAAAAATTACATTCACCTGAGGTTGTCGTAAGCTGTTTTTTCTACTTTTTTTTTTGGGGGGGGGGGGGGGGGTACAATACCCTTGACCTTGGAGTTTTCTGAATACGCACATAGTTTCACTTTTTGATCGTAGCTACGTTTTCTGAATACGCACATAGTTTCACTTTTTGATTATAGATACGTTTTCTGAATACGCACATAGTTTCACTTTTTGATTATAGCTACCTACGTTTTCTGAATACGCACATTGTTTCACTTTTTGATTGTAGCTACGTTTTCTGAATACGCATTTTGATTGTAGCTACGTTAAGAAACATGTTTTTTTTTCTTGCGGACTTTAGTATGATTTGTTTAGGATAACAAGACAGCAATTGTTCGCAAGGCATAATCAACGAATATTATATCTTTACCAATTGTCTTCAAACGGGAAGTTCGAACAAGTTTTTGACATATTATGAACTTTGGTCAACACCAATTCCGCGATCCTTCCGATATCGAGAGAGGCAAGTATCACAATCGGTTACCTAAAAAGGGAAGGAAGCTTGGCGTGTAACACTGTATCGTTGTGTGTCGCTGGCCTCAAGCTCCTCTGTTTTATTCTTGTATATGAACAGTTAATTTTTAATGCCCCCGGAATCAAAGATTCGGGGGCATATAGTTTTTGGCCTGTCCGTCTGTTTGTCCGAAAAACTTTAACATTGGACATAACTTTTGAATGGAAGGTGATCAAGCTTGTGACAAGACCTTTCCATTGATGCCAAACTTTATCTTGATTTTTGACCTACTTAACAGAAAATGGTGTTATACTAACAAAGATGCCACCGGGGGCATTCGTGTTTCACAAACACAGGCTTTATTATGCCCCCCTTCGAAGAAGAGGGGACATATAGGTTTGCCGCTGTCTGTCGGTCTGTCGGTCTGTCGGTCTGTCGGTCGGTCTGTCGGTCGGTCCGCAACATCAGTTTCCGTTCAATATCTCTGGAATGGATTCACATATTGAAATGAAATTTTGTATACAGACACATCAAACAAAAATCTAGGTCAAGTTCATATTTGGGTCTGATCAAAAAAATTTTGACAGAGTTATGCCCCTTGCATTTCGAAAAATACCAAAATTTCAGGGTTTCCGTTCAATATCTCTTGAGTGGATGCACATATTGAAATGAAATTTTGTATACAGACACATCAAATGAAAATCTAGGTCAAGTTCATATTTGGGTCCGATCAAAAAAATTTTGACAGAGTTATGCCCCTTGCATTTCGAAAAATACCAAAATTTCAGGGTTTCCGTTCAATATCTCTTGAATGGAGTTACATATTGAAATGAAATTTTGTATACAGACACATCAAATGAAAATCCAGGTCAAGTTCGTATTAAGGTCCGATCGAAAAAATTTTGACAGAGTTATGCCCCTTGCACTTCGAAAAATACCAAAATTTCAGGGTTTCCGTTCAATATCTTTTGAGCGGATTCACATATTGAAATGAAATTTTGTATACAGACACATCAAACAAAAATCTAGGTTAAGTTCATATTTGGGTCCGATCAAAAAAATTTTGACAGAGTTATGCCCCTTGCAATTCGAAAAATACCAAAATTTCAGGGTTTCCGTTCAATATCTCTTGAGTGGATTCACATATTGAAATGAAATTTTGTATACAGACACATCAAATGAAAATCTAGGTCAAGTTCATATTTGGGTCCGATCAACAAAATTTTGACAGAGTTATGCCCCTTGCATTTCGAAAAATACCAAAATTTCAGGGTTTCCGTTCAATATCTCTTGAATGGAGTTACATATTGAAATGAAATTTTGTATACAGACACATCAAATGAAAATCCAGGTCAAGTTCGTATTAAGGTCCGATCGAAAAAATTTTGACAGAGTTATGCCCCTTGCACTTCGAAAAATACCAAAATTTCAGGGTTTCCGTTCAATATCTTTTGAGCGGATTCACATATTGAAATGAAATTTTGTGTACAGACACATCAAACAAAAATCTAGGTCAAGTTCATATTTGGGTCCGATCAAAAAAATTTTGACAGAGTTATGCCCCTTGCATTTCGAAAAATACCAAAATTTCAGGGTTTTCGTTCAATATCTCTTGAATGGAGTTACATATTGATATGAAATTTTGTATACAGACACATCAAATGAAAATCTAGGTCAAGTTCGTATAAAGGTCCGATCGGAAAAAAATTGACAGAGTTATGCCCCTTGCACTTCGAAAAAAACCAAAATTTCAGGGTTTCCGTTCAATATCTCTTGAGTGGAGTTACATATTGAAATGAAATTTTGTATATGGATACATCAAATGACAATCTAGGTCAAGTTCTTATTTGGGTCCAATCAACAAAATTTTGACAGAGTAATGCCCCTTGCACTCGAAAAATACCAAAATTTCAGGGTTTCCGTTCAATATCTCTTGAGTGGAGTTACATATAAAAATGAAATTTTGTATACAGACACATCAAATGAAAATCTAGGTCAAGTTCATATTTAGGTCCGATCAAAAAAATTTGGACAGAGTTATGCCCCTTTGCACTTTGAAAAATACCAAAACTTCAGGGTTTCTGTTCAATATCTCTTGAGTGGAGTTACGTATTGAAATGAAACTGTTACTTTATACCCCCATAGGTTGTATCAATGCAAGTATAAAGTTGTGACAGACTTTAATCACAGAAGGGGTAGGGGGGCATTAATGTTTTACAAACATGACTTTTAACTTGTTTAATTTTGTCTACATATATGAATTGAATAGGATATTGCGTCGTATAATTAGAGTGTATACAATAGCTTTAACAAATTCCTGTCTGGGACCTTGATCTTAGTATTATCAGACATACCAGTATAGTTATTCCTATATTATATACCAACTTTAATTTATCTTGTCCTTTTGTAAAATACACCCTTAAGTAAACCGTGCGTCTACCGACCTGATACAAAAGGGATCAAGTTATACGCTCCCTATGTCGTGGCTTATATGAAGTAATTAGGAAGGAAAAGAACGACAACTCCTATTTCAAACAAAGAAGGGAAAGTGGGGAAGGGGCGCACTCCCCTGTTAAAATTAACAAGTAGGGGTTATATTACCCAAGAAGTTCTTTATTAGTTTCCAGCCTAGTCTTTCAAAACAGCGGCACAGTGTACACTGCACGTAATGAATATATTCTGGGATGTCGATATCGCTCTTTGTCATAGTATGTTATCAACTATACCAACACGACCAAGTTACCCGTATGGCCACCAAGGAGTCTGATTGGTCATCTCCACATAGATCTTAATCAAACATTACGGAAAGCAAGTACTGAAGGTCCTCTACATTATTGTTTTTTCCCTATCAGATACAAAAACTCGTATTGGCGCCAAAGACTTCCTCGTTTATCGCTGTGCAGATTTCACTAGTGAGACCTTGCGGCTAGCAAAGTCATTTTCTTGAATTATGTTTCCACAAGAAGCTAATTGTCCTTCATATATTTAATGGAATTTTAAGAAAGAGGTGTTTGTAAAAAGCATTCGTGCTCTATTCAAACTCTTAAAGAATCAAGATATATAGTCCTATACCTCACAATAATGCTTATGACATTGCTCGTTTAAGGTACTTATGTCGACTCTTTCAAGAACAAAGACTTAATCAAAAAGTCCTTCTAGTACTTTTCAGCGAGATTTGCATCAAATATATTTCTGCCAAAAATATCTAATATTGCATTGAGTACTAAATAGTATATGTATAGATATGTTTCAAAATACACAACACATGAATAGAGGAATCCGATATGGTGGCTTATTTGTGCCATGTCGCGTTGTCGCGTTGTCGCGCCGCGCTTTGTCGCGTTGTCGCATTGTCGCGTTGTCGCATTGTCGCGTTGTCGCGTTGGCGCCCTTAAAATGATTGAAGGAATGTATTTTCAACTGAACCGTTTAGATTCATATATAAATTAAATGTTTGAAACAAAAAGGGTATATTTTCTACTTTATTAAAGGGCAAAATGCCTGTTTTCCGTTTAAAAATAACAGATTTCTGGACAAATTCTATAAATTCATTATCTTAAGTAGAATTAGAGATTCAAAGCTACTTTCATATAGAAAATAAATTATCTTATCAAATGAAAGTAAAAATAATTTAATAATTCATTTAAATCAGTGTTTTGGGGTTAAATGTCATGCAATTTCACGCAAAAAACACTTATTTTGAGAAAGAAATTACTATTTCTTTTAATCTGCCTGAATTGACACATTTTAGCTTTGATAGGTATTTGAATTTAATGTGAGAACTGAAATTCAATTTCTATGCTATTTTGGGGCAAAACCCCCCTTATTTTTGTGCAAAAATCACTTATTTCATTGAATGATTTTAAAAATTTATATACTTTAGTAATTCAAAGCAGGAAAGGTTTCCTATTACGTAATGATACTTAAGTAATCATGTGAAATGAGCTAGAAGAGATTGGTTTGATTATTTTGCTATTTTGGGGGGAATGCCTGAATTTTTTATTTTAAAATCGCCGATTTCTGAAAAATCTTTATTTCTTTGAAATGCTACATTATTTATGAGATTCAAAAGTTTAACCTTGGGTATATCATAATTTGTCCTTAACTTATATGAGTTTTAGGTATAATTTATTAAGTTCTTTGATATTTTGGGGCAAAAAAAGATATATATTATAAAGGCAGATTAAAAGAAATAGTTACTATTTTCTCAAATTAAGTGGATTTTGTTTGGTTTTTGCATGAAATAAAATATTTTACCCCAAAATACTGATTTTTAATGAATTATTACATTCTTTTTACTTTCATTTGATTAGATGAATTATTTTCTATATGAAAGTAGCTTTGAATCTTTAATTCTAGTTAAGATAATGAATTTATAGAATTTGTCCAGAAATCTGTTATTTTTAAACGGAAAACAGGCATTTTGCCCCAAAATAAAGTAGAAAATATACCCTTTTTGTTTCAAACATTTAATTTATGAATGAATCTAAACGGTTCAGTTGAAAATACATTCCTTCTATCATTTTAAAGGCGCCAACGCGACAACGCGACAATGCGACAACGCGACAACGCGACAATGCGACAATGCGACAACGCGACAAAGCGCGGCGCGACAACGCGACAACGCGACAAAGCGCGGCGCGACAACGCGACATGGCACAAATCAGCCACCATAATCCGATCATAACGGCCATCTACTTCAGTGATAGTAAAGATGTATTTATCCGGGTTACGCGAACACAACCCTCCCGCAAACTAAATCATCTTCAGAAGTATAGGTCAACGTAAGAATCATGCAGGGGTGATACATAAAAATTGTTTGCAAAACTTTTGATTTCTGTTTTGAGGCATATATGTGGTACAAATCAAACATATGATATTCATTCCTCAAGGTAGCGATGGTGAAGCGATATATTCACCTCATGATTTAGAAAGGATTATGTTGAAAACAAATGACGGAAAATTTTTCTCTATATAATTCAACCAAATATGCAACCCCTATAACTTTCTTCACCATCCAAGTATGAGGAAAATTCCTTCAGAACATTCATATGGAGGCTGATCTGAACAAATTTCAAGAAAAAAAGTTCTGCAAAAATTTTTATTTAAAAGGTTTTTCAGCTGCCTGATCCTTACGTGGACCTGTACTTCAGCAGTGAGTCAGTGGTGATTTTGTTCTATCATACATTCATTCACTCAACAAATGCAGTTTTTTTGGGGGGTTGTTTGTTGGGGGGGGGGGGGTCCCAATTGATGTATGTGTCATTTTTTTCTAATTTCAAAAAGAAGAGTGTGGGGATAATACATTTTAACGTCTCTTGCTGCACTATTGAATTCTTTGCGCAATGGACAATTTTGTGAAAACTTCAGAATGATCATGTGAACAGGGACGTATATTTTTATATACGTCCCTGATGTAAACGATATAAGCTCTTTTGAGTTCCTTGCAGCTGCATAGTTATGACAAAATTATAAAGAGGAACCTTTCTTCCAACACGGGGCCCGAGGGCAAGCAGTAGATTCAGGGTGAGTTCTGATTAGGTTATGGGGTAACAAAAAGAATCTCCTGGAATCTTCCAAAAAATATCAATTGAAGATGGTTGAAACAGTAAATAGAGAAGATCTTTGAAATAAAGCGCTGAGAATTTCTTAATATACAAAAACGGATGCTTTTAAAAATTATGGTAGCTTCGCATCTGTCTTGCTTATTTAAAGAGGGTTTAAAATGGTGAAAAATAGATTTGGTCTCAGGAATCAAGGTAGTGATGAAATGTCTCTCCGACGTAACAAACATGGACTAATACTTTAAATCTCTCCACACGAATAAATATATTTCTCCATGCCCGAATGGCGCCGATCAATAGTAAAACTGATCAATACTTGTACTGGTTTGGGTATGTATAAATGTCTAAAGATGGAATTGTTTACTTATGAAATTACATGACGGTTAAAGTCAGGTATGTGTTCGTCCAGTTTATGTGGTTTATATGATTTATTGTTCCTTATATTGGACAAATTTTCCATTCAAAAAAGTAAGACTAATTTGATTAATTACGGTAAAATTTTACGTACTATAATCTCTCTAGACTTTAAAGATATTCTTTTTCTGTATGTGGAAAAAATATTCCTTCAAACAACAGGGTTTGATTTCTATAATAATATTAATTCATGGTACACACTAGGACCTTTGACAACTGGACAATCTACTATCAAATGTCCAGATGTGACCAGAGATGAATCGAGTTCTAGCGGCGTATGAAGTTAATAACAACCAAATTATAAACTAGTGATTCCCTCCGGACCATACCTACCACCATGGCGAACCCCACACCAGTCCTACCCGAGTACGTGGAGGATACGATGCCTCCCCCTTCCTATGAGGAGGTCATGGGTCACCAGATTCAGAGCTCAGTGAAGCATGACATGCCCCAGGAAGAGTTACCACCCCTGTCCTATATAGACATTATGCCGAGGGTAATGACCCTAGCAGACATGAGAAGAAAGATCGCCCCAGTTTGTGATAGCTTCAGGTAAAAAAAAAAGCTCTGACACCAGCTTTTTACATGTGAAAATTGCTCCAGTCTGTGACTAATTCAAGTAAATAAATGTTATGACGAGTTGACAACATAGATTGCATGTAAAACTTTGACTAATTCAATTATATCAATGCTCTGACGACATTTACATCGCTCCAACCTGTGACTGGTTCAAGAAAATACATGTCCTAAAAACATAGATTACACGTGAAATTCACTCCTACATATGACCAAATTGTACTTCAAGTCAAAATTTCTTTGACAATATAAATAACAAGTAAAATCACTAGAATCTGTGACTGATTCAAGCAATAAGTGGCCTGAAAAGATAAATTACATGTGAAAATTGCTCCAATCTGTAACTGATTCAAGTGATAAATGCCCTGACAACACAAATTACATGTGAAATTCACCCGAATCTGTGACTTGTTCAAGTAATAAATGCCCTAATCAATAGCATAAATGTAACAATCGCTCCAGTCTGTGTCTGATCCAAGTAAATAAATACTCTGACAACAGTGTAACATGTGGAGATTGTTCTTTTTCAGTGTAATTATACAGGCCGCTAACCAATGGTTATTGTCTAATCCTAAATATGGCGTGTGGAAGTGTGAAACAGTGGAGAGAAAAATCAAACCAGATGGAAGCATTGACCTGGATCAGATGGTGTACCATGAATCAACATATGGGTTCAACGTCTATATCAGAGGTTTAAGGTAAACACTTCAATGTTCAATGTTTATGACTCCATACATGAACTTGCTCCAGCCAGCAGAGTGCTGACCGTTTTTCGCACGCCTCATATGTTTTTGATATCCATATACATTTTCATCTGTGTGTTTCCTGGGTCCCTGCGATTTGCTGTCTTGTTTGTGTGGTCACATGATAACTTTGTGTTCTTCGAGACCACCGGGTAACAGGACAGTTGTGAAGGGTATCGGTACGCAATCTGGATAACTACACCGTTTGCCTCTGGAGTGGCAGATGGCCGTCTCGAGTCCTTGTCCCTTTTGTGTCTCTTGTTGTGTTTGTGTGCTCTGTGTTTTCGCATAGAGGTGTTCCGTAGTTTTGTTGTAGGTACTGCAACCGAGTCTTGTTGGAGATAAATGATTCAACGTCTATATCAGGGGCTGAAGGTTAAACCATTCAACGTCTATATCAGGGGCTAAGGGTTAAACTATTCAACGTCTATATCAGGGACTGAAAATTAAACTATTCAACGTCTATATCAGGAGCTGAAGGTTAAACCATCCAACGTCTATGTCAGGAGCTGAAGGTTAAACCATTCATCAACGTCTATATCAGGAGCTGAAGGTTAAACCATTCATCAACGTCTATATCAGGGCTGAGGATTAAACCATTCAACGTCTATATCAGCAACTGAAGTTTAAACCATTCAACGTCTTTATCAGGAGCTGAAGGTTAAACCATTCATCAACGTCTATATCAGGGGCAAATGGTTAAACCATCCTACGTTTATACCAGGGGCTGAAGGTTAAACCATTCAACGTCTATATCAGGGGCTAAGGGTTAAACTATTCAACGTCTATATCAGGGGCTGAGGGTTAAGCCATTCAATGCTTTATCAGGGGCTGAGGGTTAAACAATTCAACGTCTATGTCAGGAGCTGAAGGTTAAACCATTCATCAACGTCTATATCAGGGGCTAATGGATAAACCACCCTACGTCTATATCAGGGACTGAAGGTTAAACCATTTAGCGTTTATATCAGCGGCTGAAAGTCAAACCATCAAACGTCTATATCAGGAGCTGATGGTTAAACCAATCAACGTCTGTATCAGGGGCTAAGGATTAAACCATTCAACGTCTATACCAGGGGCTGAGGGTTAAGCTAATCATCGTCTATATCAGGGGCTGAGGGTTAAACCATTCAACGTCTATATCAGCGGCAGAAGTTTAAACCATTCAACGTCTATATCAGGGGCTGAGGGTTAAACCATCCAAAGTCTATATCAGGGGCTGAGGGTTAAACTAATCATCGTCTATATCAGGAGCTGAGGGTTAAACCATCCAACGTCTATATCAGCAGCTGAAGTTTAAACCATTCAACGTCTATACCAGGGGCTAAGGATTAAACCCTTCAACGTCTATGTCAGGGGATGAGGGTTAAACTAATCATTGCCAATATCAGGGGCTAAGGGTTAAACCATCCAACGTCCATATCAGCGGCTGAAGTTTAAACCATTCAACGTCTATATCAGGAGCTGAAGGTTAAACCATTCAACGTCTTTATGTGGGGCTGAGGGTTTAACCATTCAACGTCTATATCAGGGGCTGAAGATTAAACCATTCAACGTCTATATCAGGGGCTGAGACTTAAAACATTTAACGTCTATATCAGGGGCGAATGGTTAAACCATTCAACGTCTATATCAGCTGGGGCTGAAGGTTAAACCATTCAACGTCTCTATCAGGGGCGGAGGGTTTAACTATTCAACGTCTATATCAGATCGACAACTAAATTAAATTTATTACGTACTCTAAAACTCTTTTCTCATAGAAATGTAGACTGTTATGAATAATAATAATTAACTTTGATCTGTAGGTTATGGCTGATCAAGAAGGAGGAATCAGGACCTCCTCAGCAACTTGGTCTCATGAACGTTGTCCCCAGGGTGAAGTCAGTGGAAATACCACATATAGGCATGCCCTATGGCAAGAGGGGGGCCTTCCGGAACGGTGTGCCAATCTTTCTCTCCCTCAACTATCCCCATTTCTATGGAAACATGGCCATGGGCATGATGCGAATGTTTGAAACGTTTGAGGGACTAGAGGAAACTATCAAGAGACTTAACGAAGACCTGGAAAAATACCCCATTCAAGGTTTGTGCAGTATTAGTACTAGTACTATTAGAATTTATCATATTTGCTTAAACGAACAAAGAAATTGCAAATAAATTTAATAACATTCTTTATCACATGATACACCCGTTATGCAGTTTCATAAAGCCATTATGCTAGATTTACACTTAGCCACGCTTACACTAAGCGGGGATTGCCCCGATTGAGGTGAATCGTAGAGATCGTAAGAGAGCGTGATGGAATCGTGATGATCGTAGGAGATCGCAGAGATCGTGGCAAAATTTTTGATTCTAAAAAAATTTGCTACAATTGTCTCGATTGATCCTTACATCGTAAGAGAGCGTAGGAGAGCGTAGTGAACGTGATGGAGCGTAGTAGAGCGTAACAGATCTTGACAAAGCGCAACAGATCGTAATATGCGATCGTAGGAGATCTTGGTGAAGCACGTTCTCCTACGGTCCACTACGATTTCACTCACGCTGTTTGACGATTTGTTACGGTTTCCACGATTCAGTCCACGATCTACAAGATTCGATGCTATTCCAATATTTCTATAATGAAAATTATAATAAGACAACCCGTTTTTGATGGATTAAAAGTGTTTTTAACATCCGCAACAATTTCTAACATATGAAGAAGACTAAGAAAAGAAGTCTTGATAATCAGTGAGGTGCTGCATTAATTGTCTTCGAACGAGTTAAATATATACACGCAATCAAAGATTTGAATTGCTCAAGAAAAAATGTTAACTTTAATAATCGAAAAAAAAAGTAAGATCAAATAAGGTTCATCAATGCCATTTCCTGCGTTTTGCGATAAAAAATATTCATCTCCTGGATATTGAGCTTAATCTTGTTCGGATATTGTAAGTGGTATTGAAACTGGTTGTCTATTTCATATCAAATCGTGTTAAATCGCGGCAAATCGTAGTCCTGCGTCGTAACAGATCGCAACAAAACTTGATAAGCGTAGGGAAACGTGATAGAGCGTGGCAAAGCGTAATAGCTCATCTTGATAATCGTACGGGAACGTAACGAAGCTTGAGAGAACGGGATGCAAATCGTAACAGATCTTATCTACAATCGTAACAAATCGCTACAGCGCGTATCAGCGCGTGATGGAGCGTCGGAGAGCGTGCGAAGACCAATTTTATTTATAGAATCGTGGAGCTCCACGATTTTGCTCAATCGTAGACATCGTAGGGCTAAGTGTAAACCTAGCATTACATTAATATATGATATGATAACACGTTACATATCGCTCTGCTTGAATGCGATTGGTCAAGTTTGGAAACTAATCACATAAACTTTGACAAGTGTGACCTTTCAAATATCGGTCTATTGTAAAATTAAGACGCGGATTCAATATTAATGATTTCAATTGTTGTAGAATTAATTATTGCATTAAAATACTAAACAAATTTGAAATATTTTTCTCTTACGCCCAGAATATATCTCTACGATAGGGAACTACTTCTCATAGCGTAGCAGACGACCTATAGGTCACGGCGTGGTTCGTCTCTAAATTCTGAGAAACGTTTATTTCACGTTAGAAATACACATACTTAGGCAATATCATGTGATAAAAAGAATCTCAAATGAATTTTCATTTCATACGAAGTATTATGAAACTCGTTGTGCGTTTTATATCCCCTCGCCAAGGCTCGGGGATATAAAACACACAACTCGTTTCATAATACATCGTATATTTAAGTTAGATTTTTTTTTGTACTTGTCCAATAAATAAAACAGGAATCTTTCTGTATTTACACGTAGGTTCCGTGTTGAATATAGAAAGTGCAGTGATCAAGACAGGGAATGGTATACAGTCAGGACTTCACGTGGACGCTGACAGCACTGTGTTTGCTGAGGAGGGAAAGGCTCGTAGGAGATACGCCCACATCCTCAGACTCTTCTACCTCATTGGCCAACCTGCTCACGAACAAATATGTTCGTATAATCAATTATTTTTAGTTCAATATTTTCAATGGTTTGTGTTATTCATAAAAATTGTCTTTTGAGTTAACTATTTGCATTGCTTTCTTTGATTCATACGCTGTCTGTTCAATGTTTTCATTTGTTTGATTGATTCATACGTTGTCTTTGAGTTCAATGTTTTTGTTTGTTTGTTTAGTTTTTGTTTTTGTTTTTGTTTTTTTTTTTGTTTTTGTTTTTGTTTTTTTTTTGTTTCCATGATTCTTTTGTTGTTTTTAATTCAGTGTTTTTTATTGGTTTTCTTGTATTATATTACATTATTTTCTCCATACATACCAGTTGTTTCTGTATAGAAGGCTGCTTTCTGGCAGCAAAGTTAGACACTCAGTTTTTATTTATACATGTACGGTGTATGTGAGTTCATTGTTTTCATTGGTTTCCGTGATTTTTTCGTTGTCTTTGAACTCAATGTTGTCGTTGGTTTCCACGATTTATTAGTTGTCTTTGAACTCAATGTTTTCGTTGGTTTCCATGATTTATTCAATGTCTTTGAGTTTAATGTTTTCATTGGTTTCCGTGATTCATTCGTTGTCTTTGAGTTAAATGGTTTCCTTGATTCATTCGTTGTCTTAGAGTTCATTGTTTTCGCTGGTTTCCACGATTTATTCAATGTCTTTGAGTTCAATATTTTCATTGGTTTCCGTGATTTTTTCGTTGTCTTTGAGTTCAATGTTTACATTGGCAACGTTTCCTTGATTCATTCGTTGTCTTAGAGTTCATTATTTTCGCTGGTTTCCTCGATTTATTCGTTGTCTTTGAGTTCAATGTTTTCATTGGTTCCTGTGATTCATTCGTTGTCTTTGAGTTCAATGTTTTCATTTGCAACGTTTCCGTGATTCATTCTTTGTTTTTTTCTGGTTTCCGCAATTCATTCTTTGTCTTTTAGTTCAATGTTTTCACGATTTCTGTGATTCATACGTTGTATTTGAGTTCAATGTTTTCGTGGTTTCTGTGATTCATACGTGATCTTTGAGCTCAATGTTTTCATTAATTTCTGCGATTCATAGGTTGCCTTTCATTGGTTTCTATGATAATAGATTTATTCGTTGCATTTGAGTTCAATATTATCATGACTTCTGCGATTCATACGTTGTCTTTTAATTTAATATTTATCTGTTCTTAAATGATGCTATAGAATTTGAAGACGTTTAACATTTACATGGTTTCTATGACTCATAGGTTGCCTTTGAGTTCAATGTTTTCATCGGTTTCTGTGACTCGTAGGTTGCCTTTGAGTTCAATGTTTTCATCGGTTTCTGTGACTCATAGGTTGCCTTTGAGTTCAATGTTTTCATCGGTTTCTGTGACTCGTAGGTTGCCTTTGAGTTCAATGTTTTCATCGGTTTCTGTGACTCATAGGTTGCCTTTGAGTTCAATGTTTTCATCGGTTTCTATGACTCATAGGATGCCTTTGAGTTCAATGTTTTCATCGGTTTCTGTGACTCATAGGTTGCCTTTGAGTTCAATGTTTTCATCGGTTTCTGTGACTCATAGGTTGCCTTTGAGTTCAATGTTTTCATCGGTTTCTGTGACTCATAGGTTGCCTTTGAGTTCAATGTTTTCATCGGTTTCTGTGACTCATAGGTTGCCTTTGAGTTCAATGTTTTCATCGGTTTCTGTGACTCATAGGTTGCCTTTGAGTTCAATGTTTTCATCGGTTTCTGTGACTCATAGGTTGCCTTGAGTTCAATGTTTTCATCGGTTTCTGTGACTCATAGGTTGCCTTTGAGTTCAATGTTTTCATCGGTTTCTGTGACTCATAGGTTGCCTTTGAGTTCAATGTTTTCATCGGTTTCTGTGACTCATAGGTTGCCTTTGAGTTCAATGTTTTCATCGGTTTCTGTGACTCATAGGTTGCCTTTGAGTTCAATGTTTTCATCGGTTTCTGTGACTCATAGGTTGCCTTTGAGTTCAATGTTTCATCGGTTTCTGTGACTCATAGGTTGTCTTGAGTTTAACGTTTTCATGTTTTCTGTGAATCATTTGTTGTCTTTTGATTTGTTATTTTCGAGGCTGAGGTTTATTTGAGAGACTATACCATTGCTTTTGTTTCACGTATTTCTTTTCCAATGGATTAATAATTATAGACCATTCCTTTGTAGGTCTGAAGGAGTTTGTACCAGACGTAACCAAACAACCTACGATATCCATACCCGGTCAGTTCCAGGACCAGGACCTCTGTATGACCAGGATAGCTAATTGGATTCCACATCAAACGGTTGGTCCTTCATCATAATTTTTTATCGTATATCATACTGTGATTAACAAATATATGAATTATACTTGGTGGTACATGTATATGCTTCAAGTTTTCATGTCGCTTTTTTTTTTAACTATAGGGAATACGAGTGGTAAACATCCAGTCCTATGATGTTAGATACAGTGAATCTTGGGGTAGGTAGGCCTCGTAACCATATTCATTTACTTTCTTGCAGAAGGAAAAAGAAAGGCAATGAAAAAGAGAGAAAATTTGAGTTTTAAGACTTTATTAGTTTGTATTTTAAGAGTTTTTCAAATAATCCTTGTCAGTGCGTTTGTACTGTCTATTATTTTTCTCGACGCAGGTCCATCCTATTTCGGTGAATTAATATAAATTACAAAGAAAAATTGCTGCCCAAAACTAACAAAAATGAGTATTCATGATAGCATTTTACAATTCTACAGGTGAATTCAGAATTGATACGGATTCTTGTGACGACTTCGACTCTGGAATGACAGACCGGATGTATTTGCGCACCATCCGGGTATTTTACGTCATTTCCTCCCGAGTTTCACCACCGGCTCCTGTAGGATTCCTGTCGTCAAAAACCTTCCTTCCGGTACGGACCGGAAGACGGTCCTTTGAGACAATGGCTCAGACAATGTACAGGATCGAGGCATGGCTAAAAGTAACAGGTACATATATGTACAAAGAAGAGAAAAAGAAATGGCATACAAATTATTTAGAAGTACCTAGATAAGTGTGTTTCCATATTTGTTAATTTTATTTCCGGCTTACACTTACAGTTGAAACCCCATTTAAGCCCTGGTCACAACCCGTCGTGTGGCTTTCAGGACGTGCGTGTTGGTTGAGGCTACGTGCTCTGCGTTTTTCTGAAGACGCAAGGAAGGAAGTAGCAAGAATACGGAAGGAGTGTGTCACGCACGTCGCACGCACGGTTATATGGATGGTTACATGCATCATATGTAGTGAAAAAAGTAAGTGCGTTGCATGTACTTACGACTTGCGTGCAACTTGCTTGCAACTTGCTTACAACGTACTTTCTCCGTACGTCTTCCACGTTATTGTAAGGATGTCGAGTCCTCACTTCCTTGCGTCGAACGTGCGTTGCACGTACTTGCAACGTACTTGCAACGTGTGTGTCGTACTTCTTGTTGAATTCTTAGACAACACGCAGACAGGACGCAGCGAAAGTTCTGTATGCGCTAAAACTGCTACGTCCTGTCTGCGTGTTCCCAAATCCGCAAGGAGGACGTACGGTACACGTACTGACAACGCACGGACACCGTACGGATACCCAAGGTTTGCCTACGTTTTTGCACGCAGACAGCACGTACGTGCACGTACGGCGGGTTGTGACCACCGCTTTAGCCAGTTCGCCTTTAACGAACTCTGATGGAAGTTTAATTTGACCTTGGAATGTCAGCTGAATTAATTCTGTGTGATTTAGTTAATTATATCGTATAACAAATCAACTTTGTAAGAACAACAGTAAGAAATTCAAAGCGGTTTATCACCATACTAGATTACAGATCACAATTAATTTTGAATAGTTCCTGATGATTTCAATCCCTCGTCTTCTTACATTTATTTTCTACGACTCTTTTTACACTAGATGATTCGATTTTTACGTCAATGAGTCGCAGATGAATTGAAAAAAAATATTCTAGCATGTTGAATGATACTGCATCATCCTAATCGCGGAATGACAGATGTGTTATGAGGCTCTAGAATTGATAGATTGTAGAACATTAGAGCCACAGATACCCCCTTTCGGGTTTAAAACGATATTAAAAGTCTACTAAGCGACAGATTTTTGCATGAATCCATTTCTGACCTTATTTTGATACTATCTAGCAGATATAAAAGTTTCAAGCAAAAAATGGTGGTGCGATTCGAGTATTTAATCGTCATATTAGTACTTTTTACAAAGGAATATATAGGAAAAAATAATTGGGGTCTGATACCTACATTATAATAAGTTTAATTTGTATGTAAACCTATCACCAAGTACAAAGAATATAAATATTCCATAGCCAATTACTAGGGGGTGTAACAATATATCGATATATTGCGATATCCAATAAGTTCGTATTGTATCGCGATACGAAATGCGTATCGCAATATATCGCGCCCTTGTAAGTTATATGAATAAATCATTAAACCGCTTTGATTTTAATCAATTTAATTGAAAACAAGCGATCCATGGTCCATTATGACAAAGGCAATTAAAAGGATTCAAAAACGGTTTCTTTCAAGCAAGTTTATAATACACTTCAAATGAGAAAATGAACAGTTTGGACAAATATACAAAGAGGAACCTGATTTTACTTACAAAAATGAGAAAAAATGAAACGAAACAATATATCGTAATACAATGTCCCGCCTATATCAGTCTTAGTGTAAAATTTTTAAAACCATACTATTTCCAAATAAACATATCCAACTTTTCACATCTACAAATACTAAAGAATTATGTTATTTAGGAAAATATATCAAAAATCCTTTTGACATAAGAAAAAGATTGTAATCTATGATAGGTATATAATTTTTATTAAGATCGTATGTACTTATTTGTAATTGTATATTCATGTTTGTATTTACATGTATATCTATATGCTGTAAGGCATTTAATGAATAAACTATACTATACGTATAACGAATTTGATAATTACCTGGATTACCGGCGCAGAACTCGCCCACTTGCCAAGAGACTCAGAGATAAAACATTCAAGTCACCATTTTGAAATCGATTCACATACATAGTCGGCTTAAGTGGATATCAAAGGATGAAGCAAGCTCATGTACTATCACCCTAGAAATCCTACAATGGTCAATGTCTGGTGTTCGTTAACGTTGTTTGGAGCCGTTACGAGTTCCTGTCAACGAGGTTTGTTAGAGTACGACCTCCTACATGGAATGTTATATATTTTTTTTCGTTTAAGGTCTACCCATCTTCAGTGTAGAGACGGTACGATTCCTATTGAAGGAGAGTTCTGCATCGGGAGCTGATCTCTCTAAAAGCCATTACTTGTGCTTAAAGGGAGTTGGTCTTCACTTCGTCACTGCAATAAGGTACCGTAATCTAATTGAGTGAAATAAGTATTCCTCGTCTAAGGTATATCTTTGAATTAAAGTTTCTTCAATGGAGTGAAATAATGTTACAATATGTTAATTAAATTGAATAATCTCCTTTTTCTAACGCCCCAGCCACCCTACCCGAATAAACTTTTGATTTATATGGTTCTATTTAGTAGAAATGCATGTCTAATAGTTTAGCACTATTTGTAATTTAATCTAATACTAGTACTAAAACATTATCCATCATTTTCCTTTATAGGGTATATTTCCCGTACCCGTACCAGGAACCGCACCCTTCCTTCCTACCAGCCGTGCCCCAGTACATGTCTGGGAAACCATCAGAGACCTGTGCTATATTGTGAAATTACAATCTTATATACTCAAACTTTGAACGATGAATTTCTTTACTAGCGATCTAATTCACTGACTATATTATAAGAACGGCATTTTTACTTTTCTGTCTCCATGTTGAGATGGTAGGTTCGCGAGCTTCTGTAATTTATTGAGAATGACAAGTTAAAATGTAATATACCCTTGTATTTGTGTCTTTATCTATTTTTGATATTCATGTATTTACAATTTCTTTAATGAATAAAGGACTGAAAATGATATGTATACGTGAGTATTATTTGTGAAGTATGTACATTTTAGATTGCCCAGTCAGAAACAACAACGTATTTTGGAAGATGGTCATTAAGACTGTCATTCTCTACATGATGGTTTTAAAAAAAAAATTGAATGGTTATCCGGATAATGTACACAGCTCCCCCTGATTCTACTTCAGGTAGAGCATCCCTCATGTCTCTGATGATTACAACTTTTACAATATTTTCATTTCCATATATTCAAAGCTTGTGTTAAACCTGATATATAGACAAAATATAATTCAGTGGTTTCATGATTATACCGAGAACGTAAGCCGTTTGAAGTTTAACATTGGATCCTTTGGGAAAAGTAAGAAAAATCCCTTTAAAAGAAAATAAAGTTTCATGAACTCGAAGACGGTACATTATTGACAGTTAAGAAGAAAACCTCTATGTCATAAATCAGTCCGTATTTTTTCCCCTACCGGCAACTCCGAAGGGGACTCTTAGATGGTATGTGCATGCTATACATAAATGAATCATCGCAAGTCAACAAGAGGCCATTTACGCTTGCCAGAGATAATCTTCAGGAATAGAGAAGAGTCAAACACACACACACCCTTTCATATACAAGACGTAACAGTGACGATTGCGATAACAAATGCATGAGAGCGGAACAATGGACATTACGAAAACCAGCACATTAACAAATACCCGGGGACAAGGGGAACAATCACTCTAAAACATACATGAGACCGGAACAACGGACATTACACAAACCACCACATCAAGAAATACCCAGGTACAGGGGGAACAATCAGACTAAAACATACATGAGACCGGAACAACGGACATTACACAAACCACCACATCAAGAAATACCCAGGTACAGGGGGAACAATCAGACTAAAACATACATGAGACCGGAACAACGGACATTACACAAACCACCAAATCAAGAAATACCCAGGTACAGGGGGAACAATCAGACTAAAACATGCATGAGACCGGAACAACGGACATTACACAAACCACCACATCAAGAAATACCCAGGTACAGGGGGAACAATCAGACTAAAACATACGTGAGACCGGAACAACGGACATTACACAAACCACCACATCAAGAAATACCCAGGTACAGGGGGAACAATTAGACTAAAACATACATAAGACCGGAACAACGGACATTACACAGACCACCACATCAAGAAATACCCAGGTACAGGGGGAACAATCACACTAAAACATACATGAGACCGGAACAACGGACATTACACAAACCACCACATTAACAAATACCCAGGGACAAAGGGAACAATCACTCTAAAACATACATGAAACATGAACAACGGACATTACAAAAACCACCACATTAACAAATACCCGGAGACAAGGGGAACAATCACTCTAAAACATACATGAGACCGGAACAACGGACATTACACAAACCGCCACATCAAGAAATACCCAGGTACAGGGGGAACAATCACACTAAAACATACATGAAACATGAACAACGGACATTACAAAAACTACCACATTAACAAATACCCGGAGACAAGGGGAACAATCACTCTAAAACATACATGAAACATGAACAACGGACATTACAAAAACCACCACATTAACAAATACCCGGAGACAAGGGGAACAATCACTCTAAAACATACATGAAACATGAACAACGGACATTACAAAAACCACCACATTAACAAATACCCGGAGACAAGGGGAACAATCACTCTAAAACATACATGAAACATGAACAACGGACATTACAAAAACCACCACATTAACAAATACCCGGAGACAAGGGGAACAATCACTCTAAAACATACATGAGACCGGAACAACGGACATTACAAAAACCACCACATTAACAAGTACCCGGGGACAAGGGGAACAATCACACTAAAACAAACATGAGAACGGAACAACGGACATTAAACAAACTACCACATTAACAAATACCCGGGGACAAGGGGAACAATCACACTAAAACAAACATGAGAACGGAACAACGGACATTACACAAACCACCACATTAACAAGTACCCGGGGACAAGGGGAACAATCACACTATAGCATACATGGGACCGGAACAACGGACATTTAACAAACTACCACATTAACAAATACCCGGGGACAAGGGGAACAATCACACTTAAACAAACATGAGAACGGAACAACGGACATTAGATATATAAACCAACACATTAACAAATACCCAGGTACAGGGGGAACAATCACACTAAAACATACATGAGACCGGAACAACGGACATTACACAGACCGCCATTATCATAAATGATATGATGGTAATTTATTCTGGTCAAGAATAGACGTATATTTGGACGTATATTTAATCAGAAAATTTTGTATCTGTCCGTGCACCATATCATAACATGTGGCGAGCATTGAAAAAATTCTGTTAAGTGTTCTCCGAATACACGTCTATTCTTGACCAGAATAAATTACCATCATATAATTGATAATAATGACCATATGATAGGCCTAAAATAAATTCATATAAAGTAGATTTAGACAGTATTAACTTGGTTCAATCAAAGGGGACTCCCGTGGAACAAATCATTTGTGCATCACGTGATACCCCACGGTGATTTATATAAATTTACAGCATGAGTATTGTTAATGTGGTGATTTTTGTAATGTCCGTTGTTCCGGTCTCATGTATGTTTTAGTGTGATTGTTCCCCCTGTACCTGGGTATTTCTTGATGTGGCGGTTTGTGTAATGTCCGTTGTTCCGGTCTCATGTATGTTTTAGAGTGATTGTTCCCTTTGTCCCTGGGTATTTGTTAATGTGGTGGTTTGTGTAATGTCCGTTGTTCATGTTTCATGTATGTTTTAGAGTGATTGTTCCCCTTGTCTCCGGGTATTTGTTAATGTGGTGGTTTTTGTAATGTCCGTTGTTCATGTTTCATGTATGTTTTAGAGTGATTGTTCCCCTTGTCTCCGGGTATTTGTTAATGTGGTAGTTTTTGTAATGTCCGTTGTTCATGTTTCATGTATGTTTTAGTGTGATTGTTCCCCCTGTACCTGGGTATTTGTTGATGTGGTAGTTTGTGTAATGTCCGTTGTTCCGGTCTCATGTATGTTTTAGTCTGATTGTTCCCCCTGTACCTGGGTATTTCTTGATGTGGTGGTTTGTGTAATGTCCGTTGTTCCGGTCTCATGTATGTTTTAGTCTGATTGTTCCCCCTGTACCTGGGTATTTCTTGATGTGGTGGTTTGTGTTATGTCCGTTGTTCCGGTCTCATGTATGTTTTAGTGTGATTGTTCCCCCTGTACCTGGGTATTTCTTGATGTGGTGGTTTGTGTAATGTCCGTTGTTCCGGTCTCATGTATGTTTTAGAGTGATTGTTCCCTTTGTCCCTGGGTATTTGTTAATGTGGTGGTTTGTGTAATGTCCGTTGTTCCGGTCTCATGTATGTTTTAGTGTGATTGTTCCCCCTGTTCCTGGGTATTTGTTAATGTGGTGGTTTGTGTAATGTCCGTTGTTCCGGTCTCATGTATGTTTTAGTGTGATTGTTCCCTTTGTCCCTGGGTATTTCTTGATGTGGTGGTTTGTGTAATGTCCGTTGTTCCGGTCTCATGTATGTTTTAGAGTGATTGTTCCCTTTGTCCCTGGGTATTTCTTGATGTGGTGGTTTGTGTAATGTCCGTTGTTCCGGTCTCATGTATGTTTTAGAGTGATTGTTCCCTTTGTCCCTGGGTATTTGTTAATGTGGTGGTTTGTGTAATGTCCGTTGTTCCGGTCTCATGTATGTTTTAGAGTGATTGTTCCCTTTGTCCCTGGGTATTTGTTAATGTGGTGGTTTGTGTAATATCCATTGTTCCGGTCTCATTTTTGTTTTAGAGTGATTGTTCCCCTTGTCCCTTGGTATTGTTAATGTAATGTAATGTAATTGGTATTTGATGATGTGGTGGTTTGTGTACCAAGTTTGTGTTTTCGTGTCGATTGGTAATCAAATATGGCCGCCGTGGGCTCTGATTGGCTTAGGCATTTTCTACTTTTTCGTGCCGATTGGTAATCATATATGGCCGTCGTGGTTTCTGATTGCCCGAGGCATTTTTACTTCTCCTCTGCAACCGCTTCTCAGAATTTTCCGGGTTTTTTTTTTTTTTGTATTTTTCGTTCCGATTGGTCAACAAATATGGCCGTCGATGGCTCTGATCGGCCGACACATTTTCGACTTGAACCTAAATATATAGATATTTATAGTAGATTGACATATCTCAGGACCCGCCTTCCAAAGTTGTTTGTCCAATGGAGTTTGTGAGGCACGATTTATTCCGTATATAGGATGTTACACGTAGCAATACGTCTGAAGCTAGATACATTAACAACCGAATCGAAACACAGGGAGGAATATTGTCGCTACATAAGATTTATAGACGTTTTATTTCATGCCAAACTAACAATGAATTGCTTAAAACTGGATAATCTCAGAAAACTAATCATCTTTCCATTCTATAATTGCAAAAAATGTCACTGTAAACGGACTCGCTTCAATACGTCCGGATACAGAATGCTGTGAATCATGCTCTGGGATTCGGCATCAGAACTGTGGAAAAACTTCTGGCGTGTCTGCATATCCACTGTGTAGCATCACGTGACTGAAGTTGGTGAAACCACGAATAAATAAGAAGCTCAGTTCACCGTGACCATGATGCAAATATTTTGTAACGTCGGATCCAACTATTCCCTATGGATGTTTAACATGGAGAAAACATATGGTTGCCTTTATAAAGTCATATTGAATTTCCAAAAATGAGTCATTCGTTGTATTAAAGGAATGTCAGAGGTACCTCCTGAACAATTTGTGATATCATGTGATGCACCGTTTTCTCAAACACCTTGCACTTATCTGTGCAAATGGTATAAAAAGACAATTTTTCGAAATAGTTTTCATTCTATTAAAGACAATATTCGAAATATCATTTTGAAGATGATAGTATTTGTTGTTTTATCATGAAGAAAAACTATTGAAATGACTTCGGTCTTCGATGATTTCTGTAATTTTGTAAGTAAACGTGTGAAGCAACAATGGCGGATCCAGAGTGGCAAGCGGGGGGGGGGGGGGGGGGGGGTTGTATCGACCCAAAGGGTCGATTCGAGGCACGAAGTGCCGAGCGGGGGAGGGTACGGGAGGGGGCTGCCCCCTTTTTTGAAAAAATGGAATAAAATGGTGCATTCTGGAGCACATTTTCTCCTTACCTTCTCGAATATTCAGACCATTTTTTCCACTCAATTTATGTGGTTAATAAAGATTTCTAAATGAAATAATTTCTCCTTTACTGTTGGCAGGGGCGTAGCCAGGGTGTTTTCGATGTGCACGTCTATAAAGAAGGGTTGGACCAAGAACTTCAGCTGTCCGGGGGCACAGACACTTTTTGGGTGGATGACTTGCGAGGCCCGAAGGGTCAAGTGGGGACAATATGGAAATATGTTACCCATCCCCTTAAAGGGGGTCCCCCGTGAAAATTTTGAAAAAAAAAATGAAGCAAATTGCTGACCTCTGGAGCGTTTTTGAGCTGAATTTAGATGGGATAACGCATATGATTCGATGTCAGCAGACGATGAACCGAATCTAAGATGAAGAAAACTTGAGATGTGAACATGACATTCCCTAAATTTTGTTAGCGATCAGTTGTATCATGCGCGGATACAGCATTTTTGGTCAGAGAGGGTCCAAAATTTAAGGAAGTCTACCTATCATGTAGGTACATATATATCGGTGCACATGATGGGGGGGGGGGCAATTTTGTTAGCTTTCCTTTCACGTTTATTTTCATGAAGAATTGGCGAGCGTAGCGAGCCAGAAATTTTTTTAGATATGAAATATTAATTTGTCTTTATTCGATCGAAATGATTATTTATAACATTGAATATTTCACTCCTTATATCGGCGAGTGGAGCGAATTTCATGAGAATAAATAGATAAGAGATGTGTCATTTTCCGAATAATCAGATATCTTAAAATGACGAGACCTTGAAAAAGATGAAGGAGGTTACATCCTATGAAGTAGGGACTGTTCAAAATATGAGTTCCTGAGACCCAAGACAATTATGTAAAATTACTTAGTATGAACAATTGATATTAATTAAGGAATTTTGCAGAAAAAATAGTTTTGTATTTGTAAATGGCGAGCGAAGAGAGCCGAAGTTTTAGGTTTCAAAGCCCTTTCATGCATTTTAGACCCATTTCAATTAGAAATGGGCCAAAGCTGGAACCCACCTCCGAAAATCTCAGGGGGGAGGGGGGGGTCAAGACTCCCGGTCCCCCCTCTGGATCCGCGCATGGTTGTATTGAGTTCTAATGAAACACGAGAAAATTACGAAAAATGCATTCAAATCGGTGGTTTCTGGAGTGTCTTTGATTTATTTCTGAACAGTAGTTTGCTTTCAATACTATTTCAAAAGACCCTCCCCCTTCTTTTTGGCAACTGGGGGAGGCGCTCTCCTTTTTTTTCGCGAGACGATGTGGACGTTTTTGCGTACAAATGTACGCCTGGCTTCACCCCTGGCTTGTTGATTTGTCCTTGCTGTAACATGTACATGTACTTAGAATATTGGTACGATATCGAGTAAAAAATGTTGAGTATCATTGGGTTTTAGCTTTGAAAAACTGAATGCTTAATTATAGGCCCCTGGAGCATATTCGAGCTACATGTATATACAATGTTAAATATTTGCCCATTTTTCCGGTTATTTCAAAGTATGTTTTTAACAAAATTTGTAGATGACAAAAATACTCAAACCGGGTATTTGAGGACAGAAACGTGTAGGTTTCGATCCCCGTACCATTTACATTGATTGTTTGACACACGTACATGTTTTGCAAATTATTTGAACATGTTCATTTTATAGTATTTGTCAATGTTAATTTTCGGGAATAAAATAAACAGAAACCCCCCTCTGCGACGTACATTACAAAAACTTCGCGATTGTCTGTATGAATCCACAAATACGCCAATTGATAGGGTATCGAATCGATATGCGATACCGGTAGAATATATCAGAAAATTTTTGTAAATTTTGTTTCAAAATAGCGAATTCTGGTGGACATTAAGAAATTTTTTTATTACTCAGTTTGCAGGGTTTTTTTCCGAGTGCTAATGTTACCCCCCCCCCCCCAAAAAAAATTGGGAAAACCGGGGGGGGGGGGGGGGGTTCCCGAACCTCCCCCCCAAATCCCCCTAAATCCGCCCTTGAGCAACTATTCTCAGTACGAGTAACGCACGATGCAACTATTCTTATTCGGATTTTTAATCATGATGTTTCGAGTAAAATTGAGGTATTTCATCAATTGCTTATCTTCAATATATTGTTTTATACATCTGTCATACATCTATTGAATGGATTTATCCTAACTTCGTTGTGCAAAGTGTTCTACCTCTCTTTATCAGCCAATAGAGAACAAGATGTAGTTATTTTTATTTGACGTTCATTAAAGGGATTTGTGTTTAAAAAAAACATCCATAATTTACTTACAAATGTTCTATAATTTTGTGGAATGTAATTTGCAACGAACTAGCATGATCTTGAAAAAAAAAAGATTAAAATATATTTTTGCAAAGAAAACCATTGTACATTTGTAAAAGCATACAATCTTAATGGAGTACAATGCGAACAGCAGTTCTCTCGCGGTACCCCCACTTGAATTGCCGCTCCTCCATTGTCCCCTGTGAGTTGAAGTCGTTATGTCCGATGTTTGTTATAACCCTGTTGATGTGATCCGCTGTACGGTAGCAGTGCAAGTTTGTTTTGCTGGAGATATTTTCTATAATTTAAAGCTGTTCACAAGGATTTTAAACATAAGTCCACTTTGGCCTTTGAAAATCAATAGGGTTCATCCTCTCCCCCGAAAGATCATTTGTGGAAGGTATGTTTTATGAGTATTGCTGTCTTCTAAGCTGTTCACAAATATTTCAAGCCTATGTCCACTGTGACCTTGACAATCAATAGGGTTCACCCTCTCCCCCGAGGGATCATTTGTGGAAGGTATGTTTTTATGAGTATTGCTGTCTTCTAAGCTGTTCACAAATATTTCAAGTCTATGTCCACTGTGACCTTGACAATCAATAGGGTTCACCCTCTCCCCCGAGGGATCATTTGTGGAAGGTATGTTTTTATGAGTATTGCTGTCTTCTAAGCTGTTCACAAATATTTCAAGCCTATGTCCACTGTGACCTTGACAATCAATAGGGTTCACCCTCTCCCCCGAGGGATTATTTGTGGAAGGTATGTTTTTATGAGTATTGCTGTCTTCTAAGCTGTTTACAAATATGTCAAGCCTATGTTCACTGTGACCTTGACAATCAATAGGGTTCACCCTCTCCCCCGAGGGATCATTTGTGGAAGGTATGTTTTTATGAGTATTGCTGTCTTCTAAGCTGTTCACAAATATTTCAAGTCTATGTCCACTGTGACCTTGACAATCAATAGGGTTCACCCTCTCCCCCGAGGGATCATTTGTGGAAGGTATGTTTTTACGAGTATTGCTGTCTTCTAAGCTGTTCACAAATATTTCAAGTCTATGTCCACTGTGACCTTGACAATCAATAGGGTTCACCCTCTCCCCCGAGGGATCATTTGTGGAAGGTACGTTTTTATGAGTATTGCCGTCTTCTAAGCTGTTCACAAATATTTCAAGCCTATGTCCACTGTGACCTTGACAATCAATAGGGTTCATCCTTGTCCCAGAGGGATCATTTGTGGAAGGTATGTTTTATGAGTATTGCTGTCTTCTAAGCTGTTCACATATATTTCAAGCCTATGTCCACTGTGACCTTGACAATCAATAGGGTTCATCTTCTCCCCAATGGGATCATTTGTGGAAGGTATGTTTTTACGAGTATTGCTGTCTTCTAAGCTGTTCACAAATATTTCAAGCCTATGTCCACTGTGACCTTGACAATCAATAGGGTTCACCCTCTCCCCCGAGGGATCATTTGTGGAAGGTATGTTTTTATGAGTATTGCTGTCTTCTAAGCTGTTCACAAATATTTCAAGCCTATGTCCACTGTGACCTTGACAATCAATAGGGTTCACCCTCTCCCCTGAAAGATCATTTGTGGAAGGTATGTTTTTATGAGTATTGCTGTCTTCTAAGCTGTTCACAAATATTTCAAGCCTATGTCCACTGTGACCTTGACAATCAATAGGGTTCACCCTCTCCCCCGAGGGATCATTTGTGGAAGGTATGTTTTTATGAGTATTGCTGTCTTCTAAGCTGTTCACAAATATTTCAAGTCTATGTCCACTGTGACCTTGACAATCAATAGGGTTCACCCTCTCCCCCAAGGGATCATTTGTGGAAGGTATGTTTTTATGAGTATTGCTGTCTTCTAAGCTGTTCACAAATATTTCAAGCCTATGTCCACTGTGACCTTGACAATCAATAGGGTTCACCCTCTCCCCCGAGGGATTATTTGTGGAAGGTATGTTTTTATGAGTATTGCTGTCTTCTAAGCTGTTTACAAATATGTCAAGCCTATGTTCACTGTGACCTTGACAATCAATAGGGTTCACCCTCTCCCCCGAGGGATCATTTGTGGAAGGTATGTTTTTATGAGTATTGCTGTCTTCTAAGCTGTTCACAAATATTTCAAGTCTATGTCCACTGTGACCTTGACAATCAATAGGGTTCACCCTCTCCCCCGAGGGATCATTTGTGGAAGGTATGTTTTTACGAGTATTGCTGTCTTCTAAGCTGTTCACAAATATTTCAAGTCTATGTCCACTGTGACCTTGACAATCAATAGGGTTCACCCTCTCCCCCGAGGGATCATTTGTGGAAGGTACGTTTTTATGAGTATTGCTGTCTTCTAAGCTGTTCACAAATATTTCAAGCCTATGTCCACTGTGACCTTGACAATCAAAAGGGTTCATCCTTGTCCCAGAGGGATCATTTGTGGAAGGTATGTTTTATGAGTATTGCTGTCTTCTAAGCTGTTCACATATATTTCAAGCCTATGTCCACTGTGACCTTGACAATCAATAGGGTTCATCTTCTCCCCAATGGGATCATTTGTGGAAGGTATGTTTTTACGAGTATTGCTGTCTTCTAAGCTGTTCACAAATATGTCAAGCCTATGTCCACTGTGACCTTGACAATCAATAGGGTTCACCCTTTCCCCCAAGGGATCATTTGTGGAAGGTATGCTTTTATGAGTATTGCTGTCTTCTAAGCTGTTCATAAATATTTCAAGCTGATGTCCAATGTGACCTTGACAATCAATAGGGTTCATCCCTCTCCCCAATGGGGATCATTTATGGAAGTTGATGTTTTTAGGATTGATCTTCTAAGCTGTTAACTAATATTTTAAGCTTATGTCCAATGTGACAATCAACAGGGTTCATCCTCTCCCCATGGGAAACATTTATGGAAAGTTCAATGTTTCTATGATTGCTTTGTCTTCTATGCTGTACTCAAGGATTTTAAACCTATGTCCACTGTGACCTTGGCCTTTAAAACAATCATACAGAACATTTGTGGAAGGTTTGATGTTTTCTTGATCTAGGACAAACACACAGTAGTGATTCTATATCCCCTCCACAACAGATTCCCCTTGAAACTGTATGTTCTATATCAGCAAAATGAGTTCAGTGCATTGACCTTGAAATTTTAAGGGTTCATCCCCTCCCCATTACGAACATTTGTGCAAGTGTTTGGTGTCTCTACGATTGATTTGTTGTTTTTGCTGGATTTTAAACCTTAGTCCATGTTGACCTTAACCTTGAAATCCTCTGCACATGGGGAACAGTTGATGTTTCCATGATCAATACTTTAAGAAACGAAACACACAAAGCATGAGTGATGCTACATCCCCCAATTCTCAACAGAGTCTATGTTTTGTCATTCTAGAAGAATATACAAGTTAATGGTGTGGAAGCACTGTTTTTCAAAACGTTTTAAAAGTTTGACCTTGACCTATAACTGTCCCATTTCACTTAGCCTGGTCACTCAAGTGTGAATTTAGGTCAGATACCTCATCTGTGCCATGCATTGTAGTAAGCATCCTTAGATGCATCATCCATGCAAGTTTGGTTGATGTAGGACTTGTAGTAAGGTGGAAATGGACCTGTCCCATTTTACTCAACCTGGTCACTCAAGCATGAAATGTGGGTCAGATGCAGCCTCCCTACCATGCAATGTAGGTCAGCATCCTCAGATGCATCATCCTTGCAAGTTTGGTTGATGTAGGACTTGTAGTAAGGCAGGAATGGACCTCTCCCATTTTACCTAACCTGGTCACTCAAGTGTGAAATAAGGGTCAGATGCAGCATCTGTAACATGTAGTAAGCCTTCTCAGATGCATCATCCATGCAAGTATGGTTGATGTAGGACTTATAGTTTGGCGTGAATGGACCTATTCTGTTTTGCTTAACCTATAGTGAGGATGCTGACGACGGGGCGATAGCATTTATAAGCCCCCCTCTACTTTGTCGAGGTTAGCTAAAGATGCCACTATTGACTTGAAATCAATAGGTATCCTGACTATCCTCCTTTACTATGTTGTTTCCTAAGAAGAATAAAGCACCTGACCTGGTAGTGCAAACATTGAAATTTGGTCAGATGCAGCATCAGTGCCATGCATTCCTCTATGCATCATCTAAACAAGTTTGATTGGTCTATGAGCTGTAGTACGCTGGGAATGGAAGTGTCCCATTTTACCAAACCTGGTAGTTAAGGTATCAAATATGGGCCACATCTGTACCATGCATTAACGCTATAGCATAACCCCTTCTACTTTGTCAAAGCGAGTCAAAAACCACATGGGAAAGCTGCTTTGTTTAAGAAAAATCTTACAAACTTTCATCCATGTATGCCAAGAATAACTGAATTTTTTCTCTCCAAATACTGTTTTCCATAATGCCAAGAGCAGCATTGATCTTTATCCAAATCTCTCTACCGGGTTCCCTTTCATATGAGGCTATCTGTAATGTTTCATCAATTAAGACCAAGAATTTTGTTATGGTGATGCTAGTAAGGATTGACCTTGACCTTTTGACTTCATCCCCAAGAGGCAATTCTTAATTATTCTGCATTCAAGTATTAATGCCCATATAGACCCTTTCACGCTAACGTCTGTTCAGTTCATTTTCATCTCTTCATAGGATGATTTTGCCCACCAGAACAATCAAATGACATCATTCCACTCCAAAATAGTAGCGCACATCAACAGGGATGACGTCATTTGATTGTTCTGGTGGGTAAAATCGTCCTACAAAGCCACAAAAGTGAACAAAACAGACATTAGCATGAAAGGATCTATTGAAGTGAATTCACACAATAAATCTATGCTTACTTTATACTAGGAAAAAACTTGGGGAGTTTGCAAATTTTTATTGAAACCAATGAACATCAAACATTGTTTTTCTTCCTGTGTTTAGTATTCATCACCACCCTCTTCTTCTGCTTCTCCTTCTACAGAGTCCACACCCACTTCTTCATAGTCCTTTTCCAGAGCTGCCAAGTCCTCTCGTGCCTCAGAAAACTCTCCTTCTTCCATACCTTCTCCAACATACCAATGCACAAAGGCTCGCTTGGCATACATCAGGTCAAATTTGTGGTCCAATCTGGCCCAAGCTTCTGCGATTGCTGTGGTGTTGCTCAGCATGCATACTGCTCTTTGTACCTTGGCTAAGTCACCACCAGGGACGACAGTAGGTGGCTGATAGTTGATTCCAACCTGAAATCATCAAACTTACATCAAATCCTCCTATAATGTTGTGAGCTTGTCGCAGAAACTATATAGTGATCCATTTTAGTGATCTAATTATCAGGAAACTATTGTCTGCATATACCTGATTAAAGACAAAGTTCAATCCCAACTGATTCATTTTGAAAATTGATTTGACAGTGTACATGTCAGGCAGAAATCAATGGGTCAGAACTCCCAATTCAACGAGTCAAATTTGTAACCAATGACTATCATGTGAAATAAAGTAAATATAACTAGTTTTTACTTTTATTTTTCTAAAACTGTGTATTCGAGACAGGAACAGGGAGTAGAAATCATTGGTTTAACGCTGAGTTCAATTGTTGAATGTTGTTTGTATTCTATCATTCATACAGATGTCACCATTGACCAAAATAGAAACCGGAAACATAGATTCTATTTATGCGTAATCGGGACGCATTAGATAGAAATCAATGGGTATTTAATAAATGTAATGCAGAAAATATGCAATACACAGGGCAAAATGTATCTCTAAGGGGTTACAATATCATAATATACCTTAAATCCAGTGGGGCACCAGTCAACAAACTGTATAGTCCTCTTTGTTTTAATGGTAGCAATTGCAGCATTGACATCCTTTGGAACTACATCACCTCTATACAACATACAGCAAGCCATATACTTTCCATGTCGTGGATCACACTTCACCATCTGATTGGCTGGTTCAAAGCATGCATTGGTAATTTCAGCTACCGAGAGCTGTTCATGGTAAGCTTTCTCAGCAGATATAACTGGGGCATACGTGACCAATGGAAAGTGAATACGAGGATATGGAACTAAATTGGTCTGGAATTCAGTCAGATCTACATTTAGAGCACCATCAAATCGCAGCGAGGCAGTAATGGAGCTTACAATCTGACCAATCAGACGATTGAGGTTGGTGTAAGTAGGACGCTCGATGTCAAGGTTCCTGCGACAGATGTCATAGATTGCTTCATTGTCCACCATGAAGGCACAGTCTGAATGCTCAAGAGTGGTATGAGTTGTTAGAATAGAATTGTAGGGCTCTACAACGGCAGTTGATACCTGCAAAAAAAGATTTGTGACGAATTGATGTATCAATAAATAGAAATATTTGTAAAATCATTCCAAGGAATGCAACACTCAGGAATCACTTTTATAGGGTGTGACATCCAGACGGACGGACAACAGACAAAGTGATCCCTAAGTGTCGCTATGCTTTGCAGGTGACACAAAAATTGGAAATTAAATGTATAACTGAAATTAAACCAGTCAATTGCATAGCATGCCAGTAAATGACTTTTCTTCAAAATCTGTACTGGCCATTTCAAATGCTCACTGTTCCGACTGGTTATTTTCAACATCTAATGATCTTTGCCTATTAAAAGCCTCTTGTATCAATACTTTATCAGAGACGACAGCGCTTACCTTCATTGCACAAAGTATTTCCAGATGGATCATCCACGTAAGTTTGGTTGATAAAAAATTCAAAGAAGGCTGATATGAAGATTCTAATTTTACCATACCTGGTCAATAAAGCATGAAATATAGGTCAGATGCAGCATCTGTACAGTGCATTGCAGTAAGCAGCCTCGGATACATCATCCACACAAGTTATTTTTAATTGATGTAGGACTAAAAATAGGCCGGAAATGGACCTGTACCGTTTTACTTAACCTGACTGCTCAAGCATGGAATGTGAGTCAGATGCAGCATCCACACAAGTTTGGTTGATGTAGGACTTAAAGTAAGGCAGAAATGGACCTGTCCCATTTTACTAAACCTGGTCACTCAAGCATAAAATGCAGGTCAGATGCAGCCTCCGTACCATGCATTGTTGTAAGCATCCTTAGATGCACCAACCACACAACTTTGAATGACCAAGGACTTATAAATAGTAAAGTAGGAATGGACCTATTCAATTTACCCTAAACTGCTCACTCAAGCATGAAATGTGGGTCAGATGCAGCCTCCATACAATGCATTGTAGTAAGCATCCTCAGATGCATCATCCATTCAAGTTTGTTTGATGTAGGACTTATAGTAAGGCAGGAATTGACCTGTCCCATTTTACCTAAATCGCTCACTCAAGCATAAAATGTAGGTCAGATGCAGCCTTGGTACCATGCACTGCATTAAGCATCCTCAGATGCATCATCCATGCAAGTTTGGTTGATGTAGGACTTATAGTAAGGCGGGAATGGACCTGTCCCATTTTACCTAACCTGCTCACTCAAGCGTGAAATGTAGGTCAGATGCAGCCTCCATGCCATGCATTATTGAAAGCATCTTCAAATGCATCATCCATTCAAGTTTAGTTGATGTAGGACTTGTAGCTTGGCGGGAATGTAGTGCGAACGCCAACGTGATTTCATGAGCCCCCTCTACTTTGTTGACGCGAGTTAAAAAGCATCACAGAGAACTGAAGATTGTCAAAACACAGTAATAATAGCTGAATTTATAACAAAGTTTGTGACAAATTTACAGCCTTGTTTGAGTAATGTTAATTTTTGCCAGTAATAAGAAAATTGAAGGACAGCAAGTTTTAACATTTCAAAGCCACAGGCATGCTATGGTATACAGGTTTTACTGTTGTCAATTTTGTACAGTACCTGTGGGGCTGGATAGATGGCAAATTCCAGCTTGGACTTTTTTCCATAATCTACAGACAGCCTTTCCATTAGCAGTGAGGCAAATCCTGAGCCAGTACCTCCACCAAAGCTATGGAAGATCAGGAAACCCTGCAGCCCGGTACACTGATCTGCCTGTAAAATCAATGATGCAATAAAAAGACCTATTCTAGTCAAACTGAAACAGGATAATCACAGATTAGTGAGATTAGTCATTTAATACCTATCTTAACCCTTAACATGCTAGTCGCCACAATTGCCGTTTTATTCATTCCTCAAAATAAGGCCAATTTTTTTTTTTTTTCTGTTTTGCGTCAGGTTGTGATCTGAAAACCTACCAGCCAGCAAGGGAAAAAAACAAACAAGTTGAAAAAAACAAAATATCGCATGAGCCAGAATTTCATAGATGATTTCGCTATTTCTTTACACTTTTACATCCATGATAATCTGACTAAGGAATAACACTTATAATCAAACTTTGAAATTCTATTTACAATGCCCAATCACTCTATCAAGAATTATTTGAATATCCAAACAGCAAGTAAAAAATATTTTAATCATATGAATAAGTGGAATACGAGAGAGACTGACTGATATCAAGAGTGTCATTCCTTTTTTACCTATTCCTACCCGTCTGAACAATTTGTATATCAAAGCATCTAATTTTCTGAAAATGACACAAGATGGAAACAATATAATTCCGTTAGGGCTGTAACGATTAACCGAAAAATCGGTTAACCGCGGTTCAAAATCTCACGGTTCGATTCGGTTCGGAATTTCCAGATTTCGATTCGGTTTTTTTCTTTTTTTTATCCCTTGATTTTCTCTGAAATAACGAACGCTTTGAGTGGTCACCTTTGACGGCACGACCAATCATAGGCCGCCTTCTTCGGTAGACTTTTGAGATCTTAGTAATGGCGACCCAGACATCAAACAGAAGGTCCCAAGCGATCATTTTGATTGTTTTAAAGTCGAAGGGTAGTCTATTACAGTTTGCAGGATTTGCAAAACTAAATTAAAGTATTCGACTTCTTTTACTTCGGCAATGTCGGCACAAATGAACAGAAAACGTGCATGGCATCGTTCTGAAGAGAAGCAGGCCGAGTATGACCTGATCTACTTGCATTCAGAAACTTCGCTAAATTAAACAAGTTAGCCAACAGGCGACTCAGATTACAGAACAGGTAAACTATTAAAAATTTGGTTATGCTATATGATTCATGAAATCTTACCAGTACTTGTATATGACTTAACAGTTTTAAACTTGCCTCATATTTTGAGTGTATCTAAATTCAAAGAGCAATAAATGTAATTTGAAAGCAATTCCAGTGCACTTTATTTGATCACGAAAATTGTAATTGAGTTAGAATATGATTTTGTATCATTTTGATATCAAGATTACTTTGTCACATTAGCACAATAGTGGAAAACTCCTAACAAACTGGTAATAATACCTTGAAAATGTACTCCTCTTTAAACCGAACCGAAAACCGAAGAACCGAGGTTCATAATTCAAACCGAACCGAACCGAAAAATTTCAGCCCTAAATTCCGTACAAGATTTTCTCTCACAAAATGTGCACATGCAGTTAGTCTAATTTCCACTGTTTATATTAAATTATGTAATTAAAGTTCCCTTACTGTACTTGCTCACTTTCTACAAAATTGAACTTAACTCTGCATTCAAAGTGTCATTGGCAAGCAAAGCGAGCCAGAAAATTTTTAAGACAATACATCAGCCATAAAATGTCTCATTTCTTTGTTCAAATGTATATTGACAATTCCATCAGGTTCTTGTTATTTTTTTAAACTGGATAGAATTCCTTGATTTTTCCCCCATTTTCATAAAATTTTCAAATTCCCTGCAGGGAATTTTTATTAGCATTTTCCCTGTTCCATTCCCCTGTATAGCAGGTGCACAACTGGATCATACATATACCCATTCAGGGATCACCCTAGGCCGCGATTTTGCGATATTCTCGCATTTTTTACTCAAATATCGCATTTTTACTGCATTGTCGCGCTAAAAGATCGCATACCTCCTTTAAATAAATCGCACTTAAGTTAATATAATGCCACAGAATAGGAGATTCGTCTTTAATCTTCAAATTTTCAGCTGATTATTCGAATTCCGTGTGCGGCATAACGTATGTATTTATGAACTCGGCGGGTATTGTGAACTTACACCTTGTATATACATGTACCAAATCTATTCCCTGAAATTCCTGTGTGTCGTATTGACGTTTGCACGCGGGTATTCTTTTTTTTTAATCCGTCGATGTTAGGATTTACAAGTAGCTTTACGTTTCTCTAGCGGTTGTCAGCGGTACATGTACATGCTCTTTTGTCATTTAAGAAATGAATCTTATATTTTTTCTGTTGATGCAGGTATCACCCGAAAAATTGAACAGAAAACTGCATCAATGCGCGTAGCGCGTTGATGCAAAAGTTTTCTGTCCAATTTTTCGGGTGATACCTGCATCAACAGAAAAACTATAAGATTCATTTCTTATCATTTAATTATTATCTGTTTATGGATTCTTGGATCTAAAAACAATCAATCACCGCACTATATTTCGTAAGTCGGAGGGTTTTGCAGTTATACATCTGCCAAAACAAGTTATGGCAGCCGCCATGATTCAAACAGCGAACGATCGTCTCTCTATATCTTAAATTTGGAATAAGGACCAGTTTGAGCAAATTCTATATGCACTGTTAATTTTTGAGTAAGTAGAAAAGAAATGGTACCCTTGAAATGATAAGCAAACATCAACAAATTGTATTTTCAGCAACGAATTCATTCGTGTTTGAGGGAACCCCCGGTTCTAAAAATAGTGCTATAAATAGACTTCCGTGAAAAATTGTGTTGATCGATGTATCAACAAAATTTCTCAGCCAATCAGAATCTTCGTTTCTTGAAAATGACAATGGAAATTAAATGATTGTAATATCAATAGAGTATGAAATATTACAATGCAGTCTTGATATTGTTTGTATAGACAAAAGACCGATAAGAAAAGTATTATTATACAAACACTTTAAGTTTTCATCAAAAGTTTACAAGTTGTATTGCGCACGGGAGTAGACCGGCTTTTCACACATGTATTTGTCGTCGATACGTGGCCAGTACTAAGCAATAACTAAGTATCTTTAAAGACTTATAAACAGTTCACAATTAAGTCTTTGGAATCGTCAACATGAACAATAGCTATACAATTCTTCAATATATTAACAATGCGTAAATAAAGTCCTGACGTAAACATTCTACAGTACAACCTATACTCGCAGATTAGACGTTACCGTAAAATGACTTGTCACGGCGCGCTGAAATACTTTTAATGTTTACCATTAGCAAAGATGATTTCTTAAAAGACGTTCACAAGACACTCTGTAATTTCCTTTAGATGGATAGATACTTCGTCTTTTACCAGCGAGTGCAATTGGGGTACGGCGGATATTTTTTTCTGAAGTTGTGAAAAAACGTCTCGTCAGCAACTTATAGCGTGCGACGGTGTCCGAGAGACAAAGAATTCTTAATTTCATTTGACCTCATTGTCATTCAAACAAGGGAAAAAGAAAAAGTCCAAGGCGATTCTCACATTAAAATAATGTGTTGCCAGATAATCATGGAAATAAAGAGAAACAGAAGTTTGATTTTTTCACTATTTTTTCGAACTAATACATTCAAAATCTCATTCAAGTCGATAAAATCTCATTGTTTTTAAGCAAATGAGATTTTTATCTCATTACTCTGCAGGGCTAGGGTGATCCCTGCCCATTACAGGGCTGTCGCAGGGTATTTTGGGAAAGGGGCCGGGGCCTTTCAAATTGGGAAAAACAGCGGCGTTTTGAGCTAAATTGGGAAATTTACAGCTGAAATAAATTTTTATTTTAACCCTTTATCCAGTCTAGATGACAGTTGAATATGCACTTCTCCCTCAATGCAGTATACTGCTGTCTTTCGTTTTTCTAGAATTTTTGCGGTATAACGAATTCGGGGATATATGGAGGTTTACTGATTACATCAATAAAATTTGTGAATAGTGAATCAGATTTTTTTCATTAAAAATATTTTAAACATTAATACCAATAACACGGTTAATAGCTTGTCACTTTTATCTGTACTTGCCGTTGTCTTTTAATGTTACGCACGGTGCGGTAGTGATGGTGGGAAGCTCGTCAACAAAAAATTATTATATCAATGACTTTCACAGAATGTTGATGTTTGTTTGTTTTTTTTCCCCAACACCCTGCTGCAAAGGGCGCATATCATTGTCATTACCGGTAAATGCAAATTTCAACCGCACAGTCAAAGCTATAAATGAAAATCAAACTCTATGGATAAATATCTTACCTGAGACAGTGTTTATTTAAAACATACAAATATATTTGTATAAGAGAACGCCTAATTATACCTGGATAATTACATGTACCTTGTTTAGCCGTGATTATCGGGGGATTAACGCTTGTTTGTACCTAATTACATCAGTGAGGGAAAGCAGTATGCGAGTTTGGCATTATGACGGGATGATACAATATTTCAAACAAAGACCATACATACATGTAATTGGGAATTTTTAAAGATACTATTTTGCATTGGGAATGGGGCCGAATATCGGCCCCAAATCAGCCCTACCGACGACCCTGCATTATAATGCAAAAAGAATGAATAGACCATTTTCCAATCTTGATTAAAAACTCAAAATGTCTGAGGCAACATCTTTTGGCATTGTTTTTCATTATGATGTCCTTTTTATAACGTCACTGTTAAAAGATGCAATTCTATTGAGACGTAACAATGATAAAGTGTGCGAAAGTTGCCTGCCTCAGACATTTTTTGTAATTTTGTCAGCCATTATGGATTTTGCCAAGTGGTCTATTTCTTACCATTCTCAGATTCAGAGGATTGGGTTCACGAGAAAAGTTTAAAGGATAGACGCCGGACACAGGGCGATTGCATACTTAGCTCTATTTAGAGCTAAAAATGAACACATTCTGACCAGCTTCCTAATCCTATCTAGCACTAGATCAACAATCTCCTTCCCAATGGTGTAGTGGCCTCTGGCATAATTGTTTGCTGCATCTTCTTTTCCAGTGATAAGCTGTTCTGGGTGGAATAGTTGGCGATAAGTTCCAGTTCTTACTTCGTCTACAAAGAAACACGAATCTTATTTGCACTATATATATTTATAAAAAAAGAGGGAAAAAAAAATTAAAAACAATAGAGGTTCAGGCTTTGAAAAATCCCCGGGGCTGAAGATCCTTATGTCTTCACTTTTTACAGGCAAACAGGGCTCTCAATCTGCCTGAATTGACCCTTCCAAATTGCGGGAAAAGAATGCAAAATATCGTGACATCACAATGCTTTTACCTCGGAAAAACAAGCTTCGAACCTCGGTCAAACATCGAAATTGCATTGTGACGTCATGGAATTTCTCAAATTTTCCCCGCTTTTGGAGGGGTCAATTAGGGCGTTAAATCCCCCCCGCCCCCCCCCAATTTACTGACCAATATTTCTAAATCAACACGTCATGAAAAATTTGAAAAATAAAGCCTGTAATTGTGAAACGCAAATGCTCCTGGTGGCATCTTTGTTAGTATAAACACTATTTTCTGTTACGTACATGTATGTGAAAGGTCAAGGTCAGGGTCACTTGGTTGAAATTTTTGTGAAATATCAAAGCCCTATCACTTACCATTCAAAAGTTATTCCCAATGTTTAAGATTTTGTAAAGTAGGTCAATGGTCAAGGTCCAGGTCACAAGGTCAAATTTTTTTGGTATCAATGGTAAGTTTTTGTCACAAGGAATACACACCTGAAATATGAAAGCTCTATCACTTACCATTCAAAAGTTATGCCCAATGTTAAAGTTTTTGAAAAGTAGGTCAAAGGTCAAGGTCACGAGGTCAAAAATTTGGGTATCAATGGAAAGGTCTTGTCACAAGGAATACACATGTGAATTATGAAAGCCCTATCACCTCCCATTCAACAGTTATGTTCAATGTTAAAGTTTTTCCAACAAACAGACGGCCAAAAACTATATGCCCCCCAATCTTTGATTCCGGGGGCATAAAAAAGAAAGTTTAAAATGCTAAATTGCAAGTGAAATTTGACAAGAGAACTATGCAAAGAAGTGTTTATTTGCAATAGCTGATTTTCCAGTACATTTGTATATGTAAATTCATTGGGCAGATAGGCACCAGACATCACAAAATTTGGCGATATTTTCATTGCGACGTCAAATTAAAAAACATGACAACCCATAAAGTCAGTACAATCAAATACGACGTCACATATAAAATCATGGTTTAATTAGATTGGTCATGAGTATTTTCTGGAAAATGGAAATTTTCGCCCGAGTCTAATTTTTCGACAATTTCCCCCATGCAAAACGTCTTGATGTTATAATCGAGAAATTTTCCCCCAGTGAAAATAACCATGTTTACAGTATTGACTAGAACTGCCCTTAAAGTGATGAATTATACCCCCCGCAGGACATTTAAATTTGTGACATAACACAGAAAGTTAAAAAGTAGGTCAAAGGCCAAGATCAAGGTCACTAGGTCAAAAGTCATAGTATCAAATGAAAGCTCTGGTCATAAGGAATTTGTATGTGAAATATCAAAGCCATACCCCTTAATAAGAAATGGCCCTTATAGTTAAAAAGTAGGTCAAAGGTCATGGTATCAAATGAGAGCTCTGGTAATGAGAAATCTGTATGTGAAATATCAAAGGTCAAGATCACTAGGTCAAGATCATGGAATCAAATGAAAGCTCTGGTCAATCACGGTCTGACCCGGTCATAAGGAATTTACATGTGAAATATCAAAGTCCTATCCCTTATAGTTATAAAAAGTAGGTCTAAGGTCAAGGTTGCTAGGTCAAATGTCTGTATCAAAATGTAGACAGGGTGTTTCCTCTATACCCCCCAAACTTTGTGTGCGGGAGGTATAATTATCTAAATGAAAGCATGTTTACTTAAATGCAAGTTACACATAAAAAATCTTCATGTTGGACATATAAAATAACTTATTTGATACTAAGTATTTCTGACGGAATGTCTACAACTCTGTACTTGCCTACTACTGTAGGTTCAAGATCTACGAAGACTGCCCTTGGTACATGTTTGCCAGCTCCTGTCTCACTGAAGAATGTATTGAAGGAATCATCTCCGCCACCAATGGTTTTGTCACTTGGCATCTGTCCATCAGGCTGGATTCCATGCTCTAAACAATACAACTCCCAACAAGCATTGCCAATCTGCACACCAGCTTGTCCAACGTGGATAGAAATACACTCTCTCTATCAAACAATAAATCAATGGGTCATAAGATGCAGGTATCAATTAAATAGTACTGCACCAGCAAGTACCGAGAACATGTAGTCAGTGGCGTAGCTACCATATACATTATATGAATGTATGCTAAAGCATCAACTTTTTTTCTAAAATTTCTACTACTTGACACAGTTGTATTTCTTTTCTCTTCATAGTATTTCATACATGACATGTATCAGAATATTGATGCCTTGACACAAAGATTGCACATGTGAAATATGACATTTCAAAAGAGGGTCAATTTCCAAATCCAATTTCATGATTACAAGACGAAAGTTTTAAGAACCTACATGTACCACAGTGATTCATCTCGTTTTCCTCGTTGTATACTATCATACAATGACAGACAATCTGAACGTCACCAGATATATCAGACAAATCTGGTAAAATTTGCTTCGATCTGGTAATATATTTCAACTTTTTCTTAATAAACATGTTTGAATTTCTACAAAAATTCAAAAATGTCTGGCAAGTTGTAAAAACTTATGAAATGTCTGCAATGAGGAAAACGAGATGAATCCATGTGGAACCTACAGATACAGGCTTTCACAACTTGTGATCTTTTACCTTGACCATGACCTTGTAATTTTTTTGAAAAACTTAAATCTTGCATACAAAGCCATAACTTCTGAATGCAAGAATGGTATACACATGTGAAAAGGAATTTATAAATGTGATATAATGTGAAAATTAAAAATCTTATCTTGTTAGAAGTAAGAACTATTCAAAAGTTGTTGCCAAAAAGTTTTTCCAAGTACATTTGTAAATTGTACAAAAGACCTTGACCTTGGGAGTCCAAGGTTCATCAAGGAAGAAATGCGCATATGAAATAAATATTTTTAGGTTTGAGGACAATCGGACATGCCAAAAATGCCCCCTGAATTTTTAATTTACCATTCAAAAGTTATGACCAAGGTTAGTTTTTCAAAAGAAGGTCAAATTCTAAGGTCAAGGTCACAAGGTCAACAATTTTGGCATCCATGGAAAGGTCTTTCACAAGGAATGCACATGTGATATATGAAAGCCCTATCACATACCATTCAAAAGTTTTGATGAAGGTTAAAGTTTTTCAAAAGTAGGTCAAACTTCAAGGTCAATGCACAGGCACCAGATTCCTAGAGAGAAAACTATAACCCATCTAAAACGACCTTTCTCTTCTCTTTATCCTTTTACAAGGCATGACAGCTTCCATGTTTTAAATTGAGTCGAAACCTACACTTTACCGTTAGCGGCAAGGATGACAACTCCAACTAACATACTGCGCATGCTAAGAATAACGTAAAGTGTAGGTTTCGACTCCATTTCATGTTTTTGGATAAATTGCAGCTAAATGCAAGTATAATCAATGACAAGTAGGTTACGATTGTGAAGAAAAATATCTGTAGAAAATAATGATATATAGCTTAATGCTGAAATCCTGTTGAAACTTAAGATATTGATGGGGTAAAGAGGGGGGATGGTGTTTACCCTTCAAACAATTACCAATGTAATGTATGTTTTCTTTCATTTTAAACCATCTGTTGTCGAACTGTAATTATGGCATTTAGTGTTTTGGTTACCCGTGTAGTTCTTGCAAGAAACTAAATCTAAACAATGATTTTGGAGTTAAAGGCCTATTTTTGGATCATAAAACTACATGTATATAACTACTTGCATAGGAAACCAGAAATTAAAACTAAATGGCTTAAAAAAAACGGCATCGTTGATACTTTTAACGAATGTACATTTGTATTATTGTACATGTACATACATGTATATGTATAGTACCTAAATACAGCAGAAAAACGTTCGCAGTTGTGTATGTAATGATGCATGATCGTATTTCATTTTACATTAAATAAATCTTTATACAAATTTTAATTTTTGGTATTCATAGATTAGTGAAAATTAGACTCAGCGAAAAAAAGACACACCTTTTTAGAGTCATTTTCGCGAAATTTACCCAACGCGAAAATTACCCGATATACGGTATATTTATGATGGCAAATTACATTTGGTACGTATTTTTCTACAGAGAAAAGTATCAATATGAAATAAATAATAAGATAATTAATCATTACGAAAATTAGTTATTATTTCAAAATTACAAAGTTTTGTGCGACCCTGAACCCCCAAAGCGGCCCTTCACCTTTTTTGGTAAAGATGCGGGATTCGAATCAGGGATATTCAAGTTGAAAATCCTGTGGCTGTGCTCTACTATAGTACTGATCTACACGCCTCCCAGTCAATGATTTCTAATAAATGAATTCATGAATCATCATAGTCCTCGCTGCGAGGTTACATGTTATAGAACTAGAATCATCAATGATCATGGATTAGCATGGATTAGGCAACCTTGACATCTGACCTTGAAAATAACAGTAAAAGGCTTCATCACCTCCACATTCATCAATAGTATATACAAAACAAAACTGTCTACAAACAACTTTCATTTTTTTTGTAATTAGAAAAAGTATCTAACCAATCTTACATAGTTACAAATTCAAGATACTTTACCATTCTGAACTGATGTACTACGCCGTGAATTAACTCTGCTCTTGACACTGGGTTATTGCGACGAGATGTGTAATGCCTCTCCTCACAACTTGAAATGATAACGCTTGCTTGTATCGCATCTTTTTATATAGTGACATCATCAGCTGCACGTGCCTCTATGACAACAACCACCTTGCTTAGTTCTTAGCGGTAAAGTGTGAGTGACTGCTGATGATTACGGAAATATCCGAAAGAAGGCGGAAAAATGATTATGATCATCGCATCGGAAAATATGATAGAAAACAAACCTTTTTGATTTGAAATGGTATTTAATTTTGGTTTTCATTTTGACTAAACAAATCCTGTATAATCTCTTTGTTTAGTGCTCACACATATTTTTGTTTGCATCCAGTTAGCTTGCGTTTCCTCTGACTTTATTATTTCATCGCAAATCGAGTAAAATAAACAAGTTCTCGATGACATAAGATTTAAAGTCGGACATAAAATTAAAATATCCCATTATTTAAAATATTGCATGACTGATACCTCAGAATCTTCTTTCTTAGCATGACCCTCCACTTGTCAGAGCTGCTGAGCACTCTCCAGAGTAGTCCTACTTACAAGACTCCTGGTATACTGCTAACGCACTGGAGTCTTGTAGCCGCCGCCATTTTGGTAATCCGGTCTTTATGCATCGGATGTTAGCGGAAACTAGAACAGGGAAATTCAGGGATCACCCTAGCCCTGCAGAGTAATGAGATAAACAGGTCGGGGAAACGGCAAATCTAGCTATTAAAGCTAGATCTAGCTTTTAAAGCTCGTTCTAGCTTTAAAATGGACCAAATTGAGCAGTTTTATTTAGAATGTGTGAAAACGAAGACGTTGCGCACTTGCGCCTCGACGGATATCGTAATGTTTACGTACGAAAATGAACATTGGATCTTAAAATTGGAAACTTAGCGTTGCATTTACGAGTGCAGCTGCACATGTGCATTGAAGGAAAAGGTAAATATTCACCTATTTACTCCTTAAATGACTTACCTTTGTAGATTTAATGTCCTATTTATTTAAAAGAATGTTTTTGACTTGCATATCCGCCATTTTTAATTTACCGATCACAGTGGATTCACTGTTTGCAAGAGAAAAGATCAACTAGCAGACAGATATGCATTATTCCGGTATAAAAGTAGGATGTCGGTCCCGTTTTTGCATTTTAATTAAATCTTTTAAAAAATGATTTTTTTCATTTTATTTTCATGTTTTGAAGAATTACATTTAAGTTATGTATAACAAAAACAAAAAAAGGGATTAAAATGGAAATTATCGAATTTTTAAAAGCATTTGTATCAGGTGAAATATGTCTTCGACGATCCTACTTTTATACCGGAATACGGTAATGCATATCCGTCTGCTAGTTGATCTTTTCTCTTGCAAACAGTAAATCCACTGTGATCGGTAAATTAAAAATGGTGGATTTGCAAGTCAAAAACATTCTTTTAAATAAATAGGACATTAAATCTACAAAAGTAAGTCATTTAAGGTGTAAACAGGTGAATATTTACCTTTTCCTTCAATGCACATGTGCAGCTGCACTCGTAAATGCAACGCTGAGTTTCTAATTTTAAGATCCAATGTTCATTTTCGTATGTAAAAATTACGATATCCGTCGAGGCGCAAGTGCGCAACGTCTTTATTTTCACACATTCTAAATAAAACTGCTCAATTTGGTCCATTTTAAAGCTAGAACGAGCTTTAAAAGCTAGATCTAGCTTTAATAGCTAGATTTGTCGTTTCCCCGACCTGATAAAAATCTCATTTGCTAAAAACAATGAGATTTTCTCGATTTCAATGAGATTTTGCATGTATTTGTTCGAAAAAATAGTTAAAAAATCAAACTGGTTTCTCTTTATTTCCGTGAACATCTGGCAACACATTATTTGAATGTGAGAATTGCCCTGGACTTTTTCTTTTTCCCTTGTTCGAATGACATTTTAAATGAAAAATGAGGTCAAATAAAATTTCAAATGCTTTGTCTCTCAGACACCGCAGCAAGCTATAAGTCGCCGACGAGAATTTTTTTTCACAACTTAAGAAGAAAAATATCCGTTAAAAATATTTCAGTGCGCCGTGACAAGTCATTTTACGGTAACGTCTAATCTGCGAGTATTGGGTGTACTTTAGAATGTTTACGTCAAGACTTTATTTATTTTGAAGAACTGTATAGCTGTTGTTCATGATGACAATTCCAAAGACTTGTGAACTGTTGATAAGTCCTTGAAGATACTTAGTTATTGCTTAGTACTGGCCACGTTTCGACGACAAATACATGTAAAAAGACGGTACACTCGCATGCGCAATACAACTTTTAAACTTTTGATGAAAAGTGTTTGTATAATATATACTTTTCTTTTCTGATCTTTTTTCTATACAAACAATATCAAGACTGCATTGTAATATTTCATACTCTATTGATATTACAATGACAAAAGAACATGTACTGCTGACCAACCGCTAGAGAAACGTAAAGCTAAATCTTTACATCGATGGATAAAAAAAATAGCCGCAAGCAAACGTCAATACGACACACAGGAATTTCAGGGAATAGATTAGGTACATGTATATACAAGGTGTAAGTTCACAATACCCACCAAGTTCATAGATACATATGTGATGCTGCACGCTGAATTCGAATAATCAGCTGAAAATTTGAAGATTAAAGAAGAATCTCCTGTTCTGTCGCATTATATTACATGTAACTTAATTGTGATTTATTCAAAGGAGGTATGCGATCTTTTAGTGTGACAATGCAGTAAAAATGCGACATTAGAGTAAAAAATGCAAGAATATCGCAAAATCACGGCCTACAACATGTAGGGTGATCCCTGGAAATTACGCAATCTAATTAAAACCAGATCTCTACATGCTCCTGATTTCGTTATGTCACGTAGAGGATCTGGTATAACCTAGTAGACATCGACGTGCAGTTGACCTTTCTAACTGACCAATCAAAAGATCGGCCTCAGAAATGTAGAGATGATCGGGGGCATGCGGATGCATAGTTCCGAAGAGATTACCACAGCGCTCAGAACCAGCTGTGTGTATAAACATTGCCGCAGTGTTGATTTACATGTCAGAAGACCGCAAGCTTCACCTGATTGGAGTTATTGTGGTCACGTACGATGAAAAAAAACCCCCAACAACAGTGAAGGTGTTATTTTGAAAAATAATTAAACATGGCAAAGAAGATAGAAATTAATACAACCTCTATCCATCATGTTTATATTTCAAAACCGGGAATTTTTCAAAGGGTTTATAGAATTTTTACATGCTACACAGTAGCTTGGACTCCCTTCGAATCATGCTATCATTTCTTGTAGATTTTTGCTGCGATCTTACTGCAGTGACCAGTCCAGGAAAGGGCAATGTTACAAATAGAAATAGAAACAGTGACTTTTAATCCGTTCTTTTTCTACATAATTATTTCTCATTAATTCTCATTCTTGTGAATTGAAGGGTACTGATTTTCAATTCGTAGAAAACCATTTGAAGTACTACGTACATATTTATGTTTGATTTTATTATACGATAAGATATCGTACTGTAAAGATCAGACAGATCATTATGGCTCCACGTCTTGTAATCTTGTGTAATGATCCAGATGTGTTCGTCTGATAAGACGGGAAAGCTGGCCTTTGGTCATTTAATTCTAATTATCTTATGTAGGGCAGAATTTTTGCAGAACCGACTTGCGTTTGATACGCATATGAGGATTGGTTGAAGATTTTCGCTTGAAACTTTTTTGATTGGACAGTGAAATTTCTCAGCTAAGGTCACCTGCACGTCGATGTCTTCCTTTATATTAATGATTCTCTGGTTTTGTATTTTCTTTGAGCCCCTTATCCCAGGGTCTTGGAAAATGGGTGTGGTACTTAGATAATTTAAGCAAACAACCAGGAGAGCTTCAGTCTCATCAGAGACTTCTGGTAAAAAGTCCTGATTTGTTTACCTTGGTTTTTAGCTCTGCTGGTCATAGCCAAGTCGAGCTTATGCAATACCCCGTCGCCCAGCATCTGTCTGTCTGTCTGTCTGTCTGTCTGTCTGTCCGTCCGTCTGTCCGTAAACAATTCTTGTGCTTGCAACTCCTGAAACTATAAGAGATAGAAATGCAGTGTTCTCCCCAGGCCGTTTTAGCGTGGCGGCCCCGCCACGCTATCGAGATTTAGCGCCACGCTATCAGGATTAGCACCACGCTATATTTTACGGCCGCCATGCTATATTTTTGCCCCTAAAAAATCGTGTATTAACTATTTTATGTACCCCTTTGGGTTAATTGATTGAATTAACCGCTGCATTCCCGGTTAATTAGCCCCGGTGTTATACAACCCGAGGTGTTAAACGTGTTATAGCCCCCCGCAAGCTTTATTTACCTGAGCTGAGAACGTGTCTGGCTTCTACGGCGCACGTCAAACTATCGGACATTTAAAATAACTACGTTGTCAATGTCTATCGAGTGACCAACAAAAGACGACCATTCTATAACGTACTTTATGAAAACGTTTTCATATACATGTATAATCGCTAGATCGTGTTGACCGGCACATGTCATATAGTTATAGCGTGACGGTAAATTGGAAATAGAAATACGCTTTATCAGATGTCATTAAAATATGTTTTTAATCCGTCTTACTGTTCGACATATTACCCGACCTCGCCGTCTTTGTCATACAAAATAATTGCCGCTTTTACAAGATAAGGAAGAGGTTATCTCGCTCGCGCAAAATCATTTTACTTTGAATAAATAACGAGTCGGTATGTCCGTATTTTTTTTTAAATACGCTTGAATTTAGTTAATAAGAAGTTTAGACGGATGGATTAAATTAATCATCAAAACACAACATGGTGCACGGACCATCGTTTTATTTTAAAATGAGTCTGAGCGCGATATAGAAGGCTTTGTATACAATTGACATATAAAATAGATCTTCATTTCTAGGGAGGGGGGGGGGGGTCTGCGCCATATTGTGGGCAAATTAGAAAGACTGTTAGCTTTCTTTGCCAGAGATTACCACAAACAATATTACAATGGCTAATAAGGAAAGTGCACAGGAGCTCGATGCCAACGATCCACAAGTATATAATTTCCTTATATTTTGACTGGAGAGAGATGGGAAGGGGCGAGCTCCTGTTGGAAAGGGGGGGGGGGGGGTTAAAAGTTTCCATATTTGGACCCAATTTTTCAAGTAGGAATTTGTATAAAGATAATTTTCAACCTTTTTTAAAAGGTGAATCTGCCCTTTCTCTTAACCAAGAATCCAGAACTCGAGATTAGATTCCTTTTCCATAACACACTTAGATTCACTAATATCAGTGATTAGGATTTAGGAAGGACAGAGGACATGCACCATAGTCCCTATTAATTTGCAAAATGGCCCATTGAAAACTTAGTACTTTTTTTTTTAAAGAAAAGGCCCATTGTTATTTCAGAAAATTATGGAAAATAGCCCATTCACAGAATTTCCTTCCAAATCAGTGTGATAAGCTAAATTCTTACACCTGGAGTTATGGTCATGAAACAGTCTCAAGATAATTTTCTCAAAAAACCCAAAACTAATTGAGTTTTAAAACTGTCATGAAACTCTCTTTACAAATAGAATACCAATGATCTCACTGTCTAAAATTTAATGATAATTAGCATGTAGATAAGAATGTAGTACTAGTATTATTAACACATTTATTTCATTATCAAAATTATTTTGAACAGTTTAGTAATAAAGCAATAACACATGAAATAGTATGCAATGATGCAACATTGAATGACGCAACGCGCAATGACGCATCCCAACGCAAGGTGCACCGCGAAGACTTAGCACCATGCTATCTGAAATTTCTGGGGAGAACACTGAAATGTAACTCATTTTGCATTACACTTGGTCTGTAGTGTAGTTGTGCACCTGACATTTTGTTTGAGCCCCTGACCCCCAAGGTCTTAGAAAAAGGGTGTGGTCATTTTCTCCTACTGGGGTTTAAAACTCTATGTAATCTTGTGCTCTCAACTCCTCTGACACTATAAATGATCGAGACTTAATTCTTTTTGCGATATGATGGGTCTTTGGTCTAGTGCACCTGATATTTTGTTTGAGCCCCTGACCCCCAGGGTCTTCGAAAAAGGGTGTTGTCATTTTCTCCTATATAACTGTATGTAACCTTGTGCTCGCAAATCCTCTGACACTATAAATGATGAAGACTGAATTCTTTTTGCAATATGATGGGTCTGTGGTCTATTTGTGCACCTGATATTGTGTTTGAGCCCCTAACCCCCAGGGTCTTAGAAAATGCGTGTGGTCATTTTCTCCTATATAACTCTATGAAATCTTGTACTCGCAACTCCTCTTACACTATGACAATAAATGATGGAGACTTAAATCTTTTTGCAATGTGATGTGTCTGTGGTCTAGTTGTGCACCTGATATTTTGTTTGAGCCCCTGACCCCCAGGGTCTTAGAAAAGGGCTACATGTATATAGGGCCTAATTGGGTACCTGCGTTCATGCTGCGGCAAGGGTATCCAGGTGTGGTAGCACTTTTAAAAGCCGTTGGAAATACGGACCATCCAAGCAGTACATTGTACATAATTATACAACCCTCCTGCATACATGTGTACACCACTTACACATGATACACAAGTGGAGGGTGAGCATTAAAATGGGGTAGTACCCCGCCCCTGAAATGATAGAAGGGGCTATGAGGCACCAAAAAGGGGAACGGCCTAGCATAAACACTCTGTAATGGGCAGTTGGTAAATGAGTTCTCCGCAATGTAATATAAGATCAATACAGCCAACTGACCCAGTAGAGGTCTGCCGGGTGCCCAAACGGAAGAAAAAAGAAAAAAAAAAACCAACAAATAAAGGTTAATTTTTTAACATACATAGATTAATTAAAAGGATATCGAATCATTGGACTATAATTATATTTTCTTGCCCTTAAGTTGCAGATACATACATTTCTGAATGGTGATAGAGAAAGGGGAATAAATGTGATTGAAAATTGATTGCTGGTCATGTTACTCAGTAGGTTGAACTCCTGATAAGTTGAACTAATTCTGATGGTCCCTTGAAATTTGACTAATAGAGAGTTGACTGTACATGTAGTACCCTTTTGCTGTATCAAATAAGGCAACTAATCCAATAATATTCCATTTTATAATTGTAGGACTTCACAGCTTAACAAAGTGAAATGGAAGATGCCGTAAGCAGGAGCTCCCTAGATTCCACCTCTACTAATGATGATTATGTTGTTGTTAATGGTGAACCCAAACTAAAAATCACAGGTAAAAACCTCTACGATGATTATGTTGTTGTTAACGGTGAACCAAAAGTAAAAATCACAGGTAAAAAACCTCTACGATGATTATGTTGTTGTTAACGGTGAACCAAAACTAAAAATCACAGGTAAAAAACCTCTACGATGATTATGTTGTTAACGGTGAACCCAAACTAAAAATCACAGGTAAAAACCTCTACGATGATTATGTTGTTGTTAACGGTGAACCAAAACTAAAAATCACAGGTAAAAACCTCTACGATGATTATGTTGTTGTTAACGGTGAACCAAAGCTAAACCCTCTACAATAATTATGATGTTGTTAACGGTGAACCAAAACTGAAAATCACAAGAAAAAACCTCTATGATGATTATGTTGTTGTTAATGATGAACCAAAACGAAAAATCACTGGTAAAAACCCTCTACGATGATGATGTTGTTTATGGTGAACCAAAATTAAAAATCACAGGTAAAAACCTCTATGATGATTATGTTGTTGTTAATGGTGAACCAAAACGAAAATCACAGGTAAAAACTTTTACTAATTTAAAGTGAAAGTCACAGGTAAAAATGTTGATAATGTTGTTTCTAATTGTAAAATTCAAAATGAGAATTGAGGCTTTAAATTTCTACTTATGATACCCTATGTTACCATTAATGGTGAGCTCAAACTCCAAATAAAATGTAACAAGATTTGTTTGTGAGACACTAGGCCTCTGTGGACACCTGTTCTTATAGATCAGGAAGATCTTAGGTCAAGGTCTCTATGTAATGGTATTAAAATTACATTGTCACAAAGAATGAGCTCATAATCATGAACCCCAACCTTAAAAGATAACAGTCAAAGATTTTTAAAAATGTATTTATATTTTTCTTCCTGAACATAAGCAAACTTCCTACATGTAGGTCAATTCAACAGGTAACAGATCAAAGACAAAAATGAAAGGTCTTGTCACAAAAAATGTATAACTAGTGAAACATAGTGAGCATGATGCTGCATCCTTACACAGAGTTATTGCAGAAAGTGTTTTTCTTTAGAGCAATTAATAGGGATCACAGTCTCTGACATCCATCCGGCCATCTCTATACCCATATGTCTGACTCAACAACCAATGACAGTCAAGGTCACCTGCAAGGTCAAGGTCACTTATTTAGGGTTACACATTTGACAGGAGACATACCTTTTCTTAAATCTATATTCTGTAAATTACTGATAAATTTATAATTTTCAGGTGATATCAATGATTTGAATGATGAGCTGTCCAGATCAGGATCTCTGAACAAGATGGCGTCTGCCCTCACGTCTCCGGACAGTCAGTCCAGCATTGACCAGTCTAACATTGACCACGTGTTACCTGTCTCTCTTTCAGCTGATGTTCTTGTGGCAGAACCAGATAGGGTCGGTAAGTGAGACTGGATAGGGTTGGTTAGTGAAAATGAAGAGCCTTGTTGAGTGAAACTGGATAGGATTTGTAAGTGAAGTTCGTTAGGGTCAGTAAGTGAAGCTTGTTAGGATGTGTAAGTGACATTCTTTAGTCAACTTGATAGATAAAATGCTTTGCATACTGTCTACTCTTGTTTCCAAGTTTAAGTTCACCTATTTTGATTTTTCATGGGCTAATGATGATCACCATTGATTTTGAGGTTGGTATGTCAAAGGTCAAGGTCACCCATGAATGTGATCGAAAACTTGTTTACATGCTGGTTACTCTTTGTTTTCAATCAATGATTAATCAAACTTCAGATTGTTCATGGGTTTAGAATGACCACCTTTGACTTAAGGTCAGTTGGTCAAAGGTCAGTGTCATCAGCAATTCATAGAAATTAAGAATTTTAAAATGGAAACCAATATGCCAACTTTCAAAACGTACTATCTATTCATCAATTCAAATAGTTATTGATTGCAATTTGAAGATGTTGGTTTTGTTAGTTTGTAAGTCTCTACATTAATACTTTGAATGTTCAGTCACCTAAAAGTGAATAGTGTGCCTAAGTAGCTCCTCAGCTTCATGCATGTCTTTATTAATTAAAGAAATATTAACTAGATCCTAGATTTACATTAAGATCAAGAGAGTACATGTAATTCATTTACAAAGGGGATTAATATGTTCTGTATAACTTGTAACAATATCAAAATGAATCAGAGCAAACATTTCTACAATACTTGTATCAAAGACCAATTTTGATTCATACAAGTTTATCAACACATTGATAACAGCCCTATCGGAACATGTACTATACACTGCCATCCATAAATTAGTAAACACAATTTCTGTTCATGTTGCTGTTAGAAAACGATCAGTTCAAATCCATTGTTGTATAACTCTGAAGATGAACCTTATAGAAATCATTTGTAACAAACCTGACGCAAATATTTACATTTTTTGAATTTTTATACTTTATTCTATTAAAATGACAATTTCTTAAAGAAAATTGTGCAAGTGAAGAAAGTTTCTATATGCATTTTGTTATCACAATTCATTATTTTTAATAATGTAAAGTCAATATTATGAATCTTTCAAGTTAAGAATGGAAAAAATTAGGATAAACAGTTTACTAATAAAGAATTTAGAGTGATTTCCTTATTTGTATACATGTAGTTATTTATGGATGGAAGTGTAGATATAGATGTTAGGAAAACAATAGGATTCTGACTTTGATATGGACAAAACTTGATGATCTCTTTCAGGTAAGAACAGATCAATGTCTCTGCCAAACAGAGCAAATGAGGATTACACGGTATTTAATGGAGTGACCTACCTTGGCTGTGCCCTTGTTAACGCCCCTCGTAGTGAGGTAGAGATTTACAGGAACATGGCGATACTTAACGAGCAGTCTAAGGAGGCCATACCTATATTACTACACATACCCAGCACCTCCGAGGGGAATGTGAGGTAAGCTTCTGTTATGTCGTGCCGTATGAACTCTGTTTGTAAGTGTGCCAGTACTATCGTTACTTCATATATTTATTTTTACAAACTATTTATTTGCTCTTCAGATGAATGAGTTATTTTGAAGCAACTCCTTTCCCAGATAGAGCTCTCTGACTATTTGTCATTTAGTTATACATGTATTGTAAAATAAAAACTTGTATGTTAACTTTGATTGAATAGACTTTAGTTCCTCTAGCTAACAAACTGTTTAGTATCATTTTAACTTTTCTCAGTATGAGTCAACGTAAAGCCAAATCGTAGTTTCTATCTAACCACATTTCCCTTTGTCTCTAGTAATAACTTAATAAGTTTATAGACTTTATAAAGAGCCAGTATTTGAAGCTTGAAGACCTCATAAAAAGCAACATTAATATTTCTAGCTAATGCTTATGTACTTGTTCAGATGATACTTCACGTTAAATTCCACTAAGTTGTTATCTTTTTCCTTATTAATGCACGACAGAAGGGGAGGAGTTGTTAGGTATGCTAGCTTGTCTTGTATCGTCATTTTGTTACAGTTTGTTGTTGTCTTCTGTTGCTTTCAATACTCCAAAGAGTACAGTGTATGCAAAACACATCAGGCTGTCATACCTTTTCATCAAATTTGAGACCAGTCCAATTTACATCCTCAATAATTTCTATCAATGTTTTGCATATGTCAGATGTTTTGAATAAAGACAAAATTGGTCAAACTGATGGATTCTTCCCGAACAAAATTATTTTGAGTGTCTTTGACATTTCAGAAATAATCATAATGACCTTGACCTTTAACCCTAATATGACCTTGAAGACCTTTGTGGGAAAGCCCACATCCTGCACAACAGTTTGTGGATATTTAACAATATTTTTTGATATTTAATGTTTTTAACAGTAATATTCAGCTTGTTTTTGTTATGTTATATAACCTTATCCAGTATCCTTCTGTCCGGTAATCACAATTTCACAAATATGGTTATACTGTATACAGTGTATTGGGTATTTTTTGGCGTAGAGAAATTTTGGCTTATTTGATCTAAATTGGGCATTGGAAATGTTGGCGCTTTTAGAATTGGTGGATTGTATAAATTATCCGCCAAAATTATAATGGTCAAATTCATTGGCCTATCAATGTTTTATGACGCATTGATAGGCCACTTGCCGAAATTAATAATGGCTGACAAAATAATGAAAAATGTCCGAGGTAGGCAATTTTGGTGCACTTTTTCATTGTTGCGTCTCAATGGAATTGCATCTTTTTACAGTGATGTCATAATGTAAAACAATGCCGAAAGATGTTGACTCGAACATTTTGTGCTTTCTAACAAGATCGGAGAATGGTGCATTGACCAAAAACTTACGTTAAAACATGGTCATACATATAAGAGACAATGTTCACAGTTTAAAAAGAATTGTTTTCACAACACTGTTTTAAAGAAAAGAAGTGATGATCATACAGTTAATGTTTCCAATTTTTTTTGTAAATATGTTCGACCTACAAATGACTTGCACCCTTTTGTCCCTCAATTAAACGGAACCCGTGTTTAATCTTTCTAAAGAGTACTTGATTATTGTTCGGAAAAATCGGGTTCCTGTTACATTTCTTACTAATTAAATTATTTGATTAATGCTTGGGTAAATGTCAATTGTTTGGGGGTAATTGTTTGTTTGTAGTTAAACAATGATACCTGTAATTACAACATGGTCAGCATAGGTGAATATATTACGCAAATGAAGTCATTACACGGTAGAAAATTGGCTATATCTTTCACAGCGACAGATCTCTTGTTGAGCGAATTCTGTCTTTTATGAATGGAAAAATTGATGGGTATAAATTTGTCGATTTTATTGCATCCGCCAACAAAGCCAAAATTTACATTGCACCAAAATTACCCGATTAACGGTAATTTACTTTATCTACATCATACATCTGTCATACTTCCAGGGATGTTTGAATATGATCAGTCTCAACACTGTAGATCAATGTCATTTTCAAGTATTTGCAATCAAACAAGCATTTTGTTTTATGAAAATATTTTAAAAGAAATGGAAAATCTATATTTTTCAACAAATTCTTTTGAAACTTGGCACACATGTTATTCTAGTTTTAAAATGGAAAATATCAGGTTCCAACAAATATTTTGCATGCATGTTCTTTCACTCTGATTGTGATTTTAGGTGTTGAAAAACAAACCAGCATGATTTGAAGCACTTTGAGTTGTTCTTCGAAACACTGCATAAAACATTCAATAATTCTCAAGCTGTTACCATTATTATTTGCCAATGTTTAAATTTGAAATAGGTGTTGTGGGCAAAAAACCAACCCTCAATGGGAATTTGCTTTGGTTTGGGGTTTGTGTCTGTCGCTCAGTCTACTCTTTTTCAAGCTTTTCCTTTCGTTTTCACTAAGATCTTTTACCATGTTTACACTTATGAAGTTTATTCTTTAAAAGAAAAGTAAATATTATGTAGTTTATCAATTGACCCTTTCGTACGCAGGAAAAATTTTAGAAATTCCATGACGTCACAATGCAATTTCGATGTTTGACCGAGGTTCGAAGCTTGTTTGTCCGAGGTAAACACATGGTAAAAGCATTGTGACGTCACGAAATTTTGCATTTTTTTCCCGCAATCGGAAGGGTCAATTAATCATTATATCCATTTTATCAACAGAGGTTTCCATGTCTTATGATATTTAGATACTGTTAAGATTGTCTTAGTAATATTTGGCAAATCTGGGCAATTTCAGTGGTACATTTTATATATATTATATATATAATATAAACCTGATGAAAAATTAACTAGTATGAAAAGTTCAAGTAAATCAATAGATATATTAGTAACAACTGCAAAAAAGTTAAAACTCTTCAAAATCAGATAAGGATGTAACTCTGAAGATAAGGATGTAACTCTGATATTATGATTTACATGTATATTTAGGTTATTGGATCCTGAGAATGAGACAGAGATTTCCTCGTACAAGATTCACCAGATCCTGTTTTGTGCTCGCGGCCCATCTGATAGTGAGGAGAAGATGTGCTTTGCTTTCACGTGCGGTCACGGGGAATCTCCCGACTCAGCTATATTCCAGTGTCATGTGTTTAGATGTCAGATACAGGAAGCAGTGAGTATTATGTGATGGCTTACATTGTAAAATGGCAGATGTGATACAAATCTTTTGATTTACGACATGATTTTCCTTATCTATTTCATAGCTTGTTAGCTTGTATATCCATTATATGTGAACAGAATTTGAGTGTATAAAGATTACAATAATACAAAAAAAAAACCTCTGTCTGTTCAAAGCCTGAAAGGTGTTAATTTTATGTTTCCTTTATAACATTATCAATAATTATTGAAGTTTCTCTGCATGATATGACATATCTGTAACTAGAAACATATTTATCTGATTGACAAATGATGGTTTCACAGATACATAGAATATAATTTCAAGCTATTGATTTAAAAATTCAGAGTATTGGCTCACAGTTGGTCATGTATATGTGAATAAGAAATAATTATTCGTTATACACAAGGACTAATATTTTTTCAGGTAGCAAAGATCCTGTACTGCTTTGCCACAACATTTCGTCGAGTTCCCAGATCTGGGCGGCCCTCATCTGTAAATGAACCAGAAATGACAGCAGTATTTACGCTGAATCTGGACTTTAAGGAGGATGATGGGAAAGGAAGCTTCTCTTTATGTCCTAAAGATAAATCTGCGTTTAAGTTCCGAACAGATATGGACAAAAAGATTGTGATATCTGTCACACAGACTGGGCAGAAGGAGCTGAGAATAGAAAGGTTATTATTAATGTTAGAGAAAATCCCAGAGGCTTAGTTTGATAGAAAAGCATTGTCAGTGTTCTCTGGTGGTTTTTATACACTTGCATGTGTCATAGCTGTGCTATGATATAAAAGATATAGGAATCTATAAAGTCAAATATTTGAGAAATCTGTTCTATAAATCCTATATTTTGGACTCATAAGTCAGAATATGTCATATTTTAAGAGAATTTCATAATTGGACAATAGTGCTTAATGTATCTCGTACACCATTCGTAATATTAATGTAATTTGAATCCAGACAAATGTTGATTTCAACAAAAACAACACCAAAGAGAATTTATTGTTCTTTTTCCTATATAGTTCCTTTTATTAATGAATCTTTTTTTTATTCTTTCTCAGATGTTTTGGTTTGCTGATTTCTCCTGGACGCAATGTAAAAGATAGTGATATGCATCTCATAGAAATGGTAAGGCACAATATACTACAACATGAAAATGAGTCTTTAAGTATCAAATTACATGCATGAGTAAATTGCAGTTTAAATCTCCCTCATGGAGTTTATCTTCAGCAATAGGATGTTCACAAATTCTTAATTCTTTTTAGCGAGCTGTGACGAATGTACGGGATGCTATTGTCATAGCCTTAGTGTCGCTGTCGTCCTTGGCATCGGTTGTGTGGACAAAAACTATAATATTGGACTTTATCTCATGAATTATATGGGGTAGGGCTTTGATATTTCACAAGTAGATTCCTAATGACCAGACCTTTCATTTGGGACCTTGACCTTTGAGTGACCTCGACCTTGGAGTTTGACCTACTTTTAAAAAACTTTAACCTGGGCTATATCTGATGAATTATAAAGGGTAGGGCTTTGATATTTCACATGTAGATTCCTCAAGACCAGACCTAGTCCAGGTTAAAGTTTTTGTCCACGCAACCAACATGATGGACACTAAGGCTATGACATTAGCTCCCCGGACATACGTCACGGCTCGCTAAAAGGAATTCAGATGTTTGTGAATTTCCTTTTGATGAAATTAAACTCCATGAGATTTTGACCTTTGACCTAGTGACCCTGACCTTTGACCTAGTGACCCTGACCTTTGAATTTGACATGGCCATGTTTTATTATTATATAAAAATTGTCATTTTACTATCAAAAATCTACACGGCTAGCAGTGTTTTCTTCTGACAAGTCTTATTGATTTTATTCTAATGTTAGATGTAATGATTATATTTTACACAGAATTCTATGGGATATACGGGGGATGGTAGAACCTACTCAATATCTGGTAACTGGGATCCTACAGAGAAGTGCTTTCAGTTCCTGAACACAGAGACACCTAAAGGTAAAGTATAGAACCTGAGGTCCTCACCAACACTCTTGTAATACTGTAAACATAGTTATTTTCGCTGTGGGGAATTTTCACGATTTTTACACACAGACATTATGCTTGTGGGAAATATTCGCGATGTAAATGCTTCTGCCTTTGTAAGAATACAACAGAGTTATTTTCACGACGGTTTTTTTTTTCGTGAAATATGTAAAAATTACCCCATGCAAAAAAAATTCTGCGTTTACAGTATTCCATCTTTTTAGGTGAGTTTCGCGTAGGGAGCTCGGCTATAGTGATCACAGGATCCAAATGACCTCAGATTTGCATCACGTGACCTGAAAAGCGTGACATTCCCGGGCCCCAAAATGTATAAATCGAGTGAAGATAAATATATATTCACACAGTTTTACTTAACTCCGATTGTGTGGCCCCATATGACCCTTGACCTCATTATTCACCATATTTATATAAAGGCAGCGTACATTGCGATCCTCGTTTTAACAGTTGTTTCGTAATGTTTAAAAAATTGAGAGATTATTTAAAAAAGGATACTTTAGGATGCAGTAAACATCAACTGTCTCGTGTGCACGCGTGTTGAGATTGCTTATGATTCTGTACCACGTGACACGATCCTGTAGGTGCTCACCAAGACGTCCGCATGAAAACTAAAATTGTTCTCAGTAGGCAAGGCAATGCAGAACGTTAGGTAATAATAACTGGTTTTTCTATAATTTCGTGCAATTTATGTAGATACTTAATCACAATTAAAAAGGGAAATATGATGCAGTGTAGGGATGCCTTAGCTGTATATGAGGTTTTGCCAAATTAAGAGAAATAATATCGTTTTCATAAAGCTGAAAAACGATCGGCGTGATCTATAACCAGTTCATTATGATGAAAATTAATGTAGAAATGCTGATTGTGTTTGTGTATTCGCTTTATTTTGTTTTTTTCTTTCTCTTTTATATTTATGCTAGAGGATCCATGCATAATTATTTCTTGTCAGAGAATCGACAGTACCTGGGAAATCGTTGATAAAAAAATCTGAATGACATAGGCCGCTTGCCCCTACAAGATTCAAGATTTTAAAACAGTTTCAAATGGAACAGATATGCAGATCTATACATGAAGAAAAAATAAACGTCTGTACTATCAGTGGCAGATCCAGCTTATTATTTAGGTGGGGGGGGGGGGGGGGGACGTAAAGAATTGGCAAGGGGTCTGGGGACCGCTGAGGTCCCAGCGGGTCCAGGACATAGCCCTGTTAGGGGGGGGGGGGGGGGTCGAAGCCCCCTGGAATCTCTTGAATTTCAGCCTTTTTAGGACCCATTTTCGTGACTGTAATTAATTAAAGAATGGAATTTGATGCATTTAACAATTATATTTACTAACAGGTAGGTAATATTCACTCTTTCTTGATTTAAAATGATAGTTTTAAATACCCATGATTGGAAAATTAAAGGGGGCCCTACCCCCTCCCCCCCCCCCCCCCTTGAATCTGCCACTGACTATAGCAGTCATGCTGTCATAGGTTCATAAATGTTTTATTCTTGAACATTGGAAAATGGATTTGTTCTATCTACTAATACAATATTTAAAAATCCCATAAAATATTTTGATATCATTCTAAAATGAATAAATGAAACTCGCCATCAGTTCCTTCAGAGCTTTGATTTATTTTATAGGTATATTTTTCATACACAATATTAGGTCATATATGACGATATCTGACGTAAAGGCATAAGGAAGCACTGTTTCCCTGAATTTTAAGCCTGCTTCCATAGAACTTAATGACATAACAATTAGTTTACATCAGATACCTGCACAGTTTGGATGTAATTGAGTGATTTTAAGATCCATTAAAATAACACCAACTTTATTCATAACAATTCTGTGAGAGATCATTTGATAATGATGGTTTTAGCTCGCCGGGACGAAAAGTCCGGAGAGCTAATGCCATACCCTCAGCGTTGTTGTCGTCATCGTCCAAAGACAAAACTTTAACCTGGGCTATATCTTTTGAACTATAAGGAGTAGGGCTTTGATATTTCACATGTAGATACCTTGTGATGGGACCTTTCATTTGAGACCATGACCTTTGACCTAGTGACCTTGACCTTGGACTTTGACCTACTTTTCAAAAACATTAACCTTTGCTATATCTCTTGAACTATAAGGGGTAGGGCTTTGATATTTCACATGTAGATACCTTGTGATGAGACCTTTCATTTGAGACCATGACCTATGACCTAGTGACCTTGACCTTGGACTTTGACCTACTTTTCAAAAACTTTAACCTTTGCTATATCTCTTGAACTATGAGGAGTAGGGCTTTGATATTTCACATGTAGATACCTTGTGATGAGACCTTTCATTTGAGACCATGACCTTTGACCTAGTGACCTTGACCTTGGACTTTGACCTACTTTTCAAAAACTTTAACCCGGGCTATATCTCTTGAACTATAAGGGGTAGGGCTTTGATATTTTATGTGTAGATACCTTGTGATGAGACCTTTCATTTAAGACCATGACCTTTGACCTAGTGACCTTGACCTTGGATTTTGACCTACTTTTCAAAATTTAAACCTTGGATATATCTCTAAAACTGCAAGGGGTAGGGTTTTAATATTTCACATGTAGATACCTTGTGATGAGACCTTTCATTTGAGACCATGACCTTTGACGTAGTGACCTTGACCTTGGACTTTGACCTACTTTTCAAAAACTTTAACCTTGCATATATCTCTTGAACTATAAGGGGTAGCTTTGATATTTCACATGTAGATACCTTGTGATGTGACCTTTCATTTGAGACAATGACCTTTGAACTTGTGTCCTTGACCTTGGACTTTGACCTTCTTTTTGAAAACTTTAACATGGGCTATATCTCTTGAACTATAAGGACAAAGGCTTTGATATTTCACATGTAGGTACCATGTGACAAGACCTTTCATTTGAGACCATGTCTGTTGACCGAGTGACCTTGACCTTGGACTTTGACCTACTTTTAAAAAATTAGTTTGGTCTTCATCTCTTTAACTATAAGGGAAAGGAGTTTTATATTTCATGCATATATTTATTTATGACCAAGACCTTTAATTTGAGACAGTCAATGACCTTTAACTTAGTGACCTTGACCTAAACCATTGACCTACTTTTTAATCATTGCTTATATTTTGGCTGTTTCTCCAAGGGGTAAGAGTTATATTAGATACATAGTCTCTTAATGATAATGCTTTTTGTATCTTAGAAGTTATTTGATTTTTGACAAAAACCTGCTACGGCAAGCTATGTAATCTTTGATTACCCTATGTTTATTTAAATGTCCTTCAGCAGGTGTGATGTGGTGTATTTTGGCAAACCAACAATTGTGTATTGAAACTAGTGCACTGTATAAGATGCTAAGATTGGCAAGCTGTTTACATATGTAGGATTCATGTACTTTTGTATTATCATTTGACCAATTTATGAATAATAATTATTTATTTTGTATTGTTCTTGTTTGTAATTAATGTATGTATGTGGCTAACGCCCTGGATATGGTTCTTGCCAATAAAGAATTGAATTGAATTTGTCTGACTAAACAGGTAGTGAAACTCCTGAACCTTGGTGCTGTTATGTTGATACAAAATGTATATAATTATATAACCTTCATTGTTACAGATACTAGAGTTTTCCTGACTGTAGCTGTTGATTTAGTTATATATGGAATCCAAGAACCTGTCCGATTTTCTGTGGAAACCAAGGCCAAAATATTCCCTCAAAATGAGAGATTCTGGTCCTTAACAAAAAAGCCACAAATAGAGCAGTTCTATGTCAACCTAAGACTGGTAAGTGTCAGTATACCCTTTAATTGACTGTACATGGCCATTTAACAGTTTTTTTAAATATGTATATCTATTGTGAATTGCAAGTAAACATGCATGATAATCTCCTTATTTGAGGTTGGAGTAGATGCCTAGACTGTGTTACTTCAACCCCTAAGAATGATCGGCACATTTGTCTCTAGTCTCAATTATTATCAACCTGCATGTATTTAGGGGTTACCATGTGTGTGTTTTACAAAAACTGACAGGGTATCGGCGAATCCCCTGTCAGAAATTGAGTTTTACCGCGAGGCGTTAGCCGAGCGGTAAAACGGATATTTCTGACAGGGGATTCGCCGATACCCTGTCAGTTTTTGTAAAACATCAGTATGGTAACCCTATTCTAATGCAAATGGTCAGTAATGCGCTAGAAAACGTCTGCTTTTAACGACGTCGCCATAGGAACGTATGATGTCATAGCAGAAACTGCAGTGAAACGTGAATCCCCTTGCAGCTTTTTCATCGCTCAACCAATCAAAATGCGCTTTACAAACAGAGTGCATTAGAATAGGTATTTCACATTGCTATCACATAATTCAGTTTTAAATTTTTCGAAATTATGTGATGTTGACCTGACTTTCAATGTGACATTTTGTCAAACAAATCTCATGCAAAATTGCAAGGAGTCTGTCCACATTTTTGTTGGTCAGTTATGAGACAAAGAGGCTGTATCATTTCATTATTCCAGTCTCTGCAAAATAACAATTTTAAAGCAAGTGTTGGGATTCTGTTTTCTGTTTTAACAATTTTAAAGCAGGTGTTATTATTCTGTTTTCTGCTTTAAGTGCTACTGGATAATCTTCTAGAATATTTTTTCTTTTGAGTGCAGAAGTTACAATACATGGATATCTCTCCTAATTTGCAGAATCAAAATCTGTCATATAGAAAAAAGAAAGTAAGTGTCCAAGTATCGGCAGTTTCTAAATAACAACATTTTCTCTATCTAAAAACACTCTTTATGAAAGGCTTTACCTTCTGACTGAAAACACTTTAAACTTCACTATTAGCATGTCTTTCATGTATAACAGTGGTTATTAATTGACCAGAGTTATGTTTTACATTACAATTGATTCAAAATCAGATGCATATAAGGAGGAGAGGGATTTTACTTTAGATACCATTAAAAAATATGTTGGGATGAAAATATTCATGTAGGGATGAAAATATTCATTCGAAGGGAAGCTCTAAGTGAATCGATTTTCATTTTGGTCCTAAAAAAAAAGAAAAGGTTTGGCAAATGTAAAGATGTATACAGCAATTTCAAGAAATTTCTAGTACACTTTTGTCGACTTGACAAGAATAACCAACATACATTTTGCAATGTTGCCTTCAACTAGAAAGAGTTTTTGTGTTGCTGCGAAGCATAGGGACACTTAGGGATCACTTTGTCCGTTGTCCGTCTGTCTGTCACACTTGGATGTCACATCCTGTAAAAGTGATTCCTGAGTGTCGCTATGTTTCGCAGGTGACACATGCATTCCTTGGAATGATTTTTACTTATAAAAGTGTCCTTATTAAAGGAAAATTCGTAAAATATAGAAAATTTAAACTGTAGTTAACTGGTGAAAAACATTGCTTTCATGATGTAATTCTCTCAGTTAAATTAATTGCTGCAAAATAATGAATGTGTCTCAGTTAGTCAGACTATCTTCTGTCAAAATAAGATATCAATGTTTGAAGAAATGGAGAAATATATTTTGCATCAAAAATTGAAGATTAAGGAACTGAAGCATTTGGTATATATGTAAGTTTTGTTTCACATATGTATGTATATTTGCAAGACCTTTCCATTAGTACTTCAAGTTTTGACCCTATATCCTTGACATTTGACCTTTTCTTACTTTTAAACTGGACTGCCAAAGAACATACATGTACATATATGTATTACCTTAAAATATTCTTGAACCTTGTAAGATCTTGATTTCTATCATGCTATAGATCCTTATCAGATTGATAGAAGTATAATGCTTATCAAGACTTATAGCTATGTGAATGGTTAACCAAAATATGCGATCTGTGTCGACTCTCACCATGCTCTCCTTTTCTGTAAATGTACCTTTAGACTACATTGAAAATACCTTTAGACTACATTGAAAATACAAAAAAAAAATAATAATAATTATGCTTGACGACCCTTTGGTACAAAAGTAGTACTTCTTTTTAAATTATTGAATAAAGTTTATTTTGCAGGAAAAGAAAAACTCTTCGATGGAATTTATTTTCCATTAATTGAATAATCCCTGCTGATTGTAACTTATTCTAGGAAAAGTGATATTTGAATCATGTCATGTCATGGATGAATTTACATTGAAGTAGTAGGTTATCTTTTCCTTCATAATTATGACATGTCCACCATTTTCAACATTTTCTGCAAATGGTATGGTAACCTGGATAATGTGCACATAACCCTCCCACTTTTAAATAACACTCAGTTGTCTCACAGAAAGCACACTCCTTGCTGTATTACGAAGATAATAAGCGAACAACAAAATTAACCTTCGATGTCCAAGTAACAGATAAAATATTAATTAAAATTTTAATCAAAATGGTGAAGGGCCCTAAAATTAGATTCATATTCCAATGAAATTGACATTCAATCATTAAACATAATTTTTATGCCTCTGTAATCCGAGATAAGGGGGCATATAGTTTTTGGCCTGTCTGTTTGTCTCAGCTTGTCTGATTGTCTGCGAAAAAAAAACTTTAATAACATAATATTTGAATGATAGGTAGAGCTTTGATATTTATACACCCCCCCCCCCCCCAAAAAAATGGGGTATTTAGTCATGCACTTATCCGTGCATGTGTGTGTGCGTGTCACATCCTTCCCACATGCGGTTTCTGGACATTTAAAGGAAAACAGTTCACTTCTTGAATATAGCTTTTACACAAAGAAATACAGGTCAAGTCCAAATATTGGTCATGTCCCTTGATAATGTGCCGAGTTATGTCCCTTGAAACTTAGAATTCAATATTTTTATGGTTTCTGGATATTTAGAGGAAAACCGTTATTGAGAATCAATTAATATTTTAGATATAGCTTTTTCTCCAAGAAATGCTGGTCAGGTTGAAATATGGGTCACGTCGCTCAATTACATACAGAGCTATTCCCCTTTTAAACTTTGAAAAATTCAATCTTTTGTGGTTTACGGACATTTAAAGGAAAACCATTACAGAGAATCAATTCGTTTCTTGAATATAGCTTTTACACAAAGAAATACAGATCAGGTTCGAATTTAGGTCATGACTTGTCATTCGAATATGTGCAGAGTTATGCCCGTTTAAATCTTCCATACAGACACTAAAATTTATAAAGACATGTTTTTAGCAGCTTGATTACTTGTGTGTTAAATAAGCCGGGCTGGGGTATCATTGATCTTTGGATAACATTTTTCATTCCCTTGTGCATTTCTTTTGACAATACCTTTCCATGGATACCAGAATTTATTTACCTTATGACTTACTTTTGACAAACTTTTGACAAACTTTAACCTTGGCCTTGGCCATAACTTTTGAATGGTACGTGATAAGGGTTTCTTATTTTACATTTGTATTTCTTGTAGCATGACTTTGACCTTGACTTTGAAGTATGACCTTCATTACAGTCGTTCTACTGACGAAGATGCCGATGGGGGCATTCGTGTTTCACAAACACGTGCTTTTTGTTTTCATGTAGTTTTATGTATGTTTTTTACCAATATTCGACTGCTTCATTTAAGAAATTAGTCGATTGGTTTAAGATAGAATTAAAGCAAGATTACAATCAATCTTGATTACAACGTTAGTGGAGGATACAACGTGTCCAAAGACGACTCCGATTCATGGTTATTTCCATACCACTTTATTGAACAAGCTTTGTGTATTGACGTATAAGGCAAAGATTAATGAGAGTAATAGCTGGTGTTAGACGGCAAAATCTTGACGATCTTTTAATGAAGTTGCTATAATATAGATAGATGTCTGTATAGGAAATATTGAACGACAGACCTTGGCAAAAATGCGAAGGTTTTACATATACGAGACGAGATTGTTTACATGCACCCTGGAACTTTGGTACGTTCTACACTACATAGTTCTAGGCACTATTTCTCTGTCCCCACCCGGTCTGTTTCCCTAGACTGAATCTCCTTTGTCGTCTCACGTCAGTCTGTCTGTTCGTCCATCTAAATGCATCAGTTTTGAATACTGTCTTTGGCTCTTTGTGCGGACGACACACATGCGTTGTACTGATGATATCATTAATTGTGTCGATAGAGAGTAGGTGCGTGTATGATGACACACGCGGGCCTCTGGTTATCTTTGAACAGTTTCCCATCTTTGTGTGAACTTATCTGTGAGGAAATTTGTTATATAAGCTTATCTATAGACACCGAGAGTTTAAAATGAGCCTTCCTTATGGTACATTAGAGGACGTCACATATTTAATCTCACCGCTCAGAATAGTGGACACCGTCTGTAGTGCTAGAAAAAAGTAAGTAGACGTATACTCAGAATTTGAAAGGGTGTATTGGTATGGAATAGGTTAACCAAGTATGGTTATATGATAATGTAGCCATATTCCTAATTAGTTATTCATAATGTACGAATTTTGAAGTGAAACGAAGACTTGTTATCATGAAATATGCTGTGTTATCTATATAGGTTTATTAGGAATATACCGACATATTTATCGTTAAACTGGCAACAATAAACTGCACAATTAACTAGAATGATCCAGAGTCAGAGTATTATCCAATCACCCTTTTTAGTTTGATCTGTCTGTACAGCCGTATGGTTTCCGTCTGTCTTTGTTCATTGTGTAAGCGTCTGCTGACTGAGTGCGTCTGTCCGTCTTTCAAATAGTCTTCATGTAAAGATTCCCTAAGATTTTTGATAACTATATTCGTAGGTCTGAACATTATGATTGTTGGTCTATTCGGTCGTCCGTCCGTCCGTACATATCTCTGTATATGTATGCGTGTGTTTATCTGTACGTCATTCTGTTCTCCTATCGCATGTGCTAATGTTTGTGCCTCTGTGTTATTTTTCGTTCGTCTGTTATAAGTATGTCTGATTTCTTTTATAGACTAAGCTTAAACTAACAAAATTGATTCGTTACTGAATATTTGAAAACTCAGTACTACTTTGGTCTGAATTACATAATCCTTTATCGAACAACCCAAAATCATTTAACTGAGTAGGTGCACTGCATTCATAGGGGTACAGCTACTGACAGGGATGTTACAATAATTAATGAATGTACACGTCGTGGTATTCCGGTCTGAATGTTTCAGTGATTGGCAGACATAACAGGATATTTACAAGGGGATTTTATCATCTTCCTTCTGACGCAATTAAAAAATGCTACTTCCTTATTACTATACTGGTATTTGAAGTTTATGTAGTGAATTTAAAAGTGAATTGAACACCAGTTAATGATCAGTGATTACCTGTCTCCTAAGATTGATGCCGATTGGTACGTTACACACTTAACTTAATATTACCGTTGTCCTTAATTAAGATAGCAAGTGCCAATCATTGATGACAATTTAATTTTAGAATTCGATTTTGAAAAATGGTAGGCGGACCGGCGCTTGAAAACTTGGAATGACATATTTTACGGAGGATAAAAAAACGGCATTCTGAAGTTCAGTGCTAAAAAGTCACAAGTATTGTGTTAGCCATCATATGTAAAAATCTATTTCAGAGAAGAACATCATATCGAAATATAGACTTTGATATAAGTGTGCCATTTAGTGTTACTTAACGGTAAAATCTTACTATTATCCTATCGTGAAAAAAGCAAAATGTCACTTGAATTATTCATTTTCCCAGCAAGTTAAATAGATGTTGAGACAGGATGGAAAAAATGATGGGGAAAAGGTGTCTTGTTTCATTGGAAATTTTTTAAAAGGCAAAGAAATGTAATTTTCTCTCCCTGCACAAGGCCTATACTCTCCCTAACAACTTAAAGGAATGACTCTATCTGTCGGTCTGTCTGTCTGGTAGTCAAACTTTCACATAAATGGCTCTTACTTACTAGAAACACACTACTATAATCAAACTTGTAACATGAGCAGACTTAACGACCAGTGCGAGTCAGGGCTTAGCACCATAAAACTAGACAAAAATTCCGGCTTAAGTCTAAGAATTTTCTGAAATCAACAAATTCTCAGAAAAAAGTACACCATAGAATACTTGAGACGACTTTTTTGTCTCAAAATTCTTATATTTCTCGAAATTATTTTACAGTTCAAACTAGACTTAAGTCTGATTTTTATTTATGAATTCCAACATGGCCGCCATAGCAACAAAAAAAAAAAAATACGTAGAAACGGAAGATAAAATAGACCTTTCACGTAAACAACCATTACTTGTGTGTTTATCTGCGACGTTTTGACCATATGACGTCATACCGCGCTATGACGTTATATTTTTATTACTGTCAGTCATGACTGACGGTATACGTAATCATTCGTAACCTACTTGCGCGGATAGAATACCTCTTGGCAATATGATTGGTTGACAATTGCATAAAATGCAAATATTCGTCTAGGTTATTCAGAATCTGTGTATAAGATTCTCTCATTAGGTTGGCTTAAGAGTCTTCATGACATGACAAATGAAAGGCATATCGCATTAGTGTATTTTCCTCCGAAATAACTAGCGAAAAGTCTTTGCACCTACACGTCCTGTAACAGATTTTCGGAAATTACCGTCACTTGAATCGGAAAAAACGGAAAAGCCCGGAAATGTGTGATTGATAAATGCATTTTATTTCATTTTTTTCTAACTAGAAATTTACAACATTTCAACTCGGCTAACTGACGGCAAGATTTTTGTAAAAGCTAATACTTGTCTTTCTTCTAAAGTGAGTCAAATCTTAACGTGAAAGCGTCTCTAAAAGGTCTTTAAAAGGGCTCTTCACCCAAGAGAGCCCTCCAGTATTAATAAGCTTTGCTTGCCGTATCCAACAGTAAATTATTTGATAGGTATCGCCTCCCTGGTCAGGGGCGTAGCTAGAGCTTTTTGAAGTGCACGCCAAATATATCAAACATGAGGCGCGTAGCGCCGAGAGGGGGAGGGTGTGGGAGGGGGTCACACCTCCTGCAGGTGGGGGTTCGGGGGGCCTCCCCCGAGAAAATTTTCAAAATTTCAACCCAAATCCTTGCTTTTTAGATGAAATCTTCACAAACTTGAGACGATTTTTTTTCATATGAAATTACTTTCAATATTAAGGAAATGCAAAAATTGAAGTGTATAGGTCCACGTAAGAATCAGGCATGGGTGATGCATTATTTTTTTTTTTTTTACAAAACGTTTTATTTCTGTTTGAGACATATATATATGTGGTACAAGTCAACATATCATGTCAATTCATTTCTCAAGGTAGCGACGATGAAGTGTGATATTCACCTTATTTATAAAGGATTATGAAGGGAAAATGGCGGGAAATTTTCTCTGTACAATTCAACCTAATATGGTGCCCTCATAACTTTTTTCACCATCAAAATATGTAGAAAATTCGTTCGGGAAGGGTTAATCTGAGCGCATTTCGAAAGAGTAAAGTTTTGCAAAAAATGTGAAGGTATTTCATCTGCCTGATTCCTACACGGATATTAGAGCTGCAACGAGTCGGGAACTTCTCGATTTGGTTCGATTTCGATTTTTATGTCTCGATTCGATTTTTTTCGGTTCGAGTTATTTACGCTGTAATTTTCCCAGGATATTTTATTTTTTCCTTTTATTTGAAAATTTAATTGAAAATCTCATCTCAATCAAAAAATAATGTTCAAGTGAAGGTACAGTATGATACTTATTTGTATATGTTTATGTATTACGTGGAAATATGATTCAAAGCAAATGCCCCTCCCCCCTCCCCTCAACAGAACAGCCTTCTGGAGTTCTCTGGATATAAAATCATTACTGTGCACAAAAGATGCATGATAATTAACCAGATCATACAAAGAAGCGCATGCTAGGTAAATAATTTTAAAAAATGAATTTCAATTTGGGGTAGCACTCGTCGAAATGCGGCAAAAGTCGCTGACTCGAATTTCCTCTGATCATGTATTTTCTGTGCGAATTGCTTGGTAAAAAACACTTGGAAGATTCACCTTTTATTCAAAATCACCACCTCAAATCATTCTCATTCAGTGGCGGATCCAGCGCCCCCTTTGCCGGGGGGTCAAGGGGCGAATTTTTGCGATTTTATCTGAAAATGGGCCAAAATATAGGGTTTTTTGGAAAATTTTGGGTCTGTGCCGGGGGGGGGGGGGGCGGACGCCCCCTCCGCACCCCCCTGAATCCGCCACTGTCATTGGGAATCCTGTGATTAGTGAATCTTTATAGTTGAAATTAGAACGTTTTTCTGCATTATTTAGACTAGTCGACTCGAATCGTTTCTGACCACAACGACTCGCGATTCGAGTCGGAGCTAAGAATCGCGATTCTCGGTGCACCGCGATGAATCATTGCAGCTCTAACGGATATGTACTTAAGTTCTGACTTGAATCCATCTTTCAAGGTGAAAATCGTCTCATTGATAGACGTGGAAGAAGTTTAGTTAAATTAAGTCAGATGCACAAACACTGAACACGTCACTTCAAAACCTATCTTATCATTGTGAATTTTTAGAAAAAAAAAAAATATGGAGGTAAGCAGTTGGTGACATTTTTCATTTAATAACGCCTCGAATAGAAAATACTATAAAAATTTGATGCCGCTCACTTCTGACGAAAAAGTTGTCTGATTTCATATGGGTGCTATTCTTTTTAATTATTTTGTCATCTTTGAATCATATTTACTTGAAGGACCACTGATGAGGATTCATTTCAGACACATGAATGTCAAAAAGACTTACCAAAAGGAATTGGTATTTTTGCTAAAAATATGCAATTTTAAAGAAGATGGCGATATTTTTAAGTGTAAAATGTAAAAGTATGGGAGACAATCTAGTGTGCATAGAAAAGCTCTCTCTCTCTCTCTCTCTCTCTCTCTCTCTCTCTCTCTCTCCCTGAAAAATCCATGCATATTTTTTTCTAATTCCGCGATGTGCACGCATGGCTTGCTGGCGTATAGGCAGCTACGCCCCTGCTGGTGTCAGTTGATCGCCATTCGGCCTATTTTCATTTTTGTAAATTTTCTGTAGTAGAAATCGCATAGACGGATCCTTATTCATGCAAATACATGTATGTATTGTCCGTTATCTCTATCAGTCAAATCTTTTAATGTACTTGATAAATGTTTCACTTAATTATATTATTTATCATAAACTCAAAGCATATAGCCTATCTAACGAGCGACGCAAAAGTTAGAATCATAGCAAAATTACCGGATGGAGCTACTTCAATCAAGCAAATCGGATGATTAAAATAAGCCCTGGCCCAGTGAGGTCAGTTTTGCACAATACATGTTTCTTTATCTAAAATGAAAAACCATACATGTAGTTAGAATAATGGTGAGCCAAATATTTTTTACACAGTTATGATGTTAAACATATACAATATACATGTACATGTACGTGGAATTGAACTTTTTTACGTTTGTGCCATCTATTTCAGATCAAATACATGAATTTTTGAAAAAGGGTCATTTACCCACTTGGTCATTTTACTTCAATGATTGGCGAGCGAAGCGAACCGCAAAATTTATAAGGTGAACACAGATTTTTCGGTTTGAATTTATTGTTTAAGAGAATATATGAGGTAAATAGTTAGGCACGGTCCATTTGATATTAAGAATATCTGAAAGTTTACATTTTCATTTGTATGATATCAACTTTTTAGGGGAATCTGACGCATACATTCGCAGTAAAAGCCGTTTGCGCAGCTCTAATTCATTCCACTAGCGTGACCTTCAATGTATTGCGATTTCACAATAGAAGTATATGGAGATTTAATTTCACAAATTCGACAATATTATGGTCGTTACTGCATATTTTCAAATAACATTTTTTATGGCTCCTTTTTTTCTCAATCTAGACCCTTCGAAATAAGTTTTAGGTTTTCAATAAAATAAATTTTAAGGGACACTGTATCTTTAAATTAAAAATGCAATGATTGCTGTGTGATATAAGTCCCCTACAGGCGGCATAAATTTATGACTTGCATCTCTGTTCATCAGTTTATCTTCTGCAACAACAGCCAAGAAAAGTCTGGGAAACTGAATTCACGAAATTTGCTAAGTCCAAGGGCCATAAATCTTGTGAAAATAAGTCAATCTAAATTAAACTCAAATCTGCATCACACAATAATGTATTCACATACAAAAAATCAGCTCATTATCTGCAATAACAGGCATGAAAAAGTCCGGGAAACTAAAAATTTCATGAAATTTGCTAAGTCCAAGGGCCATAACTCTTGTAAAAATAGGCCAATGGAAACCAAAACTGAGATGTATTCATTTACCAAAAATCAGTGCATTATTTGCAATAGAACCAAAGTTAAGTCCGGAAACTGAAATTTTCATAAAATTTGCTAAGTCCAAGGGCCATAACTCTTGTGAAAATTGGGTGAATCTAAAGCAAACTCAAACTTGATCTGTATCCCACTGAGATATATCCACATACCAAAAATGAGTTCAATTTATCCAACAACAGCGGAAAAAAGTCCGGAAAACTTAAATTTTCATAAAATTTGCTAAGTCCAAGGGGCATAACTCTTGTGAAAATTGGGTGAATCTAAAGCAAACTCAAACTTGATCTGTATCCCACTGAGATATATCCACATACCAAAAATGAGTTCAATTTATCCAACAACAGCGGAAAAAAGTCCGGAAAACTTAAATTTTCATAAAATTTGCTAAGTCCAAGGGGCATAACTCTTGTAAGATTAGGTCAATCGAAAGCAAACTCAAACTTGATCTGTATCACATTGAGATATATCCACATATCAAAAATGAGTTCAATATATGCAACAACAGGGGAAAAAAGTCCGGAAAACTGAAATTTTCATAAAATTTGCGAAGTCCAAGGGCCATAACTCTTGTAAAATTAGGTCAATCGAAAGCAAACTCAAACTTGATCTGTATCACATTGAGATATATCCACATACCAAAAATGAGTTCAATATATGCAACAACAGCGAAAAAAAGTCCGGAAAACTGAAAATGGGACAGACGGACAGACAGACAGACGGACGGACAGACAGACTGACTGACCGAGAGGAAACTAAGAGTCCCCTTCGGCGTTGCCGGTAGGAGACTAGTAAGTACGCAAGATCACAACTGCAGCGCGTGCAAGATGTCCATTCTGATTTGCATTAGTCACCTACACCTAAACCATTGTAAAAAAAAAACTTGGGCAACTTTTCTCTCCAATGAAAACAATAAAGAACAATTAAAAAGTGAGTAAAAACATTTGTATAATCTTGGTTTAGAAGTTTTTGGACCTTCCGTTTTGTGATCTAAAGCGTTTTAACGAGAAATAGAATCACATCATAAAAATGTTATGATCGCTGAGCAATATAGACCCCTACGGGCGGCATATATTTATGTCCTGCAACTCTGCCTATGAATTACTCTTCAATTAAACATACCGGTATATGAGTTTAAATTAAACTTACTGTCTGCATAGCTCAGTTCTGAGGTTTTATCTGCTTTATCGATTCAAAAAAGAGGTTAAGCGTGACGAAAGTTGAACTTGCTCTGTAACTATCCAAGACTAAGCTGAGTATCAAATTTCACCTGAATATCTCTATTTGTTGCAGGAAAAAGTCTGGAAAACTGACAAAAACTGAATATTCCAAGTCATAAAGGGGCATAACTCCTCAAAAAATAGGTCAAGTGTGACAAAAGTCGAACTTGCTCTATAACTATCCAAGACCAAGCTGTGTATCAAATTTTATCTGAATATCTTCATCCATTGCAGAAAAAAGTCCGGAAAACTGACAAAAACTGAATTTTCCAAGTCATCAAGGGGCATAACTCCTCGAAAAATAGGTCAAGCATGACGAAAGTCACACTTGCTCTGTAACCATCCAAGACCAAGCTGTGTATCAATTTTCATCTGAATATCTCCATCCGTTACAGAAAAAAGTCTGGAAAACTGACAAAATCTGAATTTTCCAAGTCATCAAGGGGCATAACTCTGCGAAAAATGGGTCAAGCGTGACGAAAGTCAAACTTGCTCTGTAACTATTCAAGACCAAGCTGTGTATCAATTTTCATCTGAATATCTCCATCCGTTGCAGAAAAAAGTCCGGAAAACTGACAAAAACTGAATTTTCCAAGTCATCAAGGGGCATAACTCCTTGAAAAATAGGTCAAGCGTGCCGAAAGTCAAACTTGCTCTGTAACTATCCAGAAGTCCAAGCTGTGTATCAAATTTCATCTGAATATCTCTATCTGTTGCAGAAAAAAGTCTGGAAAACTGATATTCGGACAGACAGACAGACAGACAGACGGACGGACAGACAGACCGAGAGGAAACTAAGAGTCCCCTTCAGCGTTGCCGGTAGGGGACTAAAAAGCGGGAAAAAACATGCATGACGTCGCGTAACAAGTGCGTCTTAAAGATGACGTCGTCATAAGCAACTGCCCTCTCAGCTGAGAAAATTCTATTCTTAAATTTGATCGTGGTGGAAAACTTTCTTAGACTTTAGGCAAATTCTCAGCTGAGAATTTTCTTAAGTCTAACACAGAATTTTGTCAGAGAATTTTTCGATATTTATGGTGCTAAGCCCAGGTCACATTGATGGTCAAGGTCAAGTATTTAGGTAAAACATACGATAATTCACTTGCCAATTCTGATATTATGGTACACGAGATATATGACAGGAATCATTTTTTAGCTCGCTGGGACGAAAAAGTCCGGAGAGCAAATGCCATACCCTCGGCGTCGTCGTCGTTGTCGTCATCCGTAGACAAAACTTTAACCTGGGCTATGTCTCTTGAACTATAAAGGGTAGGGCTTTGATATTTCACATGTAGATACCTTGTGACGAGACCTTTCGTTTGAGACCATGACCTTTGACTTAGTGACCTTGACCTTGGACTTTGACCTACTTTTCAAAAACTTTAACCTGGTTTCTGACAAAAAACCTGTATTTGCGAGCTATGTAATCTTTGATTACCCTATGTTTACGGACAGGCAATCCTGATATTGTGAGATGTGAGATATATCACAGACATTATTTCTTTCAGACTGACTGACACATACAATCCTGATATTGTGAGATTTGTGATATACCTCAGTAATTATTTATATCAGACCAAATCTGACAGTCATGATATTGTGTGATGTGGGATATATAACAGGAATTATTTCTTTCAGACTGAGACTGACAGTCCTGATATTGTGAGATGTTAGATATATTATAGTAATTACTTGTTATAGACTGAGACTGACAGTCTTGATATTGTTAGATGTTATTACAGACTGAAATTGACAGTCCTGATATTGTGAGATGTGACATATATCACAGGATTTTTTAACAGACTGAGACTGACAGTCCTGATATTTTGAGATGTTAGATATATTATAGGAATTTTTTTGTTACAGACTGAGATGGACAGTTCTGATATTATGAGATGTGAGATATATTACAGGCATTATTTGTTACAGACTGAGACTGACTGACACAGACAATCCAGATATTGTGAGATGTTAGATATATCACAGAAATTATTTCATAGACTGAGACTGACAGTCCTGATATTATGAGATGTTAGATATATCACAGGTATTATTTGTTCAGTCTGAGACTGACAGTCCTGATATTGTAAGATAGGTCAAAGCAATCATTTTTTTTTACAAACTGAGACTGACAGTCCTGATATTGTGAGATGAAAGACTGAGACTGACAGTTCTGATATTGTGAGATGTATCACAGACATTATTTTTTTTGCAGACTGAGACTGACAGTCCTGATATTGTGAGATTTTAGATACATCAAAGGAATTTTTTTTTTTACAGACTGAGACTGACAGTCCTGATATTGTGAGGTATGAGATCTGTGAAAGACATTATTTTTTTACAGACTGAGACTAAAGGTCGTTATATTATGAGATGTTAGATATATCACAGGTATTGTTCAGTCTGAGATTGACAGTCCTGATATTGTGAGATATGTCATAGCAATTATGTCTCCCCCCCAACGGGGAGGAGACATATTGGTTTTGCCTTCGTCATCCGTCTGTCTGTCTGTCCGTCTGTCACACATCGTGTCCGGGCTATATCTCCTGAACCGTTTGCCCGATCACTTTCATATTTTAGTATGTTGTTGCTTATGACCCGAAGGTTTCACATCACCTTGACCCAAGGTAATGTGACCAAGGTCAAGGTCACTTAGTGCATTTTTAATGAAATTATGCATACATTCCTGTCCGGGCTATATCTCTTGAACCGTTTGCCGGGTCACTTTCATATTTAAGTATGTTGTTGCTTATGACCCAAAGGTTTCACATCACCTTGACCCAAGGTCATGTGACCAAGGTCACTTAGTGCATTTTTAAAGAAATTATGAATACATTCCTGTCCGGGCTATATCTCTTGAATTGTTTGCCGGATCACTTTCATATTTAAGTATGTTGTTGCTTATGACCCAAAGATTTCACATCACCTTGACCCAAGGTCATGTGACCAAGGTCAAGATCACTTAGTGCATTTTTAAAGAAATTATGAATACATTCCTGTCCGGGCTATATCTCTTGAACCGTTTACCGGATCACTTTCATATTTTAGTATGTTGTTGCTTATGACCCAAAGATTTCACATCACCTTGACCCAAGGTCATGTGACCAAGGTCAAGATCACTTAGTGCATTTTTAAAGAAATTATGAATACATTCCTGTCCGGGCTATATCTCTTGAACCGTTTACCGGATCACTTTCATATTTTAGTATGTTGTTGCTTATGACCCAAAGAATTCACATCACCTTGACCAAAGGTCATGTGACCAAGGTCAAGGTCACTTAGTCAATTTTTAATGAAATTATGCATACATTCCTGTCCGGGGTAGATCTCTTGAACCGTTTGCCGGATCACTTTCATATTTTAGTATGTTGATGCTTATGACCCGAAGGTTTTGCATCACCTTGACCCAAGGTCATGTGACCAAGGTCATGGTCACTTATTGCATGTTTAAAGAAATTATGAATACATTCCTGTCCGAGCTATATCTCTTGAACCGTTTGCCGGATCACTTTCATATTTTGGTATGTTGTTGCTTACGACCCAAAGATTTCACATCACCTTGACCCAAGGTCATGTGACCAAGGTCAAGGTCACTTAGTGCATTTTTAGTAAAATTATGCATACATTCATGTCCAGGCTAGATCTCTTGAACCGTTTGCCGGATCACTTTCATATTTTAGTATGTTGTTGCTTATGACCTGATGGTTTTGCATCACCTTGACCCAAGGTCATGTGACCAAGGTCAAGGTCATTTAGTACAATTTTAATGAAATTGTACATGCATTCCTGTTCGGGCTATATCTCTTGAACCGTTTGCACGATCGCTTTATATTTTAGTATGTTGTTGCTTATGACCCGAAGGTTTCACATCACCTTGACCCAAGGTCATGTGACCAAGGTCACTTAGTGCATTTTTAAAGAAATTATGAATACATTCCTGTCCGGGCTATATCTCTTGAATTGTTTGCCGGATCACTTTCATATTTAAGTATGTTGTTGCTTATGACCCAAAGATTTCACATCACCTTGACCCAAGGTCATGTGACCAAGGTCAAGATCACTTAGTGCATTTTTAAAGAAATTATGAATACATTCCTGTCCGGGCTATATCTCTTGAACCGTTTACCGGATCACTTTCATATTTTAGTATGTTGTTGCTTATGACCCAAAGATTTCACATCACCTTGACCCAAGGTCATGTGACCAAGGTCAAGATCACTTAGTGCATTTTTAAAGAAATTATGAATACATTCCTGTCCGGGCTATATCTCTTGAACCGTTTACCGGATCACTTTCATATTTTAGTATGTTGTTGCTTATGACCCAAAGAATTCACATCACCTTGACCAAAGGTCATGTGACCAAGGTCAAGGTCACTTAGTCAATTTTTAATGAAATTATGCATACATTCCTGTCCGGGGTAGATCTCTTGAACCGTTTGCCGGATCACTTTCATATTTTAGTATGTTGATGCTTATGACCCGAAGGTTTTGCATCACCTTGACCCAAGGTCATGTGACCAAGGTCATGGTCACTTATTGCATGTTTAAAGAAATTATGAATACATTCCTGTCCGAGCTATATCTCTTGAACCGTTTGCCGGATCACTTTCATATTTTGGTATGTTGTTGCTTACGACCCAAAGATTTCACATCACCTTGACCCAAGGTCATGTGACCAAGGTCAAGGTCACTTAGTGCATTTTTAGTAAAATTATGCATACATTCATGTCCAGGCTAGATCTCTTGAACCGTTTGCCGGATCACTTTCATATTTTAGTATGTTGTTGCTTATGACCTGATGGTTTTGCATCACCTTGACCCAAGGTCATGTGACCAAGGTCAAGGTCATTTAGTACAATTTTAATGAAATTGTACATGCATTCCTGTTCGGGCTATATCTCTTGAACCGTTTGCACGATCGCTTTATATTTTAGTATGTTGTTGCTTATGACCCGAAGGTTTCACATCACGTTGACTCAAGATCATGTGACCAAGGTCAAGGTAAATTAGTATACATGTATTTTAAATGAAATTGTATTTGTTATGTGTATTATGTCCAGGCTTAATCTTTTGAACTGTATCATAATAAATCGGATCATTTGATATTTTAGTATGATGTTGCTGATGACCCAAAGGTTTCACACCACCTTGATCCAAGGTCATATTACTAAGGTCAAGGTCAAATATTACATTTTTTAATGAAATTGTAAATACTATTGAGTCTGGACTATATCTGTGGAATCGTATACTGGATCACTCTGATACTTTAGAATGCTGTTGCTCAGGATTGGAAGGTTTCTTAACATCTTGACCCAAGGTCATGTGCCCAAGGTCAAGATCATTTAGTTCTTTATAATGAAATTGTACGTACTAATCTTGTCTTGGCTATATCTGCTAAACCCTTCTTACAATTGTTTTCATATTTTAATACATTGTTTCTCAGGACTAAATGTTTCTTATCACATCGTCCCAAGGTCACATGATTAAGGTCACTTCTTACTTTGGTAATGAAATTGTATATGCTAATCATGTCCAGGCTGAAATTGTTATGCTTATCATGTTTAGGCTTTATTGCGCATGATCCATACAATGTATTTTTCAGATCACCTATATCCAAGGTCATGTGACCAAAGTCAATTTCACTAAATATGAAATTGTATATGCTAATCATGTTTGGGCCTTACCTCAAACAATACAATGAATCACTTTCATGTTTGAGTATGATGTTGCCCATGACTCAAAGGTTTCACATCATCTTGGCCCAAGGTCAAAGTAACTTAGAGGGAGGGGGGAGACATCTGTTTTTTTCTGAAAAAACATTTGATTTAATTATTTTTTTTTACAAACTGAGACTGACAGTCCCGATATTGTGAGATGAAAGACTGAGGCTGACAGTTCTGATATTGTGAGATGTGAGATGTATCACAGACATTATTTTTTTACAGACTGAGACTGACAGTCCTGATATTGTGAAATTTTAGAAACATCAAAGGAATTGTTTTTTTTACAGACTGAGACTGACAGTCCTGATATTGTGAGGTATGAGATCTATCACAGACATTATTTTTTTACAGACTGAGACTGAAAGTCCTTATATTATGAGATGGTTATGAGATATGAGTTATATCACTTGTATTTTTTTTCTTTCAGATTGAGACTGACAGTCCCAATATTTTGAGATAAGAGTTATATCACAGGTATAATTTCTTTCAGACTGAGACTGACAGTCCTGATATTGTGAGATATGAGGTTGTAGGAGTAGAGAGCCAGACACAGAGAGATAAGAAGAAGGCGGGGATGAGTTTATATGGGCTCAGTTCTGGCAGACAGATTCCAGAGGATATCCAGACACCACAGGAGCCTGAGGAAGAATCAGGTCAGTTTCGGCCTAATTAAAACTGTAGGAATAGATCACTTGCTGAAATTTATAAAAGATGACAAAGTGAAGTAAAATATCTGAGGTAGGTGCTTTTTGCACTTTTTTATGCCCCTGGAATCAAATATTCAGAGGCATATAGTTTTTGACCTATTTGTCTGTCTGTCTGTTTGTCCAAAAAACTTTAACATTGGGCATAACTTTTGAGTTGTAAGTGATACGACTTTGATATTTCACATGTGTATTCCTTGTGACAAGACCTTTCCATTGATAACAAAAAATTAATAGCAGCTCTTTGTAAGGACCAAAATAATTTCAATAGCACGTGGAAACAGCATGTCTCCAATTTTGGAGATTTTTGGTGTGGAAGGTGTATATGATGTACTGAGACAAAAATAAACTTCCTTTTTACAAATTAAGTTTTCGTTGCCATGGAAACCATGTTTGAAATTTTACGCATCAGTAAAATACTTGTAACATGGCATTTTCACCAGGCTCATTTTCATGGTAACAGCTATTGCAGTCAACTGAAATTTCCTTAATTTTTCTCTTTTTATCTTTAATAGTATAAATATTACAAAAGAAGTATGTTTCTGCCCGCTATTGTCTTTGTCAATTTGCTCAAAATGTAGGCAAAAACCTGTTTTGAAGAGGTCCTTTTTAAGACCGAAAAAGCTCCTAATTTAACATGATTTTGCTCAAATTTAAGGGCAAATAATCAGAAATGTCAGGCTAACTTGATTTCTACTTCCAATTATCTTTAAAGTTTAATCCTCGATCTTTAAGAAAATGTTAAAATTTGCGTGGGACCTCTTCACAATTTTATTCAAAAGGGTATAAAAATGGTTACCATGGTGACATTCTGTTCAGTGCTATTACACAGAGTTATTTACTGGTAAATTTTCAGCTGTCCGTTATATATTTTTAAGCGTTTTTTATCAGAGCATATAAAAGAGCATTATTGATTCAAAAAATCACCTTTAAAGTTTTCAAGGTCACAGGACCCAATGTCAAGGTCATCTTGAATGCAATTCACAAAATTTGGCAAAATTCTGTGATTTTTCAAAAATATGAGAGGCAGTTACTCATATATCATGCGGTATTGAGTTAAACAAACACATACATAGTGATTTTGGATATATCCCCTATTTATTGACAAAAGTTGAAAAAATCTCTAAATCAATGACATCCTTGAGTTTTAGCTAGTATTTCAAACATACATATAAAAAAATGTGAGATTATCATGATTTTTGTCTGGGGCTTATTTTTATAGAAGAAATAATCTGAACTAAAAATTGTAATGTTTTTCCATCTATCTGCCCAAATTTTAGAAAGAAGTATTTTTGATACAAATATATGACAGTCAAGCCTGAATTTAGTAACATAAAATAACAACAAAAATGCAAATTTTATTGAAACTGGAATCTAAATTTTGAATTGACCTTGAACTTAGAGTCAATGACCTTGAAAAATTTTGGAAGTGTTCAAATAAAGAATAATTTCTTCTGTTGTTCCTACAAAAAGCTTAAGCAATATTAGTTATTTAAACTATGCTAAAAATCAATTTGAAAAGATATAGTCATCATGTGTCAAATGAAAAGTTGCCATGGCAACCATTTTTGACCTCAAAATGTAGGAAAACAAAACAATGTCCCATTTATTTTTTTCCAGTGATAATATTTGTCACATGAAATCTATTTTGTTCTGACAACAGTGATGGTGTTATCAGCCTGACATTTTGTGTTAATTTTGCTTAAAAATGGTAAAAATTGGACAAAAATAGGCCTTGATTTTGACCTTATTTTAAGGCAATTTTTGACTGATTTTGATTTGATAGGATACTGCTAATTGAAAGAAATGTCAAAAATTTGTTATTTTTCCTAAAAATAGAGGTTTTAAAGATTATAAGTTGTTAATACAAATTATCTCTGACAATGGTTTCCATGGCAACATAATAACCAAAGAAGATTTATTTGATCACCTTTTTAGTGCTATAAATAGACAGACCTCGTTTCCATGGCAACCGGAATATTTATTTTCAAAAAATTGTTATTTTTGTATTGAGGGCATTATATATACCATTTATAGAGAAAATCATGAAAATCCATGAAAGGCAGTTTCCAAAATATTTTGGTCCTTACAGAGAATTGATATTTAAAATAGCAATTCTCTGTAAGGACCAAAATAATTTCAATAGCACGTGGAAATAGCATGTCTCCAATTTTGGAGATTTTTGGTATGGAAGGTGTATATGATGTACTGAGACAAAAATAAACTTCCTTTTTACAAATTAAGTTTTCGTTGCCATGGAAACCATATTTGAAATTTTGCGCATCAGTAGAATACTTGTAACATGTCATTTTCACAAGGTTCGTTTCCATGGTAACAGCTATCATAGTCAACTGAAATTTCCTTAAATTTTCTCTTTATATCTTTCATTATATAAATACTACACAAGAAGTATGCTTCCGCCCGCTATTCTTTTTGTCAGTATGCTCAAAATGTAGGCAAAAACCTGCTTTGAAGAGGCCCTTTTTAAGACCGAAAAAGCTCCTAATTTAACATGATTTTGCTCAATTTTAAGGGCAAATAATCTGAAATGTCAGGCTAACTTGATTTCTACTGCCAATAATATTTTAAGTTTAATCCTCGATCTTTAAGAAAATGTTAAAATTTGAGTGGGACCTCTTTACAATTTTATTCAAAAGGGTATAAAAAATGGTTACCATGGTGACATTCTGTTCAGTGCTATTACACATAGAGTAATTTACTGGTAAATTATTAGCTGTCCGTTAAATATTTTTAAGCAATTTTTTATCAGTGCATATAAAAGAGCATTATTGATTAAAAAAATCACCTTAAAAGTTTTCAAGGTCACAGGACCCAATGTCAAGGTCATCTTGAATGCAATTCACAAAATTTGGCAAAATTTTGTGATTTTTCAAAAATATAAGAGATAGTTACTCATATATCATGTGGTATTGGGTAAAACAAACACATACATAGTGATTTTGGGTATATTCCCTAATTTTTGACCAAAGTTGCAAAAATCTCAAAATCAGTGACATCCTTGATTTGTAGCTAATATTTCATGCATACATATAAAAAAATGTGAGATTATCATGATTTTTGTCAGGGGCTTATTTTTTAGGAGAAATGTTCTGAACTAAAAATTGTAATCTTTTTCCACCTATCGGTCCTAATTTTAGAAAGAAGTATTTTGGATACAAATATTTGACAGTCAAGCCTAAAATTAGTAACAATAAATAACAACAAAAATGCAAATTTTATTAAAATTGGCACCTTTATTTTGAATTGACCTTGAACTTAGAGTCAATGACCTTGAAAAATTTTGGAAGTGCTCAAATAAAGAATAAATTCTTCTGTTGTCCCTACATAAAGCTTAAGCAATATAAGTTATTTAAACCATGATAACAATCAATTTGAAAAGATATAGTCATCACGTGTCAAATGAAAAGTTGCCATGGCAACCATTTTTGACCTCAAAATGTAGGAAAACAAAAGGAGGTCCCACTAATTTTTTTCAGTGATTATATTTGTCACATGAAATCTATTTTGTTCTGACAACAGTGATGGTAATATCAGCCTGACATTTTGTGTTATTTTTGCCTTAAAATGGTAAAAATTGGACAAAAATTGGCCTTAATTTTGACCTTATTTCATGGCAATTTTTAACTGATTTTGATTTGATAGGATTCGGCTAATTGAAAGAAATTACAAAAAATGGTTAATTTTCTAAAATTAGAGGTTTTAAAGATTATAAGTTCTTAATACCAATTAACTATTACAATGGTTTCCATGGCAACATAATAACGAAAGATTACTTATTTGACCATTTTTGTAGTGCTATAAATAGACAGACCTCGTTTCCATGGCAACCGGAATATTTATTTTCAAAAAATTGTTATTTTTGTATTCAGGGCATTATATATACCAATTATAGAGAAAATCATAAAAATCCATGACATGCTGTTTCCAAAATATTTTGGTCCTTACAGAGAATTGATATTAAAACCCAGTGACCCCGACTTTGACCTTTCACATACTTAATAGAAAATGGTGTTTATACTAACAAAGATGCCACTGGGGGAATTCGTGTTTGACAAACATAGGCTTTATTCATTGTTATTTCACAGTGGAATCGCACAATGAAAAACATTGCAAAAAGGTGTCCATTTGACTAATTTAAGCTCAAGATCAGAAAATAGTCTATTATTTGTTGAAGAAAAAAGTTCTTGTTGGATTGTTGTAGTGGTAGGTGTTCCTGATTGAAATATATCCCATTTTTTTTGATAAGTGCAAATTCATCTCTTTGTAAATTTCCCCCACTTTTTCTATACCCATTTTCAGGCTGTATAGTAAATTTAATAGAATATATCATCAGATGTGATCAGGGATGGGGAAATTCAACCCAAGTGTCCAGAATTTGCTTGTACCATGACAAGGCTTGCCAAGTCATGGACAAAAGCAAATTAAGGATACAGGGGTAGGATTCCCATGTCCCTGATCACATCTGGTGATTGATTATTTTTCTCCCACTGTCTAAAAGCGCTTAAAATTGAGATTGTATGTATTTTCTTTCAAATTTTTATTGGCTAACGCAGCAATTATGTATGACGTCACAATTAAGGCTTCACATGAAAATGTTTTCTTACCCCATAGTGGTAAGACAAGGATATCTTTTCCTAGCATTTCCATGGATATCCCAGTTCACAGTGGGAGGGAAAGTCATTCTCACAGTCTCTGAATTTGGTCCAAGTCAGATCATGCTTCAGTTCTCAGAGTTTAGTCTTCTGTTTTGTATTGATAAATCCTTAACAAAGGGCTTTACTTGCTGTAAATACTTTTTACGTAACTCTAAAGATTCTTATCTTGCTCTGAGAATTTTCATTTGAAAAATATTTCCCATTGTGCTAGTACAGAAGCTTTATTATTGATGAGAAAGAAATTCAACGTTGTTATTAATTTCTGATTGAAAATAGATGGTGATGAACCTTTGTTAAGTGGGTCAGGGGTCGTATCCAAGGAGATCACAGATGAGAACCTTTTGGAGGCATGGAGAGATGTGATGATCAAATGGCACCAGAATCTGTCCCAGAGACCCAAGCAGGTCACACAGCTCGCAAGGAAGGGTATCCCAGAAGCTCTCAGAGGTGAAGTCTGGCAACTGCTGGCAGGTTGTCATGACAATCAGGAATTGATGGAAACTTACAGGGTACTCATAACAAAGGTTTGTTTTATATTCAATATAATTCATTCATTTGTCACCTCAACCTAATTAGATGTGTATTGTTTTGAAGTTACATGAACAAATATAATGTTGATAAGTAAAAATTTCTTGTAATAAACACAGAAGTTAAGTCAATTATAGTCTGTCACATTTCTAAATATTTGAATGATTATTTATTTGAATTACTCGATACTGTTGATTTGATAGTAATTTTTGGAAAGTAATGTTGACTGAAGGAGTCTTTTTGACTTGACCAATTTTTCAGGAATCTCCTAATGAAGGTACAATTCAGAGAGATATAAATAGAACATTCCCTGCACACGATTTCTTCAAGGAGTCCGGAGGACTTGGTCAGGACTCATTGTACAGAATAAGTAAGGTACGTATGTGCACTAGGTCAGGGCATTGTGTACAGGAACAGTACAGAATGATAACAAGCTGATAGGCATTTTGTGGATTTACAGGAACAGTACAGAATGATCACAACCTGATAGGCATTTGGAACAGTACAGAATGATAACAACCTGATAGGCATTTTCTGGATGTATAGGAACAGTACAGAATGATAACAGAATGATAACAACCTGATAGGCATTGTGGCATAGTACTGAAACTAAAAAAGTCAAAACCAAATAGTGTGTGTCTTGATGTCATTATATGGCAACTGTTCTTATTTTGCCATCTGATTTAAATTATCTTGAAAAGCTTTACACATAAGAATTCTGTGATACTTGATACAAAGAATTAGCATCATCAAGACCTCACTTTCCAGTGCTTGTCCTTCATTTAAATTATATTGTCAATATTGAGCTATTGTCTGATATTTCCCGTTCCTCCTCCCCAAGTAAAGAAATAAAATTCTGGATTATGAGCTAGGAAAATAAGCATCATTCTAACGATGCAGTATTTATTTCAGGCTTATTCAGTGTATGACCAGGAGATAGGATATGTACAAGGGTTGTCTTTCCTTGCTGCGGCTTTACTCTTACATGTAAGTCACGGCTATTACTTTTATGTTCATTCCCATCATCAGCACTAGTGTGCCGCTTACAGTGTATTTATAATATGATGTAGATATTGCGTTACATGAAGTATATTTTTTAAAAAAAGAAGATCGGTAAAGTAAAATAATGATGAACTTTGAAGTTTAATTTCAAGCATATTTTTTCTTGATCTGTATATATGGCATTTATGTCCAAAAGATTATTGGAGATAGACATTTTTAAAAGAAGTAGAGTCATATTAATGAAAACTGTAATATATTGTAGATGCCAGAAGAGCAGGCTTTTATGGTGTTAGTAAAGATGTGTTTTGACTATGGTTTGAGGGACTTGTTCAAGTCAGGATTCGAGGAGCTTCATCTTAAATTCTATCAGCTGGAGAGACTGCTACAAGTACAGTGATATTAATTTACAAATCTTTATCTAGAGAGATTTATAAGCTATCAATGTTAATGTACAGTTAGAGCTTTGGTAGAAACAGAAATTGTCACAGAGAAGGAGACTTAGTATTTCAATTGCTTTTGAAAAGTCAGAAGAGCTAATGCCATCTCGTCATTGTTGTCATCTGTAGACAAAACTTTAACCTGGGTTATATCTCTTTAACTATAAGGGGTAGAGCACTGATATTTTATTTGCGGAAACCTTGTGACTAGACCTTTCATTTGAGACTATGATCTTTGACCTAGTGACCTTAGCCTTGGACTTTGACATACTTTTTAAAAACTCGAATTTGAATTTGGATGCTATCTCTTAAACTACAAGTGGTATGTCTATGGTATTTCATATGTAGATTCTTTGTGATGGGACCTTTGATTTGAGCCCATGACCTGATCTAATGAACATGACCTTTGACCTAAAAACCTTCTTTACCTTGGACTTTGACCTACTTTTCAAAAATTTTAACCTGGGCTATATCTCTTCAACTATGAAGGTAGGGCTTTGATATTTCATATGTAAAATCCTTGTATCAAGACCTTTCATTTGAGACAATGAGCTTTGATCTAATGACCATGACCTTTGACCATGTGACCTTGACCTTTTACATACTTTTTAAAAACATTAACCTGGGCTGTATCTCTTAAACTCTAAGAGGTAGGCCTATATCTCTTCAACTGAAAGGGAAAGGGCTTTGATATTTGTGCATAGATTCATTATTACAAAGACTTTTCATTTGAGACCTTGATCTTTGACCCAGTGACCTTGACTTTTATGCTTTTCAGTAACTCATACCTTGATTGTATCTTTAGTTCTTAAAGGGATTACATGTATATAGACTCCTCAATACAATATTTCTTGGATATTGGAATTTATGTGATTTTTAGCTCACCTGAGCCAAAGGCTCTAGTGAGCTATTGTCATAGCGATCAAGTCCGGCGTCCGTCGTCCGGCGTCTGTCGTCTGTCGTCTGTCGTGTGTCGTGTGTCTGTCGTAAACTTTTCACATTTTCGACTTCTTCTCAAGAATGGCTAAAGGGATTTTGATGAAACTTGGTAGGTATAAAGTACTAATGATCCCCTACAAGTGTTGTTGTTTTTCGTCCGGATCCCTCAACAGGTGGCGCCACCACAGGCAAAAGTAGGTCACGGGGGGTACCCTCCTTTGACAAACTTCTTCTTCAGAACGGAAGCACGTATCGACAAACCGAAAGCATCAGGATGCTCTACAGAGATGTCTTAAGAAGTGTTGTTATTTTTGGTTCCACTCCGAAGTCAAATTTTTGACGCTTTTTTTGACGTCTCTTCGGACTTAGTCAGAAATGCAAATTTTTGCACTATTTCTTTAAATAACTCAAAAAGTGTATGATTTTACACACTCATTTACTGCACATTTATCATATCTAACTTACTTAATGCTTTGATATGTATTTTTTGCTTAAATTTTATTTTCTTGATTTTTTATGAATTTTTTTCTTATGTAAAAAGGAAGGGCGGGGGGGTTGATTTTCATACATTTTCTGCTTCTTTTCTATAACCACTCTTCAGATTGTCATGACATGTTGTAGGTATGAGGTACTCATGCATGGTACCCTTCAAGTGAAAGAATTTTGTCAAGATATCCACTTTTGGATTTTAAGGAATATTTTTTAAGATTGTACATAGGTATAATGTATGTTTTCCATGCCCAATGGGGAGTGGCTCCAAACCCCAGCGGGACCCCAACAAATTTGTATCTATGGTAAACAAAGTCGCCATATATCTTGTGTTACAGATTTGATTGGTTCCTCCACGCCCATTTATAGTCACGTAGTCACGGTGGGTAATCTCACAACGCACAACACTAGGTTTATATAAAATTTCGTGTATTACAAATTATTTTTCACAAAAAGGGGAATGTGATACAGTGTAAGGATGCCTTAGATACGAGTTTGATTGAAAGTAAGAGAGGTAATATCTTTTATAAAGCCGAAAAAAACTATCGGCATGATTGGTGTAGATGGAAGCGAAAGTAGAACGCTGATCGTGTTTGTGCGTTATAAAAAGCTGATATCCACCTTATTTTGGATGCAACTCATAGTTGGGGCGTTATTACACTGCATCACATTTCCCTTTTTGTAACAAATTATCTATTTTGCGAAAAAAATATAGAAAAATAAATTGTTCTGCGTTGCGAGATTACCCACCGTGTTAGTACTGTACACGTGATACATTTCAGGAGATTAATAGAATCTATCATGCAAACGAAATAGTGCTGGTATTTGAATAGATTTTTATTTAATGTGCATATACTGGGAACACTTTCATACTTGTTATCATTCATGTACTTGGAACACTCATTTATAAACTTAGCTCGAATTTCCTTTGTCTTAGACTCTCTTAGATGAAGTATAATGAACGATTTCTTGAAGAAACATCTAATGAGTAAATTCTCTTCCTGAGGATTTAGAGAATGTATAGGACATTTGATATATCTGAAATTCTTGAAAAAAAATAATTCAGTTCAGAGTTCTTGAAATATTTCGATGAAATGTTGGACCACAGGAAGCTGTTGTTTTAAAAGAGAAAAGAAATTATTATTCACAACCTCAAGCCACTGTGTTCGATATCTTCAATGTATAACATTTCTAAAGATGAACACAGAGGCTTAAGGTTGTGAATAATAAAAAATTTCTCTCATAAAACGACAGGTTCCTGTGGTCAGACATTTGAGAATTTTTATCTATCCAAATAATAGATACAACATGAGTTTTTATCGGACCAAATAATTTTTTATCAGCAAATCCGATGCAGCTGATACTTTTCATGAACTCTGTCAGCTAATAATTAGTCCGTGTAACAGTCCTATCACTAAGCGAAACATAGCTAACAGTAAATAACGATTTCGTATGTCTGCTAGTTGTACATGTAGCTTTACAATATCGTGGGCCTATTAATTTGTTTCCCTAAAAGCAGCATACACCAGAATATTAAGTTTATTTCATTGTTTTATTCTTTTTGTCTGTTTTTTCATCACCTTAATGTGGAATTTTACAAAATGATTTTTTTGATAGTTGAATAATTGAACTATACACTAGCTGGACATATGACTTTGGATCACATTATCCGTCTTTTCAAATCAGTAAAAAAAGATAATGTTTTGAAATGTGACTATTTCTTCTTGTTTGTACTTTTAAAGGCTGTAAAAAAAGATCTTGTCTGCATCCGGCAAAAATCTTTTTAGGAAGAATGTGGGCTCAAATCGTGATACTGGCACTATCAATTTTACGTCTTATTCAATGTCAGTATGTCAATTAGAGCATGCATGGGTATCAGGTGAGCGTTGTGCCCTCCTGGGGCTCTTGTTGACTAAAACTTTCTATGACAAACTGTATCATCTTTGATTACCCTATGTTTACTTAGTTGTACAATAAGGGTCAAACAACAGAGATATTCATAGATATGACATTTCTCATTTTGTTAGGCAAATTAAAGGTTAGAATAGTAGTCACAAATGTAAGGACCTCGATTATTTACAGGACAATGTGAGTGATTTATTTGAGCATTTTATGGAGATGAATTTAGAGACCCATATGTACGCCTCCCAGTGGTTTCTGACATTGTTCACTGCCAAGTTCCCACTCCTTACAGTGTTCCATATACTAGATCTATTCCTGAGTGAGGTGAGTATAATCATTATGTCAATAGATATCATTATGATGTACATATATGAACAGTCAGTCGATACAAATAAATTTAAAAACTCTTTTCCTAAAATTGTGAAGTCTGTCTGTATGTTCGTTTAGCACTTTTGTGTAGCAAGTGTGATAAGAAAGATATATATGCTTGTTTATAAACCATACCCCCATCTTTCTGAACATTATGAGTTACCTACCTTCATGAAAGTTTTATCATTACAGGGGAAAAACATCATCTTCAATGTGGCAATAGCTCTGCTTAAGGTGAGTTCTGTATATAAACCTGTATTTGATCAATTTTAGATTCAATTCTGTAACAAATTCTTGTGAATTGTTTTTTTTTAGTATACAAATTTCAATTCTTTTCAAAACCTGTGAAAATTCATTGCAGTTGTCTCGTAAGGATTTGCTAGCTTTGGACTTTGAGGGAATCCTAAAGTATTTCAGAGTGCACATGCCAAAACGATACAGACAGGAGGAGTCTACTATAGAACTAATACAGACTGCCGTGAGTGCCAAGGTACGGAACAGATGTAACTTCTATTCATTCTTCTACTCTATAACTTTGTTGACTGATAGATGTCATGTTTCATGAAGTTGATTACAATTTTTCTTTGAAAGCTTAATGTAAAACATTATTCTGAAAGTAGGATTTTTATGATTTGAAAAACTCAAATAATTACTATTGTATTGTCCATGATCACAGGTATCGTCTAAAAAACTGAAGAAGTATGAGAAGGAATACATTGCCATGAAGGAACAGGAGGTTCAGGAGGATCCTATAGAGAAATATGAGGTAGGAAATGCCAAACACAAAAATATGAAATGGCAAACACAAAAATATGAGGTAGGAAATGCCAAACACAGAAATATGAAATGCCAAACACAAAAATATGAAATGCTAAACACAAAAATATTAGGTAGGAAATGCCAAACACAGAAATATGAGGTACGAAATGACAAACACAGAAAACATGAGGTAGGAAATGCCAAACACAGAAACAAAATGTAGGAAATGCCAAACACAGAAATATGAGGTAGGAAATGCCAAACACAGAAATATGAGGTAGGAAATGACAAACACAAAAATATGAGGTAGGAAATTACAAACACAGAAATATGAGGTAGGAAATGACAAACACAGAAATATGAGGTAGGAAATGCCAAACACAGAAACAAAAGGTAGGAAATGCCAAACACAGAAATATGAGGTAGGAAATGACGAACACAGAAATATGAGGTAGGAAATGACAAACACAGAAAACATGAGGTAGGAAATGACAAACACAGAAAACATGAGGTAGGAAATGACAAACACAGAAATATGAGGTAGGAAATGACAAACACAAAAATATGAGATAGGAAATGCCAAACACAGAAAACATGAGGTAGGAAATGACAAACACAGAAACAAAAGGTAGGAAATGCCAAACACAGAAACAAAAGGCAGGAAATGCCAAACACAGAAACAAAAGGTAGGAAATGCCAAACACAGAAATATGAGGTAGGAAATGACAAACACAGAAATATGAGGTAGGAAATGACAAACACAGAAATATGAGGTAGGAAATGACAAACACAGAAAACATGAGGTAGGAAATGACAAACACAGAAAACATGAGGTAGGAAATGACAAACATAGAAAACATGAGGTAGGAAATGACACACACAAATATGAGATAGGAAATGCCAAACACAGAAATATGAGGTAGGAAATGCCAAACACAGAAACAAAAGGTAGGAAATGACAAACACAGAAATATGAGGTAGGAAATGACAAACACAGAAAACATGAGGCAGGAAATGACAAACACAGAAATATGAGGTAGGAAATGACAAACACAAAAATATGAGATAGGAAATGCCAAACACAGAAAACATGAGGTAGGAAATGCGAAACACAGAAACAAGTGTAGGAAATGCCAAACACAGAAATATGAGGTAGGAAATGACAAACACAGAAATATGAGGTAGGAAATGACATACACAAAAATATGAGATAGGAAATGCCAAACACAGAAAACATGAGGTAGGAAATGCGAAACACAGAAACAAGTGTAGGAAATGCCAAACACAGAAATATGAGGTAGGAAATGACAAACACAGAAATATGAGGTAGGAAATGACATACACAAAAATATGAGATAGGAAATGCCAAACACAGAAAACATGAGGTAGGAAATGACAAACACATAAATATGAGGTAGGAAATGACAAACACAGAAAACATGAGGTAGGAAATGCCAAACACAGAAACAAAAGGTAGGAAATGCCAAACACAGAAACAAAAGGTAGGAAATGCCAAACACAGAAATATGAGGAAGGAAATGCCAAACACAAAAATATGAGGTAGAAATGCCAAACATAGAAATATGAGGTAGGAAATGACAAACAGAGATATGAGGTAGGAAATGACAAACACAGAAATCAGTAAGTTATATAGGACTCTCGTCTTTACAGTTATGATCATGATTAAATATAAACATAGTCTTCTATATCTTTTAGGCCATGCAAAAAAAAATTTCTGGTTCTCAGATAATTGATCTAAAAAATATGGGTAGGTAGGTAGGGTTTTTATTTTTTGTTTTTATTTTCCGAAAACTACTTAAGCACAATTTTTTATTCAGATATTATAGAGACTGTGATCTATAGTGACTATATTTGTTGTAAATGTTCACCATACTCAACTCTTCTCATTTTTACAGTGCCAAGAATGCTTCAGTCCAGTCTGCAATTTTAAAATTCACCTTCAAGTTGACAATCACTCGTTCCTCCCCCCCCCCCCCCCGTCGCCATTTTGCATCTTGTGTACAATAACAAAGTACAGTACCGTAATCGTCCGAAAAAAAGTCCGCAAGAGTAGATATCACGCAGGCAAAAAATTGCGCTGAAAATCGTGGAAAAAATTCTAATCTAGTAAATAATACGCATTAAAAAAATCGAAATTTCGCCGATGTTTTCTCCCAAGTTAAAAATATCAAAGAAACGGCCCGCTCGGTAATTATTATTGTAATGACTTGAATTAGTTACCGATGACAAAATAATCCATAGTACGATTGAAAGATTTAGGATTGACAGCCGTATTATGTATCAATTAACTGAACTGACCATTGAAATTTACCGTTAGAATAAACCTATTCGAGAAGATTTTACTTCCCCCTTCACCTGTCAAAAGTGACAGATCAATTTCATGCTTGACCGCAACGCTACCGGTGAAGGCTATTTGTCTCCGTTCAACACCCCTCGGGGTAGACAGGTGTTTACACATATACAGGTATTTAACGTACATGCGCTTGTACGATCTGACCTTAGATGACCAGGTACCGTAAATACTTGGACAAATGTTATTGTAACGTGATTTTTTACTTACGCACGGACTGGTAGCGTGAATTAAAGTCAAATATACTTACAAAATTGATCTATTGACGAATTATCTGTTCAGAAAATTAATAGAAAATTATATTTATCAGCATGAGAAATCTGGCGGGCGGCGGCTATTTTTTTCCCTTCCTACGATAAAAACGTCTCGTCGGGAGGAATTTTGAGCGCGCAGCGGTGTCTGAGAACCAGGATTTTTTTTTTATATGGCCTTAATGTCATTTGGTTGTTTTGATTTTTCATTTAGAAAAAAAGTGTTATACAAATGAATAAAAAGGCAAAAGTATATCAGATTACTATGAATGCAGTGTATTGTAAATGTTAAGATCTAATATAACCCTTGCATTAAATGAATATTGACATTGTCAATTCTTCAAAGTAGCTGAATGAAATAACAAAACATTTTAGCAAAATATTTTAAGATTTCTTTTCAATTATTACAGCAAACATACTTATCAAATATCAATTTGATACAGAAAAATAAAGGTATTTTCAAAAAGCTCATGTTTATAAATACATGTACATTCTGAATACAGAGAGAAAATCAGCGACTGTTAGAGGCCAACATGAGACTTGAACAGGAGAATGATGACCTGGCACACGAACTGGTGGAGAGTAAACTGTCGTTACGCAGTGAAATAGATACGGTAAATATCTTGTATGATATGACTGAAAGACTTCAATCGTCCTCTAGACATTGAATTTTCAGTTTTAAATGGTATAATGATTATAATACTTCTTCATTCAATAGATTTTATAGTCTATTATCCATGTTGTTGTGACCTTTATGAATTAAGATGTATATGTTATTACTTCACCATACCTGTCAACTCTCCCTCTTTTGGAGGGAGACTCTCTCTTTTTGACCTCATCTCCCTCCTTGTTGGCATTCCTTCCTTGGGTGAGAAAAAAATCTCCCTCTTTTTGGCCCATTCACCCTCTTTCTTCCTCTTTTGGTATATAAAGAAGAATAAGTCCAGATAGCGACATTCGGAGTATTTCACGAGAAATTGCATGACAAAATGCAAGAAAAGCTGTATAGAATTGATTAAACTATTGATACATGTTTCATTGTTATAAATGCTTCTGCATTGAAATGTCAGCACAATGAAATTATTTGAAAATTGGTTTTGCGCTAAATGTCTTGATTTAGTAAAAATGTAGCAAAATGGGTTCATACGCAATCTCCCTCTTTTTCAAGTGCCAAGGTGGAAGATCTCCCTCTTTTTAAGATTTCAAAGTTGACTGGTATGCTGCACAATGAAAATACAAATGTACATTTACATGTGCTACCAAATTTGTGATTTCTGGTGTCGGGCTGTCTAACTGTACTAACACATTCACATAATGGTCACCAAAGGGCTGCTCTGACCATGCTAAATACCTGCTTGACCAGGCACTGCATAAAGAGGTTGTGTTTCTTTGAATATGATAATTATAAATAATAATACACTGAATGGACAAAGAAGGACTTACTTTTCTGTACAAATTCAGCTCCAGGATAGTAATACAGAGTTATCCCAAGATCTGAGTGTAACAAAGAAATTACTCACAGAAACACAGGAGGAAAAACAAAGACTTGAACATGAGTCACATCAGGTAAATAGTTCACTCATTTATTGTTCTGCAATAATTCTGTTTGTAGCACAACTGAGTATTTCTTTAATTTTTAGCTGTATTTTCTCATGTAAAGGAAAACACGTTTCCAAGTCTGCCGGCAAAGATAAATGACCGATAAAAATACACAGTGACAATTGAAAGAAAATCTACCCGTAATGGGAAGGACAAGAAAATCTCTTGCTTGTGTCAAAGACTTACTCTCACTATCAGGGTTGCTAGGTCTTGGATTGTATATCTTTCAATCTTTGATGAAATTTCTCTGTTCCTCATGTAAGATGGTGCTAAATTTTATTAACCTGATAAAAATAATGGCCTAAGGTATGCCCATGGGTGAATCTATTTTTGTGTCACTTGTGAAGCATAGCGACACTTAGGGATCACTTTGTCCCTTGCCCGTCCATCTGTCCATCTGTCTGTCACACTTTGGGTGTCACACCCCATAACGTTTGATTGGTAAGTGGTAGGGCTTTGATATTTTACATGTGTATTCCTTGTGACAAGGCCTTTCTACACATACCATAATTTTTTACCTAGTGACCTTGACCTAGATATTTGACCTACTTTTCTAAAAATTTAGATTGGTTATATCTTTTGATTGGCTAGTGATAGGGCAGTGATTCAGACTGTTTTCAGAAGCTATAGGACACATGGCCTAGAGCATAAAAAAATTATAGGCCATTTTGTCCTAAACATGGAAAAAGTATAGGCCGTCGCTTGCTAGGGGGTCCGAATATTTTTTTCAAATTTAAAGCAAAATGGTGCAATCTGAGCCAATCTGGAGATGAAAATTGAAGTCTACAAACTTGAAAATAATGGCCTGGGTGTGTAACTGAGGCTTCTTATTGTTTTCCTGTAGAAGTGGGACTATCAGTGCTGTTTGATGGTCGTTAGACTTGATGTGGTCTATTACCTTGTGTAAAGGTATTGTTTCTATTTGCATCAAGGCATATTTTACAGAGCATGGCGTCCGCAGTTTCACCATACCGTAATCAAGGGTATAGGGTTACCCATTTTTGCTGGAATTTACTATAAACAGTAGGTTCAGGTTGTTCAGCCTGAACTTCGGGGGTGTCAGGAGTGCTGCTTGGGGGACCGCCGCAAGGGGGGCCGCCGCTTGGAGATTCTTTGATCAAATTAAATAAAGTTTGCTGGCCCTCGCCCAGAAGCAGCTTTTATTTGACTCAGTTATTTACACGCTTTAACAAGCATTCGCCGTGTCATTATTACATAAAGCGCTTGTACGACGGACTCTTTTTTATCATCCAATGAAAACTGTTGTTACATGTATATCGAGTTACAGAGTCAACTCGACCTTAAATCGTGTCCGCTCATGGGAAAATATTATCGGCCAATATGTCAGACGAACGTGAAAGGAATAGGCCATTTCGGCAGATGTAGGACACATTAATCGGCCATTCAGAGTTTTTATCGGCAAATGGCCGATGGCCGACGCCAATCTGAATCTCTGTAGGGCTTTGATATTTCGCAATTGTTTTTGTTGTGACAAGACCTTTCTACACATACCGTAATTTTTTACCTAGTGTCCTTGACCTAGATATTTGACCTTCTTTTCTAAAGAATATAGATTGGCTATATCTTTCGATTGGTTAGTAATAGGGCTTTGATATTTCCCATGTTTATTCCTTGTGACAAGACCTTTCTACACATACCATAATTTTTGACCTACTGACCTTGACCTAGATATTTGACCTACTTTTCAAAAGAATGCATATTGGCTTAATCTTTTGATCGGTAAGTGATACAGCTTCAATATTTTCACTTGTATTTTGTTTGATGATTCCTTTCTTTTGTTACCAGAAAATTTTACCTAGTGACCTTGACCTAGATGATTTACCTTCCTTTCTGAAAATTGTAGAATGACCATATCTTTTTATTGCTAAGTAAGAGGTTTAATATTTCACATGTGCATTTCATTTGAGAAGACTTTCCTAATTTTGAACCAAGTAACCTTGACCTACATATTTGATCCACTTTTGAAAAATAAGCCGCTTCCCAGGCGACACAAGCATTCCTTGGATTGCTATTTTCAAGAACTAAACTATACATTTGTATCTTTACTATTTGTGTAAATGATCTACTTTTCAAGTAATCTTGGCTGTACATGGTTTCGTTTAGTTACCTGATATAGACCAGAAGTAATTTTTTCTTTAGGTTAAAGAGATGTGTAGGAAGGAGTTGGAAAGATTGGAATCAGAAAATAATCGGAATACTGTCATTGTGGCTGATTACAAGCAGGCAAGTTTACATACAGTACCTATTTTAGGAAGTTAAGTCCACAGGTTTCATCTTTCAATCGTATCTAAAACTTTCGTAGATTCAAATTTTAGAAAACAGACTCAAAGTCAGGCAACATTTTTCAGTATTTACAAACAGCATCACAGCTTTCTCATTGTGAATTATCTGAATTTCAGATTTGTTCCCAGTTGAGTGAGAGATTAGAGAAACAGTCCACAGCTAACAAAGAAGAGGTGTCCAGAATCAGGGTCAGTAACACTCGCAGAATTGTTATAATCTTTTATAATAAATGTTTAAAGACGTTTCTGTGGTGATGCCAAGGAGTTATACACTACCCACCATAAATAAGTATCCAGGTAGTATAAACATTAGAAATTTCATGAAAAGCTCATCCCATTATTTTCTCTACTGAGCTTTTAAATGCATGAAATCTTGCAATATTTTATTTGCATCATTTATCTTAATACAAAAATGGAAATTTTTTAAGAATATTTTTAGAATTTTTTCATGTGAAAACTCGACATTTTTTTGAGAAAATTACAAAAATTGATAAAACAAAGATTTTCCCGAAAAATTTACTTGAACTGATAGCAGAATGGTTAATCTTTAGATTTTCAAAGCAATGAAACAAAAATCTTCACTTTTTTGAAAACAAGAGAAATGTATAAGGTGGGTACTTATTAATGTTGGGTAGAGTCTATTTGAATTTAGCTTTACTATCGTCTAATGCTCGTGATAAATATTAATATGGCTTTCCTTTCTTATCTATTACTTAAGGTGATTTTATGAAGTAAATCATAAGAAAAAATGCCATCTTATCGACAAAGCAAGTTTTCAAAGTTACCAATCAGTGCTGTTTGCAGCACTTTTCCCATGGATACTGATTTCTTATGTGATATTTCAGGCACAAGTCAAATCCTGTGATATTTGTTCAAAGATGTTTACGGCCGATGGTAAGGTACAGTTACCAGAGCCCAAAGTGGACCCCGAGAAACTTAATCCTAAAGTGGTGGACTTAGAACGTCAGATACGTGAACTAGAACTGGAGCTGGCCCAGACTAAACTGGCATTAGTGGAAGCCCAGTGTAAGACCCAGGACCTGACGCACCAACTTAATGCTGCCCAGACAGAAGTACAGGCCTCCAAAAACACATGGTTCACAAAAACTATCAATTCTATAAAGGTGGCGGCAAACCCGAGCCTCAAAAAGGAATCCAAGGACTGACATAGACTTGTATTGTGACCAGTTGGAGGTCAATACGATCGACTGATAAGTTCACACACTACATTAATTATCGTGATGAAATTACAATTGCTGTCTATGGAAGTACAAAAGCCATATTCCTTACACCAAGTTATATTTATATCTGTTGAGTGAGAATTACACAAAGAGGGAGGCTTAAACAATGTTTGATCTTCTTTAGTGTTGTAATCATATACACGGACTTCATTAACGGCATGTAGGCCAGATACCGCCATAAACTGAGCTGTGGTAATGCTCTTGCCATGTGAACATACTGTACATATTATTGTAAACATTGATTAATGTTTGATTGATATTTAATATGATACTTCTTCTATCAGAAATCCTACTATAGTCGGAATTTGATTCAGATAATTTTCATTTGTATTATGTAATTATTTTCTCGTTTGAACACACCAGCAGTTCAGTTTTTCATAAAATTGGAAGGGCTTCAGGATTTAAGGTACAATTCCAGGACTTAAGATTTTTACACAAGTTTATATGCCAAGGCATTATTTTCAGACTGTTTCATTTATCTCTAAACAGGTATTGTTATTATAAAGTCATATTAAGAAAAATATCTTGTTATGAATTTTGTAGAAAGTCAGTTGATTTTATACTTACCTTAAATGAGATTTTGCAAGATACAATCATGTGTTATTCAATTAAGCCATTCTAATTTCTCTAACAGTTGTTCTAATTGTTCAAAGTTTATGAAGAGGAAAATTTGTAAATTATTAACATTAATTTATCTTCACCCATAGATGTTTTAAGGACTTTAACCAGCTCTCCATAGAGCCTTCATGTCCGTTTGTTTATCTACGTGTATATGAACAATTTTTCACATAGTTTCACCTTTATGATTTTAAGTGCAATATTTGTATATAACTACTTCCCTGTACATGTATGTTGATATTTACATTGTTTGTTGAATCTCTTGTTGTTATGATGAGTCATGTACACTACGTACGTACGTCTGTCTGTACATTGTATGTCACTCTTTCTTGTTTACAAGTATGCACATCTTCATGGGACACCTTCATCACCATTCAACCTTATCATTCAGCATATTGATTATCATTTTCACTATTTCACTGGTTTTGTAGTAAGGATTATTAAAGGTTGTGCATTGCATATAATGTCTGTGCAAAGAAAAAATTATTTGTATGTATGTACATGTAGTTGTCTTCTTTAAAATTAGATAGAATTTATAGTTTCATATAAAATACATCTCACATAACATCTACATCCTGCTATGTATACATGATTATGTCCAGTGGGTTCTTAATGCTATAGGGAGCATACCAGCAGGCTGCTTTCTTAATCATTAATGCTAAAACATATAAATTGCCTTTAGTAGTTTTCTTGTCAAGTACACTTTAGGTTTTGAAGCTTTTATGCAAAAATTAAACGCATTGGAAGCAACTTGCCAAGGCAATAACAATGTTTGACAACAATTGGATTTCAACCCAAGACCAATAGTTTAGATGTCATCCATTCTTGCTGTTTGCTACTTTATCCCTCTGTTTAGTTTAATGCATACTTCTGTTTGAGGATAATAAGGATAGATGAAAATTTCCATTGCAGAGGAATTTCAATGTTAAGCGCCCGTTAGGCAAAGGGATTTATAAACTATAATTCTGGTTGCCTATTGTGACGTCACGATTTAGTTTTGAAAGTATGGAGAATTTACCAACGTTCGTATACTTTTATAGTTATAACATTCAATATGCTCATTATCAATGCCAAATGGGGTGTCTGATATTTAGTACAAAAGGAGATATAAATGATTGTCTTAATTTGGGCATTTGTGTGAGTATAATTATGGTTGGATGCTTGCAAATTTTCCGAGGATAGCTTCTCGATTCACAGAATTTGCACATGACCAACCAGAATTACACTACCATGAACACCCAGAGTAAGACAGTCATTTCTTAAATAATTTCCTATAAAAAAAACCCAAAAAACAAGAAATTGGGTATTTAAAGAAAATCAAAAAGGCTACATGTCAGCTTCATGACTGTATCAGTATATGTTTGTAAAGTAATGGATTTTTGTGTCTGAATATATTCCATTAACCCACCAAACTGTTGACTTTATGGATGGACCACATTCCATACATGTTGTTTGTATGAAAAACCACCCTGAATCAATCCACTCCATGCTGCGTCATGTTCCATGTACTTTATCATGTGTCATATAATTATGTAATATATGTATTTGCAATATTTATGTCTTATTGTCTACATTGTGTATATACATGTATGTTAATTCAACCGTGATATGCAATATACGTCATTCTTTCAGCCAAGAAAGATTATAGAGAGTATTCCAATAAATGTAGACACAAAAAGTGTGATCTTGCTTAAAAGTAATGATGTTTGATAATCACATATACTTGAAAACCAGAAAAAAAAACCATGTTTAAATTAGTCTGATAATTTATTTATCAGAGTTATGTGATTACAGGGCTAGTGTCCTTGATCCTCCCTTTCCTTTCCTCAAAATTCAGTGTTTTTGATTTTGCCCTGTTTGACAAGTTCAGTGTATATCTGCCTGATATGTATATGTTTGTCTTATCTTAAATATAATGAAAGAACATTTTTATATAAAAATACCTTGTTGACATTGACTATTGACATAATATACATAAGAAAAATAACTGTTTTACACACACATCTTGTATAGAAGAAAATGCCAATCTACTGTCTGTGATTCCAATGATACAACAGTTTATTTCAGATTTCCTCTACTTTCCAAGGGAATGGACGCTAGCCCTGATCTTTGTTGTTTTTACTGTGATTATTGTAATTTATATATAGATTAAGTGACTAGTCATGTCGAACACAAAGTACGATGATGTAATAGTGCTTTGATTGTTTTGTATGCTTGTAGATATTAATTGTACATTATTCAAATGTAAATGATTAATTAAAAACTTTGATATTCTGACACGAGCTTTATAATTTCTCTGTCACTATCAGCATTAGTCACCCTTGTCCTTTATAATCTCTCATGGTCAAATCCTCTGTCCTTTCAGCTTGTACTTTGTGAGATTAACTTTACAGTTTTCATAGAATATGTTTGGTGAAGAAGGGTTTCTGTTACAGTGAAACTATTAATAATTACAAAACTCCCATATACAGCAACTTTAATTTTAGTTTAATCCATTACCATTCAGGTGAACTATAGGTTTAACTGAATTCTGTTTCTCTATGCTGTCGAGTCATATTGCTCAAACTTTGCTGAAATGTTGAGCTGCATATAAGGAATTTAGAAATGCTATAAGATTATTTTCTTATGAAAATCTTTACAAGAGTTGTAGCACTTTGAACCTACAAAATATATGCATTATATTTAAATATTTGTTCAATGGAATTTTGAGAGAAATTAAGAACTGCATATGGAAAGTATACACAATGATTTCCTGTACGTCCTTTGATGCTAATCTGTCATGACCTCAATGGTTAAAACATTATCAGGGTCATAACTTTGTCTCTTTTAATGAATTTCAGCTATAGATAACTAAACTGAAATCAAGTACTCAAATGTGTTATGACTTATCAATTAGTTAAGGTCACAGTTGATGTAATTGCCAAAATTTTCTCCAGGCCATAGCTTCTCCTTGACATACATGTAAATTACAATATGGAATATTTCATATAATCATTGTTAAGGACCCAAATGTTTGTCATTTCCTCAGGTAGGTCAAAGATGAGAAGTCACAGTGTATTTTCTTTTGGGTAAAACCTTGCTCTGGTCATAACCTTTTCTCTCCGCATGGAATTTAGTAATACTTTTAAAAAGAATTGTTGTGGAGAACCTATGGTTTTGTTATGACCTTGAACGAAGAATGCTGATTAATTATTGCTTTAGTCATAACTTCTTTTTGTCAACATGGTTTTAGATGGTACTGTTGGTTTATGTGTAGTCCTATGTGTCTGATGATTCTGTGTTTTGCTTTCAGACAGGACAGAGAATCAGGACCCAGTATTCTCTGACGAGATTTAAACAAGGCCCGTCATGGAGTCCCGTAGCCACTTTTAGCCAGTGTGCAACGTTTTGAAAGACACCGATACAAATCTGTGGATTGGTCCATTACCACGCCCTGTGTTTTTTTATGACTTTAAGATGTTAAACGTCTTCAAATTGAATAGCATCATATAACAGCAGATAAATTTTCAGCATTTACCAGACATGCACGTTTCGGGTACTTTACCCTCGTCTGTGATCCTCAATCTAAACAATGTAATATGACCAAAATCTGTGAAAATTATGTCCTAAATATACCGAAAGACGAAGCAAAATGGCTGGAATTTGATGCTACAGGACCCAGGTTTCAGAAATTTGAGAAAATTTTGTAAACAGAAATTTTCAAATGCATTTGAAGAAACGACCAACCGAAATTGATCGAACTTGGCTACATGTGCCCTCGGGGACTCTTGGTCCACCAGCAGTGACACTCACCAAGTGGTCCAAATGTTTAACGTCTTTAAATTCATTAGCATCATTTTAGAGCAGATAAATTTTCAGCATTTACCAGACATGCACGTTTCGGGTACTTAACCCTCGTCAGTGATCCTCAATCTAAACAATGTAATATTGCCAAAGGGTGTGAAAATTTATTATGTACAAAAATTTACCGAAAGACATATCATCAAAGATCATATCCTTGGTAAAACATTCGACGGACTATTTTCTCACATTGATCCTTCTGATTTTGTTTACTAGGTCACCGTAAAATGAAGGCTATGGAATTCCAATTGATACAAACTCTGATGATGGAGTTGTCCCAAATTTTGAAAAAATAAGTTCAGAGTAGTTATTGTAAAATTTCCAAAAAGATTTTACAAGTTTATGATATCTAAATCTTTGAAAGAAAAGCATTTTTGTGATTTGTTTATTTTCATCATGAAAATCAGAAACAATGGAGGAAGGTCTAGAGTATCTGATGAGCTGAGAGATGTAAATGCCGTACGATGGCAATCTTGGAATATCGCCATCAAGCCAAGGAAAATTAATTATATTGAAGTCAAAATCTTCTCTTTTGTCGTATATCGTTGTCTTAATTTCTCCGTTATTGTTTTTGATATCAAGATCCAAAAAATGGTGTAGCTATATCATCTGTGTTTGCTTTATTCAATGTTAACTCTGGTGGATAAATTTGATTTTTGTATTGGTCAAAATATGGGTTATCGATATTCAAAATATCAAGATACCTAAAGATTTGAAACATTTCAAGTCGTCAAATTTCTTGAGTTTTTAGATGTGCACTATAATTCAAAGATCACAAAGCATGGTAAACATAATAATTTCTTGTTGAATTTGCTATTACAAAAATACAAAGCGATCACTGCATTGACCATCACGCCGATACAGAGTAAGAAACATAGAAATTATATTCAAATCATTCTGCAAACGTAAATCCCCGATGGAAATGATATCAGGTACCCGGGGAGAGTAAGCATCATCTGTTTGCCAGCAACACCCGTCACATAGTCCGTGCAAAAAAAAACCCCGATATCCGGAATTCAGTGTTTTGGATGGTTCTAACGTAGAATATCTTCCAACTTGGAGGACAACGAGTTGTTATAATGTTTAATATTTTCATTGGATCGTCCGAAACATTGGCAGTGACAAAATCAGTCGCTCTCAAATGTACTCCTGGTTCAGTATTTTTTCGGTTAGTCGCCTTGCCCTCAAAACGAAGTCGTTGTAGTTTGAGCTTGCTCTGGAGAAGCGAATCAATTGCAATATGAATACACCATAGACAGGGAACGAAGGAATGTTGCTACTAAAGAAAATGAAATTTGTTATTTTGAAGTTGAAGTCGTCATTTATTTAAGTACTTTGGTAACCATGTCAAACGATAACTTGAGATATAAATATGAAGCAGTGTTATTGCTTTCAGCGGTTTCTTTCACCTCCAGTTCAAATAGATAGATTGTTCTAAAGTAATAAGCAAAATTTTGATTATCAATATAGAGGATGACATCGAAACACATGTATCTATGCATGTATGTAGAATTGAATTGGAGTGATAGGTGTTTCTTTCCGTGACATAATAAAGACTGAACAAACTCGATTTCGTATGAGTATAGAAGAAGACAATTAAAAGTGGAGCGCGATTGGTTCCCATTGGAATTTCCACTATTTGATGAAAGACCATTATGTCAAATTTGTTCTACGGTTCTTATGAAGACCAGATTTGATTTCTGACAGGAGTTTAGTTAAAATGAAAAATTGAAACGGTAACGGTCCGCCATCTGAGATACCAATCTGTGAAATTATCGTGATGATATATTAATACTATTTTACTATTGTAAAAATACAGTATACGATATGTGCATTTCAACAAGTGCTCTAATCAGTGATACCAATGAACCAGCTAAGGACAGTTCAGAGAGATACCCCTTCGCTTCAAATAACTCACCAAATTTGGTTACGGAGAAATTACATATATTCAAAACAGAAACACTGAAATAAGGGGATTTGTTTAAAGACCAGAGAGAGAGAGAGAGAGAGAGAGAGCAATGTTTTGAGTCGTCGATGATAAGCATCAGTCTCTGTACCCAGGGCTCGTGTGACAGGTTTCGTCTTCAAACCTTTGATGGTTTTATCAACTTGTCAATTAGCGTTACAAACACTGTCCAGATGTGTTGAGAAGAGTACTCTGTTAAAGTGTACTTTAACACGTAGGACCCTAACCAAGTGGCAAACTTGAATGGAGCCTTTTTGTGACATAGCATGAATCACTCTATGATACCCCTATCCCTAACCATTATTTATACAGCCTTACACATAGTAAAGCACGCAGAAACTTCAAACAAGAATTTTATCGGGAACACGTGGAGGTACTTGTCAGTGGTTGACATTCCCGCATGTATCCTAGGTAACCAGGGTATGGACCGCTTTACTGATACTTTACGGTTTCCTCTCTGGTAACTAGCCACATTACTCAAACCACTCACCGTATCCTATGGTCTGCTATGATACAAAGTATCTATGTATCGAGCTGTTGCATGGACAATCGATATTTCATTCCTTCCCTTTTCCTTTGAATGTCGTGTTTTAGTAAAATCTTATTTTTCATACCTTAAGCATCTTTTACAGTTATCTTTTTTTTTCAAATATTTTGCATGCAAGATAGCATCGTTTAAATGCAAGACAACGTCTGTCTCTTTCTCTTTTTGTCATGCTGACGGGAATTTTATTGCATACAACTGTCCGTCCGTCGATTCATCTGTCTGATGGGTACATCTTGACTTCGATAACAACAATTATTATACGTTTAACATATTGTCAAAGAAGAAAAAAGTTTTGCAATAAATGCATAAAACATTGTAGGTGTTTGAAGACTTTTCCTATAACCATATGTATTTGGTAATAAACAAGATAGTGACAAAAAAAGACAATCAATTACACTGATAGTCAACATCTAGAAGGATCAAGATCACTTTCAAGGTCAAGAACACTCAAGAAGGATCAAATACATCTTAAGAAATACATGTAATGGCAATATATTTTCAATTGCATGTAAATATCATGTTTTAAACATGCTGAGAACGTCTTTCTCACTGAGAGCCAACGCTTGCAAAAAGTGAGGTCAACTTCAAGATCACATCACTCATTTAAGGTCAAACATAACGACATGTCTGTTATGGACAATTTCAGTCGGTAAAACTTGTTAAAGGTTATTTTACGGTAATAGTTTCTTAGGTCCATGCTGCATATTTATCTGTTCTAAAATGATGCTACTGAATTTGAAGACGTTTAACATTTGTACCACTTGGTGATTGTCACTGTTGGAGGACCAGGAGTCCCCGAGGGCACATGTAGCCAAGTTCGATCAAATTCGGTTTATTGTTTCTTCAACGCATTCGAAAAATTACAAAATTTCATGAAATTTCTAAAACATTGGTCCTGTAGCTAGCCTTAAATTCCCACCCATCCTGCTACGTCTTTCAATACATTGTTTGACATTTTAACACTCTTTGGCCATATTACATTGTTTAGATTGAGGATCACTGCATGACGACGGTTACGTACCCGAAACGTGCATGTCTGGTCCATGCTGCAAATTTATCTGTTTTAAATTGATGCTATTAAATTTGAAGACGTTCAACATTCTTAGCGTTTGACGATAATTGTATTTATGATATAACTTATGATATAACATTGCAATCATAGCGTCTTCGTTTGCTTTTAGCCCAAATTATCAATTTTGTAATACTGTTCTATTCTAATAAATTCAGTGCACCATATATCAACATATCAACAAAAAATGTCTCCTTAGTGATGTTCGAGGTTAAAATATAGGGAAACAAAACAATGAATGAATGCAGAGCGAAAGATACGACCTAAAATGTATGATAAAGAACCAGTTAAGTATAGAGCTATGCATTCACTAAGATATTCCTTATTTTTAGAACAATTCTTCAGATTTGGTGAGGGAGAATTTACTAATATATTTCAAGTCAAATGCCGAAACATTATGAGACTAGGCGAACAGTATCCTGAGGGACTAACAGTCTACCATCAGAGATATCAACCTAAAATTATCAATATTTAAATATATGTTATATAGAGAATAAGTGTCTTAATTTGTGTTTTGTTACGGGTATGCAACACACAGCAAGTGCATTTATCGTACATGTAATGCGCGTTAGCGCATTTCATGCGATAAATGCACTTGATGTGTGTTGCATACCCGTAACAAAACACAAATTATGACATTTATTCTACATATATATGCACCATAGTTGTCTATTTCATTCTTGTTTTCTGAAATTGCTTTTTCTTGGTTAAAGGGTGACGTCAAAATTCATCTCGCCGCGGGTTCAGTTTGCAGGTTAGAACAGCCGTCGCGGCATGTTTCTTTAGATCTTATGCATTGTGACGTCACGAGTGTTAATACACGGATTGCAGCACGCTTCATCCCAGGGACTTACATTGGTTGTGCATATATATTGCAATGATTTCAGTGTATCACATGTGCATTTCAACAAGTTAAGTCTCATCAGTGGTGATCTAGGCCGAAAAAGATGAAATCCAAGTAATATGAATATAGTCAGAGGGAAGATCGACGATATGATTTGAAATAATTATATGCCAGAGAACCAAGTAATTAACTTTTATTGGTTCATTTTTTTGGTACTCGTAGTAAAGCGTGCACCTGTTGAAAGTGTCGCCGTACTGTGCAGTCACAAAATGTAGACCACGAGTTATACCTGGAGTCTCAAGCCCTCTTCTTCACGGCCACGATGACCATTGAAAAGACATGAAGAAGGTCTTCCAGCTAATTCCTCTCCCCTCATACCTCACGCCTTATCTGTACCCACAGACACACTCGTAGACGTGGAATGTGTGAAATAGATCCTACGCTGTCTTAAAACTTTCATCGTAATCCAATTTTTCAGTGTCACGGATGGTAAAAATCTTATTTGTTTTGACTTTGCTGCCGTTTGGGGTATTATAAAGGATTTGGTGGAGGGGAGAGTTGGTTAAGCGTAGGAATGTGCGAACCAAATGTGCAGCTTTTTAAAATAGGGTGCGTGTAATTTGAAGTGCAATTGTAAATAAAAGGATGCGACCCTGTCATGTTTTAACGTGATGTAGTCTTGTTTAAACACCGGAATGACACCGAGCTTCTGTGCAGATCGTAGACCGAAAGGGACTACCCTGAACTTAGACACACCAACTTGGAGTATTTAATGTGTATTAATTGTACTGTTTTAGCGCCATACTTTCTTGATGGCTAAACAATATCTCCAGAAGGTACATTTTAATGGCACTGTTCAAAGGCATATTTCCTCAGAAATCCCACTGCGTCGGGGGTCACTGTGATGTGCATTATTCATATCTAAAGTTGAGTGCATTCTTTCTGACCTGATCAGAGTGGTTGCATGGGACCGTCGTGTGTCAGAGAGGTTTTTGCATCGAAATCAATCATTCAGAATACTTTCCATCAAGGGCACTTGAGTTGATTAGTTCCATCTCTAATAGCATGTTAAGTGTACAGTTGGTGTATGCTGATATACGAGGATAATACACCGGAGTAGTAGGGTATTTTACAAGTTCTGTCGAGTTTCAAAGAGAATCACGGTTCATTGTCGGGTAGTGATAATAATGTACGCTGAAACATAGAATGGAAATTTAAGGTCAAAACCATTTCACTGCCGGGTGTAAGATGAATTCAATTAGCTTTTATGGTTATTCCTTTCTCGGGTAGATCTTGTCCTTGATAAGTGAGTGGAAGCTTCTTCTTCTCATCAAACAGAGTTACCGATTTATGCACAGTGCAAATAATCGTAAACAAAATTTGGGAGATAAAAGCGAAGATTTATACGATGAAATGTCCTTTTTTACACCCATGCATCCTTTTATGGCTGTAACGTACGAGATCCGAAAGTGACAAGTTTGTCGTAAAATTCTACTTTGATCAAAGACAGTGATGTCACTGGTAATACAAGGCAATACATTTTATCTTAAAAATTCGGGACCTGACTCGGCGTCGTACTGCCCCTTTAAAAGTATCTGGGAAGCGACAAAGAGCGAAATGCAAGCGGTCGATATCATACCTCGTAAATTTTGATTTTGTCGATACTATCGTGGCGACGAGAAGGTAATTGCTTCGGAATGGAGAAAATATGTTTAAATAAGGCAAATGTATAACCTGTGAATACGGGGAATCAAAGACAGATTATCAAGCTCAGGTGTAACATCAAAGTTAGATATCCGACGTGGAGAATCGGGGGCGTGTCACTGAGCGCAGACATTGACTCATGATGACATTTTGGTCTTCCATGTTACTTTCTTTCACTATTAAGTCCTCAGTAAAATGACCGTCGTAGTTGAACTGTTTTATTTTCCTGATTCAGCGGCTCTTATTCTTTCTTGCGTCATTCTTGGTCATTTTTCAATTTTTGAATATTGCAATTTTACAGCAATAATTAAAGTTGTGTTGGAGGTTTTGAAGGATTCTTACTTCTTATTTACTAGAAAGAATCCATATCCTGAAAGAAGATTAGGATAACCAAGGCAGCTGATTCATTCTTTTCAATTCATTTAAGATTTCGATCCTAAACATTATTTTAGTCTGAGACTATAGTCCACCCATAAGCTTAATGATTACGGTATACTTTCATCATCTTTCTGTTTGAACAATTTCTCTTTATAACAAGAGATGGATATATACTTCACCATTTGTGAGAAGTCGAGTATTCCTGACCTTTGCACATATCGTTGGTGGGCCAATACCATATATATTACGCTATATATACAGGTGATAGTTGGACCACCTGTTGTACATACAACCTTACAGAAGGAACATACTACCGAAAACTCACCAACTTTAGAGCCAAAGAATTTACCACTGTTGAAGTATTAAAAAAGAATACAAAGAGAAGCCAACAAAAAAGAAATAAATGAAGTACGCAGAAGTTTCCTTGTCGAAATTCCAAGACATTGCCACATAAATAAAGTATTGACCAAAAGTCTGAAATGATCCGGGGTCTCTAGAGTTAATTTCAGGTGTATCGAAATCAAACTTTTATGTGGGTAGGCGATATTAGAATATTGCTATACTCACTATTTTATAGACGACCTCAGACAGTCTATGTAGTATATTTATTGTTTTCATTTTCGCGCGTGAACATCGACGGCGGGTGCGGCTAGCCAACAGGGGATGCTTACTCCTCCCGTGCACCTGGTCCCACCTCTAGCTTGCTAGGGGTACGTCGATGCTTAATTTGGTACTCTATTGTGAGTGCTGTTGAGATTATTGTCAGGATCTTCTTTAACTCATAAAAGAAATATTCGATACTGAAATTGAAATTGCCAAGATAAGAATAAGATGACAATGAAAATATTATCTTAATAAATACACGACAAAAAGAAGAGAAAATACTGTGTACTAAACAATTATACTTACGGGGGAAACTCATTTTCTTAATTTCGAAGAATTTTTCCTGATAGTTTTTGTCACACTTATTTAGAAAACGATTTGAAAAAGTAAAATTCATTTTATCTTGAGAGGTTATTTTCAGAATGTTTCACCTTAAAATATCGAAATTCATTATGCATCTTTACGCGTACTTAGCAAGTAGGTTTTTTTTGGCTTTTGTTTCTGAATTATAAATTTACGATATGCCCTGAAAATTCGTAACGTGTTTATCATAAGGTACATGTAAATTTTCTTAATAGGAAAGAATAAACATATCAGTAAGATATTGTATGTTAAATGAATCTCAAAAAGGGGGAAAAAGCTGAACATAGAAAAGAGGATGAAATCTGACGACTCCAGGCCTAGAGCATATAGAGGGGATCTTCAAACTACCTAATCCCGGCAATGAGGGAACGCCCATCAAAAGATTAAAGAGGTCCGATACCTGACGTCACGTGCAGCTCTTACCTGGGGTCAGTATACCTGGGTACACCAGAATAAAGGACAAGGTGTTTCTGTCTCATTGATATGCATACTATGTACCCATATTCACATCTATCTTAAAGTCTGTGTTATGCCTTTCGTTGTTTCGTTACTGTTTTAATGTCAAGTATACACCCAAATCTTTAAAGGTATCTAGCAGAAAGAGAGATTGAGAGAGAGAAAAATTATCTGACTACCATTTTCTTTCATATTATAACCGAACTGCACTTTCCTTACCACCAATTTTAAAATATGAATAATGTCGAAGGGTTCCAACTCTATACCTTCTTGAAGAAAATTCCAAACCAATTTCCATGCACCAGACACATGTTTCGAATATTAAATTCTCATCAGTGATGCTTCCGGCGGAGCCACCAAAAATCATTTCAGTAGCGCCATCTTCATTTTTTTGAATTTACATGGGTACATTTACATTACAGAGAGTGCATGGCTCCAAATTTCCTGTAGGGTCGATTCAGTAGCTTATCCAAATAATATCTATGTTCAAAATAGCATTGGAGGGATTGTGCTAAGATGTTAAACTCCTTTAATTTCGATGATATTTATCGGTGAAATGGCTAGTTTCCGAAATAGCAAAAAATATATATGAGATGTCACATTGATAAAAGGCCAAAAACCAAAAATTTTCAAACCGATAATTGTTGGTGAGCAACCATTTGATTTTGGGGGGGGGGGGGGGGGGGGGGGCAGGAATTCTATTGCCAGCCGGTAAAATTTTTTCAGCAATTTTCTGAGCAGGCCATTTTTTTCAGCCATTACCAGAGTCGGAGAAAAATTTTCGCCGGTTCTTCGGGCCGGATTTAAACAAATTGTCAAATGTTGTGAATGTCTGTGTAAGTTAAACTCCCCGCTGTTACAGAGTATGAGTTAATAACCGTTCCTTCAGATGTCTCTTTGCAATTAGCGAATTTCAGACAGATTGTATGATGTTTAAATAGAACCTTTTCTAGATTTTTGTGCCTATGCGTATTAGGTCTCTGGTAGATACAGCTATGTGAACAGTTTGTATTTATATTAATTAATTTTTTGACTTTAAATTGTCTGGCACAAAGGGCCAGCAAAAATTTCCATATCATGCAATGTATCCTTACTTTTGCATGGTTCGGGAAAAAAAAAATTGCCGGCCCTTTGGGCCGGAATATTTTTTTCAGCATTTTTCAGAGCCGGGATTTTTTTTTTGCAAATTCTTCCTGCCCCCTTCCCCCATAAAAAAGGCGAGCTCGTAGCTGTAGAACCAATTTTCTTGAGAAGAGAAATGGTAATAACAAGTTACGTTCAATAAATATATATAAATACCATGAGGTTCTCGCTGTGCAGGTTCAAATTTGGACACCCCCCTTCCCTTTTTTCAAAGTTTATTTTGAATTTCCATCATGGCGACATCGTTCAATATAAACAGAACTGTTTTCGAAAAACGAGGGGAGGGAAGAATGTTGGAGAAATTGTTCATCAATTTGTAAATAAACCAACCGAAAATTATGTTCGAACGTTTGCTAGAATTAGAAATTAAACTTGATGTTCAAAATATAGTTACTGAAGTTTAGAAACAGGTTTGAGTTTAGAAATCGGAATCAAACTACCACTTTTTGTGTGTAAATTCTGGTTTGTAGCTGATCTCTTCTAAATTAATCAACTGTTTTAAAATCAAATTGTGTATATCGAAATGTATTTATGAAATGCATGTTCATCATTGCCGTGAAATCGGAATTTGAAAATCTCAACACTGCTTTTCTCGAGTCGGACTCGGACTACCAATTTTAGTGTGCGCCCGATCTGTTGGCGTGAAGGTGTATCGAAATACCCAACTCAAAATTTCGATGCTCATATCTTTTCAACAGTAAGAGATAGGAAAAATCAGAAAGACTAAATAAGACAGATATATGGATAAAAAATAATAATATTGAAATTTTTAGGAAACTTCATAAGCTTAATTTTTGTTTACTATTATAAGCAAAAAAGTGTCTTCCTCCTATGAACTTCTGAATTTGGAAATATGAAGGACGGTGAAGGACGTCATCGTAATAAATCGTTACAGTGTGCATCTAGCATTTCATATCTTGCATGGCTGTCGACTTTCAAAAAGAATGGAAATTGTAGATAGCAAAATACGAGATATTTAAGCTTACAAATAGCAAAACATGAAATTTTCGGTCCTTTTGAGTAATTCGACGCTCCCGTCAAATATTTGAATCTACTAAAAAACATGATAAAAAAATAACAGAGACCAAAAATAAAAAAGACCAATCTAGCTTTTACTCCAAACGTAACGTTGGAGAACTTTCATTGTCCTAGCTTACAGGGTTCTTGAGAAATCGCTGATCCAATTTTCCACGGTTACGAAAACAATAGGTCTTCCGACGGAAGTCGGAAGACCTAATAAATAGTAAAAGGGTGCCCCATATAATACAACACCATAAAAGTAATGAGATTGTCATTATGTCAATAAAATAAACTGATGATACTAGTATCTAGTTTTCGGATTTTTGAAACTGAAGTTAATGTACAACTAAATTAACCTGTTATCAAATGATGCTATTGAATTTGAAGACGTTTAACATTTGTACCACTTGGTGAGTGTCACTGCTGGTGGACCAGGAGTCCCTGAGGGCACATGTAGCCAAATTCTATCAACTTCGGTTGATCCTTTCTTCAACACATTCGAAATTTTCTGTTGTCAAAATTTCTAGAAATTCCTAAAACGTGGGTCCTGTGGCATCATATCCCACCCATCTTGCTATGTCTTTCGGTACATTTTTTAACATAATAACTTTCTCAATATTTGGCCATATTACATTGTTTAGATTGAAGATCATTGACGAGAGTTAAGTACCCGAAACGTGCATGTCTGGTCCATGCAGCAAATTAATCTGTTATTCAATTATTCTATTGAATTTGAAGACGTTTAACATTGTTACGTAATAACAACCTGGATAAAGGTAGAAATGCATGTATGACAAATATGGATAATGACCATATCCCTGTCTACAGTACAAAATCGATAATTCAGAAAATCAGAAACCGAAGGCATACAAAATCAGGACAAAACAGGAACCAAAGCAAACAAAAACAAAAACCTCCACCATATGAAAAGAAGCGAACTCCCGATATGAGAGTGAGACCAGGTGCCCAGGAAGAGTAAGCATCTCCTGCTTGCATGCAACACCCGTCGCTTCAATTCGGTAGAACTGTCACATCCGGTTACTTCCATTTTGGAAGATATAGAGTACAATCTTTGGTTGGATGGTTCAAATGGTCTATGACAGAATATCATCCACCATTCTGGATAGTGGGACATCATAGTGTATGACGAGTTCCCCATATCGACCGTAGAACTTCCTCAGTGACGATGTTAGTCGGTCACAAACATATCCCTGACTGAGAAGCTTATCTGAAAGACGCCTAGCTCTCAGAACAAAATCCGTATATTTGGTACTTGCTCTGGCATAGCGTATCAACTGAGATATGAACACGCCATAAGCAGGCGATGAAGGGATGTTGCTACTCAGAAAAGGAAAGTTCGTAATGCTGAAATTGAAGTCGTCACGTTTGTCATAGAGTGAGGTGTTCATGTGACCATCAGTGTCGTAGGACAACATTATGTCCAAATAGGATGCTGAATTATTTGTCTCAGTAGTTTCTTTGACTTCAAGCTCCGAAGGAAAGATACTGCTCAGGTAATCCGCGAATTTTGGATTATTGATGGACAACACATCGTCTATGTATCTGTAAGTGAAGTTGAAATCAGAAGCTAAGTATCTTTTCCCTTCAGAGACCAAAGATTGAATGAATTCAGCTTCGTGCGAGTAAAGGAAAATGTCGGCAAGGAGTGGGGCACAATTGGTACCCATTGGAATTCCGACAATTTGCTGGAAGACCTTTCCTCCAAACACCACAAAAATGTTGTCGATCAGAAAGTTTAACATCTGAATAATGTCTGTTTCAGTGTACTTATTTTCAGAATCTGACTTTTCTTTTACAAAGTAGGTTTTGTCATAGTTTACAACAATAAATTTGTATTTGCGATTACCGTTCTTACTTGTAAACGCATTACTTATAATTTTTGCGAGTCTTTCTTTCAATTTAGAATGTGGAATTGTAGTGTAAAGTGTCGAAAAATCAAAGGCTTTGATCGAATGGACTCTACTAAAATGAGTGGATTTCAGATGTTCTAAAAGTTCCTTCGAATTCTTTAAAATCCACATCTGGTTGATACCACTGCGAGAATATACTGTCGAACAATATTTTTGTAGCCCAGATTTGATTTCAGATAAAACTTTGGTGAGTAAGATCGATACAGATTTGGTAGAACATTTTGAGGAACCAGCGATGAAACGTTGTTTGTACGGAGTCTTATGCATTTTAGGTATGCAGTATAAGTATGGTAAATCTAAATCTAAATTGGTAGTGTCGAAGCCAAAGGAAGCAAGAGCTGATTTGTGGTTATCTATACCTCGAATTACCATTACTTGTATATAATTTTTCATTTCGTTGTTTTGGAAGTACGTTTGTATGTCCTTAGCGTCGCATCCTCATCTTTTAAAGTCCAGTCTCTGCCTGTTTTTTCCTCAGTTTTATTTTGGACTTTTAAGTATAATTGAGATATAAGATTTAATGCATGACACTTAAATACAACTAGAAAGGTTTCTTGTTGCGGTTGCAACAAGAGTGTCTTCCTCCTATACAATTTTTGGTTTGGAAATATGAAGGACGTCACATTACATGTATTTATATTATATATTTAAGTTTTCAAATAGCAGTAACATTAAATTTTCAAACCGATAATTGTGAACAACCATTTGATTTGGGGGGGGGGGGGGGGGCAGGAATTCTATTGCCAGCCGGTAAATTTTTTTCAGCAATTTTCTGAGCAGGCCATTTTTTTCAGCCATTACCAGAGTCGGAGAAAAATTTTCGCCGGTTCTTCGGGCCGGATTTAAACAAATTGTCAAATGTTGTGAATGTCTGTGTAAGTTAAACTCCCCGCTGTTACAGAGTATGAGTTAATAACCGTTCCTTCAGATGTCTCTTTGCAATTAGCGAATTTCAGACAGATTGTATGATGTTTAAATAGAACCTTTTCTAGATTTTTGTGCCTATGCGTATTAGGTCTCTGGTAGATACAGCTATGTGAACAGTTTGTATTTATATTAATTAATTTTTTGACTTTAAATTGTCTGGCACAAAGGGCCAGCAAAAATTTCCATATCATGCAATGTATCCTTACTTTTGCATGGTCCGGGAAAAAAAAATTGCCGGCCCTTTGGGCCGGAATATTTTTTTCAGCATTTTTCAGAGCCGGGATTTTTTTTTTTGCTAATTCTTCCTGCCCCCTTCCCCCATAAAAAAGGCGAGCTCGTAGCTGTAGAACCAATTTTCTTGAGAAGAGAAATGGTAATAACAAGTTAGTTCAATATATATATATATAAATACCATGAGGTTCTCGCTGTGCAGGTTCAAATTTGGACACCCCCCCCTTCCCTTTTTTCAAAGTTTATTTTGAATTTCTATCATGGCGACATCGTTCAATATAAACAGAACTGTTTTCGAAAAACGAGGGGAGGGAAGAATGTTGGAGAAATTGTTCATCAATTTGTAAATAAACCAACCGAAAATTATGTTCGAACGTTTGCTAGAATTAGAAATTAAACTTGATGTTCAAAATATAGTTATTGAAGTTTAGAAACAGGTTTGTAGGTTAGAAATCGGAATCAAACTACCACTTTTTGTGTGTAAATTCTGGTTTGTAGCTGATCTCTTCTAAATTAATCAATTGTTTTAAAATCAAATTGTGTATATCGAAATGTATTTATGAAATGCATATTCATCATTGCCGTGAAATCGGAATTTGAAAATCTCAACACTGCTTTTCTCGAGTCGGACTCGGACTACCAATTTTAGTGTGCGCCCGATCTGTTGGCGTGAAGGTGTATCGAAATACCCAACTCAAAATTTCGATGCTCATATCTTTTCAGCAGTAAGAGATAGGAAAAATCAGAAAGACTAAATAAGACAGATATATGGATAAAAAATAATAATATTGAAATTTTTAGGAAACTTCATAAGCTTAATTTTTGTTTACTATTATAAGCAAAAAAGTGTCTTCCTCCTATGAACTTCTAAATTTGGAAATATGAAGGACGGTGAAGGACGTCATCGTAATAAATCGTTACAGTGTGCATCTAGCATTTCATATCTTGCATGGCTGTCGACTTTCAAAAAGAATGGAAATTGTAGATAGCAAAATACGAGATATTTAAGCTTACAAATAGCAAAACATGAAATTTTAGGTCCTTTTGAGTAATTCGACGCTCCCGTCAAATATTTGAATCTACTAAAAAACATGATAAAAAAAATAACAGAGACCAAAAATTAAAAATACCAATCTAGCTTTTAATCCAAACGTTAAGTTGGAGAACTTTCATTGTCCTAGCTTACAGGGTTCTTGAGAAATTGCTGATCCAATTTTCCACGGTTACGAAAACAATAGGCCTTCCGACGGAAGTCGGAAGACCTAATTAGTTTAAAAATCCAGATGAACTTCATAGAATCATTATCCTTGATGACACATAGAAACCATTCTCCGGAATACTTTTTTAATTGACGGAGATTAAGCTTGGGCAAGGTTGACCTAACATTTGCAGAGTTGTTGCCTGCCGAGATGACATAAGCAAAATCAGTTTCCCTTACTTTTCTCTGCAATAGAACGAGGTATTTACATGGATCTTGGAGCACGGTTTGTCTTGGATCTTATTGAAGACAAAATTCTTGATGACCTACAGAGTTAAGATTTCCTGATTGTCTGGTATTTGGCGGCTGAGATTTCCAATTAAAAAAATGTTTTGGATACATAATTTCAGTTGCAGATCCATTGCACATGTACATGTACTAGATTTATGCGTTAGTCTTCCTCTTTGTTCAGCGAGCCATCTTTGACGCGGGTAAGTTGTATGAGGTTACTGTTTTCAGATTGAAACAAGTTCGAAGCTCCAATATAATCGTTTTATCTTTGTTTCTTATTTTGGTGGAGTGGTTGGGTGGAGGAGGGTTGATGTTCTTTTTTCATCGTGGATTTTGTTATGGATTTTGATAAATGCTCTCACGAAGGAAGTATTAACTAGTATTTCTTTTCCACACAAGAAACAAACATTCTTGAAAAGCAATCTGACATCTGATATGTTTTTACGGAAAACAATTGTATATGGAAAACAAGCAAATCGTGTGACTAAAAGGTGTATCGCCCACTTTATGGAAAATGTCGCTCTTAAATTCTAACTTGAAAACTATTAAAATGTTTCCCTCCATTTGGTGTGCAATCGCCCATGGTAAATATAATTCTGATTTGACAAATATGCGTTTTTGATATGACACAAGTGATTGTGAACATTCGACAAACCTTGGTTCAATGAGACGTAGGAAAACATTGGTCTATTACATAATAAGGACAGATGCACCATTCTTCATCTATCCATTGTGTCGCAGACCTGTTCTCATTTAATAAGAATGGAGCGGTGATCAAAGAGTATTAAAACATTCTCTAATCGCTCACAGACGCTCTGTAACTACACAAAAAATCTTATGAACATTCGTAACCTTTGATTCGCCGGTCATAATGTAATACTCTGTCATGTAAAAACGGATCACAAATCAAATAGTTCCCTCCATTAGTATAAAAAACTAAAAATATCACAATAATGAGTCTCGTTACTTTTCATTGACACCCAGCCTTATATTCATTTAAATTGCGTTTTCCTTAAAAAAGATAAAAACAACAAAAATCACCCGATTTTTTTTTTCGCAAATGAGTGGATTCGTTTTGACGCAGATGAAACTGATTATTCAAAATTTCGAGATATATATATTTTTTAAATGACAGCAAAAGGGGATGTAAGATTTTTGCGTATACTTTTTGAACTTTCTTTTTTGCATGTCGTCAGAATTATTAAAACAACGACTTTTTGGGATTGCGTAATAAGTCCTGATCAGAATATGATCTCCACAACCACTATACAAATTTAAGCAAAATGTAATTGTAATCATCCAAAAATCTTTATCTAACCAAATTCATCAAAATTATAGAGATGGCACAAATATGAATCTGATTGGCCGATAAATCTACGAATTCTCCTTTACAACCGTACATATTTACACAGATATAGTTTTAGCCAAAATCAAAGTTTTCCAATAGAACGGTAGGGACTTTTAGACACCAGAAAATGGACAACAAGATGAACACCTGAATTTCGCAAATTTATAAAATTCATTTTCGATGTTAAATGTCTTCAAATTCAATAGCATCATTTAAGAACTGATAAATTTGCAGCATGGAACAGGAATGCACGTTTCGGGTACTTAACCCTCGCCAGTGGTCCTCAATCTAAATAAAATAATTTGTTTTAGACTCTTTGCACAGTGATTCCATATTTAAAGAAAGAAAGAATTTCTCAAATTATTAAAAATATCTTCACTTGCAAACATGGCAATCGCTAATTATAGTACATCGTTGTTAATTACAATTAAACTTATTTTGTAGGGGAAAGTTTTTATTCTAGTAATAAATACACAGAAGTAGAGGTAATCTAAATGCTGAACTTTCGATATTATATTTGTAGTATTTGGAGGAATGGTCTGCAAATGGTCAGCAACTATTTGTCTATGGGCATATGAAGCCGAGGTTCAATCAGTCTTTGCTCTCTAATGGAAAGAATAACTTAGTACTTCAATTCAATTCTACATTTGTATGATTTATTCCAGTATATATAACGCTGTATTTTGATAACGTGCTCTCAGTTCTAAATAATCAAAACTTTTCGGAATCCAATGTACCTTTTAAAACTGACACATTCTATCTGTTTGAACTAGAGTTGAAAGAGACTAATGAAAGGATTAACTCTGTTTCATATTTATGTTACATGAGTTAAAGAAGATCCTGACGATAATCTCAACAGCACTCACAATAGAGCACAAAATTGAGCATCGACTGACCCCTAGCAATCTAGAGGTGGGACCAGGTGTCCGGGAGGAGTAAACTTCCCCTGTTGGCTAGCCGCACCCGCCGTCGATGTTCATGCTCGAAAATGAAAACAATACATTTTACATTTTGATGACAATTTTCACCTAAAATCTTCAAGATACGATAAACGCGACCCCTTCAACTTCAAAATTACAATTTTCACTCTCCTGAGTAGTAATATTTCTTCGTCCTCTTTCTATATGGTTTATTCAAATCACAATTGGTACGCTATTCCAGAGCAAGCTAAAATGAGAGATGAAACATTATTCAAAGTATCTTTTAGGGTTCACTTGCAGACAGAACTATTTGGCTTCAAAACTGTAATCGTAGAAGGTTGTTGTGCATGGTGGAGACACACGTACAAGCCTGTCTCTTGTATCCACTCAGCGTGTGAAGGTTCGTGTGCATACATCTGACCCAGGACGAACGCCGGGATCGCCTGACGAGCACCCATAGCAGGCGAGGTGCCACCAGTAAACAGATTCTGTCATCAGAAGTCCGTTGACACATCTATGTCACAAAGACGCTTGAAAAGCGGTAGGCAACCTCTGGTGTCACCTTTCATCGCGGATTTACACGGGTCATTTCCCGCCCAGATTTTCCCCGTTAAATTAAGTGTAATTATATCAAAAGGTAGCATTTTACGTTAGGTTTAATGCTGGGCAGTAACCGAAAAAATAAATAATTGCCATTGATGTAGAAATATTTGCAACACAAAAGTAGAAGGTAAAGTTTCTGTTGTGAAACACGAGCCGTACCCGTGGGTATTGATGCACGAATTTCTTGTCATGCAAGGATTTCCCTCTTCAATGTATGAACTCATACAGACCACATTACATTCTACAGCTTTATGTCGCTCTAATACTTCTTAATGTGGTGCTTGAATACCCTTTTCCCTTAAAAATGTGTGATTACAAATATTTTGTTCCAACGTAAAAAGAATAGTTTAACATAATGAAAAAAGGTTTGTTTTATTCTTTATGAGTTAAAGAAGATCCTGAAGACAATCTTAACGGCACTCACGATAGAGCACAAAATTGAGCATCGATAGACCCCTAGCAAGCTAGAGCTGGGACCAGGTGCCCGGGAGGAGTAAGCATCCCTTGTTTGGCTAGTCGCACCCGTCGTCGATGTTCATGCACGTAAATGAAAACAATATCTAAAATACATGCACTGTCGGAGGTAATGTCTATATAGAAAGTGCTATGGCGAGCAGGTCAAGGAAAATATTCGAAGCACATTCTGTCAAACCCCTCGCGGGAACTCTTTTACGAGCTCCACACGGCAAACGGCATAAGTGTAACACAAATGAGTTAAAAAAGATCCTGACGAACATCACCCACAATAGAGCACAAAATTGAGTATTGAGCATTATGTATTAGATACTGAAAAAGTTTTTACTTTCTTTGAAATGCTTTATGAAACGGTATTTCACATAGCACTATGCTCTGATTATTTGGTAAGTGCAATATTAGGATGTTTTGGTCTTATTTTGTAAAAAAAAACCCCAAAACCCAAAACACTTATTAGTACCCTCCGACTCCTTCTGCCACCTTTACTTCTGTAAAACATTACTCCATTGTCTTTATTTTCCTTGACTTATTGTGTGTTTGTCATACAATGCGTTTTTGCGGCGTACGTTCATCCCGAGTGTTTTGCTGGAGTCATTGTAACATAACTTTTCGTTCTTTCGTATTACATTCTGTAACGTGATCGTTGTTGGTTATTCTACAGTGGACTCTGATACTATTGTCACACTTTTTTTCAAATCCATAGCATCATTTAGGAATAGATAAATTTGCAGCATGGACCAGACATGTACGTTTCGGGTACGTAGTGATCCTCAATCCAAACAATGAAATATGGCTAACGGCCGAAAGTTATGTCCAAAAAAATTCGAAAGACGTAGCAGGATTGGATATGATGCTATAGGACCCACTTTTCAGTTTCAAGTAACAGAAATTTGCGAATGCGCTTGAAGAAACGATCAACCGATTTTTTTAATGGCCTCCAACCTCCCCTTATAACTATCCAACTCCACCATACAATTTATTTACAAACATATAGTATGAAGTTGATATAACTTGGCTACATGTGCCCTCAGTCCTGGTCCACCAGCAGTGACGCTCACCAAGTGATACAAATGTTCGACATTTTCAAATTCATATGTTTGACATTTAACAATGTGAGTTCATACTTTGTTAAGCATTCTACATTATGGTCTGAAAATTTATATGACATTCTACGGTGTTCATGTCCAGCAGGACAGCAATTAAGTATGCTCCGATACTTTGAATGCATTCTACAGTGTTCCTTGTTACTTTATATTTTACGAACCCCCTTAACACTACTGAGTTAAAGAAGATCCTGACGACAATCTCAACAGCACTCACAATAGAGCACAAAATTGAGCATCGACGGAACCCTAGCAAGCTAGAGGTGGGACCAGGTGCCCGGGAGGAGTAAGCATCCCCTGTTGGCTATCCGCACCCGCCGTCGATATTAATGCACGAAAATGAAAAAAAAAAGTTTTAATCACTGCTGAAACACGGATTATCAGATATGTTTCAAGTGCGTTGCACGTCTTTACCACATGTGTCGTCCGTGGTTGTCCATGGAGCTAAATTTTAAGTAGTTCAAAACTTGTTTCCGCGTCCAACATAATGATTAAGCCGTAAAGCGCAGTATGACCAGGCCTTGACGTTCTACGTGTCATATGGTATTACTTTATATGGCATTAGATACGATGTTCACTGTAAGTTTGTATGGCATTTTACGGTGTTCCCTTTTGCATTATTTGACATTCTATGTTGTGCTCGGATACTTTTATGACATTGGATTGTGTGCTCAGATACATTGTTTGACATTCTACGTTGTGCTAACTGCTAAGATACACTGCATGACATTCGACGATGTGCTGTAGTACATTATATGACAGTTGATCGTCTGTCTCTTCAACGCATTTGAAATTTTCTGTTACAAGATTTCTTGAAATTTCTAAAACGTGGGTCCTGTAGCATCATATCCCGACCATTCTGCTACGTCTTTCGGTACATTTTTGGACATAATAATATTCACTTTTTGGCCATATTACATTGTTAAGACTGAGGATCACTGACGAGGGTTAAGTACCCGAAACGTGCATGTCCGGTCCATGCTGCAAATTTATCTGGTCTTAAATGATGCTATTGAATTTGAAGACGTTTAACATTATGTGTTCTGATAAATACATCGTATGACATTCTACAGTGTGTTCCAATATGTGAATGACTTTCTACGATGTATTAAGATGCATTGTATGGCATTCTACGGTGTGCTCTGATACTTCTTATGACATTCTACCGTGAACTCTGTTACTTTGTTTGGCGTATGCTCTTATAATGTGTTTGGATGATTTGTGTTACATTCTACGTTATGCTCTGTAACTTTAACATTGTGTAATATCATCTGACATTTTGTATAACATTCTACAATATGCTCTAATGTTATCTGTAACATTTTTCTGTGCACTTTGATACTTTGTATGACATTCTGTAAAGTGCATAAATACATTGTATGACATTCTATGATAAGATGATTTGACGGTGTGTTTTGATACCTTGGGTTGTCATTCTATGGTATCCTCTGATACTGTGTTTGACATCTTTCAGGTCGTTCTGATTCTAATGTGTATCTTATAAAACTCTGTATTTTACTGTAGTGGTTTACCTTAACTTTGCACGGCTTTCTTGTTTGATTTTCAATCTTGTATTTCAATGTAATGTGGTCTCCTTTGTTTTACCTTATATTCTGCTTTGATTTCTTATATTTCATAAATTATGCTCTGGTGCTGTGTTTCTGTTTTGGGCTTTAACTTCCATAAGTATAAAAATTCAGCAGGACCACCCAGAGATGGAATGAAATCAAAGTAATATGAACGTGAAAAGGAAGGCGAAATCGCGAAAATAATTCGATTTGATGACTAAAGGAGCTTTTCAAATGATACACAAATGAGAGGCGTGCGTTGTACTCTTGGTTATGCATTCTTATGCCAAGCTGGCACTTTTTCGTGAGAGAGCGTGGATTTTGACACGTTATTAGTGAAACCATGACCTTGTGAAAACAGTGCCTTAAATTATTAAAAACAAAATGTAAACGTTTTTCGAATTCTTTCTCTTAAATATGGTTTTTGAATTCCTTTTGTTCAAGATTTTTGAATAAGAAAAAGATGTACGTGTTCTTTAAAATCTGCGACTTTTCATTGAGCAAAGTCTCCGTAAATCTGACAATGAATTCCTTTTTATAACTTCTGACTTAATGATTATATAAAATTAATGTAATATGTATTCATCATCATCATCATCATCATCATCATCATCATCATCATCATCATCATTTGATGTTAATGGGGTATTTATGAATATTTCAATATTCCAAAAAAGTATTGATAAATTTATGTGTACTTCTTCAGGTGTACGTCTAAAGTCAAGCCCATTTAAGGGTTATTATGGCCAATCCCTAAGGCATGAAGTCAGCTGAAGGCACAAATAAAAGAATAGTTTACGCTTTTACTTTTAGATAGAGATAAAGAAGGAAGTTAGAGGTCAAAATTACCACTGAATCATTTCATACAGGGAATCGAATTATAATTTTGTATGATCGAATTAACATAGTTGCTTCAAAGGATTTAAAATCCCCATGTTGACAATCTTTGATAACCATGTTCGAAAAGCACTCTACCGGAAGTCCTGTTATCTGCCAATGGAATCCCGGACTGATGACTAACTGATAAACTGATTGGATACTTTTGTCTTTTTAAGAAGGGAGATCAACACGGATGATCATGGTATTTGTGCCAAACATCTTATCAATGGGGCTACAATTTACAGGGTCACATATATCATTTATAAGGGTCGCTTGTGCACCGCGATGTAGACTGATTGGATGGGCATCGGCCATCAACCCTTTTGTCCCATATATACTGTGTATGAATACCGCCTTGTTGAAAAGAATATAGCATGTAACAATAGAAACTACCCCAGTACTTTAACGATATAGGACACCACCATACCTACATATAAAATGATATAAAGGATATATCAAGATAGTGACCGGCTTGGTAGGCAGGTATTTATCGCTAGTTTATATGATAAGGCTTGTGATTTAAAGTTACGGGAGCATTGTCTTTGGAACATCTTCAAAAGATGTACTGCTTTGATTCCATAAGATAGGACAATACTCGTGGGAATAAGAAAGCGAAAAACTAGACAAATACATATACATATACAATAAATGGGGTCTAAGTATTCATGAATGTTTGATGTTAAACTGTATCTACTTGTTTGAAGATCTCTGTCCTATGACTTCGTCTAAGCTTACCGGGTACCCTATATCCTTACTTCTATCTCAAATGCTCTGTAGTCGAACCAGTGGGTATAATTGAGGCCTGAATAAGACGACAACAATTTTCATGTACGGAAAAGAAAACTTCATGGTTATAACTATGAATGACCTTTAATATAAAGTGCCTTTCTACGTTTGTCTGAAATAAATGAAATAATCTCAACCACGTCTTCTTTGAATTGCAATATTCTTAATTATCCTCTTATACACAGTGATGGGACCCAAAGAATGACGTTTTTTGAACAATTTCTTTTTTTTCGTATAGTATCTAAGACGGATATATTGGTAATAATCACCTACTATAAAGGCAGATAAAAGAATTTGTAAATGCCACAATATGACCTAAATGAAGGCATACCCCAAAACATCTGTAAATACATGCATGACCTTCCTTTAGGATGAGGATTCCAGATATTGGTAAGCATGAGTGAGTGCTGTTGAGATTATCGTCAGGATCTTCTTTAACTCATAAGCATGATTTACCAAAATGTAGTTTTAACGATGGCTGATTGATATATTGTGAGCCTTAGTTTTCTGGGTTGCAGAAGGTATTCTACTGAGAGATATACTCCAAAAAGGACAAACAATCAATGGCACATACTATGTTTCACTTCTGACACAGTTACGGGAAAATATTAAACTAAGGCACCGCGGAGAGCTCACTGGTTAAAGGTGTGTTTTCCCATCAGGACAATGCTCCTGTTCACAAGTCTGTCGCTGCCATGGCTGCTATTCATGATTGTGGCTTTAATTTTATTGAACATCCACCTTATTCACCTGATCTTGCTCCATCAGACTTTCATATTTTCCCAAAAATGAAAGCAGCTTTTTCTGGCACCCACTTTCAGTCGGATGATGATGTCATACCTACAGTGATTGGCTCTCTGACCAGTCAAAATAAGGAGTTCTTTAAAAGTGGTATTGAGGCCCTTAAACACCGGTGGCAAAAGTGTGAAGATACTGAAGGCAATTATGCGATTGTTTAGAAGAATAATGCAAAATGTCTGATGAAATTCAAATCCTTAAATACGAGGCTCATAATATATCAATCAGCCATTTTACCTAAAGAGTCAATGAATGGTCAATACAGAGTCTATGGTCTGATTTGAGAAATTGGTCAATCTGACCTTCTAGCAAGGTTGATCTGATGTTAAAACTTTCATCAAGACTATTCCAGGGAAATTTGTAAATATAACCTTCCACCAAAATCGAATCCGAGACATTGGTCAATGCGGTCCACATGTATCGTATTAACAGGTCAACCTTCATCAAGACAGATCTGAAATATTCTTTTAAAATCTTCTAAGAAGGCAATTAGTAGAGAAACCACTGATATTTCTTTTTATATGTGCAGGATAAGAAATAAAAACAACTCAAGTATTGCGTAACAAATTTATAAAAGACGTAATTTTAAATAAATATGGATCTATTTACAGCACATGAAGCATGACGTAATGAAACATGTAAACTTTCACATAACAATTTCCAAGAAATCTTAACGTAAAGAGTAAATCAATAAGTCGACATTCAGAAATTTCTATGACAATGTCAACCGAAGGCAATTGTAAACAAAATTCAAAATAAATAATCAGCAAAGTAAATTGTTGAAATGTGATTCGTGGCATCTATAAAGTGTTTATGAATGTCTTTGATATTGTGTGTTGACATAATATAAGGAGTCCATTCCTTTATGATAACGAACACATTCTATAATATGACCATGTAATCAGTATGCGTAACATGTTACATAAAACTTACGTTATTAGTAACGAAAATAAGTGAAAATGTGGATGACTTGAGAAAAAAAGATGATCACATGATCTTGCAATGAAGAGGAAAAACTAATTAAATCTAAAATGATGTATATACTTAAATTTTAAAAAGAGACAATTATGCATTAAGTACATTCAGCAACATGAAATGAATTAAAATTAATCCATCATGAAATTAAAATATTCCACAATTTTCACCATATTAATAAATAAATTCTTGCATGACAAAGACTGTGGGTCCTTGCATTCAAATGAATTCTACTGTCAGTGCTTATCTTTGGTTACCATGGCATCTGATGCCGGATCAAGTGCAATAAGGTCACTATTAAATGAAGTTCATAATTAAAGTTTATATAAACTTGTACCAATAACATCGTACAACTAAATAGTTCTTGGGCGGAATTCACGACTCATTGAGCAATAAATAAAGTTAGAAAAATAATTGAACGATAACCTCTTCCTCCCGCTAGAAATAAGACGTCTGCATTGAGTATAACTTGTTTATATAGTTAGGAGGTGCACAACTGTTCACCGTATGGCAGTTTTCATTGGCTGCTTGAGCTGGTGACGTAACAGAATCGTCCGAATTTGGCATGTCCATAAATATGTTGTTGCTGTTTGCATCGATATTTGAATAAACAGAACCTGTAAATGAATTATGCCATAGAAATTATTTAATTTCAATATTTTTGGTAAATTTCATTATTCTAAAATGTTTTCTTTCGATTAAAAAAATAATCTTTATCCAATCTACCTCGGTAAGAATGCCAGTCAATTCACAAATCAATTAAGTTTCATTTTAAATTAAAATCATTTTTTAAATAAATTTTTTAATCGCCCATAATTTATTGCCATTTGAAAAATTCTTGTATAATTCTATACGAACCTTCGGTATCTGAAGATATTTTTTGTATATCATCTAAATCTTGTAAATATTCTTTTTCCGAGTCAATTTGGTGCTTCCTTTTACGTCCGCGTTCTCCTGGCTCTCTACTTCCTTTCTTAGATGTTTTCTTTTCCTTGATAGAAATAATAAAGGAAGAAGTTATAATACTCTGGAATAAATTACAAGATCAATATGTCATAACAAGGACGTTTGACATGTATTTGAAAAATACAAATTATAATTTATAAACTTCCGTATAGTGATACCCTGATTAGAAACTAGAGAAAGGGAGTTCATTTTGAGTCACAAACGATAATAATAATAAAATCTGATAAAAACTGCTTTCTCTCTGCTACGATCTTTGTTGAAGAAAACATGTCATTGGCCTTTATAAATATATGAAATATACAACACCTAGTTTCTTTTGCAGTATGAACAAGTTGAAGTCCTTCTTCGCGATTAAATGTTTTAAGTGTAAAAATCACTTCTTTTCAGCTCTGTCGTCTGAAAGAAGCTTTGTTTTGGTCCTTTATCAAGATAGTATTTTGCTATATTTTCAGAAACATGTCACTTCAGTCAAAGATATCACCCAAACTATAGGAGATTTAAAACATCCTAGCACCATCTTCGGTAATACTTTTTATCTAACTATACTACTGAATCGACCCTACAGGAAATTGGAGCCGCGCATTCATGGCTAAACAAATACACTAAATAAAAAAAATCAAACTAGAGGGCACTACTAAAATTATTTTGGCTGTGTCTGAAAAATAATTTGGCATTAAGTACCACTGATGAGGATTTACTATCAGAAACATTGTCTGGTGCATTGAAATTGGATTGAAATTTTCTTCAAGAAGGTAACGAGTTTTGACAAACTTCCATCTTATACAATCAAGTATCCAAACCTATACATTACTGTGGCTAAGTTTCAGATGAAAAACTAATGAGGCCATAATAATACATGTAAATAACTTTGCTTGATATCGAAGTCATTTTCTGAAATTTATCCTCTCATCAAAGAGGTATTGTTATAAAGAAGAGAGGTGAGAGATTAGATAAGGGAAGTTCTCTTTCCCACAAGAAGCACCGCATATTGATGACGATTTAACTAGTTTGATATTAAAGCAACTCTTCTAGAATTTAGCTTGATTTTATTATTTGAAATATTTGTTTCTTATTTTCTTGGCTGCAAAGCATATGCACTAACATGAACAACCCTTTTATGTTTGGTCCTTACTTCAGCCATACTTGAGGTCATAAGAGACATTATAAATTTGATTTCTTTTAGCTTAATAGACTGGTATCCACTGAGGTGAGATAAAGGTTCATTATCCATAACATGCACACAGTGTCATACGATTGGAAATGTTTGTCCAGAAGGCAGCTGTTTTTGTTGATTTTTTTCTTTGGGTGCTGTATTAGAAAATAATTACCTTAGCTCTTTGATTCTGAAACCAAACTTGAACCACACGTACAGTAAGACCCGTTTCTGCCGCTAGCTGCTCACGGACCTATAGAAAAAGAAAGAAAATAGACGCCATTTTAAATCATTGGAACATCAAACTATTTCAAATAATGATCATAAGTAATTAAAAGTGTTTTGGAAATTTTATCTACGGTACTATACGAGTACTAAAGATTTTGAGACTTTTTTTTTATTAATGATCTCGCTGATGAGAGATACATGTGAAGGAGGTATTTTGGATGTTGCGGCAACCGACGAAAGCGTATCTCCGCAGACATAATAATAAGGCTATGGTTATTCTATATCGCAAAACTAAATCGATTTTAAAGGAAACAATCATAATGAGGGCTCTAATTAGCGGTCCGGAGAAAGAGAAAGAAATTAAAAAGGACTCGAAAAATATCTGTTTATCGACATCAACATCAACCAATCAAAATTGACAAGACAAAAGGGAACTTGGAATGTAACAGCAGGTACATGTATGCCTAAGGTGGTAGAGTTACAGACTTTTTATCCTTAATTTACGCATCATTTCATAGTGATTTATTGTTTTCCTATATTTTACCTTCCGACACGGTTTGGGGTTTGCCTCAAACGCTTGTTTGAACTTTCTCCTTTGGCTTGTTGTGAGAATGGTGCGGGGTCGTTTTGCTTGCCGATCCGCGTCCATGTCAAAGTCCTCAAAACTATCGCTGTCCTCTCCATCTGATTAAAAAAATATAAGACATAGATGAGAAAAAGTCCTCAAAACTATCACTCTCCTCTCCATCTGATAAAAAAATATAAGACATAGATGAGACAAAGTCATCAAAACTATCACTGTCCTCTCCATCTGACAGAAAACAAAATAAGACAAAGGAAAACAAAGTCTTAAAAACTATCGATGTTCTCTCCATCTGACAGAAAACAAAACAGACATTGATCAAACAAAGTCCTCAAAACTATCAACAACCTCCATCTGATAGAAAACAAAATAAAACAAAGATAAAATTAAGTCCTCAAAACTATCACCGTCCTCCATCAGATAAAAAATAAGACATAGATAAAACAAAACAAAGCCCTCAAACTACCACTGTCCGCTCCATCTGATGAAAAAAAAAACCAAAATAAGACATAAATGAAATAAAGTCGTCAAACTATCACTGTCCTCCATCTCATAAGAAAAAACAAAAACCAAAATAAGACACGGATAAAACAAAGTCCTCAAAATATCAATGTCCTCTCCATCTGACAGAAAACAACTTAAGGCAAAGGTAGAACAAAAGTCCTCAAAACTATCACCGTCCTCCATCTGATAGAAAAAAACAAAATAAGACATAAGTAAAACAAAGTCCTCAAAGCTATTACTGCCCTTTCCATCTGACAGAAAAACAAAATACGACATAGATAAAACAAAGTCCTTAAACTATGCACTGTCCTCTCCATCTAATAAAAAAAACCCCAACAAAATAAGACATAGAAAAATAAATGGTGGAATTGGATGGCTGTAGAGTAGGAAGGAGGCTTTTTAAAAAAGACATAGATAAAATAAAGTCTTCAAAACTATCATTCTCCCCATCTGATAAAAAAATAAAATAAAATAAGACATAGATAAATCAAAGTCCTTAAACTATCACTGTCCTCTCCATCTGACAGAAAACAAAATATAACATAAATAAAAAAAAGTTCACAAAACTATCACCGTCCTCGATCTGATAAAAAAAATTAACAAAAACAAAATAAGACATAGATAAAACAAAGTCCTCAAAACAATCACTGTCTTTTCCATCTGACAGAAAACAAAATAAGACATTACCTCAAAACTATCACAAGTCCTCCATTTGATAACAAAATAAGACAAAGTCCTCAAATCTATCACCTCTCCATCTCATTAAAAAACAAAAAACAAAAAACAAAACAAACCAAAAAAAAAAAAAAAAACCAAACAAACAAACAAAAGGCATAGATAAAATAAAGTCCTCAAAACTATTACTCTCACAGAAAATGAAATACCAAAACATCGATAGAATAAATCTAAAAAAAGGACCAGTATGTGTTCACTGAAAAAAGATTTGAGACATTTTACTTTAATGGTAACTGCATGTGACCTTTGACATTGAAGAATATAGGTCTTCCTCAATTTATCAGTAATAAATGTATATAATTTTGACTGAGTTCCGTTGAGAAAGTGCGCCCTCTGAGCTCAACTGCTATCAAAGAATGCCTAGAGTTCACAACCCCCTCTTCCACACGAAAAGTGCAACTATGTTGTGAGGGGATAATAAATTGAAATAATAAAGTCATCAAAGGACAACGATAGAGGGATAAAACACATCATCAAACCATAATTACCCATGTCATACAAGAGAAATATGTCATTATAAAGGTATAGAACAGATTCCGGAATCAGATAGAACAGTAACAGGTTTCATCAACTATAACGCCGGGCACCTGTTACATCATCATATTTTTGGCCTTTTTGTTGTAACATTTAGCTCCAAGCGCACATATTATCACGTGATTTAGATCAAGCAAGAGAGGAGAAATAAGATAGAGACGAAGTAAAATGAAAGGAAAACAAATTATGATGATATAATTAAGGAGTCGATGAAAATGTCGATTCGAATTTCAGTCTGAAAAGGAGAGAAAAACAAATAGAAAGTAATGAATTTCTTAAAAGAAAAATATTGTACCATTCAATAAAAATGTTCTTGAGTCAAACCCTCAAATGTCCAACTGATGATTGCGTTATAATGTAACACGATGGTATATATGCGATAGCTTAAGCAAAAATTCTTATGTCAATAAAGCAGAAAAATGTATATTTGTTTTTCTGTGTCCTGGAGTTTGTGTATTGTATTATATAATAGCCCCCGTCTCAATGTGACAGCATGTGAAAAAATGTAATACAATGATTCAATTATGTGGTACTCTGTGTACAGTGGGACCGTCAATACCAATGTAAACTGGCGGGTGGAGTCACAACACTACCCGAAAATTAAAATTTCTTTTTTCAAACAAAGTGCGCTTTAGCGAAGTTGTTTTACCACGCTAAGTAAATACCGGATAAAACTGTGTCATTGATTCCGTGTCTAAATCTGTAGAGGGTAAATACAGCAAATTAGACAAAACATTGCAAAGGAATTTCTTTCCTTCAAGATCGTTTTTTATGAACGACAGAGCTGTGAAGAGATACGAAAGTGCAAAAACAAGAGCCAAATTGTCCTCACAGTAACTGGGTCTGGGGGTAGGGATAAAACAAAGAAGACGACAGTGTCAAGGTCAAGAGAAAAAATGTCAAAAATTGGATATAACATATAGCAGAATAAGGGTATTAAGATGTGAGTATTGGTAGACAAGCTGAGACCCAATGCTCTAATTTACAGGTGACGTTCTTTTTTCGGTCATTTATGATATGACCAAACATAAGCCGAGGTCAAGCAAGAGTCCAGACATTCAACTAACTCTTTCCTAAAGAAATATTTATATTTGAACTTGGGCACAAGAATAAAGTAGCCGAATTATCCACGCAAATATATGTCAAACATGGAGAAATATTGACATATCTAAGATACATTATGTTTAAATGCTTTTGTAAACCCAGACGGTGTTGACCTTAGTAAGTTTATAGCATTCAATGAACAATAGTAATTTTGTCAATAGTGTACTACAATCGTTCAGTGATACACAGGTTGAAGTGTTGAATCAGGCATTAGTCTCTCTTGGCACCTTGACACATGTACTTGTAAGTACCCCAAAGTACCTCGTGATACAAAGCATATACACAGAACCATGCGCTTTAAACACCCTGATCTACATATATAGATCATGTCTAAGTCCACACGCAAACTCATAAACTATAAGGGTTCTAAGCGCCCCCCCCCCCCCTTCCACAAAAATGTCAAATGTAATGCAAGATATCTAGTCCTATATTACTGGCATTTTCGTTTTGTTGTTTTTTAGCCTCGTTTTCAAATAAGAGTTTTATGATTTCAAGAAATGGAACCTTGACGTTAGATCCCGTTTTTGGATATCAGATGATCATATTGTGTAAATTGTGTATCAAACATCTTTCAAAGAAGTGAAAAAGAATCTGTTTCTGACATTTTCCATCGTCTGTAAAATCTCTTATGAACTTGGATCTACTATTTCAGTCTTAGGACTACATGTATATATGGAAATTTTTCAAGAAAAAAAATATTTTGAAGTGACCAAGGTCACAATTTAAAGTTGTTAACCAGTGATAATTTTCTCCAAAACTCCTGTATCAATGCAATCAAACGACGCAATAACGATCGATAACAACTCTACAGTTTTGTAATTTTCAAAAATAGTGAAATTTTTTTATACACTATTCACAAATATTTTATGCTGATAAGATGAATCAAATATACTTTTCGTAAACTTAATCTTTTTCTCTGGTTTCAGTTGAAGAAAATAAAAGATGATTTGGAAAGCTTGGAAGAATAGATATAGCAAAACGACATGAAAAAGGATAGAGGACACAAGAGAAAGGCACCTCCCTTTCTCATCCATGACAAATGCTACATTATATATATAAAGAATATGTGTGAACGAATTTGTACATGTCCATTAACACGAGTAAGAAATTAGATCCATTGTTGTATAGGTGTAGTGAAGCTATCTCAAGCGTTCACGGTTCTCTCTTTGATCCTTTTCACTTTTAAATTCAATCACCTTAATTCTCGGTTTTAAAAAACCCTTAGAAACAAAGTAAGTTCAAAAATCGGTATAAACTTGTACACGATTGTTTAGTCCATAAATGTAGTGTAAATTTTCTGAAAATATTTCGTCATTTCATAACTTCAAAGCAGAATATTCATAAAATTGAATTACCTAATAATATTTGAAAAAAGGGGGTTCAAAATAAGTTATGATGATTTTTCCTTATAATTGACACCACTTGTTTAATTTTGTCAAAAGAAAAGTAATCTGAAAAGGTGGCTATTTTAGGCGGAGTAAATTTGACCAAAATTGGAATATGAGATATTAAAATTCCATACAAAATTAATCTTGAGAAATAAAAATAGGACAAAAGAAACAAAAATATCCCCCAATTTCAAGACATATATAGTGATCCATTTAGATGGCAAATTGAGGGAAATAGAGCATGGAACAATTTATTTTACTTTCTTTTAATCATCAACGATGAATTTAGTGTCGTTGTTAATTTTTTCAGTCTTTCTTCAAAATAAGCTCTAAAAATAAAAAATAAAAGAATAAAATCTTTGGATTCCAAGGTCCGGTTCCCTTTTTTTTTTTCTCTTTTTCTTCTGTTTTTTAGCTCAACATTATATGTTACTCCAACTAAAAATTGTTTTCTACCTTTAGGACTATAGATGTCAAATTCCTTATCGTAGTGGTACCGACATATAATGTGATCCTGAGTGACAGAGAACTCGTCTCCCTGCTGTAACACGTGACCACACTGCATACACCGGAAGCACTGCAGGTGATACGGATTTCCGTTCACCCGTCGGATCATTTCACGTGGCGCTATCGGCCATCCGCAAGCCTCGACATCGATTCCTAAACATACTGAAAACAAACAGAGAAATTTATATTATTATGTATATCGAATACTATCTAACCATTGAATTAGTAAGAGGCAAGAGAGTATTTTTGTGGATTAAAACATTTCGCGAAACATTTATTTTCGTTAATACAACTCAGAGAAATACAAAGATTTTTGAGAAGCGCCAAGACCAGTGATCTAGAGACTATGTTCGTGATGGACATGATGTGAAAGAAATAAACATAAAAATCAACAAATAAATAAAAAGTGAATAATGAAATAAATAAATAAATGAAATAATGAAATAGATAATCAAAAATAAATGAGTAAATGAATATTGATAATAGAAAAAATACTAGTTATAGATAAATCTGAATTAATCTTAGAAGGAAAACAATTAAAGAAAATTATGATAAAAGTAAAAATAATGCAAGTTAAAACTATGGATGAATATAATATATATAATATATACATGATAATATATAAGTTTTGTTTTGGGTGCAAGAATGCACTTGGTTTGTACTGTGTGAGAACGTGACTTGTGCTCGCCGTCACTGGTGGTCACGTGATAAGGTTGTATCAGCGTAACACTTGTAGGATAAACTCGCCACATGTTACTTGGCTTTCTTATTTGATCTGGAAACCTTGCCTACTTTTGACGGAAGATGAAAGTCTTTAGATTTGTAAAGAACATGTTTACTTGCATCGCCCGTGGGTGGTTAGAGGAATATATCTTCCCCGGAGATATGATCCCCACCATTGTAAATCTGTCGTGATCTAACAAAGAGTGACTTTATACCACAGATCAATGTTTCTCTGATTTAAACCAAATGTATTAAGGGATAAACTACGATAACTTTTGTATCATTGCATAAAAGAAGTTATCAAACTTTAAACTGCAAATTTTGAGCTGTGCTTTTTATTCTTTGTGGTGGTGAGGTGAAGACGTGCACACACACCAATAAAAATGTCGAACAATTTACAACTTCACTTTCATTCTTTCTTTATCTATCAACCTATCAGCCATGGCATGGTAAGAACTGTAGCAATGGTATTCACAGACCAACCCGCTAATTTTGGGCTGACCCGAACTAAAACGGTAACCATGAACTGTTTCTCTATCACAACTGACGACTGCTGACATCAGATGGAGTAACAATGAAAACTTGATTCTCTGATAAAGTCGTCCCGATGCATGTCAAAATTTCAAAAAGGGTAAAAAAGACAAACAAGAGTCAATCAATGTCAACAATTTTTGCCTGTTACAAAATTTCAACATTTCATCCATGTCTTACGGTTAAAGTAGCCCAGTGTAAAGCAAAGAATAATTCATGTTAGAATCGTTTCATAATAATCTGTTATGACTCTGGATTATCATATTGAAATATATCTTTTATCGTAATAATTCAGTGCACCATATGCGCATTTCATCATCGGTAATTCTCTAGGCTGAAAGATAGGAAATCCAAATAGTGAATGTATGAAAAGCTAATTTCTAAGCACGACCAAAAATGTACGCCAAAGAGCCAGCAAAGGACAGAGTAGCTTCAATATTTCGCCCGTCTCAGACGAAGTTTCTATTCGGTTATTTTTTGTGTGTAAATAAAATGCAATGATCGCTGTGCGATATAAGTCCCCTACCAGCGGCATAAATTTATGACTTGCATCTCTATTCATCAGTTCATCATCTGCAACAACAGCCAAGAAAAGTCTGGGAAACTGAATTCACGAAATTTGCTAAGTCCAAGGACCATAACTCTTGTAAAAATAGGCCAATGGAAACCAAACTCAAACTTGGTCTGTATCACACTGAGATGTATTCATTTACCAAAATAAGTGAATTATTTGCAATAGAACTGAAGAAAAGTCCGGAAAACTGAAATTTTCATAAAATTTGCTAAGTCCAAGGGCCATAACTCTTGTAAAAATAGGTGATACTAAAGCAAACTCAAACTTGATCTGTATCCCATTGAAATATATCCACATACCAAAAATGTGTTCAATTTATCCAATAACAGCGGAAAAAAGGCCGAAAAAGTGAAATTTTCATAAAATTTGCTAAGTCCAAGGGCCATAACTCTTGTAAAATTAGGTCAATCAAAAGCAAACTCAAACTTCATCTGTATCACATTGAGATATATCCACATACCAAAAATGAGTTCAATATATGTAACAACAGCGGAAAAAAGTCCGGAAAACTGAAATTTTCATAAAATTTGCTAAGTCCAAGGGCCATAACTCTTGTAAAATTAGGTCAATCAAAAGCAAACTCAAACTTGATCTGTATCACATTGAGATATATCCACATACCAAAAATGAGTTCAATATATGCAACAACAGCGAATAAAAGTCCGGAAAACTGAAAATGGGACAGACGGACAGACGGACAGACAGACGGACGGACGGACGGACAGACAGACAGACAGACCGAGAGGAAACTAAGAGTCCCCTTCGGCGTTGCCGGTAGGGGACTATATATGCAACAACAGCGAATAAAAGTCCGGAAAACTGAAAATGGGACAGACGGACAGACGGACAGACAGACGGACGGACGGACGGACAGACAGACAGACCGAGAGGAAACTAAGAGTCCCCTTCGGCGTTGCCGGTAGGGGACTAAAAAACAAAACAAAACAAATAAAAGAATAAATTAAAAAAAAAACAAAAAAACAAAAAAACCCAACAACAACAACAACAACCCCCCCCCCCCAAAAAAAAAACAAGAAAAAAAAAAAAATGCAAACCGAATAGAAACTTCGTGTGAGACTGGCGAAATATTTAATTTACTCCTAATAATACTGATGTATTTCAGAATGATTCATAGTCAGAAAATTTAAAAATATAATTCAAGTCAGTGCAGAAGCACAGTGAAACTATCCTCGAGGAACACCAGTCCACCAGCAGAGATATTTTTTCAAGAAATATACAAGTTGAAGGATAATACACCGATTCATAAAAAGGATTGAAATGCTTCTCATAAAATAGTTTATTTTTCTAAATTTACGCTCGGCTGTTAACACTTATAAAGAAATGAATATATTTTTATTTTCACTTTATTTTCTCAAAAACATGCGGATGAAGAACAATCTGACTTGTCACATATATTACTAAAAGTTTATAGCCTATAAATCCAAAATATATCATCAGGTGATATATAATCATTATCTTCTTATGTCATAAATATCAACCATTCACTCAACAAATGGATACGGATACCGAATGGTGGTCACCTTGATATATGTTGCATTTTGTATCTATTTGTTTTTCTTTTTTTTTGTAATGCATTCAGGGATGTCAAAATGATGGGTACTTCCTAAACTTTCCCTTCAGCAACACAGTCCTAACTATAGAATAACGAAGATAGCTGTTATGTAATGTTAAATCAGCTTTAATTTTAATTCTAACCACGTAATACTATTTTGACCAAAATCTGTTACAATTCCATATAGTTGCCCCTTTTTATAACCATCGGTAGTAATGCACAGAGTCAAAATGCATGAAGCAATGGCTAGACGCAGAAAGGCCAATAACACATTGGTATTTGGATGGATAACACGCAATAAACATCCAAATAGCAAACTGTTTTTGGCTCTTTCTTTAATCATTATGGAAAAGATACCTCGTGTCACATGCATCTCATTTTCACTGCTTGAAAATGAACAAATCGTTCATCATAGAAGGAAGGTTTCTTTTGTCCTTTTCCAGTGGATTACATTGATCTTACTTTGAAATGGAAAAACAAATAGTTTCAATAGTTTGTTATTTACTATGCCCTGTTAAAACCTTTCAAGTGATTAAGGAAAAGGGTTTCCTCCTTATCGTCAGGTAATTGTAAAACTTTGAAGTTGTTTGTATGGGTAGATTACAGAACAAGTGTTCCTTGCCCCTACCCCTGCCCTGGAGGTTGTATATTTCCAGCTGTTACTCTGCACTCTTCGGAAATCAAGGTGCAGTTACATGAAGAATATGACAAACGTGCCTTAAATCGTCATGACATGTACTCTAAACCTGTTTACGATCCATGTTTTTCACACAGATTTTTTCGAACGGTCATCCAAAATCTTTATATATAGGAAACATGTAGCCAAGTCCGATCAACTTCAGCTGATCGTTTCTTCAATTGCACATTCGAAAATTTCTGGTTTTTTTTGGACATAACTTTCAGAGTCTTTGGCCAAATTCCATTGTTGGATTGAGGATCAATGACGAGGGATTAAGTAAACGATACGTGCATGTTTGGTCCATGCTGCTTTATTTGTTCTTAAATGATGCTATGAATTTGAAGACGTGTAATATTCAATACTTGCAACCTGTGACAATGACCCCCTCCGCCCCTAAGAAATAGATTCTTCATGCCTACATGTATGCTGATCAAGAATATTCGTATCTGACTAATCTCCGGCTCTCTCTGACATTGACTTTAGACAAACTGAAGGTGAGTTATGTAAAAGCACGAGCCGAATACGTCTTTTTGTCTATAATTCTTTTACAAAGTAAGAAAAAAGTAACTCCTACGTCCTTATAGATACTCATGGATACTAACAGAATAAAAAAATGAAAAAAAAAAAATAATAAGGGAAGATATAGTATATTTAGTCCTTTTTTGTCTCTTTTTGGGCAGAGGAACTAATACTGAAAGGATTTTTAAATATGTGTTTCAAAAATAGGTTACGTAAAGAGGATAAGAAGTTTAGCTTAACAAAGAGCTGCAGGGTCTGGATTTGGAACGTTTCTAACCAAATTCAAAATAAAGAAATGTAAAATCAGCGTTAATTTTAATTCTAACCACATAACATTATTCTGACCATAATCCGTTACAATTCCATAAATTTGGCCAATGAAGGGATTACTGTACAAGCTTAATGTTCTTGGTAAGAAAAGAAGAAGAAAATAAGCAAAATATCAATATGTAAACATTAACCAACATAATGAAAAGTTAAGAAAATGGCCGGTATGTGTAAACATATAAGGCAAATAAAATGAACAATTACATTGATTTTTTTCGTCCATAAAATCGAAACCAAGTTCGACATGGTTGTACTTTCCTTAAAGGGGTTTTGTGTGTTTTAAAACAATAACGAAAGAAAGAAAACGGATATATTTGGCTTGTCAAACAAGGCACTTCCATTTGAAGAAGGAAAGTAAAACATATACATGTATATATTTAGAATAAAAAGCAATAAAAATAATGTGTTCTAATATCTGATGAAAGAAGATTTACGAGTTATAAAAATGAAATTCCTAATGTCTCAAAAACGCCGAAATACCATTACACATCCGAAAAAAAACCCCCCAAAAACTTTGGTATCAGTAAATACTTGATATATCGGTTAAAAGTAACATTAATGATATTCTAAAGTTCATAGAAACCGGATTTTTTTGTTACATCGAATACAAAAAACTTGGCCCTGGAATCAAAACAAAAAGGTGGAAGTATCACAAGTTATAGGACATTCTCAAAGACAGTGAAAAAGAAAGCATGCCAGAAAAGAAAACAAAAGCCTAAATATTTTGTGGTAGGTTGTATGACAGGCAATTAACTCGTCCTTGTACACGGTGTCAGGATGTAATAAGCCATACTCGTGACCTAATGTCAGCCTATCAAACTAGAAAAAAAGAGAAAGGACTTTAAAACTTTTAATCCGCTCAATCTATAGATTTAAATTTTTGAATTTAAAAATTCAAATTATTACAATAGGTTTTAACATTTGAATTCAAAAGAATATATTGAAGGCGTCTTAGATAAAAAGAAAAGCGTTCTTGAATGCATGCATTTTGAAACAAGTTCTTTCGATTTTTGTAGCACAAAAAGCCCAGCTTTAGAAAGGAAATCTGAAAGGAAACCCCATGTTTTGTCTTGGATGTATATACATATTTTCACAAAGAAAACTCCTTTTAGGTTTAGAAATCGAGAGCGTATGGATAAGAATACATTACGGTAATAGCACCATACTGGTACTAAAGGCTACCTTTTGAAAGAGCTTTTTCAACATATTGAGTTCTTCCTTTGTTACTTTACATTTAGGAGAAAATGCATCGTTGTTTGTAGTGGAAAAGTAGGGATTATTTTACATAGGTTATACAGATATTTATGTTGGTTTTAACGACTAGAATGCATTAAAGCATTGATCTCTTTCTGATATTTTAAGTAAGGTTTTAGAAGCTAGCATCAGATAGTGGCTCTAAAATTCAACGTAAAAAGCGAAAGAAAAGTACGTGTAATAAAATGACTTTAATGTGATGTATAAGAACTGCAAGATAATTAGATGGAGCATTTTCTTCAAAATAAAAAAGGGTGCGCAAAAATATAAAAATTATACAGATATTTTAAGAATCACATCCTTTTGACGAACAAAAAGTTGCAGGGGGGGGGGGGGGGGGTTTAAAAGCTTGTAACAACACGTATGAATATTTGATATTTTGCAATGAATAGGCTTTGTGGGAAAACGAAACCATCCAATTTGTCGTATAAAATGGTGTGTACCAAGAGAATAATTCAGTTCGAAACATGACACTACCTTGTACATTGAGAAAGATAAATGTCTACTTGCAAGCATACATGTATTTTATAATTGCTCTGCTATAAAACATTCCAAATTTTCAGTGGAAAATCCATATTGAACGTCCAGTTGTATGACATATCCTAAACTGTTATATATGCAAGCAGTAGAGGCTTAACATTAACAATCTCCATAGGATAGTTTACATTTTATTCATAAAATTGTAGCCAGAACAGATGTGTGTCCTTGACAGACAACTTAATCGATTATTTTATTTATCATTATTCAGTAGTTACTTTTACGTTTTATTCAGAGACGACTTGGTGATTTTTTTGTTTATATTACGAAAACAGAGTAAACAATCTAAAAACAATAAGGAGCAGCAACAACAACAGTAACTATTTCAGAATCCTCATTATTCAGAAGGTCTCACCTGTCATAATCAGCCTTGCAGTAGAAGTTGCCGTCCTTGAAGTAACATTTATCTGAGAGTTGCAACCGACAGATGGCGCATTGTATACAATGTTCATGCCACACATCTTCGTTAATTTTGCAATATATCTGTCCCTGATAGGCGAGCCACATCCTACACATAGCTCCTCCTTAACACTGGGCATAGCGGCTGGAACTGAAAATAATGATATACGATTACATACAGGAATACAACTGTGTCGTCGACATACAACTATATCGTCATCAATAAAATATCTTATTGGTATTACTCAGTATTTCTTTGTACTACAATGTATCAGACCATCTTGATGTATCAATATTTTCTACACATTTATCATACAAACAACTGCGGATATTTAAAATAAAATGAACGTCTTCTCTTGGAATGCATGGAAAGCTAGCAATGTCGGGCTGTTCCAAATTTGTATTGGTGGGAGTTTGATTGTTTAGTTGGTTGTTTTGTGTGGTATCTGTAACAGTTGTTTGTTTCGGTCTTGTGTATGTCTATTTCATTGTACTTATTACAGCGTGGTCTCTTGTGTTATTTTACTTTTTCAAATCGATTATATATAAAATCATTGTTGAAGAAAATAACATATTTTGTCCCTGTTGTCAAGATTATATGAAGCGATTGCAACAAAATCCTCGTCTTTATAAAAAAAAATGCTTCGTATAATCCATTCAGAACGATAAACCTGCACGAAAACGTCGAATTTGTGCAAGTTTATAGAAATAAATACACTTGAATCATATAGATAATGAGTATAAATGTAAAAGATCAGGCATTAATGACAACACACGTTCTCGTACCTTTCATTATTACGTAATATTTATGATGGATGTAGTCCCTCATAGTGAAACAATACTTGACATGAATACCCAACTTTATAAACTGTCTTCTTGTAAACGTGACAAATGATAAAAAATTTCTTCTTTTTTATTATACATTACGTCGTAAAAATCGCGATACAACCACGACCAATGCATATAAAACCATGAAAAAATATAAAACCAAACGCAGCAATCAAAACATTCTACAAAGGATCAAAAGTAAACCTCTAAATACCCGGAAGAGTAATCATCCTCTGTTTGCTCGCAACATCCGTCATAATACATATAATTCTGTGTATTGGATTGTTCTAATATAAAATGTCAGCATTGTGTTTTATATTTTTATTGTATCGTCCAAAGCATTTTGCAAAGATAAAGGCAGTCGCTTACAAGTCCGTATACCCCTGGCTAAGTAGGTTTTCGTTTATTCAACTTGCCCTCAGAACGAAGTAGTTCAGGTGAGCTAAAAAAACCCAAAACATTTTGGAAAGCATTTTATGAAATTGAGATTCATCAGAACAGTTCTTTGAGCACTGAGCATTGTAATATTAAATTATAATACCTCCCCCCCCCTCCGTTTGTATCTCTAAGTGTGGAGCACTCGCCCAATTTTAGAATATTTGGATAATACTCAAAATACAAGATAACTCCCATTGAAAATTATTTTATCAAGATCCGCTTTCACAACTGTTGATCTTAATTAATATGCAATCAAATACAAATGTCGAAAGAAAGCTCATATTTGTCTATGACAACAATGTTAACGTCGATAAATTTAATCTTTCATGAATTTACTACAAGAAATTTTTATGTTTCTTGATGTTGCACGGAAAAGAGAAGGGTATCTCTTATCATTATTGCAGTAAAAGGAAGTTTCATTGTTTCCAATCCTATATATGTGTCGCCACTTCAAAACTGTTCTGGCTTTCATTGTTTTTCAACGTTTGTAAAATGTTGTTATCATAATATTTCAGTTTTTAATATTTTTCTATAAAATGAAAAGGATTAAAAGCCTTTTTGATTGATATACTGGTAGTTTTTCTAATGACTCTTCATTTTAGATAAATTGCTCCATGATGCGATTTAGATCTATTTTTTAAAAATGTATTTCCTTAAAGTATGAAAGATTAAATCTTCAATTGAAATTATAAAAGCACATAATGACTCAACATACAACGACAAAAAGAAGAAGATAATAATGATAATACTAAGTGATATACTTAGTATATATTCGTCACATCGTCAACAAATTCATATTAAGATGGCCAACAACTACGATTACCATATTCAAAGTGAACGATAAGAAATAAAATTAACCTATTTATGGGATAAAAGATTCGTTTGTTTTGACAATTTTTTCCGCACATCTTCGAAAATACTTATTAAAATTGATGAGGAATTAATCGAAAATTTCCCCAAACAATTCTCAAGTTTGTTAAAGCATCGTCTTTATTTAGCTTTAAGAATTGCCATTATAAATATCTTTTTGGAAAAGGAAAGAATGAAGATCCCTTGTAATGTTACATTTATCAAACGCCATGATTCAGTATTTCTATTTATCACTTATCATGACTTTTACCATGTCTTATGTATATATATATATATTGTAAATATGTTATGTGCATTTGTTTGTTTATAAAGGCCTCGAGGAAGAATAGTGTCTCACTAATCGAGTTACCTTCTTAAAATAAAGAATTTATTATTATTATTATAAAATAGTGTGACTTATCACATGATATATATATATATATAGGATCTCAAATGATTTTCTATTTCTTACGGTATTTATGAAACGAGTTGTGTGAAGCCTTGGCGAGGCGATTAAAATCCCACAACGAGTTTCATAAATACCGTATGGAATAGAAACATCATTTGAGATTCATAAAATATGACGTAATTGATCAAAATAACGTCAGATATCATAATTTCATTCGCCGTTTCTATTGTGACGTCACAAATGATTTGGAGCGCTTTATCCAATGACCACGCTCCCAAAGTGATATGTTACGTGTTATCATAACATTTATTTATAAAATGGGTTTATGTAATTTAATACAGGGTGAATCATGTGATAAACATGTATACGCCATTTTCATATGACATACGTTGTGGAACACCTTGGACACATTGTCATTGGCTGAACTAAGCTCAAGATAGTCTATGACGTCACAATAGAAACATCTTTTATGTTTTTTTTTTTCACGTTATGGAATTGTTATGTTCGTCCACATGTAGTGAAGAGATAGTTTGAGAAATAGAAAATAAAAAAGCATTCTGGTGAACTAAAAGTCTGATAATCACAAGGTTGGGGATCCTCGTTACTTATTCTATTGTATAAAAAATGAAAGACGTGTCCGATAGAAATGGATAGAAAGAAGAGGAGAGGCAATGTATTCAGAGATGTGTTTGATCTCAGTCCGTAGTGGCCTAAATACCCCACTCTCTATCCCTCGTTTGATGTCATTGTGAAGCTTTTCTAACGGAACGAGGTTTAATGCACAATGCATTCTCCATACACCATGAAATTGCAATAAAACCGGTGGACCATGGCACGTTAATATCTACACGATTAGAATAGCTCTCAAATTCCTAATGCTGGGAGGGATTTAATGTCACCCCAGACAGACTACACTCTTTGGGGTACTCTAACATCTCAGGTAAAGTTCGATAATGTATCACTTACAGTTGCTGGATGGAATGTCCATTCATCGCTATTGTAAGACTTGTAATGTGACGTCATACAGGCGGTTAGGTGAAAAGAAACTTGGGTTGGGAGGGGATTTTCTCTTTTAGAGAAAACTGCAAATGTTAAACTGCATAATAAATTTATGACTTGAGAAATGATTATTGTAGACATGAGAACAGTCCGTAAGTATTGGCGGTATAATAATCAAGGCTATCAGTTTACTAACACATAGAATAGAATGAGATAACTGCTTTTAGGATGCTCAAATCAATTTCACTGGTATGAGAAAGGATCAAGTCCCACACTCGATGTCTCGGAAAAAAATCCTGACAAAATCGTTTACTCGCGCGAGCTGTTACGTCACGGAACAAAAGAAATAATGGCGGGAAGACAGGCGAGACGACACGAGGTCACTGCAATTGTTCGAATTTACTTTGAAGTCGTGTTCGATTGCACATTGCGATACTCAACTTGAATGATGATTGTCTAAACTACTTACAACCTTGTAGTTATGGACTATGTTTTGCAGTGTTTGAGTGGATAATTGTTTAGACTGCATTTTTGTGTGATATAACACTACTAGAACATTCTGAAAAGAAATTTCTGCAGAAAGCTTAAGAAGGACCAATTAGCGATGCTCGGATTCTTGTCTTATACTAATAATGTAAAATGATAATGTCCATACGTCATGCTATCATCGTAAAAAACCTCTCATTTAGATGATCACTATTGATTATAAATATGCCTAATGACCGCGGCCAATCGTTCTGTCCTTCGCTTCCAGAGAAAACCTATTTTCCCAAGCATACAGCTTTTCTATAAGTTTTTTGGACTACTGCAATACGACACGAGTAAAGCCCACCGGACGAGCGATGACCCGTATTAGTCTACCCTAATATGCTGAAACCCAAGAATATAAATACATGATTATACCAAATTGCATGTTGATAGCTTATTGCTTAAAGGGTCATCTCTTTTTTGATTTTCATACATGACGTGTTTGTCCTAATGTGTATGATATTGCCTACAGGTGTTCCCTTCGCAGTCTGTCCGCCACCCCTCCCCTCTTTTATCCCGTCTCCTGCTCCTCCTTTTTGTTTCTCATGGACCTTGCTTCGGTAAGTACATGTATTAGAGCGTAAAACACCTAGATTTCAAGATAATTAATGGGATATTTTGGACACATAGATTTGACTATGCACCAGCACAATACAATGAAAAACAAATGTAATAGAAGTAGAACAGGGACAAGAACAAAAAAACTTTATTGCCAAATGAACTTTAATCATCTTTATGTTGAAATATAGCAAACTGGTACATGTTGTCCATTTCAACCATAATATTTTCTATGCAATAGAAGCTTTTCATTTGAATTAAAAGGAAAATTAAATTATAGAAAAATCATAAATTTTAATAAAAATCAATTCAATTTAATTATATTTTTTCATAGACATCTGGGATTCGCGAAGAAATGGAGCAAAAATCAATTTACCCATTTTTATATCAATCATATGAATTATATATTCCAAAGAGAAGGGATTAATCTATGAACAGAACATTGTCGTTGCTACACATATTTTGTTAGCTACGTTAGCTACATCAAGTGTTCAATTACGAGAATATATTATCAAAAAGTGAAACTTTTTGCAAAAGAATTAATATGAAATAATGAAATAATAAAAAATGGATGAAAATTAGAAATAAACCGAATGTTATTTTAAAAAGATGGATTCCGCCTAACTTTAGATACCGAAGTCTGTTTTTTAAATATAATGAAAATGTGACCGAAATTTCTTGTGTTATAACCTGTAATCGAGGAATCGTTCGTCAGATAAAACCTCTAAACAATCTCAAAATCAACATCTAGAAATGATAAGACATACACTGTCATCTATAAGTTGTATACATCATTTCTTTTCAAGTATCCGTTACAAAATGAACAGGTTCGCTTCCATTTCTATATAATTCTGAAATGGAACCTGATGGAAATCACTTGTAACATACTTGATCCAAATATGTACATTAAAAAAAATTTTTTTTTTTACTTTTTTTTATATGAAAATGACAATTTTTGAAAGAAAATTGTGCAGATGAAAGAAGTTTCTATATTCATTTTCGTATCACAATTCATAATTTTGAATTACATGAAGCCATTATCAAGTTCAGAGTGGGAAAAATTATACAGAATTTATAATGATTTCCTTGTTTGTATGGTTATTTATGGATGGCAGTGTATATCCAGTTATATATATTTTTGTGTTTTTTTTATGCATCAAGAAAAATGAGAAACCCAACGCAGGTACACATGCATTTTGCAAATAAATGAAATAGTCATTTTGCATTTTATGCTTTGTTAAGATGTACATTTAGTTTGCTTTCTTTATTTAATAATCAAAAAATTGTCATGCGAACAAAACTTTGTAATTCTATTGTAAGAAAGAGAAGAAATACAAATAGTAAACCATAACTATTTCACATTACGAATTGCCAAAGTAACATTTTGAATAAAATAAAATCAATAAATATCTCTAGAAATTCAACCGATTTTTTTTTATATGTGCAATATATACATGACAATGACATTAAATAATTCTTTTGGGTTAAGCGCTTTATTCCAAAATAGAAAATATTTGTATTATCTTTTCTAACTTTCGATTTTGATTCATTTAAAGTGAGCACATGACTAGCTAACTTTAAATGAATCAGAAATGAAAGTTAGAAAAAAATTAATAATTTTGAAGGAATTTGGTATTACATCAGTGATACAAAATCGAGTAAAAATTAAAAAGAAAAATCTAACTTCACCTAACTTGATCTTTTCCTCCCTAAGAAGTGACCTTCTATTCCCTAGCTATTCCGTCGCGTCCACTGAAAATATATTTTATTGCTCTTTGGGTCATTAAAGGGAGAAATCGAATTTCACCATTTGAAATGTAATTCTACTTATTGAATATATTCTGTGATTTACAGCACTTTAGCTCAATATAGAGAGTAGGCATTAGTTTATAAATCACTTATAATTGTCAATAATCTCTTTGTGACGACTACAGGCCAGGGAGGAAATATACTTTCTATGCTAATAACTGCAGTAGTGCTGTCTTCACGGAACCAAATGTAGCAATTCAACAACAAAATCAAACCAAATAAAGATATAAATTTGATTTAATGTGCACATTAAAGACTGAATCGTGAAATTTCAATAAAAAGACCGCTCTTAGTAACTTGAAAATCAAATGATTTTCGTCTGGACGTTCACACCAATTTTGACAAAGTAGAAGAGTTGAGCCAACAGTCTGTATTATGCAGCTCACTTCAAGCTATGCATCTTTAGAATTCTGAGCGAAAGTTAATCTGCAGCGCAGGTGCAATACTGGCGTTTTAATGTATTGGAGGTGTAACCTTCCTGATTACCAGGTAAACTTACGTCTGGGTGCATTGCGACAAAACACAGAATGCAGCTATTGTTTGGTCGAGGTGATGACATTCGCGTTACTCTTGTTTTACGGCCGATTGATGGTTTTGTGGACTTGATTCGGCTTGCACTTAATCACAGCCAAAGGTGGTGTAAGAAAGTGTGATTACATTACACCGAACCGATACGGACACCCGGATCCCGCCCCGCTATAGGTTCTTATATTACCTATCCCCTATGTCCGCATTATTGAAGTAGAGTTTTCAGTGATTCATGGATAGAGACAGAGAGAACCTTCTCCGATGACAACAATAACAAAATCCCCCACAGATCGGTACCTTCTATCTCACTATAAAAGCTATCAGTTGGTTGGTTTTACCAAATTCAGTGAAATACTAGAAATTGGTGACAATACTGAATAGTCCATTACCAGAACTGATAATGATCACAACAGAGTGAAATCTCTGTCAGGCTGCCTAGGGTAAATCTGATACTTTATGTAATAGAACCTGATGCTATGAAAATAATGGTATCTGTAATTGTTATGTCTATTGAAATAGTATTCATGTCCTTTGTTAATTTTTCTTTTTAAGACAGAATAATAATTTAGAATGTCTGTCATTGTCTGTTTATTTAAAGGGAAAATATTGATACAGGGTTTTAATTCAGTTTAATTTTGTTTCTTACGACGAAACCGGTAGGATATGGTTGCAATTTGTACATTATGAAATAAGCATTTAATCCTTTCTCTCATTATAGAAAACAAATTTAATGTTATAAATATGTATAACATAAATCTTACTTCATTGTATTGCAATTCTATTTTGAAGCAACAATGCTAACAATAAACTATTTACATGTAAAACAATATCTTTTGAAACATGAAATGCTTTTTTCCTTCTTTTTATCAAGAATTTAAGATCAAAAGAACAGAGAAAAAATGGAGAAGAAGGGGGAAGATTTGAGTCATTTTTCCCGTATAACAAATGCTGAGTAATAAAAAGAATTTATAGAGGTGTTGAATATGTGGCCATGTGGACTGTCAAAGTAAATAAACTGTTTGATCAGAAGACGTAGTGACGATATTATTTACAAAAATGTGAAAAATCTGTGTAATGTACGGACACCTGTCCTGTACACGACTCCTGTACTATAAACATAGTTCTAACGTTTTTTTTTTTTGTAGCTACCAAATTCAGGACATTGCAAAATAATACAATTGAAAACAAAAGACAGCAATCACTTACCAGTCATTCAGACAGAGATCGAGTTCCTCCTCTCGTCTAATTAATTCATTTCACGTTTATCTGTTAGCCACAAAATAAAACATAAAAGGTTGGATATTCGTCAACACCGATCATGAAAATGATTCCTGCTTCCTTCACAACGGTCCTTGCTGCAACTTCTCTTTGTATATTTAAATTTTGCAGCTTTATTTGTCAAAAATGTTGGTTACGTGAAACGTTAGAAGACAAAAAATATCTCAATCGGTGCACGGATTTTGATGGAACTTGGTATTATGTTTCAATATTTCTCTACTATCGGTTCTGTGTTCCCACCGAGATGCATGTAGGACGGGGATAACCTTTCTTCAAAATCACTCACTCATAAAGAACAGGCATTGAACGTAAGTTTCCTATTGTACATACGTCAGCTATCGGCCAACCTCTATGCAAAAGATTGGCCATTTAAATTTCACGATAGCGACATGTGCTGCGCTCAGATCGAAGATTGACGTGTTTATCATATTTGAAAAGTTTTTAGCAATTCAAATTCCGTTTAAAGGGTATATGTGCATTCCAAGTATCAAGTATGAGAGAGACTGCAAGGTGTCGTTTCAAAAAGAAGTCAACAAAACTTTGCAGAGCCTACGCTTCTAATCAAAAGCCTCGTTTATTTATTTGATTTTGTTAATTATACTTTTTAATTCATTCTTATTCTTAGCATATATTCTGTTTTAAACAATTCTGTATTAATTTTGGTGTCAAAATGAATTTCACTTTTTATTCGTTATTTCTTTTTTATAACATTGAATTGTTCCAAAAACCCAGGCAATAGAACTTAACAAGTGTCAGTCTAAAGCTTTATTGTTTTAAAAAATGTGTAGAATTTCGCATTTCATATATTCATTATTTGGATTTCCTCCCTTTCGGCTTCGAGCGTCACTGATGAGATATTTTTGTAGAATTGCGCATATGGTGTACTCAATTATCACGATAGAACATATTTCAATATAGATAATTAGGTTGGTATTTCTGCTGTTGGACTGTTAGTCCCCGAGGATATCATTTACCTAGTTTCGCTGTGCTATTGCGCTGACTTGAAATATATTCGAAAATTTCCTAATACTAAATTTGATTTATTCTGAAACAAAGGAGTATCCTCCTCATAGCATAGCTCTGTCCTTAAACTGGCTCGTTAGCATACATTTTAGGTCATATTAAGTATTTCTCTCTTCATATATTTATTAGTTTGAGATTTCCTCTCTCGGCCTCGAGCAACACTGATGATACAATATTCATTACAATACGTATTATAGTGCACTGAATTATATGATTATTCAATATTGATAATTAAGTATTATGACTTTTGTTTATTGACTTTACAATTTCACAATTTTAAAGAGTTAATTTTAAAACTTTTTTTCTCGTTTTTACAGAATTAATTGTAAAACTCTATTTCATTATCTTAGGCTGCGTGTGAATGTCCATAATATATTGTTTCTTAAATGACATGACTGTTTCGCCTTTAATTGTTAACGGAAATTGAATTAAATACTATAGTATAGTGAAATATTGAGATCCTAATTTTTCAGTTGTAAGTAGCTTGAAAGCACTATAAAATGGTCCGTCCGTCATTTTAACTCAAGAAAACGGTGGCGAATGGCAGTAATATATTACACGTCTTCAAATTCACAGCATCATTTAAGAACAGATATATTTGCAGCATGGACCAGACATGCACGTTTCGGGTACTTTTCCCTCAGTGATCCTCAATCCAAACAATGAAATATGACCAAAGACTGTGAACGTTATGTCCAAAGAATACCGAAAGACGTAGTAAGATGGGTAAGATATGATACTACAGGACCCACATTTCAGAATTTTGTGAACAGAAACTTTCACAATAAGTATATTAATAAGTAATTTAAGTAAGTGATTCAAGGTCGTCTATCCAGCATACGTGGAGTGGGAAAAAATATCCAGGGAGAGTAAGCATCCACTGCTGGATTGAGTACTAGAACATTTGGCGACTTTATGACTAAAATAAATAAATAACTGTTTGAATATATGAAGAAATTTAAAATGATAATTTACATTTCACAGTGTATTGTAAACACTACGGTCACCTTTCGTTATCGTAAAATAATTTATATAGATTAAAATGAGGCAAAACTGATACCAAATATGTATTTATTAGTATTGCAAACTAGAAGTAAAAGAGAAAAATAAATCGACAGATACTGCAAATATCCTTTGTTGGTGGAAAATATGCAACAAGTGACTCAGATGTCCCAAAGCTGAAAGATATGTTGTCATATAAAATCCACAGGTTTATTATTTTCATTGTGGATCTTTTTGGTTATGTATTGTATTAAGAAATGAATCCTATATTTTTTCTGTTGATGCAGGTATCACCCGAAAAATTGGACAGAAAACTGCATCAATGCGCGTAGATTCATTTCTTATCATTTAATGATGGAAAACAGACTGTTTTCTTGGATCTAAAAACAATCAATCACCGCACTATATTTCGTAAGTCGGAAGGTTTCGCAGTGATACGTCTGCCAAAACAAGTTATGGCAGCCGCCATGATTCAAACAGCGAACGATCGTCTCTCTTTATCTTTGGAATAAGGACTAGTTTGAGCAAATTCTACATGCACTGTTAAAATTTGAGTAAGTAGAAAAGAAATGGTACCCTTGAAATGATAAGCAAACATCTACACATTGTATTTTCAGCAACGAGTTCATTCGTGTTTTAGGGAACCCCCAGTTCTAAAAATAGTGCTATAAATAGACTTCCGTGAAAAGTTGTGTTGATCGATGTATCAACAAAATTTCTCAGCCAGTCAGAATCTTCGTCTCTTGATTGACAATGGAAATTAAATGATATTCTTTTACCAATAGAAACTTTTTGGGAACTTTTTATTTACCAATAGAAACTTTTTGGGAACTTTTTTATTTTACTGCATATCATATTCGATTGGTTCAATAGAAAAAAAAAAAAAGATTTATTTAGACAAGTAGCTTCATTTAAAGGAAAAAACACAACGAAATACATAAACCCATCTGCTAATGTTTTTATTAACTGCTTAAATATACAAGAACATAGAATAATATAAATGTTCCGTATTATGTACACGGCTTAAGATAGTGCAAAAAGGTTAAGGTGCAATTTGAAATAAAGATTTGGGATTATAAAAAGTTTTTTCGATGATAAAACCAAATAACAAAACGAAAGGTAAGATAATCAGGAAAGAAAAAAAAAAGGAAAACATTTCCGATTAAGAATGCAATGTTCAGCGAAAAACACCATGTTAACTTGGTAAAGCTGCCAAATATGGCATGTAGAAAATGAGAACACCTTAAAAAATCAAGCGCTTGTTGGTGATGCCACTGAATCATAAAGATGAAATTGAAGTGTCGGAAATATTTTGGAGAATTAACATCCGGTTGTTTTTAAGGTGTTCTTTGAACATAACTAGGATATGAGATCTATCAACAAACATTAAACTAGATAAGACTGCGTGAATAAAAATATATATTTTAAATTATTCTAAAAATGGATAAAATGATAATTATTTACAAAGAAATTAACAAGATAAACAAATCATTAACCTACACAGGGTCTACAACTTTAAATGTCTCGACAAATATTACCTCTGTTAGGCCCAATCTACTTTTATGGGAAATTTCTGAATAGTGGGTCCTGTAGCATCATATCCCACCCGTTCTGCTACGTCTTTCAGTATTTTTTCGACATGATTTTCACAATGTTTAACCTCTTCAAATTCATTAGCATCATTTTAGAGCAGATAAATTTACAACATGGACCAGACATGCACGTTTCTGAATTATAACCCTCGTCAGTGATCCTCAATCTAAACAATAACAATAATGTGGCCAAAATCTGTGAAAGTTATATCCTAAATATGAATATTTGGCCATATTTCATTGTTTCGATTGAGGAGCACTGAGGAGGGTTAAGTACCCGAAACGTAGATGTTTGGTCCATGCTGCATCTGTTTTAAAATGATGCTATGAATTTGAAGATGTAACATTATATGAGCAAAATAAAGAATTTACACTTTGGATGCAAGATTTTCTTACAGGAGACCTAGTGAAACGATACACGGAAAACAGCAAGATGTCAAAAGAACATTAAGATAATCTTCTTTACTTTTTTAAAATAAGATTTTTAATGTGTCTTCACCTAAGGAATTCGACAGTTTTTTTTAAAGTATGAATAGTCGTTTGTTCTGGACTTTGATGAAGAGTGGATTCAATATTTACTACCACTGTGAGACTATATGTTTGATCAGACCTTGTTAGAGATACTGGTGTTAAACGTCTTCAAATTCAATAGCATCATTTAAGAACAGATAAATTTGCAGCATGGACCAGACATGTGAGAGCTACATTGCGTATTCTGGTTTCCAATTTTCTTTCTTTTTTCCACCTAGATATTGCAGTGCCTCAGTAATGGCTTATGCTAGGTACTTCAAGATAACTTGAAAACTCGATAATCATTAAATTCCATCAGGGAAGTTATGAATGAATTACTCTGCACTCCTTTCAAAATTGAGGAAAATCACATCTTCAGTGTATACATTTTCAACGATACACGATTACAACCTTGACTACGGTGTGATGAAATATTTCTTCCAGCATAATATTTATTCCTTGGAAATTTTATCATATAATATTTTTCCCAGGAACTTTTATTATGTATTAAAAATTCCGAAAGGAAATTTTATTATGTAATGAATCTTCCATGATCATAAGAAAAGTTCTCGTGCCATGGAAAATATATTACATAACAAAACTTCCATTTGGAATTTTGTTCATGTTCATAATAAAAGTTCTGATACTAGTACCATGGTAAAATCTTACAGAACAAAAAAAAAAAAAAAAAGGATTTCATATATGTGCATAATAGATTAATGATTTTCACTGGAAAAAATATTATAATGAATTACCTTATTTAAACATCGAATTCAGAATAAGAAATAATAAATTTCAAAAATCATTTACTGTATAGCATAGGAATTTGATCCCTATATTATTTCTTCCAATAGCAGAGTAAAAAAAATTAAAAAGTTTAAAAATTATTTTAATAAAATTGAGAAGATAACTATATTATTAATACATACATGTATGAACATACGAACCATTCCACAGAATTATTCCTGTAAGCTAACCATGTTACTGTAATTATTGAAATGTTTAAATTATGAGAAAATATCTGCAAGTCAGTCATTTATGTATTTGAAGCATAGAAGGAAAAAATATTACACATGATACTTACATATAATATTTCTTCCATTTCAAAGAAAAAGTAGTCCTTTGGCTAGTGAAAGAGTAAAACATCAACAATTTTCATAACAATGTTTCCACCATATAGACGGAAACGTTTTCATGAAAATTGTTGATGTTTTACTCTTTTTTCACTTACCAAAGGATTGTGGAAAAAGTATTATGGACAAGGAAAAAATATTCTATAATGAAAAATCCTAGGAAATTTCATTATAATAATAAAACTTCCAGGAGGAAGAAATATTATGCGGAAGAAAAGTTCGTTCACAACGGGACTCCACGAAAGACAGTGTATATAAATCGTTAAAGAAGAGCTTCTATGATTCTATAACTGATCGAGAGCTCGCTTCAGCCAGCACAACACGAACTTGTTTTGTTGTATGTTCAACCCTTGTTGTTTGCTATATCACATAAAAGTGAGAAGACTTAAGGTATCCGTTGTAAAATAGAGTCATTTTATATAGCGATTTCATCATCATTGCAAGGTATGGTAAATTGTATACCTAATAAGGTGTTATAAACTATATATTTTCTGAAAGGTAATGTTGGCCTTAGCTCAGACTCCAAGCTCGTGAAAATCAAAGAGGAAAAGCTCTTGCACAATTTTGGTATTTTGTACATAATATATAGAAAATAGACAATGCTTCATAAGTTAATTCCTTTGTTTTTCTAGCCCTAAAACTATTATTTCTGAGTTGTGGGCATCATTACCTTTCAGACAATATATAGTTTATTGTACCTTACCAGGCATGTAAAAATGTACATCGGACACCTTAAGTTTATACCACCGTATGCCTCGACAGACCTTTATTAATCCGTACATGTGCGAGGGTTGTGCGCATGTTATCCGGATAAATACGCAATTTGCTATCAATATTAAAGATGTTCGTCTATTTAAAGTCACATTGGTTTCCTTCCTAGCTATTATGTTTCGTCATCAATGTTACGATAGAAAATACATCGAGTGTGCGGTTCATCCGCCCGCACATACCGGTAATCAGAATAAGCGTATCTTTCTATATATAAAAGGCCGTCCTAGGTTGGACGTAGTAGCCCAATGGTCAATCTCTGTCCATTTGTTTTGTCCATGTCCGTACCCTTTATTTAGGAATTAAATCTTTTTTTTTTGCTCTTTGCTGGACTTCTAATTGATTGTGTTTCAACGCATTATGTCACTGATAACACATAGTTACACGATTATCTGCTGAAACAAAGTTGGCATTATATATTTCTGATTTGTGTGAGGTTTTCTGATTCATTCTTAGTAATGACCGATTTTTGTTTTACTTTCAATATGCGCCAAATTCAATGATTCACGTGCTACATAAGATAGGACCCGTAAACTATTATTTGATAAAGTAGAGCAAACTACGGACAGAACTACAATGTTAGCACAATTAAAAAAAACTTGCCACAGAAACTTTGGCGAATAATGATTAAAAAGCTTTAAACATATCACGTTGTAGTGGCCACAGCGGAACACACACATTCAATGCATAAACAGCGCTCACCACACAAATAAAACAAAACAACAAACATCCGGAACAACTATACAATCGAGGACTCATACACAAAGAGGTTTAACGAACAAACCAATTAAGACACCATGAAATATTAATTAAGGGAAAATAAAGTGAAGTCGAATTTTGCTTCGGACAGTTATCTGCCATATTCAAGGCCGATGGCGTTGTTATGCGTATATGTTACATGCACACAACCCTAACACCTAAGACTAACAGAAAAACTACTGTATCAAGGCTACATTTGTGAGGGACTGACTTTATAACTGATTTTTTTGGACGCAACAATAAAGATATCAAATGTAATAACAACTCGTTGTCCTGTCCTCAATGACAAATATGGACAATGACCATATTCCAATACACAGTACAAAATCGATAATTCAGAAAATCATAAACCGAAGGCATACAAAATTAGGATAAAACAGGAACCAAAACAAACAAACAAAACCTCCACACATGAAAAGAAGCGAATTCCCAATATGGAAGTGAGGCCAGGTGCCCAGGAAGAGTCAGCATCTCCTGTTTGCATGCAACACCCGTCCCTTCAATTCGGCAGAAATATCACATCCGGTTACTTCCATTTCGGAAGATACAAGTATAGTCTGTAGATGGGTGCTTCAAATTGTCTACGTCAGAATATCATCCACCATTCTGGACAATTGGACATCATAGTGCATGATGAGTTCGCCCTATCGACAGTAGAACTTCCTCAGTGACGATGTTAATCGACCACAAACGTATCCCTGACTGAGAAGCTTATCTGAAAGACGCCTAGCTTTCAGACCAAAATCGGTATATTTGGTACTTCCTGTGACAGAAGGTATCAAATGAGATATGAACGATATAAACACGCCATAAGCAGGCGATGAAGGGTTGTTGCTTCTAAGAAAAGGAAAGTTTATGATGCTGAAACTGAAACCGTCAAGTTTGTCATAGAGGTGTTGGAATGCTGGAAAATATTTTAGGTTAGAAACATCCAAAACACTGATAATAACAATGAAAAAGCGTAATACAGTCCGTGCGCTGCCGGCTGTAGCGAGCTCATGTGTGTAATTACCCGAGGAGTCCGACTGACATTCAGAGAGGACAGGTGGTCGGGGCCCTGTCTTCTCTAAAGAGGTTTGGACAGAGCCCGTCATGCAATCCCGTCGTCACAGTCAGTCAGAGTGCAAGTCTCAAGGATGCACTTGTACAAGACTGTAGATTGGTCAAGTACCAAGCCTATTGTCCGTCTGGTGACATTAGGATCATATCCACGGTATAAAAGGCGTTTGATCATTCTGACGCATTTTCGATGGTTATGCTGCCTACCTTTGATCCTTCTGATTTTGTTTATCATATCACCATAAAAGTCTTAACTAGTTTATGAAAGCGGAAACCTTGACCTAAAAGTTTTTTGGTAATTTGTAAATTTCTACTGTGAAAATCCAAAATATCAGTACATGCTCTAGCGTACCGGATGAGCTGTGATATGTAAATGCCGTATGACGGTAATCTTGGAACATCACCGTCAAGCCAGGGGAAATTAGTTGAATCCAAAATCATCCCTTTTGTCGTATACACTTGTATGAATCTTTCCGTTTACAATTTTGATATTTAGATCCAAAAACGGTGTTTCTGTATTTGTATCGTTTGCCTTGTTAAGTGTTAATTCTTGTGGATAAATTTCATTCTTATATAATTCAAAAGCAGGATTGTCAATGGTTAGAATATCATCCAGATACCTAGAAGTATTATCTTTTGGTACATTTTGGACAATCATAATAATTTTCATACTTTTTGGCTATATTACATTGTTTAGACTGAGGATCACTGACGAGGGTTTAGTACCCGAAACGTGCATGTCTGGTCCATGCTGTAAATTTATCATGTTTTAAATGATGCTATTGAATTTAAAGACGTTTAACATTTGAACTACTTGGTGAATGTCACTGCTGGTGGACCAAGAGTCCCCGAGGGCACATGTAGCCAAGTTCGATCAACTTCGGTTGATCGTCTGTCTCTTCAACGCATTTGAAATTTTCTGTTACAAAATTTCTTGAAATTTCTAAAACGTGGGTCCTGTAGCATAATTTCCCACTCATTCTGCTACGTCTTTTGGTACATTTTTGGACAATCATAATAATTTTCATACTTTTTGGCTGTAAAATACATTGTTTAGACTGAGGATCACTGACGAGGGTTTAGTACCCGAAACGTGCATGTCTGGTTCATGCTGTAAATTTATCAGGTTTTAAATGATGCTATCGAATTAAAAGACGTTTAACATTGAAACATTTCAGATCATCAAATTTTCTTTGCTTTTGAAGATTTTGGATAAATTCTTTTTCATAAGTGTATAAAATAAATCTGCAACAGGAGGCGCACAGTTAGTACCCATAGGAATTTCTACAACCTGCTTGTATAGATCCTCACCAAATCTAAAATAAATATTGTCCAAGAGGAAGGACTGTTTTCTGCACGACCTAAGCGACGGGTGTTGCTAATAAACAGGGGATGCTCTCCTCGGGAACCTGATCTCACCTTCATTGGGGATTCACTTTTGCTTCTTTGCAGAATGTCCATAGAATATTTTGTAGAATCGATATTTATCGTAGGTAGCGCTGTAGAAATCAATTTGTACGGTGCTGCATATATGTTAAGGGCATAGATTTAATTCTCTCCTGATTAGTCTGAAATTCGGTATTATAAATATTTCAACATATTTTAAAAATATATTAAAGGTGATTGATGTATTATTTCAGTGTTCGCTGTGTTTCTATTTTGTTGTGGCAATTTCACAAGGAATTATCATGTTTGGTTGGCTTAAGGATCAATGAAATTGCATTTATCAATTACAGTGACATCTATGTCTTGATCGAATTTATTCAGGGTAGCGCTACTTGCTAATAATTTTAGTCATTCCGCGGCCAAGCAGAGAAAGTGTGGGTAATACCAAGACAGAATTTGGATGGGCTTTGGACTTCCTTTTAGGTCCTTCCTGCTTGGATACTATACTTGCATTTGATATGTTAAATGATTCATGTGAAACAATTTAGCACGACGTACGCGTTTTAACAGTGCCACCTACGATGCATTCTACAATGCCCTTCCGTACTTGCACTGGAGATGGATTAGATAAGTTGTCCTTCGTGTTTCTGCAGGGCTTGTGTCGTTGTCTCCGTCTGCTTGTCCTATTTTCTTTTCGAGTGGGGAAGTTCTGTTTTGTTTTTTTTCCCCAAAATTCGTAAGCCTTTCTATCGTGGCTTTTAAAATATGGTTTCGGCTTGTGTGTTACTTTCTTTTACTGATTTAACAACTATTTTTGTTACGGCAGCGGTAATTTTTAGTGAAAATCATGTTTTAGCATGATATGTCTTATTGAATCTTCTAATTGTAGTCCATTTTGACATTACGATCAGCAAAAGTGACCGATTGTTAGAAAATTTTCGACATATCTCACTCGTATTATTTATATCATAAAAAACCCCATCCTCACTTTTACGTACAAATATAGGTTATTTCCCATAATCATGTTAACAAAACTACTAAGGTTTGATTAAAGACACTTTAAATGAAATAATTTTATGTACAGGACTGGTGCCGCAAATAAAAATTAGGCAGAACACGGCTCTTAACGATACAGGTCCTTTGAAAACATTTGCAATGGAACATTTTTTTCGAATTCTTTAATTCGAAAATTGCCACCCTTTTTCCTCCAGTTGCCCAATGAGCTTTCGCTGTACGTCCAAAAAATGTACCTGTTTTATTTTGAGGTTCACACTTACATTGAAACTCAAAATTTCATAAAATGTATTTGAAATAATTTGTTTTGCAAATGATTTTGACCAACGTTACTTTTTGTTTTGAAACTGCATCAAGACAAGCCATTCTTGCTATATAAACACCCAGAACCCGCGTCTCCCCATCCTGCGGGTAGAAGTAGTCACATATCGACGTTCAAGTGCATCCATCAACTGCCGATGATAGCCATACAAAGAGCCTTTCATTTGATATCATAAAACTATTTCAGCTCTAACATCATCTGAATCGTTAGTCCTATTTGCCCTATACTCTATCATTTCAGGGGTATGCACTCCATCATCAAATCGTAATAAAATCACTCCACTTGCGCGCCATTAGGCACGGTTCACCACCCGCCACTGCCAGCGTTAACTCTGACTTTGTTGTATGGTCTTTCCTATCGCCGTGTTTAACCCTCAGAAGGTGGTAGTTCGCATATAACTCACACGCGAGCGCTGATTTAGGTACAAGATCAAATTATAGATATCTTAGTTTTTATTTTCAGTCACTTTCATTTTTGAGGTAACACGCTCAGTTTTGACACTGTAATAATGTAGTCTCAAACATTTATCTTGCGTGGTTAGATGGGTATCTACTGATACTTAAAAAAAGATACAAGGCTCAAATACGGAAACATGTTCAACAGTTTATTTATCTTTTATCAACTGGACCATAAAATCAACGTTCCTGTCTTTAAATCTTGAAAGACTACGGGATCACAAGGCAGATGGCAAATCGAACATAATCGCATTTTGGCCGGTTGACAAGACTAAACGGTATATTGACCAAACAGAGCTTGATGTACCACATATTTATAAACCCCCCAAAATAGAAATACGAAATTCTGAGAAAATTTCACGTCGATGGACCCATGTTGACCGATATTACGTCTTCAAATTCAATAGCATCATTTAAGTACAGATAAATTTGCAGCATGGACCAGACATGCACGTTTCAGGTACTATATGACCCTCGTCAGTGATCCTCAATCTAAACAATGAAATATGGCCAAAGAGTATGAAAGTTATTATGTCCAAAAATGTACCAAAAGACGTAGTAGGATTGGTGGGATATGATGCTACAGGACACACGTTTTAGAAATTTCAAGAAATTTTGATAACAGAAATTGAAGAAACGATCAACCGAAGTTGATCGAACTTGGCTACATGTGTCCTCGGGAAAACGTTATGTCCAAATATATCGAAAGATGTAGCATTTTTGGCGAGATATTATGCTACAGTATATCCACTTTTAAGAAACTTCGAAAAAAATTTGTGAACAGAAATGCGTATATGAGTTTGAAGAAACGATCAACGAAGGTGATCGGATTGGCTATATGTGCCCTCTTGGTCCACCAGCAGTGACACTCTACAAATGAGTTAAAGAAGATCCTGACGATAATCTCAACAGCACTCTCAATAGAGCACCAAATTGAGCATCGACGGACCCCTAGCAAGCCAGAGGTGGGACCAGGTGCCCGGGAGGAGTAAGCATCCCCTGTTGGCTAGCCGCACCCGCCGTCGATGTTCATGCACGGAAATGAAAAGAATTTTTAAAATACATGCACTGTCTGAGGCCACGTCTATATAGAAAGTGCTATGGCGACAATGTCAGGGAAAATTATTCAAAACACTTACTGTCAAACCCCTCGCGGGGAACTTTTTTACGAGCTCCACACGGCAAAGGGCATAAGTGTGACACAAATGAGTTAAAGAAGATCCTGACGATAATCTCAACAGCACTCACAATAGAGCACCAAATTGAGCATCGACGGACCCCTAGAAGTGGTACAAATATTGCGTCTTCAAATTCAAAGCATAATTTAAGAACAGATAAATTTGCAGCATTGACCAGACGTGCACCTTTCGGGTACTTAACCCTCGTCAGTGATTCTGAATCCAAACAATCAATTCTCATTCATAGACCTGATTAAGCGTTTGTTATCTTATTACTCTCTATTTTCCTGTTGTATATAATTAAAAAAAATGAAAAAAAAGTGTTTGAATGATATATTCTGTAAGATATAACTTTTTTCATTAAGGTTTGAATACAAGGCCAGAGAAATAATTCAGATTAACGAACGAAAAGAAGATACAAAGGAAGTCAAAGGTCCAGACCTTCGCTCTTACTGCGCAAAAGCACGTTCGCACATGGAACAAGCTGAACAATGAAAATAACAACAAAGTACACACAATCTGCAGAGAGCTGCATGCAGGTATGATGTCACGAAGGGGATCAAGTTTGGCAACAATGTGATGAAAAGTAAAACAACCTTGTCTCTTATCTATTTAATTAAATCACATGTATGGATATTGTCGGTAGCCCACGACACATCTGTGCGTGTAGTGAGGTCATACTAGTATACGTCATCAATAAGAATAGAGAGGCAAAAATCACCATTCACCAATAGGGCTTATATATGTAATACTAATACCTCCCAGAAGGAAGGCATTTAGGGTATCAGGGTTTCATTGGGTGAACGAGTCATAGACAAACAGCACCTGACTTCTGAAGTTAAACAATCCAGCTGGTCAAACAAAAGACAAAAGCAAAACAACAAGATATGCTAATCAAGTTTATAAATTTCGTCAAACACACACTACACACAACCAGTAGCAGAAGATATTTAAATAGCTGTTCTTCGAGGTTTTTGCTTTAAAACTTTTTAAAAATTCATATTTAAGATGTAATGTTGTCTCTCATTATAATATTAATCAGATATACCAGTATGATGATTTTCTCTCAAGAGTGACCATGAGACTACAAGTAAAAGAAAATATACACGTTTTTAATTTTCTTTATGACAATCGTCATATCCCTGAGGTATTTTAAAATCGTGATTGAAAAATTTGTTCTATAGTAATATTTCAGTGCATCAAACATGCACTTCAACAAATATAATATCTCAACAATGATGGTCTAGAAGAACAACGAAGACAGAGGAAGTAAAAATAGTAAATAAATAAAGAGCGAATTTTTAAACATGACCAAAAATATATGCCAGAGAACAGCTAAAAAAACCCCACAGTTATGCCTTCAGGGAGATATTCCTTAAGTTTAGGAGCTCTTTAAAGATATAATGGCAGAGAATTTATAAAAATAGTCAATTTTTAGATTAATTAATTCTATTATATATAAATTTCTTTATTTAAAATTAATTTATAAAATTAAGTCAGCGAAGGAACACTGAAACTAGGTGAACGATATGCTCCTGTGCCAGAACGAAAATTAGGTAATCCAAATATATATAGAGCGAAATTCTAATTTTTGGTTTATAACATATTCAATGAGCTCGGAACTTTTCAAATCAGAGATTTATTTCCCTACACGACTCTACTTTCCTTTCTCATGAGACTATTTTTCTATATGAGCACCTAAAATGATCTTGAGTAATAATCAGAACTGACAAATTATACCTCCGATGGCATACATTTTTCGAAGCAGATCCATTGATGACATGACATTCAATTCACTGCATGAATGCCCTCATACAAGGTCAGCACTCAAGGTCAAATGCATATATTTTTCGAAGCAGAACCATTTGTGACATGCCATTCAATTCACTGAATGCCCTCATACAAGGTCAGCACTCAAGGTCAAATGCATATATTTTTCGTAGCAGAACCATTTATGACATGATATTCAATTCATTGAATACCCTCATACAAGGTCAGCACTCAAGGTCAAATGCATATACATGTATTTTTCGAAGCAGATCCATTTATGACATGCTTTGGCTTCACATAAGGTCAGCATTCAAGGTCAAATACTTTGAAATGAAAAAAATAGTACTTAGAACAATGTATGTTGAATATATGTATATAAAAATCCCCATCACTTAATCATTAAAGAAAGAATTGTTTTCAGAATTCATTACCCGAAATATTGATATAAGATCAGAATTTAAAGCCAAATGTTCTTCATCGGATTTTAACTACTCTCCTCGTGGACGCGTTATTACTGGTGACCTTAGTATAGTCAAGAATGACAAGTTGAGAGAAATGTTAAAAAAAGGTCCCAAATACAGAAAATTTATGTCCTTTATATGGAACCAAAATTTCAAAATTATCATGGACTCTTGTGAGGAATATGCAAGACGTTGGACAAAGAAAGAGGATGTACAGCTCGACACCCTTTCCGAATGGATAAAATCCATCAGAGGGTTACTTTTATCTAGAATTTACCGATTAAAATCAACTGTGAACACCAGATTCGAGTCTATCTTTAAAGACCCTGATCTTATCACAGAGCTTACCTACCTCCAAGAACATTATGTCATAACACCAGCAGACAAAGCCTCAAATAATTACACATTTACTTGCAAAAGTACTATTTCGACAGTCCAGTTAAAGAGTTGGGTTTAAATTCGACACCTGGAAATCCCACTTACACCCCAATAAACCTTTCTGCCTCTGAAATAATAGATAACCACAAATCAGCTCTTGCTTCCTTTGGCTTCGACACTAACAATTTAGATTTAGATTTACCATACTTATATAGCATACCTAAAATGCATAAGAAATATTAAGAATCTATACAAACAACGTTTCATCGCTGGTTCCTAAAATGTTTTACCAAATCTGTATCGATCTTACTCACCAAAGTTTTATCTGAAATCAAATCTGGGCTTCAAAAATATTGTTCGACAGTATATTCTCGCAATGGTATCAACCAGATGTGGATTTTAAAGAATTCGAAGGAACTTTTAGAACATCTGAAATCCACTCATTTTAGAAGAGTCCATTCGATCAAAGATTTTGATTTTTCGACACTTTACACTACAATCTCACATTCTAAATTGAAAGAAAGATTCGCAAAAATTATAAGTAATGCGTTTACAAGTAAGAACGGCAATCGCAAATACAAATTTATTGTTGTTAACTATGACAAAACCTACTTTGTATACTTCAACTTCACTTACAGATGTGTTTTCCATCAATAATCCAAAATTCGCGGATAACCTCAATAGTATCTATCCTTCGGAGCTTGAAGTCAAAGAAACTACCGAGACAAATAATTCAGCATCCTATTTGGACATAATGTTGTCCTACGACACTGATGGTCACATGAACACCTCACTCTATGACAAACGCGACGACTTCAATTTCAGCATTACAAACTTTCCTTTTCTGAGTAGCAACATCCCTTCATCGCCTGCTTATGAAATATACGGATTTTGCTCTAAGAGCCAGGCGTCTTTAAGATAAGCTTCTCAGTCAGGGATATGTTTGTGACCGACTAACATCGTCACTGAGAAAGTTCTACGGTCGATACGGGGAACTCGTCATGCACTATGATGTCCCACTCTCCAGAATGGTGGATGATATTCTGTCATAGACCATTTGGACCATCCAACCAAAGATTGTACTCTATGTCTTCCGAAATGGAAGTAACCGGATGTGACAGTTCTACCGAATTGAAGCGGCGGGTGTTGCATGCAAGCAGGAGATGCTTACTCTTCCTGGGCACCTGGTCTCACTCCCATATCGGGAGTTCGCTTCTTTTCGTATGGTGGAGGTTTTTGTTTGTTTGCTGTGGTTCCTGTTTTATCCTGATTTTGTATGCCTTCGGTTTTATGATTTTCTGAATCATCATCCTTGCACTAGAGCATTCTTAAGTATTGTACTCTAACAAAATGCGACGACGGGATTCCAAATGTATAAAACCATTGGAGGGTCGGTGCAATTGTATTTACCTGCTACTAGTATATATTTATGATAACTAATAAAGCGCGGTAAAGATTGTCATAGATACGTTGACATATCCATACATTATGCATGACTCTAGTATGAAATACATAGGGATTCTTTTCAGATTTATATAAGCCATCTTGTTTGGCACTGATATTAATAAATCTATCACATTTTCGATAAAACATTTTTGGAACATATATACTAGGTTCAATTATGAATAACTGGGGATATCGCAGCAGCTGTTCCTTTGGTAAATTGAATGGCAAAATTCAAGGGAAATGCCATTTGGATAACGGTACCTGATATGACACTTCACACTCTGTAATATTTGCCAAATATTTATAAAGAATAGGACGATATAGAAGTCGCGAGTATTCAAAATTAAAGGTTTTCCTTTTATTATTTCAACGATACGTGTAGAAGCAGAATGGATGCGTGGCCTAAATGTACTAGCATTGGGTATTGAAAACGATGATGTGGAAAAGAACCAGAAACGAACATCCGATAGTTGTACGACCTAAGTGCCATAACTCTTCATGCACGTGGTCTCTATATTCTGACTGCGTGGAATCGATGTTGTGTTTGACATATAGATTTTCATATATACATTTAAAAAATGTGACTTTTGTAAAAATAAAAAATAATAATAAAAAAAATTTGGATATAATGTACATAGAGCAAACAAGCAATGGACATACAACGACACCGGATAACATATATTTTTATAACTAAGATCTTTAAAATATGAAGCAATATTAATGTGTCCTTAGTTGCAGATTTGTTTTATACACACATGAAAAAGAATTTATGCAAAACATTCTAAAACAAAAGAAACTTGATGAATTGAAATATTGGTACTAGTAGATCTAACCCTCATTCGATCATTACAAAAAAACAATTTTACACAGCGAGAAGAAAACACTTCGTGCCACGGTGATTATAATTGTATATAATTATATTGGTTCATGCAACTCGGAGCTAGAATGACTGGACATTGTCACGGTTACGAGTATGCAACACACAGCCAGTGCATTTTATCGAACATTTGTACATGTCATTACATCCACGAAATAACGAATCCACGAAATAACGAACCTGCGAACCTGTCATTTTCAATGATTTAACCACGGAATTTGATAAACACGAAAATAAAGTATTTAGTATCCAAAACCGATTCACCCAGCCACCATTTAAACACACCAATCATGAATGGCTTATTCATAAACGAGTATATAGGGGCCTAATACATGTTTTTTACATCCATGTATCTTCAGCATAATGTGTAGTCGTCATTAGGAGTGCTTCAACTCAGAGGATGTAAATATACAAGAAGAAGGAGATTTCAGAGACATTTAGCTCATTCCCTCCCTTTCGATTCTTTTAGAACCTTAGTTTCGATACATGGATAACATTCCCTTCGAAAAGTTTTTGACACGAAATGTCCACAGGTAGAACGACGCTCAACCGGAAGTTATTCGGATTGATTATCGTCGCTAAGGAGATTTCTTGAATGGCTACTGGGTGAAGTTGTTTTTCCTCGTTACAAACAAATCTTGTCAAGTAATAATCTCCTCTCGTTAACAAAATGGCTGCAACTTTTGAAACTCGTCAGAATCCGTTCCACCTAACGGCAGCTGGTGAATTAGGATCGCACCGCGAGACGATGCTTGACAATGAATTGTTACTCCGGGTAAGACTTCACGTCCACTTTGTCATGTTAATTTGTAGGGTTAAATAGCATTACTGTCCCTTTCATTAAATAAGTACACCCAGATTGTGTGTTTAAGTTACCACTAGTTTCAATATTTAGCTCTTATTAATGTGCACCCCCTTCTCAACTGTAAATTCGGGCTGGCATCTCAAATTTTGTAACCTTTGTTCCTCATAATTTCAAAGTTGCAATCAAAATATGTGTATAAGGCAGTCAAGTTCATCTATGTATCTTTAAGGTGTCTAATAACATTAAAAGTAGTGACTCTTACTACAGAAACACCTGTAAATCATTATGCATAGAGTAACTAACGGAGGCAGACAGCAAAATTGAAAAAAAAACCCTCAGTTTTGTAGATCTTTGATATTATGAACTACTAATGGCTTGTAAATAACGGATAAAAGATTCTTATCTGATGAGAGGCAAGTTTTGAAGATACTGATGCAAATTTAATATAATTAGTGAACATTCCTATTCCAAGCAGTGTTTACAAATTAGTCTGAGAAATCATAAGACATTTTCTACATTTTGGCAATTTTCCCCATATAGTAATGTTTCAAATTTCCCTAGAATCCACTGGACATTGACAAAACAGAAGTTGCAGACAATCTGACAGTTTTCTTAATACTTTCAAGTTTAAAGCCATATGGCCCATGCATGATGACTGATCAGAGTACGTGTGTTTATATTGTCATTCTAATTTTTCATTTTAGACTGAGCTTGGCAGACCCAAAAGAAGAGGATATGGTATTCCAGGAGAGGGTTTTATCTTTGGGAAACCTAATGAGGCCAGACATGGAGGAGCTGATGATGGTATATTATTAGTTATACAGTGTTTTACAGGGGGGATACAGAAATATATTGGGTCGATGAAAAAAGTTGTATTAATACAACTTTTTTCATCGATCCAATATATTTTTGTATCTCCTCTGTAAAACACTGTATAACGAATTTATCCCGCTGGTGGCTTTTGGTTTGTGTATGTTACGTCAACATATTTTAAAGCATTTTGGTGACGTCAAAAGCATAAAGCGTCTTAGTAGAAGCAGGATATTAAAATAATATCCTGTTAGTAAAATAATACAACATAATATTTGGTTCTTCTTGACCAATCAGATTGCAAGAAATTTGCCAGAGGCGGGATAAATACATATATAGTTATGCAGAACGAGTGAATGTTATACCTGATATATATATAAGTCAATTATATATATCAATCTCTCTTGCTGAAAATATAACCTATGATGATGAATGGAACATTAAGATAATATCAAAATGATTACCATTTAATTATACATATTTGAAATACCAAATTGAATGCAGACAAATTTTTTAACCTCTTACTACATGTATTAAGTACATGTAAAAATACTACGAATATTGTAAGTGTACTTATTTTTGCACAACCAAACTTTGGTGGAAACTTGGCAAATGGATGATTCAACATATCATAAGCCTAATCATGGATATAATTGCACTTGACATATATTCCTTTATTAATTTATAATAAATCTAGTATTGGGTGTTTTATAAGTAAACAGATATTCTTAATGTGTCAAACAAGAACAAGATCTGTTTTAGAAACACTGTAAATGCCTCTGGATAGCAGGACATTAAGAATCAGAAACAATTTAAGTAATCTGATGCCATATATACCACAAGAATAGATTGCATTTCTGATTTTTGTTTATAGCTCTCCATGGTTGGCCTAGAACAATATCAACAACGACTCTGCCATTTGCAAGGAAAGACAAGAAAGCCGAGAGAGATTTCATGGCTCTGAATAAAGCTGCCATTCAGTCAGGTCTAGTCACAGCTCAGGAGAACTACGAGTTCAGAGCAACTCACGACGTCCGCAGAAAAACTGCCGGAGCAGAAAGTACACGAACACGTACAAGGCGTCTCCCACCCACAATGGTCTTTGGTATATCAACAAGGTGTGAAACTTATTTGTTTCTAAGTTGGCTTCAAATTTAACAATAAACATTATAATATAATAAATATATCTATAATATAACAAAATTTCCTGTCCCAATCCTATATTTATACAAGAGACCTATACATGTAATATTAGTTATTTTATTTAAAAGTTTTAATAACTTTCTTTTCTTTTATATTTGATAATAAATTTGAAATTTTGTGGAAAACTTATCTGAAATCACTAGTGATATTCTGAGTTCTGTATTGTTAAGCTAAAACATAATTTGCTTCTACAGGCCGTCCACACCTATATTTGATTTACTAGAACACAAATACCAGGATAAATGGCTACAGTCAAGGAGAGCTCAGGAACTAGCCAAGAGAAAAGAGGAAACACAGGTAAAACTTCAATATTGTCATTATCTAGTACGTATTGTCATTATTTAGTGTAAAAAATTAAATGTCATTATAATCATTTGATAATGTGTGAATAAAACGGTCTTTTAATATCTTCTGTTAAAATCAATTGTTGTCATATATGGAATCTTTAGCTTACTTATCAGATTGACAGGTTTTTGTTATTCAAAGGACAACTTCTTAAACTTGTACTGTTGCACTTTGGCCTTCTAAGCATGAGGTTTCTTGTTATATGTCATATTTATGGTCTAAGATATACAAAGGTACTGGTTTGTAATGAATATATATTTCAAAAGAACTTGTAAAAGATGGACAGTCAATTAGGTTGATGGTATCATAAAATCTGTGATTGATCTTTAAATGTGTATATTAACTTAAATACAATATGAAGTTGGGGAATGAATTTTGAAAAAAAAATTACCATATTCAAACCATGTAAATTAAGCATGCTAGAGAATATAATAATAACAAGCTTGATAGTGGATGATAATAATAGGTAGATGCTTTTATGTACTACATAGGGCAGTCTTGACCCTCGAGTGACCCAATCAGCGGGGCCATACTCTACAGTGAGTGACATCACCCTCCATGAGTGATACACTAAGTTGTAGTGATTAAATGTAATCTCCTATGCAAAATTAATTTCTAATGCGCATCAGATTTCATTAGCACCTCCTGATTACTAAATGGTTCATCTAGGGAGCAGCATCTCATTTCTCTTCCTACAAGCATACTATCATTGAATTCAGCTTAATCTTACTTAATACTGAGGACATAAAATTTTTGATGCATTAGTACTAAAAGTTCAAAATCTTATCACTTCATCTTTGAATATGTACAAATATCTAATAAAATTGTATATAGGTACATAGATGAAGGTATCTGAAATTAGATATATAAAGATATTTATCTAGCTAAAATTAATAATTATACCCAACTAACAAATGTAGTGTAAACATGCAATGGCAGTAGATTTAGTAGATACGTAGACAATTTATTTCATAGATATTGTTTTACTTCTTTTTATACTGGAAGATTCTTTTAAAGTTATACTAATTTCTTGTCATCTCACTTTCCATTCATCAATTCGTAGTACTTTTATCACAATTATAAGAGCCTGGACTTCCTTAATATACACATTAATACACCAAACTAATTTTTTCTTTTTATTTCATTTTTATTCAAAATTTTCCCCAATAAATTCTTATTTTAGGACAAATTGATGAAGTTCATGATTGCATTTTTATTTCAACATTGACACTCATTGTTTTCACTTCTATGTGACACTGCTTTGTTTATCATTCAAGAAAAGGAAACATTTATGGGAAATGAAGGTATCACAAATCAGCATGGAATATGATCAGTAGTCTATCGCAATCTTCTTAAAAAATATTTGTATACTGAAATAGCCCATGAAATCCTTGCATGTTTCTATAAATCACTGAAGTTTGAACTGCACCAAATTAGGAATCGATGATATGTGACAAGCATGCTATATATAAAACTATTGTGTAATCTCTGACTATTTCTTCAGTAAATTTTTTGTGCATGCAGACCTTATATTTCAATAAAAGAAGCAATTGCCTTTAAATTCAATCTTCTCATATCAAAATAAACACTATATAGTAATTTTAGTACTTCTTTAGACTTTATTATCTCTGAGACATCGATCAATGTACCTCTCTTTAAGCTTTGTACTTTTGTAATCATCACTGCAGAGTAGAAACATAATTAAGCTTAACCACTGTCTTCTTTATATATCACTTTGACTTATTGTTAACAATATGTTATATATGGCTTCCATTTTAATACTTTTATTTATAACTGAAGAAATTCAATTTTTTTAGCAGTCTGAGATTATTACTATAAAATATATCATAAGTTCACATATGTCGCTGCATTATTTTCTTTAAACGTATCAACCCATTAATTTTGCATGGATATTTACTTATGGCATGAGCATTTTGATGTATTTCACACTAGATTATAATATCATTCCATGACAAATATTTTACTGAAAAGATATTTTGGTTGCAGCAAAAGAGGAATCCCTGTAAAGTATACGACACCCGAGCCTCGCTGCTGAGGACATACCAGAATCCTGTTGAACCTGCCCCATTATGGCAAATGTCCAAATTTAAGAAGAATGTAAGTAATTATTTCTAGACGTTACCTATAAATGTTCGAGGAATTTTAAAGTATGTCAAGCTCTTTTCAAGTATATCAAGCTATTTTCAACATAAATTCTGATAATCTTCAATTAAATAAGAAAAAAAAAGGAGCTGATAAGATTAGGCGTAAAATCTGCCCTGAAAAAGTGGAATTTTCAAAACGGGAATTTAAAGAAAATTCTTTCACAAAATTGATGCCAGCTCTTGGTTTCATCATAATCAGCAGTTGGATGAGATTTATCGTGCTTCGTTTTCCTAAATTTGGGGGCAAAACATGTCTTTTTTCTATAGAAATCAATGGAAAATGGAAAAGTTTTTTAAAACATTGTTCCCCCCTTTAGCTACAGAATGCCACTTTTACAGAAGGTGTATATCACTAATACACATCTTTTGACAAAGTGGGGTTCTGCAGCTAGGGGGAAACGATGCCCCAGAGACAAAAAACTGAAAAAGGGAGGGTGGGGGGCTTTTTGCAAATCTGTGTTTTAGGCCATATATAACATAAGCAAAGTTTCATTTTTTCCCTTTTTAAGTCATTCATTTATTTATTCTTAACATGTTCACATGAAATGCACAAGATTAAATGAAATTAACATTAGAGCATGCTGTTTATTTCTACACAGTGCGTATTTCGCGGTAAAATGCCTACTGTGTAGCCAATGAATACAAATACAACCGCATTTCAGATTCTAAATTTTAAAATTTATGGACAAAGTTGAGACCTGTCTTTTGAATTCAATTTCTAGTATATCTTGTTTAGACTATAACTATGTTTTAAAGTTTATAGATATCCATATTAGCTGGATTATTCTCAATTTTCAACGGTTTTGATTGATATTAGCTTCTTTTCAACATGGCTACCCCCGACTCTTTGGACTGTAATCTAAGTATCTAGAAATAAGCTTACCAAAATAAAAATTGTATGAGGAATCTCCAAATACATTACATTTTAGTAATGATCAAATTTTTCTTGTGTGTAGATCATTGTGAAGAAGAAATACTTGATGAGATTCAGGGCTAAATACAGCCCTTATCTTATCAGCTCCTTGTAGCATACAATTGTGATATTAAGGTATCCAATGTACAATAGGGCATTTTTCCATGCCTGGTAAGGTACTATAAACTATATATTTTCTGAAAGGTTATAAAGCCTACTGCTCAGAAATAATAATTTTGGGGCCAGAAAAACAAAGGGGAATAACTTATGAAGCATTGAAATTGTCTATTTTCTCTATATAACATATGCAAAATAACAAAGTTGTACAAGAGTTTTTCCCCTTTGATTTTTAAGACCTAGGAGACTTATATCTGAACTCAGGGCATGATTACCTTTCAGAAAATATATAGTTTATAGTACCTTACCAGGCATAAAATTTACCGTTATGTAAAATGACTCAATTGTACAACGGATACCTTAAATGATACATTATTACAATTGTATATGTGAAAAATGTGGTAATTTTTCAGGCAAGGCCATCACTACAGACTTTCCGAACAAAGGGGGCTCAGGAAAATGCCTTTGACAACTTTGCCTCCGATCAGATATCACGTAAAGGAAACCTAGGACATGGAGTTTATGAGTCAGCAAAGAATTAGAAATTGTTAGTTATGTCGAAAATTGGAATACTTTTAATGATTTAACTTATTAAAAAATAATCGGTGCGTTTCTGTGTGTGAGACCAGATAATTTTGATAAAAAGTCGTGATTGAACAGTATTACAAACTGAATCATGTTCTGATTGAACAATTTCTACAATTAAATCTATATGTTGGATGTATTTGATACTCAGTACAGATATTTCCGATAATTCATTAAATGTAAACTTAATATTTAAGTTCTCAATTTTAGGAGATATTTCAAGAATCTTCTCCCTATTTCACCATCTAAGAAAGTATGCTGTATTTTCCCATTTTCCCTGTCTTATGAAGAGATTATGATACCTGGGAATTGATTATTGAATGAAGCCCAGTAAATCTCTTCAGCATTTCGAGAAAAGGAGTGCATGTTTATTTTTTCATTACTAAATGATGTTTCTAGAGAATTTTGTTTCTTATCAGTCTTATTCAACCAAAGACCAATTTGAGTAGTTAGATGACAGTGCTATGATAGGATTTTTCCTATTTATTAGGATTTCCTGAGCTGGTCATGAAAAAGCCAATTACTTTTTTCATCGCTCCATTTGATTAAGACTTTGTTATAAATTGTTGATACTATGTGTGTGTGCGTGCAATTCAAAGTTTTCTGGTGTAAAATCAAGTTTTTGTCTTACATTCTCAGACTTAAGTCTAATACATTTACTATTGTTGTTTTCTCTAAAATTAACAACTAATTGGATACTTGAGCACCCCTTTTCCATAAAGCTTATCAAAGCAAACTGTGATATATAGACATAGTGCATGCAGGCTTTGTCTGTAGGGTTGTATTAGCATGTTGATTGTTGATTTATAGTTGTTTGTTTTTTTCAAAGTCGAGAGGGACTTAAATGATAAATATTGCACACATGAATATTTCTAAATTTCAGAACAGCTTTGACTGGGCTGTGGCACAGCATTTTGGACACCCTTTATATATTTATATGGCTATCTTATGGTATTAGAACAGCCCTTGTTATTGTGGAGTATGCTTGCCTAATCATTTTGATATGTCTTATTGTTTCACATTCATATTATCATTTACATCAACTATATACAATAAATTTTATAAAAAAAAAAGTCAAATGTTTCTTGATCAATTTTATTCTATGTGACCCTTTCAATGAGTTTGATAGAAAAAACAAATCATTTTGCCTGAAGGACCATAGTAAACCCCTTTGAAATGAACAATTTTGTATGTATGATGCATTAAAACTTGTTATACATAACTCAGTGATACACAGCTTGCCGCTACTCGCCTGACACGCCTTGTCACGCCTTGTCACCCTGGGACATGGCCGGTCATGTGCCACTCTGAATATGAGCATGATAAAGGAAAGTGCTTATGTGATAAAGTGAAACTTTCTTCACGCTATTATTCTTATGACTCTCACGTAAGACTTGCTCAGTGATAGATAATATTTTTAATATTAAGCTCAAAATAATTTTGACTGATGGAAAGATGCACCAAAACTTCCCTTCATAAGGAAAGACAGATCAAGTCAAAACCCTGTTTGGTTTTAAGATTTTATGTAAAAATATACTATTAATCAAAACCATAGATTCCAGTTTGATTTCACATGAAAATATCAGCAATTAGCAATATATGGAACATTTAGCAATCTATGCTAGCAAAACCTAAGTTTTGCATCATAACAAAATTACTTGATATACAAAATTAATATGAGCTATCTCTTCAGATAAAATTATCCTCAATCACCATGGAACCTTAATCACATAATCGTTCATATCTGTGATTTGATTGTGCAAAATTCATTAAATATGAAATTTTATCTCAAGAAAATCACATATGTACTATAGATCTGGTTATGACAGTCCATGCTCTGAGGATTGGTAATAACTTGTGATTGTCCTAGCATTATCAACAGCTACCACTTATATCCTACCATCCTGGAGCTGACCTAATGATAAGACATCTTCCCTGCAGCCTCACCATCATGATGGTTTGATAATCAGTCTCCCTGTAGCTCCTGTATTGTTGATGATGTCCCCATGAGCCTGAGGGGCGTTGTCCAGACTATACTCCCTACCTATGTGAGGTTTGACCCATCCCCCAGGACCTAAACCTGCATCTATAGCACCACTCATTTCCTTCATTTCTTCCTGTAATGATAATGGTGTCTTAAATTCCATAAAGGAGTACTTTTATTGTAAACTTAACTCTTTCCTTTTTCTCACCAAAGTTGCTTTGGATTTTCACTGGTACATTCAATAGCAAAGTAAACCCTTTTGGGGATACAAACATGTATTTACTCTTCATTTCTCTGACATTGGTTTGATAAAACAATTTGTCCATACAAACCATAATTATCAAATTCTTTTGTTGCTTCATTTTAAATATGAATGGATTCTGATTTACAAATGTATAGTCAACACTACTAGTACACACCTTTATAATATCATGGAGAAATTGACCTTGAATTTCACCAATATGTGATCAGGTTTGACCTTGACCTTACCACGTGCACATGTCTGATATCTGGTAAGTTAATCTTGAACTACATCTGGAGAAGAGTGTCATCTAACGTGAATATTCAGCCTGTGACACTGACCTTCACATGAAGCACATCTAATCTTGGAAAGGCTTGACCTTGACCTTCACTAACAGACTGTCTGATCTATGATCCTTTGACCTTTATTTTTACCAGTAGTCTGTCTGATCTATGAAAGGTTTGGGCTTGACCTTCACCAGTATAGTCTGTCTAATCTATGAAAGGTTTCACCTTGACCTTCACCGGTATGGTCTGTCTGATCTATGACAGGTTTGAGCTTGGCCTTCACCAGTATAGTCTGTCTGATCTATGAAAAGTTTGACCTTGACCTTCACCAGTAGTCTGTCTTATCTATGAAAGGTTTGACCTTGACCTTCACCAGTAGTCTGTCTTATCTATGAAAGGTTTGACCTTGACCTTCACCAGTAGTCTGTCTGATCTATGAAAGGTTTGACCTTGACTTAAACCAGTAGTCTGTCTGATCTACGAGGGCTAATTGATATGTTGTGATCCTCGGTTTTCTGGGTTGCAGAAGGTATTCTGCTGATAGATTATCTCTACAAAGGACAAACAATCAATGGCACACACTATGCTTCACTTCTCACATAGTTACAGGAAAGTATTTAACTCAAGCAGCCACGGAAAGCTCACTAGTTAAAGGTGTATTGTTCCATCAGGACAATGCTACTGTTCACAAGTCTGTCACTGCCATGGCTGCCATTCATGATTGTGGCTTTGATTTGATTGAGAATCTGCCTGATTCATCTGATCTTGCTCCATCAGACTTTCATCTATTCCCAAAACTGAAAGCAGCTATTTCTGGCACCCAATTTCAGTCTGATGATGACGTCATACTTGCAGTAGATTGCTTTCTGACAAGTCAAGATAAGGAGTTCTTTAAAAGTGGTATTGAGGCCCTCAAACACCGGCAGCAAAAGTGAATAGATACTGATGGGGATTATGTAGAAAAATAATGCAATGTCTGATAAAATTCAAATCCTTAAATACGAGGCTCACAACATATCAATCAGCCCTGGTATGAAAGGTTTGACCTTGACCTTCGCCAGTAGTCTGTCTGATCTGTGGAAGGTTTGACCTTGACCTTCACCAGTAGTCTGTCAGATCTATGAAAGGTTTAACTTTGATCTTCACCAGTAGTCTGTCTGATCTATGAAAGGTTTGACCTTGATCTTCACCAGTAGTCTGTCTGATCTATGAAAGGTTTGACCTTGACCTTCACCAGTAGTCTGTCAGATCTATGAAAGGTTTAACTTTGATCTTCACCAGTAGTCTGTCTGATCTATGAAGGGTTTGACCTTGATCTTCACCAGTAGTCTGTCTGATCTATGAAAGGTTTGACCTTGACCTTCACCAGTAGTCTGTCTGATCTATGAAAGGTTTAACTTTGATCTTCACCAGTAGTCTGTCTGATCTATGAAAGGTTTGACCTGGACTTTCACCAGTCGTCTGTTTGAACTATGAAAGGTTTGACTTTGATCTCCACCAGTAGTCTGTCTGATCTATGAAAGGTTTGACCTTGACCTTCACCAGTAGTCTGTCGGATCTATGAAAGGTTTGACCTTGATCTTTACCAGTAGTCTGTCTGATCTATGAAAGGTTTGACCTTGATCTTCACCAGTAGTCTGTCTGATCTATGAAAGGTTTGACCTTGACCTTCACCAGTAGTCTGTCTGATCTATGAAAGGTTTTTTACCTTGACCATCTGATCTATAAAAGGTTTGACCTTGACCTTCACCAGTAGTCAGTCTGATCTATGAAAGGTTTAACTTTGATCTTCACCAGTAGTCTGTCTGATCTATGAAAGGTTTTAACTTGATCTTCACCAGTAGTCTGTCTGATCTATGAAAGGTTTAACTTTGATCTTCCCCAGTAGTCTGTCTGATCTATGAAAGGTTTAACTTTGATCTTCACCAGTAGTCTGTCTGATCTATAAAAGTTTTAACCTTGATCTTCACTAGCAGTCTGTCTGAAATATGAAAGGTTTGACCTTGACCTTCACTAGTAGTCTGTCTGATCTATGAAAGGTTTGACCTTGACCTTCACCAGTAGTCTGTCTGATCTATGAAAGGTTTGACCTTGACCTTCACCAGCAGACTGTCTTATTTATTTTATGTTTGACATAGAACTAATCAGCAATTTATGTATGATGTTTGAAAACACCTTTAGCAATATAGTCCTACCTGTGTAGATCCAAACAGCATGACCCCTGCTACAGTAGATTCCTTGGCCATCAAATGCCGTGGAGTTACTTCTATTGATCCTCTATTACCTACAACCTGTAAGAATAATTATCATTATCAATCTTGCTGAAAGAATATCAAGCTACATGCATTTTTATACAACAGGAATGTATTCTGATGGAGAGATTCAGAAGATACAAATACTTCTCTGTATTAGCTTGGAGTATCGCATCATAAAATTACAGCTGTATAAATTTCTAGTTGATAGATGAACATGCACTTTAAAGAACATATTAAATACATAATGAATGACCTTGACCTTTGACCTACCATAATTCTGCCTCGTTTAGCCACCATGGTCATGTCTTTTTCCAGGTTGACATTGGCCAACATTTCAATGATTATATCAGGTCCATTCCCATCTGTTGAATCCTGTTAAAGATGTTAAAAGATTTGTTACATCTTAAACTGTGGTATTTGATGTAAAAATTAAATTTCTCAAACAAATATTTGACACTTTTATCCAGCCTAGCTATACAGAAATATTAAGAGTTCTATAGAATATTTGGTTCGAGCAAATGCATCTATTGAATTCAGAGTTATCTATCTTGTAATATGTTGAAACATAAAATTTCCAGATTCCTTGAGACATTTACACATGCAAGAGAAAAAGATAGATATCTTTAAAAAATAAAGGATAATACATATGAGAATCATAATTATGGTACAACTTCATTTGATTACATCTATCCTGTTTAAAAAAAAAATTAGAAATCATTAAAAGATCTTTACATAATTTAGTTCAAAATCAAAGTTAAAGTGTGTAAAACAATCAATGCATCTATACACCTATGACAACTCAGACAATTTTACCGAGTTTTCTGTTAGGTATTAGATACAGCTTTGCATCAAAAGTAAAACTAGATCAAACAAACTAATCAATGGCTAATTAATATGAGTCAATTATATCATAATACCATGATTTCCTGGACATAGTTCTCTTCTCTGTGATTAAACACAGCATCAGCGCCATTTTCCTTGACTAGATCCACCCCTGTCTGAGATCCTGCAGTTCCCAGAACCCTCAGTCCAAGATGGCACCCATACTGAATACACGCTAGGCCAACCTAATATTGATGTAGGAAATGATATGATCGATCTGAATGATTGATGTTGCTCTAATAACACATTAAAATATATAAAATAATAGATATACAGGTACTTAAACAAGTTATTACCTCCTTTTTTAGCTCACCTGAGCCAACGGCTCAAGTGAGCTATTGTCATATAAGTGTTGCGTCTGTCGTCCGTCGTCGTAAACTTTTCACATTTTAAACTTCTTCTCCAGAATGGTTGAAGGGATTTTGATGAAACTTGGTAGGTATGAAGTACTCATGGTCCCCTACAAGTGTTGTTGTTTTTCGTCCGGATCCGTCAACAGGTGGCGCCACCACAGCCAATAGTAGGTCACGGGGGGTACCCTCCTATGACAAACTTCTTCTTCAGAACCGAAGCATGTATCGACAAACCGAAAGCATCAGGATGATCTAGAGAGATGTCTTAAGAAGTGTTGTTATTTTTGGTTCCACTTCGAAGTCAAATTTTTGACGCGTTTTTGACGTCTTTTCGGACTTAGTCAGAAATGCACATTTTTGCACTATTTCTTTAAATAACTCAATAAGTGTATGATTTTACACACTCATTTACTGCATATTTATCATATTTAACTTACTCAATGCTTTGATATGTATTTTAGGCTTAAATTTTATTTTTTTGATTTTTTATGAATTTTTTTCTTATGTAAAAAGGAAGGGGGGGGGGGGGGATTTTCATACATTTTCTGCTTCTTTTCTATAACCACTCTTCAGATTGTCATGACATTTTGTAGATATGAGGTACTCATGCATGGTACCCTACAAGTGAAAGAATTTTGTCAAGATATCCACTTTTACATTTTTAAGGAATATTTTTTAAGATTGTACATAGGTATAATGTATGTTTTCCATGCCCAATGGACCCATGGTGATTGGCTTCAAACCCGACGGGATCCCGACAAAATTTTTTTTCCCTTTTTAGCTCACCTGAGCCAACGGCTCAAGTGAGCTATTGTCATAGTGTTGCGTCTGTCGTCCGTCGTCTGTCGTCCGTCGTCGTAAACTTTTCACATTTTAAACTTCTTCTCCAGAATGGCTGAAGGGATTTTGATGAAACTTGGTAGGTATGAAGTACTCATGGTCCCTTACAAGTGTTGTTGTTTTTCGTCCGGATCCGTCAACAGGTGGCGCCACCACAGCCAATAGTAGGTCACGGGGGGTACCCTCCTATGACAAACTTCTTCTTCAGAACCGAAGCATGTATCGACAAACCGAAAGCATCAGGATGATCTAGAGAGATGTCTTAAGAAGTGTTGTTATTTTTGGTTCCACTTCGAAGTCAAATTTTTGACGCGTTTTTGACGTCTTTTCGGACTAAGTCAGAAATGCACATTTTTGCACTATTTCTTTAAATAACTCAATAAGTGTATGATTTTACACACTCATTTACTGCATATTTATCATATTTAACTTACTCAATGCTTTGATATGTATTTTAGGCTTAAATTTTATTTTTTTGATTTTTTATGAATTTTTTTCTTATGTAAAAAGGAAGGGGGGGGGGGGGGTGATTTTCATACATTTTCTGCTTCTTTTCTATAACCACTCTTCAGATTGTCATGACATTTTGTAGATATGAGGTACTCATGCATGGTACCCTACAAGTGAAAGAAGGAGCTGTTAAGATAAGGGCCGTATTTAGCCCTGAATCCCGTGACTTATTTCTTCCATATGGCGAATCGTACACAGAAAAACATGAATCATTATTGAAATATAATGTATTTGCAGACCTTTTACATGTTTTACATTATGTTAAGGAACTCTTAAGGTTGTAAAATTAAGGTCGAAAGAGGTAGGGGTGCTTGGATAGAAAATCCGATTATATCGACAAAAAACGTATACATTTTTATACGCCCGTCATTTGACGGGACGTATTATGGTATGGCAAAGTCCGTCCGTCTGTCCGTCTGTCCGTCCGCCTATGGAACGCAATAACTTGAATACGCGTCAACGGATTTTTATGAAATTTATACATAGTGATCAGTCTGTGGAGAGGAAGCCGCCTTTCGATTTTCAGGTTCATCCGATTTGTCGTTACAGAGTTATGGGACTTAGATTTTTAAAATACAGTGAAAATATACTAAAATATTTAAAAATTATTTAAAAATCTATTTCTGGTCGAAATGTTTTGAAATTTGGTATACTTCAAGTAGAAAGGATGTTCTTTGACATATGTAACGGGTTTTTAATTTTTTGGTCGCATAACCGAGATATTGTGTGTAATGGGAAGGGGGGGTGGGTTATATGCACATACATTTTAAGCTAAGGGCAAAATATAGGTGCATGGAACGCAATAACTTGAATATGCGTCAACGGATTTTCATGATATTCATACATTATGATTGGACTGTGGAGAGGAAGCCGCCTTTCGATTTTCAGGTTTATTCGATATCTCGTTACAGAGTTATGGGACTTAGATTTTTAAAATACAGTGAAAATATACTAAAATATTTAAAAATTATTTAAAAATCTATTTCTGGTCGAAATGTTTTGAAATTTTGTATACTTCATGTAGGAAGGATGTTCTTTGACATATGTAACGGGTTTTTAATTTTTTTGTCGCATAACCGAGATATTGTGTGTAATAGGAAGGGGGGAGGGGTGGGTTATATGCACATACATGTTAAGCTAAGGGCAAAATATAGGCGCATGGAACGCAATTACTTGAATATGCGTCAACGGATTTTCATGATATTCATACATTTTGATTGGACTGTGGAGAGGAAGCCGCCTTTCGATTTTCAGGTTCATTCGATATGTCGTTACAGAGTTATGGGACTTAGACATTTTAAAATACAGTGAAAATATACTAAAATAGTTAAAAATTATTTAAAAATCTATTTCTGGTCGAAATGTTTTGAAATTTTGTATACTTAAGGTAGAAAGGATGCTCTTTGACATATGTAACGGGTTTTTAATTTTTTGGTCGCATAAGCGAGATATTGTGTGTAATAGGAAGGGGGGGGGGGGGGTTATATGCACATACATGTTAAGCTATGGGCAAAATATAGGCGCATGGAACGCAATAACTTGAATATGCGTCAACGGATTTTCATGATATTTGTACATTTTGATCAGACTTTGAAGAGGAAGCCGCCTTTCGATTTTCAGGTTCATTCGATATGTCGTTACAGAGTTATGGGACTTAGATATTTTAAAATACAGTGAAAATATACTAAAATAGTTAAAAATTATTTAAAAATCTATTTCTGGTTGAAATGTTTTGAAATTTTGTATACTTCAAGTAGAAAGGATGTTCTTTCACATATATAAGGGGTTCTTGAATTTTTTGTCACATAATCCAGAAATTATGTGTAATGGGGGGGGGGGGGGGGGTTATATGCACATACATGTTAAGCTAAGGGCAAAATATAGGTGCATGGAACGCAATAACTTGAATATGTGTCAACATTTTCATGATATTTGTACATTTTGATCAGACTTTGAAGAGGAAGCCGCCTTTCGATTTTAAGCTAGGTTCATCCAATTTGTCCTTATGGAGTTATGGGACTTAGATATTTTGGTGTTGTGAAAAAAATCCCAACGGGCGTATCTTGCTGCGTGAGCGTAGGCTTTATTGAATATGTTATCTAAAATGGATAAATATAAGCTAAAAGACATCAAATATGTCTACATTGTGTATCAGAAATAGATTTCGAACGTTCTACCTCCTTTAATCGGTAAATAATGAAATCCGGAACTTAAAATACGGTCTTATTCTTCATTCAATGGCTACAATGTAAGCCTTTTAGCGCGAAATACACATTGACGGAGAAACATTGAACATCACTCTTGCTTATGTCGTTTCTAATTCTTGTATCTTTCATTCAATCATATCGAGTTATACACAATGTTTGATTGATTAAAGAGGAAAAATAGTCAAATGTGCTATATTTAATGGTCAAAAAGATCGATTCTTATAAAATGCACCCCCCTTTCCATATTTAGTTTTTCGTCTCTGGGGTAGTGTTCCCCCCGGAGATACAGAACCCCACTTTGCCAAAAGAATTGTATCATGGATACACATCTCCAGTAAAAGTGGCTTTCTGTATATCCGGGGGGAACAATGTTCAATAAAACTTTTCCGTTTTCTATTGATTTCTATGGGAAAAAGATAAGTTTTGACCTAAAAATTAGCAATATTATGCAAAACAGATAAAAAATAACTTCATATTTTGATGGGATGCCGTATAAGTATACATTTTACCAAAAAAGGTTCTTGAAATTTCAATTTTCAAAATTCCACTTTTCAGGGCTGATTTTACGCCTTATCTTAACAGCTCCTTTGTCAAGATATCCACTTTTACATTTTTAAGGAATATTTTTTAAGATTGTACATAGGTATAATGTATGTTTTCCATGCCCAATGGACCCATGGTGATTGGCTTCAAACCCGACGGGATCCCGACAAAATTTTTTTTCCCTTTTTAGCTCACCTGAGCCAACGGCTCAAGTGAGCTATTGTCATAGTGTTGCGTCTGTCGTCCGTCGTCGTAAACTTTTCACATTTTAAACTTCTTCTCCAGAATGGCTGAAGGGATTTTGATGAAACTTGGTAGGTATGAAGTACTCATGGTCCCCTACAAGTGTTGTTGTTTTTCGTCCGGATCCGTCAACAGGTGGCGCCACCACAGCCAATAGTAGGTCACAGGGGGTACCCTCCTATGACAAACTTCTTCTTCAGAACCGAAGCATGTATTGACAAACCGAAAGCATCAGGATGATCTAGAGAGATGTCTTAAGAAGTGTTGTTATTTTTGGTTCCACTTCGAAGTCAAATTTTTGACGCGTTTTTGACGTCTTTTCGGACTTAGTCAGAAATGCACATTTTTGCACTATTTCTTTAAATAACTCAATAAGTGTATGATTTTACACACTCATTTACTGCATATTTATCATATTTAACTTACTCAATGCTTTGATATGTATTTTAGGCTTAAATTTTATTTTTTTGATTTTTTATGAATTTTTTTCTTATGTAAAAAGGAAGGGGGGGGGGGTTGATTTTCATACATTTTTTGCTTCTTTTCTATAACCACTCTTCAGATTGTCATGACATTTTGTAGATATGAGGTACTCATGCATGGTACCCTACAAGTGAAAGAATTTTGTCAAGATATCCACTTTTACATTTTTAAGGAATATTTTTTAAGATTGTACATAGGTATAATGTATGTTTTCCATGCCCAATGGACCCATGGTGATTGGCTTCAAACCTGACGGGATCCCGACAAAAAATTGTTTCCCTTTTTAGCTCACCTGAGCCAACGGCTCAAGTGAGATATTGTCATAGTGTTGCGTCTGTCGTCCGTCGTCGTCCGTCGTCGTAAACTTTTCACATTTTAAACTTCTTCTCCAGAATGGCTGAAGGGATTTTGATGAAACTTGGTAGGTATGAAGTACTCATGGTCCCCTACAAGTGTTGTTGTTTTTCGTCCGGATCCGTCAACAGGTGGCGCCACCACAGCCAATAGTAGGTCACGGGGGGTACCCTCCTATGACAAACTTCTTCTTCAGAACCGAAGCATGTATTGACAAACCGAAAGCATCAGGATGATCTAGAGAGATGTCTTAAGAAGTGTTGTTATTTTTGGTTCCACTTCGAAGTCAAATTTTTGACGCGTTTTTGACGTCTTTTCGGACTTAGTCAGAAATGCACATTTTTGCACTATTTCTTTAAATAACTCAATAAGTGTATGATTTTACACACTCATTTACTGCATATTTATCATATTTAATTTACTCAATGCTTTGATATGTATTTTAGGCTTAAATTTTATTTTTTTGATTTTTTATGAATTTTTTTCTTATGTAAAAAGGAAGGGGGGGGGGGGGGACGATTTTCATACATTTTCTGCTTCTTTTCTATAACCACTCTTCAGATTGTCATGACATTTTGTAGATATGAGGTACTCATGCATGGTACCCTACAAGTGAAAGAATTTTGTCAAGATATCCACTTTTACATTTTTAAGGAATATTTTTGGCCTAGGACATCTTTGACACGCATAAAAACGAAAGAAAAAAGGGGGTCATGCATACCTTTTCTGCAAATTCACTTGTTTAATGACCCCTCCTTCCGAATTGAAAATTTGCTAATTTTTATATATTTTCAAATCGACCTATTGATTACATAAAAGGCAAAATCATGTTCAAAACTGAATTTCTACACACAGCAGGGAATCATACATTGATTTAATTTGCTATTTTTAAATTTTCAATAGTTATGACCAATGGGGTGACACCTTTTATTCAGCCTGGTTCACCAGTCAAAAGGGAAGGGATTCCCTGCTAAAATGATTAACTGTAGTTACACCTTCTAGGTCAGAGACAACCAAATCATTTTCCATAGGCCGTAATGTTAACGAAATGCCTTATAACGTCTATACTAACATTGCTGGCCATGCATGTTATATACCGATTTGTTCATTGATTCAAGCTTTATACGAAACTAAATTAAAAAATATAGCATGACCTGCTCTTTTTCGCACTATTTGCGTCACAAGGTACCCCGCAGAGAATTTTCAAATTTTCCCGCGCCCGTCCCCTTTAGCGGATCGGGAGCTAGGGAAATATCCGGGTATCGACATTTTAATTGCACTTATTTTTTACGTATATATATCATATTCAAACAATATACCAAAAGAAAATAGAATTGATAGCCAATCACATCTTCTGTCACATTTAAAATAACAGGCCCCCTCACCTCACCTACAGGTTTTTCTCCAATCAGAGCCGGCCTTTTAGTGGTCTCTGACCTATAACTGTAACTGTAAACAAAGTCGCTGTACTTTAGATTTGTTCCTTTTAATTCCTCCACAACCCTTTAGTACTGCGATACATTTCAGGAGATACAGTGCAAACGGAATAGATTTTTATTTAATGTGCATTATACTTGGAACACTTTCATAATGGTTATCATTCATGTACTTGGAACACTTGCATATACTTGTTATCATGTATAAAGTTTGCTCGAATTTCCTCTGTCTTAGACTCTCTTAGATGAAGTAATTTACGGACTGATTTCTTGAAGAAACGTCGAATGAGTAATCTCTTCCTCTGGATCATGAGGTTTGATACACCGTACACTGCTTTTTGGAAAACAAATTGGCCCAATTTCTGCACAATTCACTTGAATTGATAAATATTGGATAAAAACGATTTTAACTGTACGTTTCATATATTTGAGATGAAATCAATACTATTCAAAAGCATTCTTAGATTTCAGTATACTTTAATATGAATAATATGAAAACCGAAAAATCTTTGTTTTTTTTGCCCCTGGAATAAAAGATTCGGGAGCATATAGTTTTTGGCCTGTCCGTCTGTCTGTTTGTCTGTCTGTTTTCCGAAAAACTTTAACATTGGGCATAACTTTGAATGGAAGCTGGTGATAGTCTTAGAGGTTTCATATTTCACATGTGTATTCCTTGTGACAATACCTTTCCATTGATACCAAAATTTTGACCTCGTGACCATAACCTTGACCTTTGACGTACTTTTCAAAAACTTAAACATTGCGCATAACTTTTGATTGGTTAGTGATAGGGCTTTCATATTTCAATGTGTATTCCTTGTGACAAGATATTTCCATAGATACCAATATTACGCTGACCCTGACCTCTCACATACTTAACAGAAAATGGCGTTTATACTAACAAAGATGCCGCCGGGGGCATTCTCGTTTCACAAACACAGCCTGTCAGGCATTTCTGGCATGCTAGCTATCAATAATGAAAGGTATGGTCGTTCAGTTTTAAATAAACTTAATTTATGAAATCATTTCATTGTTTTATTCTTTTTCTGCTGCGCATTAAAGTGGGATTTTACAATATGATTTTATTTTTGATGTTGCATAATTGAACTATACTAGTTGGGCATATGACTTAAAAGAAGTTATTGTTTTGAAATGTGACTATTTTTTTAAAGGTTGTCTGAAAAAAAAACTTCTCTGCATCCGGCAAAAATCTTTTTAGAAAGGTTGTGGGCTAAAATCCCGGTACTGGCACTATCAGTATTCAATAGCAGTATGTCAATTAGAGCGTGCATGGGTATCAGGTGAGCGTTGTGCCCCCTGGGGCTCTTGTTTTTCTATTAGATGATATAATAAGAACTGGACAAAATAATATTTTTTTTCTAATTGGCTTGTATATTAATGAACTAATCAGAGTAAATACTAATCTTTCTTTCATTTACTCCATCTAACAGTGGTTTTCTGCACTTAATATTTCTTAAGGATGACATCCTATCTGATGCCTCTTTAGGTTGTCCATCCTTTCCCCGAAAGAGAGAGATGTTAGGGTGCTCTTATTATTTTTCTTTAACTATTTCTTTTAATAACTTAGTAAATATATGATCTTCTGCACTCATTTATTGCATGTTTGTCAGATTAAGTTACTCAATTCTTTTATATACATTATTTGCTATAACTTTATTTTTTGAATTTTTTTTTTTTTTTATATTTTAATCTAGATATGCTGTGCGTGCACATAGACCCAAGGATTGTGGGTTCAAATTCAGGCACTGGCATCCCAATTTTTTTTTTCATTTTTTGCATTTTGCAAGCTTTTTAAGCACTTTTAAATCACCTGAATACAAAAAAAACCTTCTTTTTTCTTTTTCCATTTTCATTTTCTCCATTTTGCACACTCATTTATTGCATTTTACTTTTTTGGAATTTTTATGATATTTTTTTTAATTATTTATGGCATATGGACCAAAAAATTCTGACTATGGCTCTGGCTCTAACATTATTCAATGTCAGTATGTTCAGAGTGTGCATGGATATCAGGTGAGCGTTGTGCCCCCTGGGGCTCTTGTTTTAAAAAAGGTAGAGTTATATCTCATCTAAATAATTTATTACTAGTTTGTTAATTGGATGATAATATTGGGAGCATAATGACAACTTACAGATCCACTAGCACCATGGACCAGCATGGTCTCCCCTGGTCTGGCTTTTCCACTGTGTAAAAACCCACAATGTTGGCCTTATATTAATTTGTATACAATGTATTACAAAACTTAAACAAATGTAGTAGGCAAAACTATATTGATTCATATAATATTATAATACTTCAAAAGAATTATCCTTTATGGTTTTACATATCCTAGATTAATTGTCAGTTTTGTCTATTTCATACAGGCTTACATGATTTGTACGGCACGGTAGGCTGTGTAGTAAGGGACACCCACCCCTGCTCCCTCTTCAAACGACAAACGATTTCTCAGATGTCTGGTTGTATCAGCCTCTGCAGTACAGTACTCAGCATAACCCCCTGATGCTGTACGGATCGTAAAAACTCTGTCACCCTTCTGTGTTGTAGAAAAGACAAAATGCATGACACAATTCAAATACACATCAACAGATGAAAAATCATTTGACATTGCATGGGATGAAATTTGATTAAAATAATAAAGGTATTTAATTGTCCCTCTTAAGCACAGAAGAATCTTAGACATCTTTTTTAAAGGTTTAACAAAAAATACACATTTTTTAGGATAATCTCTTGATACATAAAAATCATATTAACCTTAATTGATTTGACATCTGACCCTACTTCCTCTACCACACCGGCGATGTCATGTCCTGGTGTATAAGGTAGCTCTGGTTTTAGTGCATATGTACCAGCCCTGATATACGTATCAACAGGGTTAATTCCTGCAGCCTTCACATTTATCAAAACCTTAAAGAATGAAGAAAAATGTTTTTGTATGAGTATGTAAAATATAATATAATAAACATAATAATTAATCATACTTCATCATTAAACATGATTAAAAATCATTACAAGTAACATTCATAAGTCTATAATTTGAAAAAAATCATGTAATCTAACACTCAAGTGTATTGTGTCATTCCAAAGAAAAAAAAAACCATCATTATAAACTAGACTAATCAGTGTGAACAATTCAACTTCTTTATATGTTCACTCTTTTGACTTTAGATTTTCTCTACCCTTACCTGTGACTTTCTTAATTTACATGTGACCCTCTTTACCTTATACTACTTTTTACCTATGACTTTCTTAACATGTTACCTTATTTACATATTTTCGATGTCGGACTGGTCACATGACCAAATTTCCGCCATGTTTACAGGGGGATATTGCCTCTAGATTTAGATAGGTCTAGATGTATTGATTGTACTAAGGTAGGGTTCATAAAGTTAAAAAGACTACTTTAAAGGTTTAATGACTTCAATTTTAGCGTGACGCCCATACTTTTTGCGCTTTCGGAACAGTATGCGAAAACTGTACATTGGAACCCTAGATATAAAGCAATTTCATACACATGCTCTATGATAAACACCGAGTTTATCCCTAAACTATTTTCAGAAATTCTCTGTGCTTATCTCTAATTGAACCTTTGTGTGACATCACGCCCATATAGAGAATACAAATGTTGCTTACTTTACAGGTTACCCTCTAAATGTAACTCTCTTTACCTATGACTTTATTTATATGTCACTTTATTTAGAAACAATTTTCCTTACATGTGACTCTCTCTTTTTATGCGACTCTCTTTACATGTGACATTATGTGACTTTCTTTATCTATGACCCTCTTTACCCATCATTTTCTTTACCTATGACTTTCTTTACCCATGACTTTCTTTACCTGTGACTACCATTACATTTGACTTTCTTTACATGTGACTATCTTTAAATGTGAGTCTCTTTACCCTGTGACTCTCTTTACCCTAGATTTTCTTTTAATTATATGTCACTTTACCTTATGTGACCTCCTTTACATATGGCTCTCTTTACATGTGACTTTCTTGACACTTGACATTCTTTACCTTTAATTATTTTTACATGTGGCTTTCTTACCTTTAACTTATTTTACATGTGGATTCTTAAACTGAAACTTTTTTTTTTTTAAATTTGACTCTCTTTACCTGTGACTTCCTTTACCTGTGATTTCCTTTACCTGTGATTTCCTTTACATGTGTGACTCTCTCTACCAGTGACTCTCTTTACCTGTGACTTCCTTTATCTGTGACTACCTTTATCTGTGTTTTTTTTAAACTTTCCTAACCTACGACTTTCCTTACTTGTGGCTTTCTTTACATGTGACTTTCTTAACCTGTGACATTTCTAACTTGTGAGTTTTTCTACCTGTGGGTTTCTTTACATGAAAGTTTCTTTATCTTTGACTTTCACTTGAGTTTCTCTACCTGTGACTATCTTATCATGTGAATTTCTTTACCTGTGAGTTTATTTATAAGTAACTTTCTTCATATGTGAGTTTATTCATTTGTGACATTCTTTCCATGTGACATTCTTTCCTTGTGACATTCTTTACCTGTGACTTTAGTTACATGTGAGTTTCTTTAACTAGTACTGTAACTATATTTACATGTGAGTTTCTTTACCTGTGATATTCTTTTCCTGTGAGTTTCTTTGCCTATGAATTTCTTACCTGTGACTTTCTTTACCTATAAATTTTTCTACCTGTGACATTCTTTACATGTGAGTTTCTTCACATGTGAGTATCTTTACCTGTGACATTTTTTCATATGTGAGTTTTGTTTACATGTGAGTTTCTTTGCCTGTGACTTTCTTTACATGTGATTTGTTTTACATGTGAGTTTCTCTACCTGTGACTCTTTACATGTGAGTTTCTTTATGTGTGACACTCTTTTCATGTGATTTATTTTTACACTTGACTTTTTTACATGAGAATTTCTTGACCTGTGATTTTCTTGACCTGTGGTTTTCTTGTCCTGTGACTCTCTTGACCTGTGACTTTCTTTACATATAACTTTCTTTAGGTATAATGTGCTGTATACCTGTGACTTAGCAGGTGTTGGTACAGGTACACTACTTTCCACTTTCATTACTTCAGGACCTCCAAACTGTGCCACTCTTATAGCTCTCATGATGTTTCTACTCAGTGCACTGCTACAGGACATGCTGTAAAATATTGCAATGAGAAACAAATTAACTTATAAAGTTAACAAATGAAAATGACTCATAATTAAATGTCAGCTCTATAAACAAATGAGAATGAATATAAAATGTCAGCTCTATTAACAAATGAGAATGAATATAAAATGTCAGCTCTATTAACAAATGAGAATGAATATAAAATGTTAACAAATGAGAATGAATATGAAATGTAAGGTCTATTAACAAATGAGAATGAATATAAAATGTAAGGTCTATTACCAAATGAGAATTAATATAAAATGAAAGGTCTATTAACAAATGAGAATGAATATGAAATGTAAGGTCTATTAACAAATGAGAATAAATATGAAATGTAAGGTCTATTAATAAATGAGAATGAATATAAAATATTAACAATTGAGAATGAATATAAAATGTCAGCTCTATTAACAAATGAGAATGAATATAAAATGTTAACAAATGAGAATAATATGAAATGTAAGGTCTATTAACAAATGAGAATGAATATGAAATGTAAGGTCTATTAACAAATGAGAATGAATATAAAATGTCAGCTTTATTAACAAATGAGAATGAATATAAAATGTGAACAAATGAGAATGAATATCAAATGTAAGGTCTATTAACAAATGAAAATGAATATAAAATGTAAGGTCTATTAACAAATGAGAATGAATATGAAATGTAAGGTCTATAAACAAATGAGAATGAATATGAAAAGTAAGGTCTATTAACAAATGAGAATGAATATGAAATGTAAGGTCTATTAATAAATGAGAATGAATATAAAATATTAACAATTGAGAATGAATATAAAATGTCAGCTCTATTAACAAATGAGAATGAATATAAAATGTTAACAAATGAGAATGAATATGAAATGTAAGGTCTATAAACAAATGAGAATGAATATGAAATGTAAGGTCTATTAACAAATGAGAATGAATATAAAATGTCAGCTTTATTAACAAATGAGAATGAATATTAAATGTTAACAAATGAGAATGAATATCAAATGTAAGGTCTATTAACAAATGAGAATGAATATGAAATGTAAGGTCTATAAACAAATGAGAATGAATATGAAATGTAAGGTCTATTAACAAATGAGAATAAATATGAAATGTAAGGTCTATTAATAAATGAGAATGAATATAAAATATTAACAATTGAGAATGAATATAAAATGTCAGCTCTATTAACAAATGAGAATGAATATAAAATGTTAACAAATGAGAATGAATATGAAATGTAAGGTCTATTAACAAATGGGAATGAATATGAAATGTAAGGTCTATTAACAAATGAGAATGAATATAAAATGTCAGCTTTATTAACAAATGAGAATGAATATAAAATGTTAACAAATGAGAATGAATATCAAATATAAGGTCTATTAACAAATGAGAATGAATATAAAATGTAAGGTCTATTAACAAATGAGAATGAATATGAAATGTAAGGTCTATAAACAAATGAGAATGAATATGAAATGTAAGGTCTATTAACAAATGAGAATGAATATAAAATGTAAGGTCTATTAACAAATGAGAATGAATATAAAATGTAAGGTCTATTAACAAATGAGAATGAATATGAAATGTAAGGTCTATTAAAAAATGAGAATGAATATAAAATGTAAGGTCTATTAACAAATGAGAATGAATATAAAATGTAAGGTCTATTAACAAATGAGAATGAATATAAAATGTAAGGTCTATTAACAAATGAGAATGAATATGAAATGTAAGGTCTATTAACAAAGGAGAATGAATATGAAATGTAAGGTCTATTAACAAATGAGAATGAATATAAAATGTAAGGTCTATTAACAAATGAGAATGAATATGAAATGTAAGGTCTATTAACAAATGAGAATGAATATAAAATGTAAGGTCTATTAACAAATGAGAATGAATATGAAATGTAAGGTCTATTAACAAAGGAGAATGAATATGAAATGTAAGGTCTATTAACAAATGAGAATGAATATAAAATGTAAGGTCTATTAACAAATGAGAATGAATATGAAATGTAAGGTCTATTAACAAAGGAGAATGAATATAAAATGTCAGCTCTAAAATATCATATATAGATTCAAATGTTAAGTAATTTGTTTTAAACATGCATATGAAAATCATATTGAAATAGATAATGAGGTCATTGGGAGAAATTGGGAGGGAAAATGAATATAATTAGACATTGACCTTAAAATATAAATAGGTTCATATAATATTATAAATGTTCATATCAAATGAACAAGAACTGCCCTACACGAATTATAGCTCCCGTGGCATATATTTTTCAGATCACTTATTGTACATATATATAATGCGGAAGAGTTCCAACTCTATACCTTCTTGAAGAAAAATGTATTACACAGCCTAATTTGGACTACCCTTATTTAAAAATAGGATCAAAGGTGATGACACACCCTTGGTCCTTATAAATAATTCTGTGAAATATGATTGAAATCCATGTGAAGGGTCAAGGAGTTTTGCCCTGGACAAGGTTTTATCCATATAAGTAATATATTGTAACTTTGACCTTTGACCTTTGACATTGATTCAAAGTCAGTACACACCCTTATGTCCTTAGTAACGAAACAATTCTGTGAAATATTATTGAAATCTATGCATAGGAAAGAAGTTATATCATAGACAAGCTTTGGTAGACTGATGGCAAACAGAGGGTTTAAGGGGGGGGGGGGTGTACCATAGAACAATCCTTCACCAGATCAAGTACAAGAAATCTCAGTACAAAATCATTTCCTAGAATTAGAAATATATGTAGGGGTCTAGAATTTTTTTTCAAAATCTACTTCCCATGGGCAGCTCATGACATGAAAGGGGTAGGACCATGAAGCCCGGTATTAGCCCTAATTTTGATAAATTCAGAACATTGTACTTCATAGAATTTTTAACTGTTATTTGACATTTTGAAACGTTCTCTACTGAATCACGAATCTACTTTTTGTAAACATTGCTTTTATCAACACCTTTTAGCCCTTTGAAAACACCAAAATAGGTCATATTCGGCAAAATTGATGCAAAAACTCAATATTTCTATTAAATTAGCAATGGCTGCATGCATTAACTATGATGGAAAATTTATATGTGAATGATTATCATTATATCCTTTTGTCATAAACGTTTTATCTCAGTTAACGCATGCGGCCACATTGAATTCTACGACAAAAGACAAAATTCCCAGCAATTTTCGCCATATTTTGTCAATAACCTCAAAATGATGTCACTTCATGACGTCATTACAGTTAAATGGCACATATGTTTGGTGATATTATTCTTTTCATGAAAAGCGGTAAACATTCGTGTATTTTCATGAGAGATATTAAGTATTCCTCATGAAATTTATTTTAAGAGAAAAATCAAGGGCCGATTTAGGGGTCTCGTGGCCCTACCCCTATACTTGCCCGACCCAAAAATTCACTTGCCTTTTAAAAAAGATATGTAGAGAAGGATAGGTCTTATACTACAACTTATTTTATAGGCCATGTTAAAATAAGGCATATTTAGTAAATGGAGTGCTTGATTCCTCAAAATGAATTAAAACTCTGTTTAAAAAATCTGATAAGAAAGAAATCTGAATGAAGAGGAAATAAGCTTAAAATGCATCAAAGATGCAAAGTACCAAGTTGCAAAACTTGAATTTAAGTATGAATATGCAGACTCAAAATATACATGAATTGTATATGGCATCGACAGATGGGAAACATTACTAGCACATTTCAGGTTGATAAACATTCATATATACTTCAGAAACCACTTTCAATTGCCCGAGTCCTATGAATTTGGCCTTTGATCTTTTGACCCCAAAATCAATAGGAATAAATCTTGACTCATGGGAAACATTTCTGGCAAGTTTCATTATCATAGGTGACATAAAACCATTTTCAATCATCAGAACCATATGACCTTAACCTTTTGACCTCAAAATCAATATGGGTCATCCTTGATCCATTAACATTTCTGGCAATTTTCATAATCATAGGTGATATAAGCTCAAATATGGTCAAGAAACCATTTTCAATCATCTGAGTCCTGTGACCTTGACCATTGGACCCAAAATTCTAATGGGTCATCTTTGATTCATGGAAAAGCATTTCTGGCAGTTTCATGATGGTCCTGAAACCATTTTCAGTCAGCTGAGCTGACATTTTCATGCCTGAGTCCTATGACCTTGACCTTTGGACTCCAAAATCAATAGGGGTCATCATTGATTCATAAGAAAAATTTTTGGCATGTTTCATGATCATAGGTGCAACACAGGCTGACATATGCTCTGGAAACCATTTTCAATCATCAGAGTCTTGTGACCTTGACCTTTGGACCCCAAACTCAAAAGGGGTCATCCTTGACTCATGGTGAGTAAGTGTATGAAGTTTCATTGCACTAGCATGTAGAATTATAAGTCCAGAAACCAATTGTTGACGCCTGCCCCACATCAAATTAAGAGCCAAGTTTTGCAACACGGGCAAATGAACACCTACTTTGCAAATTTCCCGACTTAACTTTTCACTTGCCCTGGGCAATGGAAAATGGGAAATCTAGACCCCTGAATTACGTCTTGGTAACATCGGCCAATGCTGTGTTTTTTCTTACTTTTGGGGGAAGGGGGTCAGGGGCCCATACATGATGAAAAATAAGTGCAAGAACAGTTTTTTACCCAAATTGGGGAATTTTTAATAAATCAAAACTTTGTAAAAACTATTAGATAGCATTAGAATGGCTGCAAGTACATTAAACAAGGGCATGTCAGCACAACCATATTTTACTTTTCTATACAGGTTTATTGAATTTTACGCATGCAGGTTTTTTTTTAACAATTTTATTTATCAAAGAAAAATTAATTTATATCATGTATATGGGGAGAAATCTCTAACAGGAGGGAACATAGACTAAATTATCCAGTCTCTCCGCAGCCGCTAAAAGAGACTGAACCCCACTTTGGTTGTTACAGAACGAAGTCGGACCAAACTGTTGCCCAACGATTTTTCCATATTACAAACTTTAATATTGATTTTCTGGCAGGTGACTCTTAAGTAAACATTAAACTAACTCTCTCTATCTACCTTGTGTTTTTTTCTCGCTTCGTTATTACATTTTTGCTGATTTTTAACTCCCTACCAAACCAAACAAGCAAGGCAAAAGTTTGGAGAATCGACCAATCAGAACAAAGGTTACAAATATCACTTTCTTTATCCTTCGTTCTGATTGGTCGAATCTCCGAACTATTGCCTTGCTTGTTTGCTTGTTGGGTAAAGAGATCAGTTTAATGTTTACTTAAGAGTCACCTGCCAGAAAATCAATATTAAAGGTCCGTAATATGGAAAAATCGTTGGGCAACAGTTTGGTCCGACTTCGTTCTGTAACAACCATAGTGGGGTTCAGTCTCTTTTGGCGGCAGCGGAGAGACTGGATAATTTAGTCTAGAGGGAAAACAGAGGGAATGGGGCCAAATATCGCCACATTTTTCTGGGAAAAAAGCTGCATTGACTCAATGTATTCCACATTACATGGCACCTGTAATGCAGGTTATTACATATATCCTGAACAATAAGTCTCCACACTGGACCAGAGACCGAGTGTCACACATTTTACAACAATGAAAAAATGACTGAATAACACAGTAAAACAGACAGGCTTTCCTTGCCAAAACATACCGCATTGTTACAATTTTTTACCTTTTGAATGAAAAGGAGGGTCAATTAAGCTATTTTAACATAAAGGATTCATATGTCAAGCTAAGGAATAGAAGGAAAAGATGAAATAATTGGGTCGTCTTACAACAACCGACAGGCCGCCTTTATCGGACACTGTAAATAACACGTAGAAAAGAAGTCGAAAGCGGACGGAATAGCGGAATTTTGGGTACCACTTTTTTTGGAGAGGATAGGAACCATCTTTTTTTTATCAAGGAAGAGAGAAAGTTTTGCCAATTTGCATGTAGCCATAAGTAATAAAGAGGTCCCGGTAACCAGACTTTGTATGTAGTGCGGATGTCTTTCATACCTGTCAACTTTGAAATCTTTTATAAATAACAGGGAGATCTCGATCCATCGATCCCTCCTTGGCACTTGAAAAAGAGGGACTCGCCTTCGCCTCGGGAAATAGGTCTAGCCTCGGGAAACCAGAGTCATGCTAACTCCCTCAATGGTATACTTTAACTGTATACTATGACATTGAGCTTAAAATTGTACTCTGACCTTGAAAATCAATATACATGTAGATACTGTCCGCGCAGCTCACTACAGAAATAGGAAATTTAAAGTGTCCTCTACCTTGTCGGCATATTTTCCGATTAAAATTGACATAGGGCGTAGGTCTCGAACTCTCATAACTAACGGCAATACACCCCCCGCCTCCCCCCCCCCAAAAAAAACCCTGCAGATTTACTCGAACCACTGTTTATTTCAAGCAATATTGGTGTTTTTATGCAGTTACTGCATCTTAAAGGAGGGGGTCTCCAACAACACTCTGTTGCATCACCCAAAGCAAAACTCCAAACACCCAATACAAAAGCACAGGAGACACTCGCAGAAAGAGACGCAAAAGGTACAAGGAACACCGACTCACACCATAGAATTATGAAACACAAAAGACCATACATAAATCAACGAGACCAATGGGCAGCCGGTGCCGACTTAGGACGGCCATCTACCTTGCAAGTAGCATGCGGTGTAGTTATCCGTATTACGTGCGCACAACCCTCCTGCGTTTCCGATTAGCCAGAAGTCTCGAAGAACGCACAATTGTGGTGTAAAATATAACCTCCTCACTGTAAGACGAACATACAAACAGACAGCATGACGCAGGGGCCCATGAAACACACATATGGATATGTAAATGGATTAAAAAAACGAAAACAAAAGGCATACGAAATACAGTCCATGCTCTGCCGGCTATAGTGAGCTCATGCATGTGATCACCCGAGGAGTCCAACTGACATTCAGTGGGGCCATGTCTGCTTATATGTTTTTGCATTGGGTGTTTTGTGACTTAGCTGTTGGTGCTGAAAACGAGTGTTGTTGTATATACCCTCTTTTCTTCTCTAAAAAGGTTTGGTCAGTGTCCGTCACGGAGTCCTGTCGTCAGTGTCCGTCACGGAGTCCTGTCGTCAGTGTCCGTCACGGAGTCCTGTCGTCAGTGTCCGTCAGAGTGAATTCTCAAGAATGCGCTGGTACAAGGCTGTAGATTGGTGAAATATCAAGCCAATTGTCAGTCTCATATCCACGGTATAAAAGGCGTTTGATGATTCTAACACAACTTCGATGGTAAATCTGTCTACCTTCTTTTAATCCATCTTATTTTGTTAATTATGCCACCATTAAATGCAAGTTGTTGAATACCCAAAGTAATATACTCTGTTGCTTGTATGGATCCGAATTTCAAGAGAAGTTTACAATGATTTTTGTAAAATTTCCTGAAAGTCTTCTCTAGTTTGTGAAAGCGGAAATCTTGACCCAAAAGTTTCTTGGTAATTTGTAAATTTCTACTATGAAAATCCAAAACATCAGTACATGCTCTAGCATACCGGATGAGCAGCGAAATGTAGATACCCTATGCCGGTAATCTAGGAATATCACCGTCAAGCCTGGGAATTACTGTGTTGAATCCAAAATCATCTCTTTTGTCATATACACTTGTATGAATCTTTCCATGAACAATTTTGATATTTAGATTCAAAATGGTGATTCTGTGTGTGTGTCACAAACGTTTGCCTTCTTCAGGGTCAATTCTTGTGGATGAATAGCATTTTAAAACAGAAACAGGATTGTCGATAGTAAGAATTATATCATCCAGGACCTAGAAGTAGCAATTCATCATTGCTTTCGAAGATTTTGGATAAATTCTTTAATGTATAAAATGTATAAAAATAAATCTGCAACAAGAGGCGCACAATTAGTACCTATTGGGATCCCTACAGCCTGCTTGTAGAGATTCTCACTAAATCTAACATAAATGTTGTCCAAGAGGATGGACAAGAGCAATACACAGGTCACTCACTACATGGCCGTGATTTGTATGAGTTGTATTCTGCCGCGGAAAAGAAACCTTTTCATTCAGATGTGCAAATGTAAGATTTCCCTCCGGTTCAAATAACCATTTTATAAGTTTAGGTAATCAATAATTAATTTTGTCGCAAGGAAGCGTGGTGTACATATTGGAAAAGTCGTAATGGCTTGAAATTTTCTTGATTTCATATTGTCAACGACATCAATATTTTGCCAAGTGTTCTTCTATCGCCTTGAGTGCTGACGTCGGATTTCTAGACAAAATTGCAGTTGAGCAGTTGCTAGAATTAGCAATGTATCCAAAGGTGCCCCCTAAATCAACTTCTCCAAAATTAAATTTTGTTCTGATTTTTAGAGAGTCAAATATCTATATTTTGAAATATCAAATCTTAAAATCAATCTACAACTCGCTTTTTTAAAAGACGTTGTAAATTTTATGCATAAAAGTCATGAAAAACGGTGATTTTTCAAATTTTCAACGAAAAATGGCATAATTCTTGATTATTATTTTTTTTCATTCAGATAACATCGAGCGGGATCGTGAACACTGTTTCCTTTTGCATTCACTCAAAGACGCGCAAATATAACAACATATCAAAATGTAAAATTTATTAAGAAGCCCGCTGGATACTAACTAATAGGAAGTGCGTCGAAAATGAGCCCTAAAATGACGTTTTACTCGAAATTTGGCAAAATATACCATTTTTGAAGTCCAAATTCTAAGAAACAGAGACAGGAAAGGAAAGGGTTTTTTTTTTTTATCATTTTGATGGATACTTCTGTTCATAAGTAGCTTACATTGTAGAATTAAGTTTGGTTCAAATTCATTATTTCAGGAAAACTTAATATTTTGCCCTGAAAGGGGGCCGCTTTACTTAATAAACTATACATAGTCCTTTGTAAGGAAACTTGTGTAGTTTTTGGTATGCAGTATATTGTAGGAAGATCCAATTTAGAAATAGGGATGTTACATGCAGAAATTCACTGTTATGTTTGCTAAAAATGTTAGGGTCACTTTCACTGCTTTTGATATAAGTATTTGTAGACGAAAGCTCATAGCATCTTATCCCACCCATTCTGCTACGTCTTTTGGTACATTTTATAACATAATAATTTTCATACTTTTTGGCCATATTACATTGTATAGACTGAGGATCACTGACGAGGGTTTAGTACCCAAAACGTGCATGTCTGGTCCATGCTGAAAATTTATCAGGTTTTAAATGATGCTATTGAATTTAAAGACGTTTAACATTTGAACTACTTGGTGAGTGTCACTGCTGGTGGACTAAGAGTCCCCGAGGGCACATGTAGCCAAGTTCGATCAACTTTGGTTGATCGTCTGTCTCTTCAACGCATTTGAAATTTTCTGTTATAAAATTTCTTGAAATTTCTAAAACGTGGGTCCTGTAGCATTATATCCCACCCATTCTGCTACGTCTTTTGGTACATTTTAGGACATAATAATTTTCATACTTTTTGGCCATATTACATTGTTTAGACTGAGGATCACTGACGAGGGTTTAGTACCCGAAACGTGCATGTCTGGTCCATGCTGAAAATTTATCAGGTTTTAAATGATGCTATTGAATTTAAAGACGTTTAACATTTGAACTACTTGGTGAGTGTCACTGCTGGTGGACTAAGAGTCCCCGAGGGCACATGTAGCCAAGCTCGATCAACTTTGGTTGATCGTCTGTCTCTTCAACGCATTTGAAATTTTCTGTTATAAAATTTCTTGAAATTTCTAAAACGTGGGTCCTGTAGCATCATATCCCACCCATTCTGCTACGTCTTTTGGTACATTTTAGGACATAATAATTTTCATACTTTTTGGCCATAATACATTGTTTAGACTGAGGATCACTGACGAGGGTTTAGTACCCGAAACGTGCATACCTGGTCCATGCTGAAAATTTATCAGGTTTAAATGATGCTATTGAATTTAAAGACGTTTAACATGGTGTTGTTGGCTGCTAAATATCTGCAGGCACGAAGACATATTTTTCATGTACATTACGTAACTTGGATGTGAAATATCTTTCAGATTTAGAATTTGGATTTTCAAAAAGATGAGGATTTTTATGGAAGATATATATCTATTCGAATATCAGTAATATCCAAAATGAGGGTTTTCCAGTCATTCAGATAATGAGATTCGATTCCTTGTGATTTACATCATCGTTTGGTATAGTTATCTAAGGCTTTTTAAGTACTTTGCGACATTTAATAAGAATCTTGGATGGGATTCTTTTTTTATGTGCGTTTTTAGAAGACCACGGAGCTGCATGTCTTGAATAATTGAAAAGTCACCTGTAACAATATGACCAACTGGTTTATATAGATATTCAGAAATGACACATTCTCAAGAAGCAGGATATGAATCAAGTATTTTAAAGCCATGAATATGAGCACCGTCGGAAACTCACGGCATCTTCTCCTCTCTGCTACGTTGATTTCAGACAAAGGAACATATATTTAATGATTTTTGTCATCGAACTACTCCTTTGTTAGATCCATTGCACTTCAGAAAAAAGTCGATCTTTTACAAAACATTTTCGTATCACATTTGACGTCATTAACGCTTTCTTGTTACATAACGCGACGGAGTCAGTCCAGCTGATCTGGAATTTTATTTTAAGATGACAAATCTGTGTCACATTCTCAAAATAACCTTTTCTTTTTTCTTTATCCATTTTTGATCCCACAACCTTATCAACTGCAGATATTGATAAAAAAAAATATATGTGGGATATAAGTGGAGTGACAGTACACAAAAGATTCCTTGTCATTGTCAGGTAGACATGTGCGTTATAAAATACTTTTATGGTTTATTAAATAATTTAGACTGACATCATCCTTCCACCGATACTGACGTAAACGACATATGGAGATCCATCGTCGAATCTTAACAGATATTTTGACAAACTGAAAAGAAAGGAAAAAATATCACACGTTGAGAGAATATAAAATGTTTAAATGCCAAATTAAACTACGTAAAATGAGTTCTACATCTTTGATAAAAAAATGAAAATTTTTCTGTTATCTCTATCGCGTAAAGAACAAGGCCCGTCAAGAATTCTAATTGACGTAGTTGGTTAGGGATGATGTTACCTTTAAAAAGATACATTCTTTTAGCTGTAACTCGGTTCAAGCAAAGGGATTTGTTTCAGGATAGTATTCGATGATATAGCAGATCATTTGATGATTTTATGACACAACGTTGCTTTAACTTGAAGTTCCTTTAATTTATGAAGTTATGAAACGACGAAAAACAAATGATTTACCAATGACGTATAATAGGCATTTCTTTAAAACTGAAAATTACTTTCTTGAGTATAATCTCCAGAGGTAGAACAGGAATGTATGCTATAAAAGTAATACCATTTTACAAAGATGGACCGTGTGTACGAAATAAATAACAATAAATAACAACTTTATATAAAACTTTTTGTGGCTTTTGAACAATTCGCTATAAATGTCCACAGTTTGATAATCTTCCCATAGAGAGTACAGGGGTCATAATTATCATCTGCTATCATTATCTTCACTAACGCAAAAAAAAACAACCCCAAACTGATACGTATATATGTAAACGTCTTCAAATTGAATAGCATCATTTAAAAACAGATAAATTGGCAACGTGGATCAGACATGCACGTTTCGGGTACATAACCCTCATTATGTGTCATATTGACAAATGGCAAAATCTGTAGGTGAAAAAATTGAGGATAGCTATATTTTTGACAAAGAAAGGAGATTACCTCCAACCACACTCGGTTGCAGCACCCACAACAAAACTCCAAAACACCCAATGCAAAAACACAGAGCAGACACCCACATAAAGAGAGGCAAAAGGGACGAGGAACACCAACTCACACCATAGACAATTGAAACAGAAAATACCATGAATAAACAAACGAGACCAACTCACACCATAGAAACATGAAGCACAAGAGGCCACACATTAACCAACGAGACCATTGGGCAACAGGTGCCGACTTAGGACGGCCATCTGTCACGCAAGTAGCATACGGTGTGGTTATCCGGATAACATGCGTTCAACCCTCCCGCTTTTCCGAAGAACGTACAATTGTTGTGTACAACTTCGATTGATCGTCTGTCTCTTCAACGCTTTCGAAAGTTCCTGTTATCAAAAATTCTTGAAATTTCGAAAACATGGGTCCTGTAGCATCACATCCCATCCATCCTGCTACGTTTTTCGGTACATTTTAGGCATTATATTTTTCACACTCTTTGGCCATATTACATTGTTTAGATTGAGGATCACTGACGAGGGTTAAGTACCCGAAACGTGCATGTCTGGTCCATACTGTCAATTTATCTTTTCTTAAATGATGCTATCGAAATTGAAGACGTTTAACATAACCTCCTCACTGTAAGACAGACATCATGACGCAGAGGCACAAGAAACACAGAAATGGATATGTAAACGGATATGTAAATGGATATGTAAATGGATATAAAAAACAGAAGGCATACGAAAAACAATCCGTGCTCTGCCAGCTGTAGCGAGCTTATGCATTTGAACACCTAAGGAGTCCGACTGACATTCAGAGAGGACAGGTCGTCGGGGCCCTGTCTTCTCTAAAGAGGATTGAACAGGGCCCGTCATGGTGTCCTGTCTTCACAGTCAGTCAGAGTTCAATTCTTAAGAATACGCTGGTACAAGGTTGTAGAATGGTCCACTACAAAGCGAAGTGTACGTCTGGTGAAAGAAGGATCATATTCACGTACGGTATAAAGACGATTGATGATTCTAACACATTTTCGATGGTACATGTACATATGAATCGAAGGGTTTCTTTTCCGCCACAGATTACAAATCATACAAATCATGGACATATGGTGACCTGTGTATTGTCTTGTCCTTCCTTTTGGACAATTTTTATGTAAGATTTGGTGAGAAACTCTACAAGCAGGTTGTAGGGATTCCAATGGGTACTAATTGTGCGCCTCTTGTTGCAGATTTATTTTTTATATACATATGAAGAGGAATTTATCCAAAAATCTTCAAAAGCAAAGAAGAAATGATGATGTAAAATGTTTCATTGGTACTTCTAGGTACCTGGATAATATTCTTACTATCGACAATCCTGTTTTTGAAAAGTATAAAAATGTTATTTATCCACAAGAATTGATTCTAAACAAGGCAAACGTTTCAAACACAGAAACACCATTTTTGGACCTAAATATCAAAATTGTTAATGGAGAGATCCATACAAGTGTGTATGACGAAAGAGATGATTTTGGATTTAACATAGTAAATTTCCCCTGGCTTGACGGTGATGTTCCTAGATTACCGTCCTATGGTATCTATATTTCACAGCTCATCCGGTATGCTAGAGCATGTACTGATGTTTTGGATTTTCATAGTGGAAATTTACAAATTACCAAGAAACTTTTAGGACAAGGATTTTGCTTTCACAAATTATTAAAGACTTTCTGGAAATTTTACAAAAAGTATTGTCAACTTCTTCTGAAATTCGGACCAATACAGGCAACAGAGTATATAACTTTGGGTATTTCACAGCCTGCATTTTATGCTGGCATTATTAACAAGATAAGAAGGATCAAAGATAGACAACATCACTATCGAAAATGCGTCAGAATCATCAAAAGCCTTTTATACCGTGGATATGATCCTAATGTCACCAGACGGTCACTAGGCTTGGTACTTGACCAATCTACAGTCTTGTACAAGCGCATTCTTAAAACTTGCACTCTGACTGACTGTGACGACGGGACTCCATGACGGGCCCTGTCCAAACCTCTTTAGAGAAGACAGGGCCCCGACCACCTGTCCTCTTTGAATGACAAATATGGATAATGACCATATCCCTGTATACAGCACAAAATCGATAATTCAAAAATCAGAAACCGAAGGCATACAAAATCAGGACAAAACAGGAACCAAAGCAAACAAACAAAAACCTCCACCATATGAAAAGAAGCGAACTCCCGACATGGGAGTGAGACCAGGTGCCCAGGAAGAGTAAGCATCTCCTGCTTGCATGCAACACCCGCCGCTTCAATTCGGTAGAACTGTCACATCCGGTAACTTCCATTTCGGAAGACATAGAGTACAATCTTTGGTTTGATGGTTCAAATGGTCTATGACAGAATATCACCCACCATTCTGGAGAGTGGGACATCATAGTGAATGACGAGTTCCCCGTATCGACCGTAGAACTTTCTCAGTGACGATGTTAGTCGGTCACAAACATATCCCTGACTGAGAAGTTTATCTGAAAGACGCCTAGCTCTCAGAACAAAATCCGTATATTTGGTACTTGCTCTGGCATAGCGTATCAACTGAGATATGAACACGCCATAAGCAGGCGATGAAGGGATGTTGCTACTCAGAAAAGGAAAGTTTGTAATGCTGAAATTGAAGTCGTCACGTTTGTCATAGAGTGAGGTGTTCATGTGACCATCAGTGTCGTAGGACAACATTATGTCCAAATAGGATGCTGAATTATTTGTCTCTGTAGTTTCTTTGACTTCAAGCTCTGAAGGATAGATACTGCTCAGGTAATCCGCGAATTTTGGATTATTGATGGACAACACATCGTCTATGTATCTGTAAGTGAAGTTGAAGTCAGAAGCTAAGTATCTTTTCCCTTCAGAGACCAGAGATTGAATGAATTCAGCTTCGTACGAGTAAAGAAGAATGTCGGCAAGGAGTGGGGCACAATTGGTCCCCATTGGAATTCCGACAATTTGCTGGAAGACCTTTCCTCCAAACACCACAAAAATGTTGTCGATCAGAAAGTTTAACATCTGAATAATATCTGTTTCAGTGTACTTATTTTCAGAATCGGACTTTTCTTTTACAAAGTAGGTTTTGTCATAGTTAACAACAATAAATTTGTATTTGCGATTACCGTTCTTACTTGTAAACGCATTACTTATAATTTTTGCGAGTCTTTCTTTTAATTTAGAATGTGGAATTGTAGTGTAAAGTGTCGAAAAATCAAAGGCTTTGATCGAATGGACTCTTCTAAAATGAGTGGATTTCAGATGTTCTAAAAGTTCCTTCGAATTCTTTAAAATCCACATCTGGTTGATACCACTGCGAGAATATACTGTCGAACAATATTTTTGAAGCCCAGATTTGATTTCAGATAAAACTTTGGTGAGTAAGATCGATACAGATTTGGTAGAACATTTTGAGGAACCAGCGATGAAACGTTGTTTGTACGGATTCTTATGCATTTTAGGTATGCAGTATAAGTATGGCAAGTCTAAATCTAAATTGTTCATGTCGAAGCCAAATGAAGCAACAGCTGATTTGTGGTTATCTATTATTTCAGAGGCAGAAAGGTTTGTTGGGGTGTAGGTTCGATTTCCAGGTGTCGAATTTAAACCTAACTCTTTAACTAGACTGTCTAAATAGTACTTTTTGCAAGTAAATGTGTCAGTCGGACTCCTTGGGTGATAACATACATGAGCTCGCGACGGCCCTCTTTTTATATCCATTTACATATTCATCTGTGTTGCTTGGGCCCCTGTGTTTTGCGATTTGTTTGTGTATGGTCATCTGACAGTGAGGAGGTTGTTTTACACCACAATTGTACGTTCTTCGAGACCTCTGGGTATCGGAAATTCCAGGATAACCGCACCGTCTGCTATTTCCGTGGCAGATGGCCGTCCAAAGTCGGCACCGGTTGCCCATTGGTCTCATTGGTTTATGTGTAGTCCTTTGTGTTTGATGTTTCTGTGTTGTACGTTGACGTTCCTTGTCCTATATGCGTCTCTTTATGTGCTTGTCTGCTTTGTGTTTTTGCAGTGGGTGTTTTGCTGTGGGTGCTGCAACCTGATGTTGTTGGAGATCCCCTCCTTTGATGTATGTTTGCCTATGCTTTCCAGTGAAGCCCCTTTTACATAAATAAACATAAAAAAATCCCCAAAAAATGAAAAAAAATATATATATTAAGGCACCTTAACACATGTCTCAAGATTATTTCGTCGATATGAGCTTCGGTTTGTAAAGTCTTGAAAAACACTACACCTCTAGGGGATACTTTGTGTAATGTTTTCCTACCAATTAAGTTTTATCAAAACCGCTCAGTCATTGGTGCAGTAATGTAATTAATAAATTATATGGTACGGAATTGAGCATTTATAACAAAGTTCAAAAAGACACAAAAAGACACAAAAATTAACGCTGCTTTTCTTAGACGTCCTCCAAACTTTTTGTGCTTTTGATTTGTCAATGTATGCTTCAGTTCTGAAGAAGAATTTTTACTTGTGTCGGTGACATAGAGTCTGCACGAAATAGAACAACACATGTAGAGAACTCTTAGTAATGGATTTCAAATAAGTTTCGAGAGACAGACATTGCGACCCTCTGGAAACAAGAACTGAAAATCTATGAAAAAAATTATAAAGCCCTCAACCCTTCTTTTAAAAAATCATTAAATATCAATTCAATTGCATTAAAACGTCCGACAATAAGTCAAACACATGAGAAAAATAATCTCGCAGTTGAACTTAAATCAACAACGTGTCTAGATTGAGCTTCGGTTCTTAGAAAACGCAACACCTATATGGGATAGTAAGTACTGTATCCCTACCCAGTTTTATCAAATTCGCTCGGTCGTTCTGGAAAAAAGTGGAGTTTGACTCAATAATTTTTAATAGGTCACTTTATCTTTGCTCAGATTAGCTACAGCCTTATTGTGAATCAGATTCGATCCTCAGCATTCTGACCTAAATGTTATCTAACATGACGTAATGGAACCTGAAGGACCAGTCACATACTGGAGATGCCATAACTATGCCAAACGTCATGTCCTGTCTCCAATAAATTACAATTCCATCTTCTCGTCACTGTTTCTTTAGTCATTTAACCCGATTAAGTTTCAAAACCACAAGAAAAGAGTATCTGGTATCTATCTAAGCTTAATGATAATTTAATATTGATCTTGTGTAATAAACATGGTCCGTCATTTTCAGATATTGTGCATTTACGAAAGACCTAGAGTCGACCGTTTCATAACCCAATGAAAATATGTGTCACTTTAAAATCTCGTGTTTCGCGTGAATGAGGCATAGAAAATTATCTCCAAACAAAAGGAGCTTTTAAGATGAGGGCTTGATTAAGCCCTGAAATGTCTCAATTTTCTCTCTTGCGCAGTTCTTCCATTTTTGAAAATGTGGTTATGATAAAAATATAACGTATTTGACGATGCCTTGAGTTGGTATTTTATGTAAATAGAATTGGTGAAAGATGTTGTAATACCGGGTTAAAGAGTTGATGACAGAAAATGTAAAATATCGAGCAAAAATTAACATAACAAATAATGCATTATTTTATACAAATTTGATGCTTATTATGCTTCTGTATCTTGAAGATAGTAAACAATGCCAATACCCATCAATATCAAGAGAAAATGGTTTTCTTTTTCTAGAAATAAAGGAAGAATTATCCACTTCACTTGAAAAAATATCCAAGTTCTTATGTTTTAATAATGTGTTCTGTAATTTTCAAGTCTGACATTTACATTTATCATATAAAGGTTCTCTGTTAAAGATGCTTAAGGGCACGGCATGTCTCGGAATTGGACTTATTTTGTAGCAGGGTAAAATAATTTGAAGGAACTTTAAAAACATCTGAAATCCACTCATTTTTAAAGAGTCCATTCGATCAAAGCCTTAATTTTTTTGACACTTTACATATCAACAATCACACATTCTAAAATGAAAGAAAGACTCGCAAAATGTTTTTAAAGTAATTCGTTTACAAGTAAGAACGGCGAATATAAATTTATTGTTTTAATTATGACAAAACCTACTTTGAAAAAGAAAAGTCCGATTCTAAAATTAAGTACTCTGAAACAGATACAAAATGTATTACTTCTAGATCGACAACATTTTTGTGGTGTTTGGAGGAGAGGTATTCCAACAAATGATGGGAATAACAATGGGAATCAATTGTGCCCCACTTCTTGCCGAAATTTCTCTTTACTCATTCGAAGCTTAATTAATTCAATCTTTGGTCTCTGAAGGGAAAATATACTTAGCTATAGTCGATTTGCTGTCCATCAATAATCCAAAATTCCCAGATTGCCTTAGCAGAATCTATTTTTAGGAGCTTGAAGTCAAAGAGACTCAGATACAAATGATTCAGCTTCCTATTTGGACATAATGCTGTCCTACGACACTGATGGTAACATGAACACCTCACTCTATGGCAAACGATCAGTTTCAGCATCACAAACGTTCCTTTTCTGAGTAGCAACATCCCTTCATCGCCTGCTTATAGCGTGTTTATATCTCAATTAATACGTTATGCCAGAGCAAGTACCAAATATACACATTTTGTTCTGAGAGCTATGCGTCTTTCAGATAAGCTTCTCAGTTAGGTATACTTTTTTGACCGACTACCATCGTCACCGAAGAAGTTCTACAGTCGATAGGGGGAACTAGTGATCTTGTCTCCCATTCTTTTACATGACACAAAGGAGGGGATCTCCAACAACACCAGGTTGCAGCACCCACAGCAAAACCCCAAAACACCCAATGCAAAAACACAAAGCAGACAGCACAGAAAGAGACGCATAAGGGACAAGGAACGTCAACGCACAACACAGAAACATCAAACACAAAGGACTACACATAAACCAACGAGACCAATGGGCAACCGGTGCCGACTTAGGACGGCCATCTTTCACGGAAATAGCAGAAGGTATGGTTATCCTGGATTACGTGCACACAACCCTCCCACTTTTCCGATTACCCAGAGGTCTCGAAGAACGTACAATTGTGGTGTAAAACAACCTCCTCACTGTCAGATGACCACACACAAACAAGACCGCAAAACGCAAAATGAGTAACGCTATCATTGTTTATTTTTAACACTATATATATGAAGATGCAAGACAGAAAACTTTTAAGGATACTTTGTACATATTATGTAACAATTAAGTGCATATATCGTCGGAAACGCTGGGCGAACCAATAACCGTCAGGTTACTGTAAACTTGTATATGGCCTATTAATACTTATTAGAGACGGGATTTTACTTTCGACATAGTGCTTACACGTATCATAGGACAAACCTTTCAGTGGAGATTTTCTTGAATTAAGTTCATCTGAACTTAGTCTGCTTGTGAGGTCAAGTCGTAGGCTGAGTATACTTACCTTAAAATGACGACATTGCATTCCCATTCATGTTTTTTAAAAATGACATACATCCACAAGAATTAAAACTAAACAATGCAAATGTTACAAACACAGAGACACCATTTTTTGGACCTGATTATCAAAATTGTTAATGAGAGATTCATACAAGTGTGTATGACAAAATAGGTAATTTTGGATTCAACATAGTAAATTTCCCCTGGCTTGACGGTGGTGTTCCTAGATACCGTCATACGTTATTTACATTTTCAATATTGAAATATATATTTTATAGTACCATTTGTAGTACTAGACACGTGTTTCGAATATTAAATCCTCGTCAGTAGTACTTATGTCAAACAGGTTGAATGTAGCCAAAGTGAATTTCCTGGTACTGTCTACAATAAACCCATAGACTGTCAATTTCCTCTTGCCAAAATGTGCTTCTCCAAATTTGGTGTAGGGTGTATTCAGAAGCGTATTTATAAGTGAAAAATATGGCCACTGAAAAATATGGCCCAAATATTGTTGGGTTTTATGGACGAGTAGCTTATCCGGTATGCTAGAGTATGTACTGATGTTGTGGATTTTCACAGTAGAAATTTATAAATTACCAAGAAACTTTTAGGTCAAAGTTTTCGCTTTCACAAACTAGTAGAGACTTTCTGGAAATTTTACAAAAATTACTGCCAGCTTCTTTTGAAATTCGGATCCATATAAGCAACAGAGTATATTACTTTGGGTATTTCACAACCTGCCTTTCATGGTGACATAAACCAAATGAGAAGAATCAAAGGTGGACAGACTTACCATCGAAATATTGTTAGAATCATCAAACACCTTTTATACCGTGGATATGATCCCGCTGTCATCAGATGGACACTTGGCTTGGTACTTGACCAACTACAGCCTTATACCAGCGCATTCGAAGGAATTGTACTCTGACCATGACGGCAGTACTCCCTGACAGGCCCTGTCCAAACCTCTTTAGAGAAGACTGGGCCCCGACCACCTGTCCTCTTTGATTGTCTGTCGGACTCCTCGGGTGATAACTTGCGTGAGCTTGCATATTGGTCTCCTTCCTTTAATATGTTGTCATTAATGTTTGATGTTTCTGTACGTCTGTTTCGATTGTCTTGTAAGATGATCTAGTGATAATTGTCGTATTTTTTGTGGTTTGTAGTTTTGTATGATGTCATTTACGTATTATTTCTTGTGGGTTTGTTTCGCTGGGTGAATGCAGGGTGGTCATGCTGGAGATAATCTCCTTTTCTCGCTTCAGCCAGTAGTGCACGGATTGTATTTCGTATACCTTCTGTTTTGTTATATATGTTCATATCCATCTGTGTGTTTCTTGGTTCCCTGCTTTATGCGGTCTGTTTGTATGGTCATCTTACAGTGAGGAGATTATTTTACACAAAAATTGTGCGTTCTTCGAGAACTCTGGGTAATCGGAAAAGTAGGAGGGTTGTGGGCACGTAATCCGGATAGCTACATCGTCTGCTACTTGCGGCACTGATTACCCATTGGTCTCGTTGGTTTATTTGTAGTCATCTGTGTTTAATGTTTCTATGATGTGATTTGGTGATCCTTGTCCCTTTTGCGCCTCTTTCTGTGCGTGTCTGCTATGTGTTTTTGAAATGGGTGTTTTGGGTTTTGCTGTGGGTGTTGCAACCGATTGTTGTTGGAGATCCCCTCCTTTCTTTTAAAGTATATATGTAATAAGCTCAGGTTCAAATACTTAGGGAAACTGTCAGAGTATGTCATGAACATATTTCATCTGATGTTAATATGTAATCTTTGCAGACATCTAGATAATTAAGAACTATTAAATATGATCATTGACACGTGTCCTGTGGTTGGGTGCTGGAGTATCGAAGTTAAAATTTTGCATCAAGGTTTTGGCGTTTGACATTTATTATAGTTACGAAACCGCAAAACGTTCAGAGTAAGACTGCTATGATATAATGAGGATCCATTTAAATAATCCATATACGCAAATAAAACCAATGGATACATCTTCTAAACTAAGCTTGCCTAGTTTAACTTACTAATGACAGCTCATTATAAATCACCTGAGAAGTCCGACAGATAGGACATGTGATTAGGATCTTGTTCTCTCTGAAGAGATGTGGAAAATGCTCAAAACGTCATCGGAACATGTATTAAGAAATTGTAATCATAGTGAATGTAAAAGAAATATCCTTTTATATACTGAAAAAAGCTGTTTTCTATAACGGCGGTGTTGTTAATTGTACAATGAAAGTGAGAGTAAGTGTTCGATTATATATCTCTGGCCATCTCAACAAAAGCGATCGGTTGTTAGAAAATTTTCGATATATCATTCATATTATGTTTTTAATAAAAAAAGACCCACGCCCTCACTTCTACGTAAAAATATAGGTTATTTCTTATAATTTTGTTCACATAATTACTTATTTTTGATAAAAGACACTTGAAATGAAACAATAATTCGGAAGGGTTCCAACTCTATACCTTCTTGAAGAAAATTTCCAATCAATTTTCATGCACCAGACATGTGTTTTGAATAGTGATAAAGTGCTTTTTAATAAGCAGCTCAAATTAATTTCACTAGCGCCCTCTTGTGTTATTTTTAGAATCTAAATTTCTGCATTTAATTTAGAGAGAGTGCGCGGCTCCAAATTTCCTGTAGGGTCGATTAGTTGCATATCCAAATGAAATTTATGTTAAAAATAGCATTGGAGGGATGGTGCTAAGATATTAATCTCATTTAATTTCGATGATATTTTTCGGTGAAATGGCAAGTTTCCGAAATAGCAAAAAATATATATGATGCCACATTGATAAAGGGCCGAAACAAAGCTTCTTTAAGGCGACAGAGCTTGAAAGAAGTAATTAATACACTTGACAAACATCAAGTCACGGGGAACGATTTTAACTGCCCCACACTGCAACAAGAAATAAGTGTTTATATTAATAATTCGGAAGGGTTCCAACTCTATACCTTCTTGAAGAAAATATCCAAGCAATTTTCATGCACCAAACATGTGTTTCGAATATTAAATTCTCATCAGTGATGCTTCCAGCCAAAATACTTTTTAATAAGCAGCCCAAATTAATTTCACTAGCACCCTCTTGTGTAATTTTTAGAATTTGAATTTCTGCGTTTATTTTACAAATAGTGCGCGGCTCCAAATTTCTTGTAGGGTCGATTCAGTTGCAGATCCAAATAAAATCTATGTTCAAAGTAGCACTGGAGGGATAGTGCTAAGATATTAACCTCCTTTAATTTCGATATTTTGCGGTGAAATGGCAAGTTTCCGAAATGGCAAAAATTATATATGATGTTACATTGGTAAAGGGCCAAAACAAAGCTTCTTTCAGGCGACGGAGCTAAATTAATACACTTAAATCAAGTCACGGGGAACGATTTTAACTGCTCCACACTGCAACAAGAAATAATGTTTATATTAATAATTCGGAAGGGTTCCAACTCTAAACCTAAGTAAATATAAGTAATTAATACACTTGACAAACATCAAGTCACGTACAGGACACTTTTTAAATTATAAGGGTTGAGATGGTGTCGCAAGTAAAAATTGGGAAGATTATGGCTCTTAACATTAGAGGTCCTTCACATATTCATCTGTATGTTGCTTGGTCCCCTGTATTTTTCTGTCTTATATTATTTATACTACAATTGTGCGACCCTCGAGACCTATGGGAAACCGAATACGCGGGAGGGTTAGGCACATAATTCAGATAACTACACAATTTGTTACTGGTTTGGCAGATGACCGTCCTAATTCGTTATTGATTGGTCTCATTTTGTTTAAAGATTAATATGGTCTTTTGTGTTAAATGTTGATATGTCGTATTTGGTGTTCCTTGTCCCACGTCTGTTGTTGTGTACCTGTTCCCACCTCTAGCTTCCTAGGGGTGCGTCGATGCTCAATTTGGTACTCCATTGTGAGTGCTGATGAGATTGTCGTCTGGATCTCTCTCTTGTCCACTCTGTGTTTTTACATGGATTGTTTTGGTATTTTGCTGTGAGTGTCGCAACAGGAGATCGCAACCTCTCATTTAGATACATGTATTAGTACACTACTGGCGTACTCCCATATTAATAATCCAAATTTTTCCTTTTGTTTCTCGTTTTTTGTTTTCTTTTTGATTGTTTATTTATATAGTTTTTTTTTTCATATTTTAATATTAATTCTCTACATATAAACAAAAAAACCAAAAGAAACACATTCATTTAGCGTTATAATCTTTGACATAAACTCTAAGACGTATGAAAAATCTGCATTAATGCAATTTAGAAAGTCAAAAATTTGTATATTTTACCTTTTGTCTCTTAAAAAGAGAAGGCAAGGCAAAATCATTAGAATTTCCATAGGAACGGTTGCGTACCTCGGAATGAACAACAATGCGAAGTGAGACCAGGTGCTCGGGCAGAGTAAGCATCTCCTGATTGCATGCAACATCCCTGATCCATGAAAACTGGTAAAATTCGGTGAGTGTCTCGTTGTACAGCCATATTGATGTACATATCAGGTAAGTATTTCTTGTTAAGTGATGATGACAGCCATTCAATCACAATCCAGAATAGTCACTGTTCGCTCTGAAAAGGGTATCTAATATGTTTTTATTATATCCCCGTAGCGACGAAGAGCTTCCTCAAGGATAATTTCAACCGTTGTGTAATATAACCCTGAAATCGTAGCTTACTTGCAAGCCGTCTGGCTCTAACGATGAAATCTTCATATTTGGAATATGCCCAGGCGTACCGTATGAGCTGGGAAACAAAAACGCAGGAGACGACGGAATGTTGCTACTCATGAAAGGGAAGTTAGTTACGAGGAAGCTGAAATCATCACGCTTGTCACACAGTGAGGTGTTCAATTAGCCGTTTGCGTCGAAAGATAGAAGTATATCAAAGTACGGAAGCGGCGCTGTCGCTTTCAGTTGTTTCCTTGAGGATAGATTTCATGTAGCTGATCCTTAAAGTTAAGTTCGGATTACTGATGGACAACACGTCATCTAAGGTCTGAATGGTAAAATTGAACTGAGATGCGAGGTGTTTTCGTCCAGTCGAGAGCAAGATCTGGATGAAGTCAGCTTCATATAAATATAAAAATAAGTCCGCAAGCAGTGGGGTGCAATTGGTACCCATGGGGATTCAGACTGTCTGCTGGAATACGGTTCTTCCAAACACCACGAAAATGTTGTCAATCAAAAACTCGAGCATCTGGATGATATCTTCTTCGATATACTTTTTTGTTTGAATCAGAGTGTTCCTTCACGAAATAAGTATCCTCCCGCCCTATGATAAGGAATTTTATCCCCTGTTCCCATTTTTTGAAAGAAAGGTTGTGCAAATAATATTGGTCAGTCTGTTTTGAGCTTTTGGTGAGGAATGATAGTGTAGAGCGTGGAGAAGTCGAAAGACTTTATGCTGGTAATATGATTGAAATTGGTGGCTTTTAAGGTGGGTCCCTACTCGTGAATTTAACAGATGAATTTTGTATTTTAAGGTTATTTTCTATACATAATAGTCAAAATGACATAATGAACACAGACATAGATAGGTAATTTTGTTTCCATTAAAGATACAGTACATTAAAGAAAGGTACCCTAACACTTAAAAATTGAGAAATATCAAATATCCATCATATGCTTTTGAACCCTCCAAATTCAGTGATGATACGAATATTTTTATTTGTTTTGTTTTATTTTATGATAACAAGTCATATAGAAGAAATTCAACTCATAAAATGATATTGTAACATAAATCTAAGTATGATATATCTCCAAACATTAGGGTACCCCCTTATAATTTCATAACATTTTTGACCCAGAATATGTACTTGATCCAACTTTTTGCATAAAAAAACAGATGAATTTTTTCCATTTTGTAATATTTCATAAAATTATGTATGTAGATGAAGAAAAAATCACATACAGGTACACAGTTTTTGAAATGATCAAGGTATGGCTCCAAACATAGGGGTACCCCCTTTTAATATTTTCGACAAATAATATATAGTATATCACATTTTGTGCAAAAACAACAAATGGAATTTCTTCAAATTGGATAATTTTATACGATAATGTATATAGATGGTGAAAAAATCGCATACAGGTATACAATTTTATAAATGATCAAGATATGGCTACAAACATAAGGGTACCCCCTTACAATTTCATCACATTTTCAACTAAGAAATTATACTATATGATTGGTGTGGACATTGATAGATTGCACCATCTTTTGCTTCTTTTGGCATTTAAGATCTTCTGTCTGTGTTTTTCAATGCGCTGGCTCGTCCCTCACCAGTCATTGTAAAACGTTATACGCAGACTGCTGCATATAAGGAAAAACCTATAACGGTTCGAGTAGGGAGCCACCTTAAATTTCCCAAAAGTTCCTTGGAATTCTTTAGGATCCACATCTGATTAATTCCATTTCTGGAATATGTTGTCTCGCAGTATGTTTGAAGACCTTGCTTGATGCGAGTTAATATTTTCTTAAGCAAAATGGAAAGTGGTTTTGTGGAGAACATAGACGAAGCGGCAATAAATAGATTTTTGTGAGGATTCTTGTGCATTTTTGGAATCCATTAGATACATGTATAAGGTAGTTCAAGATCAGAGTCATCAGTATGAATACCGAAGGGCGAAGAACAGCTTGTTCTACCTTTTTTGTGCTAGATGTACCTTAATTCCTTTATTTTGTGTAGATGAAGTCGTTATGACCCTTGTTATTATATTCCTGCATATCCTTCATCGATGTAGACTAAGATAAATGAAATACACAGAGCGATTGTCATTATAGCTGTTGTTATATTGCCTCATCGCATCACCATCCCACGATTTAGACATCACATCATATCATTCATACCACTGGATTTTATCCCACTGTTTTTTATTGTCTTTTTGATTGTTAGTTTTATTTCATGTTATTTATTAATTTTTTTCTGTTATTTTTTTTTTTTGTTTAGTTGTTTCTTTTATATTTTTTTGGGGGGGGGGGGGGTGTTATTTTGTTAAATAGAAGTTTCATTTTGTTTTTCTCCCTTCCGTGTGTATGTTACAAATCCATGCCCAACACTTCAGATAAGAAGGTGCCATATCTTTTTCTAGCTTTAAAAATGCTGCTGAATTCATTTTATATGCGTAAAAATTCAATGATACATGGAACTTTATCTTCTGCAGATATTATATGTTCTCACTTAGTTTCTATAAGCCTTGAATGTATGTTTTATTGACCTTAAACAATCTTGCACAATCATGTTCGATGATCCTCAACAATACGTATCATATAAGCATAAATCTGTGCACCTTCATTCATTTAATATCATAGATATAAATAATCTAATTTTTTCTCGTATCAAGGATTTTTATTGGTCGTTGGAATCATATTATACCTCCATAAATTGGTTTTCTTAATTGGACACGCCCACTTCCGGAAATGCTTGCAGAAACTTTGGTAGTTGTAGTTGCACTAATTTCCCGAACAAACTGACGTTTACGTGAAGTAAACCCCATTGTGACGTCAATATCTTCAAGCCAAATGACGGTCAAATTCAAAACCAAATAACGACATGTTTCCGTTGAGTTACTGTGTACAACCCATGTTTTCCCTATTATATGAAAGCAGTCCCTCTTTTCGGAGGGTCTTCGACGCAAGACAGCTGGATATAAAAATGGGACTAAGGTAGAAATATTTTCCCTTATAAAATCGTCATTTTCTGACCATGACACTGCCGTAGGCGGTTGCTAAAGGCAACCAAGGCGGATACTTATGATACTTTCCTCCGCTCTTGATGTTACAATTTTGTTTGAAGTTTAAAGTTGTTAATTAAATATGAACAGAAGTTAATGGATGTTTTCTAGTATTTGATTAAATTTAACACTTTTGCAATTTATTGAGATATAATATGGTTTGAGGCGGAGTACTCTTTTTTATAATCCGCTTCGCGGATTTGAATTTAGATTTGTACATTTACTGTACAGAGAGTACGCGGCTCCAAATTTCCTGTAGGGTCGATTCAGTAGCATATCCAAATAAAATATGTTAAAAATAGCATAGAAAGGATGTTGCTAGTATGTTTAAAATTTCGGTGATAGTTTTGAATGGAAAGACAAGTTTTCGAAATAGCAAAATAATATTTATGATGTCAAATCGATAAAGAGCCAAAACAAAGCTTCTTTCAGGCGACAGAGCTGGAAAGAAGTAATTAATACACTTTTTAACATCAGGTCACGGGGAACGATTTTAACTGCTCCACACAGCAACATGAAATAAGCGTTTATAATAATAATACGGAAGTGTTCCTACTCTATAACTTCATGAAGATAATCCCAAACCAATTACAAAATCGATGATTCAGAAAATCATAAACCGACGGCATACAATATCAGGATAAAACAAGAACTAAAGTAAACAAATCTCCATCATATGAAAAGAAGCGAAATCCCAATATGGGAGTGAGACCAGATACCCATGCAGGACGTCAGCATCTCCTGCTTGCATGCAACACCCGTCACTTCAATTCGATAGAATTATAACATCCGGTTACTTCAATTTCGGAAGATACAAGTATATTCGGTCGGTATATACCTTTGATTTTGGTTTTAAGAATGGATTATTTCCTAATAAGCTCTACATGCAAATGGTGCTACTTTTATTGATTTCTTGGTGTCGACATTAAATCATTCCAAATCATTGTATTTAATCTTTTCAACGGATGATTAAAAGTATTCATGTATGTATTTTGTTATTAAAACATTAAATTTGAAAATGAAAAGGTAAAACAAGCTGTTCTTTTGTTCTGTTTGTCCCAATCTGTGCTTAATAAACCTTCATCCCACTTTTTGAACTCGGATCAGAAAAGTACATGATGTATTTACAATATACAGGGGTTATCCGATGAATGAAATACATGTCATTGAGGCATATGTTTGAATTGTCTAAAATTGATTGAATAATTATTCGTGATGAATATACAAGAATTGTTTTATTAAGATAAATGAAATACATATCGTTGATGAATATGTTACAATTGTATATGATATATGAAATGTACATCGTTAGGATTTATCTAGGCAAATAGATAACGTATACCGGTACTGTAGACGTGGTTATTTTCGCCGGGGGGATTAGCGATTATAACATAAAGGTAGAGTATCCCTCAGGTCACAATTGCTGGTAATTTTATACCTGGATACCCTATTTTTATGCCCCCGGAATCACAGATTCGGGGGCATATAGTTTTTGGCCTGTCCGTCTGTTTGTCTGTCTGTTTGTCCGTTTGTCTGTTTGTCTGTTTGTCCGAACTAAAAACTTTAACATTGGGCATAACTTTTGAATGGTAAGTGATAGGGCTTTCATATTTCACATGTGTATTCCTTGTGATAAGACCTTTCCATTGATACCAACATTTTTGACCTCGTGACCTTGACCTTGACCTTTGACCTACTTTTCAAAAACTTTAACATTGGGCATAACTTTTGATTGGTAAGTGATAGGGCTTTCATATTTCACATGTGTATTCCTTGTGACAAGACCTTTTCATTGATACCAACATTTTTGACCTCGTGACCTTGACCTTGACCTTTGACCTACTTTTTCAAAAACTTTAACATTGGACATAACTTTTGAATGGTAAGTGATAGGGCTTTCATATTTCACATGTGTATTCCTTGTGACAAGACCTTTCCATTGATACCAACATTTTTGACTTGTGACCTTGACCTTGACCTTTGACCTACTTTTCAAAAACTTTAACACTGGACATAACTTTTGAATGGTAAGTGATAGGGCTTTCATCTTTCACATGTGTATTCCTTGTGACAAGACCTTTCCATTGATACCAACATTTTTGACTTGTGACCTTGACCTTGACCTTTGACCTACTTTTCAAAAACTTTAACATTGGGCATAACTTTTGAATGGTAAGTGATAGGGCTTCCATCTTTCACATGTGTATTCCTTGTGACAAGACCTTTCCATTGATACCAAAAGTTTTGTCCTCGTGACCTTGACCTTTGACCTTCTTTTCAAAAACTTTAACATTGGGCATAACTTTTGAATAGTAAGAGATAGGGCTTTCATCTTTCACATGTGTATTCCTTGTGACAAGACCATTTCATTTATAGCAAAAAGTTTTGACTTCGTCACCTTGACTTTGACCTTTCACGTACTCAACAGAAAATGGCATTTATACTAACAAAGATGCCACCGGGGGCATTCGTGTTTCACAAACACAGGCTTTATTTCTCTTCAGAATATTGCTCAGATTATCAAACTAATATGGATTTGGGAAAAGAAACTTTAATAGTTACATTCTATCACCTCTAAAAAGGAATTTTTCTTACTTTTCCCATAGGGTCCAATGTTAAAGTTCAAACGGCTAATTTTTCGGTATAATCATGAAACCACGAATTATATTTTGTTTGTACATCAAGTTTAACATAAGCTTTGGATATATGAAAATGAAAATGTTGTAAAAGTTATAATTTAGGAAATATGACATCTGAGACCTGAGGGATGTTCTACCTTAAGACGTTACGCGCGGGGAAATATTCGCGATATTTTGAACATTTCTGCCTTTGTAAGAATACAGCAGAGTTATTTTCGCGTAAGGGGAATTTTCGCGAAGTCTCGAAAAACGTGAACATAATCCCCACGCGAAAAATTCCACGTTTACAGTACACATTTCATTGATAAAGAAATATTCTGTTGGGTAATGAAATACGCCTTCCAAATCTTGTTAGAAAGACTTAACTCTGACATACTTGCCCTTCCAACTTCTCTCGTGATTGGTTATGAACTCGTTAAGGTACCAAAAACAGGGCAAGTTTAATTTTGAAAATGCTATATCCATTAGTTTAACTGGCGTATATGTTCATGTTTGACGGATTCTCTTTGCGGATGAGTAAGCATGGTAAATGCCATACGCCATATCCTTAGTCTAACTTTTCAATTCTTGTACCGTTGTCTCAGAAAAAATACATTTCATTCTGGTAAAGTACTCAATCACAGGAAACGTGTTGGTGATATAGATGAACATACATCATTATTCCGTATTGGGAATTAATCATATATACCTGCTGTCCATGATAATGAACTTTGTATCTGCCACTATCTGGCCTTAAATGCAGGCTAAATTAAAATGTACTAAAATTTCTTTTAGACAAACAATACTATTCTGTTTTTGTTTTGTTTTTTTTTTAGTAATTTTTTATTACTTTTTTGTATAAATAATAAAAGTGAAATACGAGGGCTGATTGATATGTTGTGAGCCTCGTATTCAAGGATTTGAATTTTATCATATATTTTGCATAATTTTTCTACATGCTAGTAATTCCCTTCATCTATACACTTTTGCCACCGATGTTTAAGGTCTCCTTACCACTTTTAAAAAACTCCTTATCTTGACTGGTCAGAAAGCCATGCAAGTATGACATCATGATCGGACAGAAAGTGGGTGTCAGAAATAAAAAGCTGCTTTCAATTTTGGGAATAGATGAAAGTCTGATAGAGCAAGATCAGGTGAATAAGGCGGATGCTCAATCAAATTAAAGTCACAATGGCAGCCATGGTAGTGACAGACTAGTGAACAGGAGCGTTGTCCTGATGGAACAATACACCTTTAAGTAGTGAGCTTTCCCCGGCGCTTAAGTTTAATATATTCCCGTAACTGTGTCAGAAGAGGCATAGTATGTATCATTGATTGTTTGTCCTTTTTGGAGATAATCTATCAGAACGGTACCTTCTGCATTCCAGAAAACCGAGGCCATAACCTTCCCAGCTGAAGGAACAGTGTTTGCCTTCTTTGACCGGGTGAGCCAGATTGCCTCCACTGTTTCGACTGTAGTTTGGCCTCTGGAGTAAAATGATGCACCCATGTTTTATGCATCGTGACAGATCTTTGAAGAAAATTAACAGGATCTCCGTCAAAACGTTTAAGATTAGCACGCGATAAAATGCACTTGGTGTGCTGCTGATCAACTGTCAGAAGTCTTGGTCCTTGGGTACATGGACCTACTCTATGACAAACGTGACGACTTCAATTTCAGCATTACAAACTTTCCTTTTCTGAGTAGCAACATCCATTCATCGCCTGCTTATGGCGCGTTCATATCTCAGTTGATACGCTATGCCAGAGCAAGTAGCAAATATACGGATTTTGTTCTGAGAGCTAGGCGTCTTTCAGATAAGCTTCTCAGTCAGGGATATGTTTGTGACCGACTAACATCGTCACTGAGGAAGTTCTACGGTCGATATGGGGAACTCGTCATACACTATGATGTCCCACTCTCCAGAATGGTGGATGATACCATTTGAACCATCCAACCAAAGAGTGTACTCTATCTCTTCCGAAATGGAAGTGACCGGATGCGACAAATCTACCGAATTGAAGCGGCGGGTGTTGCATGCAAGCTGGAGATGCTTACTGTTCCTGGCCACCTGGTCTCACTCCCATATCGGGAGTTCGCTTCTTTTCATATGGTGGAGGTTTTTGTTTGTTTCCTTTGGTTCCTGTTTTATCCTGAATTTGTATGCCTTTGGTTTCTGATTTTCTGAATTATCGATTTTGTGCTGTACACAGGGATATGGTCATTATCCATATTTGTCATTAGCTTAATCATATTTTATTTCAAATAATAGAAAAAAGGATTGGGCAAAAGTTTCCACAACATTATATAATGCCCTCTCCTACAATAACTATTCTGAACTCTTTCAAAATTTGGCACAACTCCAGCATGAGAGTATGTATCATTTGGAATTTCATTTTCTTCCTTTTACGTTTACCTAGTAAACAAATTCAGAAGGATCAATGGCAGATCAAACTTCAACCACAAATTTAAGAAAATAGTCGGTCGCCTGCTTTACCGAGGATATGGTCCCAAGGTCGTCAGTAGAACACTGGGCATGGTACTGGACCAATCTACAGTTTCGTACCAGTGTCTTTCCAAACGTTGCACACTGGCCAATCATGACGTCGGGACTCCATGACGGGCCTTGCTTAAATCTCGTCAGAGAAGACTGGGTCCTAATTCTTTGTCCTATCTGAAAGTTGGTCAGACTTCTCGGGTGATTCATCTTGAGCTTGTTCAGCCAGCAGAGCACAGATGCATGCCATAGAATTTTTAGATTCATTTACGTAGAATGAAAGGAGGGGATCTCCAACAAAACTCGGTTGCAGCACCAACAGCAACACAACACCCAAAAAAAAAAAAAAAACACAGAGAAAACACACAGAGCAAGAGACAAGGAACAGCAAACGAGACATCAAACATCGAACATAAAAGACAGCACATAAACCAACGAGACCCATGGGCAATCGGTGCCGACTTAGGAATGCCATCAGCCACGTTAGTAACAGATGGTGTGGTTATCCTGGATTACCCTCTGTTGTGGGTCATGTATTATTTTAGTTTTACTTTATGTGTAGGTGCACATGTACTTAGTCATGTTATTTAATGCTTTCATAATAATTCTTTCTAGATTTTACTATGTCATCTTTATTTCATTAGAGAATATTCCAGTATGTTCTGTGTTACATCATTATCATCACATGACTGTGATTTCTAGAATTTACTCTATTGTTAATCATTTGTAATGAGTCATTGTTCTAGAAGCTTCTGGTTAATTCATTGTTCTTAAGTATAAATACCTCTGAGGAACTGTGTTAAGTGGACATTCGTACACATTCGTAGACACGATTCATTCATCTATTCTGATATACTGGGACACTTTATTTGTTGAGACTTTAATCCATTTAACAACGTTTGGACACCGATCTTTCGAGAACGTTTGTGACTACCGGAAACCATACATTCGATAGACTTTGTGGACCGTAACGGACACTTTGATCCGGACATTGTATTGTGAGTTGTAATCGTTTTAAATATATATATTTTGTACATAATTAAACTTGTAAATTTATATTCTGTCTTTGTCTGATTTTTGCTGGCGTTTTGGGGTATTCTGACCCATAACAGAATTGGGGGCTCGTCCGGGATAGTAATCTCTGCATATTTGCACTTTACGTAAAGTTCGTGAAAAAAAAATAATTTTTTTTTAGTAAAACTTTTGCCAGCAGAAATCAATCATGGTATTTTCGGTCACTGAATTTTTGAAATCGCCGACTGTAGATGAGTTCGAATCATTGAAAAAAGATGATTTGATTGGTTTAGGTCTTCACTTGAAGTTAGATGTAAAATCTTCTATGAGAAAACAAGAAATTAGAAATATTGTGGCTAAAGAGCTTTTAGCTAAGGAAATCTTTTCGTCATACGATTTTCCTGTTGAACCTGTTTCAAGCGAAACCAAAATGTCAAAATATGAGTTTGAATTAGAGAAAATGAAAATACAATTACAATTTGAAAAAGAAGAAAAAGAAAGACAATTTGAAAAAGAAGAAAAAGAAAGACATTTACAATTTGAAAGAGAAAAAGAAGAAAGAGAGAAACAGGAACGTATGCACGAGAAAGAACTCCAGTTTGAGTTAGAAAAGTTAAAGTTAGAGAAAAGCGCTAAGGAAAATCCTGTTCCTTCGCCTGTCAAGTCTGAATTCGACGCCGCCAAAAACATCAGATTAGTACCAAAATTTCAAGAAAAGTCCGTGGACAAATATTTTCCACATTTTGAGAAAATTGCGGCCAATCTGAAGTGGCCACGTGATTTTTGGCCAACTTTGTTACAAAGCGTACTTATTGGCAAAGCGGCTGAAGTGTACTCGGCGCTCAGTATTGCTGAGAGTTCAGACTATGACAAGGTCAAGGACACGATTTTGAGAGCATATCAGTTAGTACCTGAGGCGTACAGACAAAAGTTTAGAAAGTACAAAAAGTTTGAAAATCAAACATATGTTGAATTTGCTCGAGAAAAAGAAGATTTATTTGATCAGTGGTTTCGATCTAAGAAAATTCCCAATTCATTTGACAATTTGCGTCAAATAATTCTGATAGAAGAGTTCAAAGAGTGTGTACATCAAGATTTAAGAACTCATTTGGAAGACAAAAATGTTAAAACTCTTGAAGAAGCCGCTGTTTTGTCTGATACGTATGCTCTCACTCATAAGAAAAATTTCGTGTCCAAAACTCAATCTAGCGATAGCGCAAAAACGTCAGATTTTCCAAAGAAAAATTTACAAGAGTCTCAGTCGTCCATTAGTTCCCAGTCACCATCTCAAGGTGGTTCTACGTCCGGTCCTAGGTCCGAGCGTTCTGAGGCATCCCCAGGGGTGGGGTCGCTTCCTACATGCAATTATTGTAAGAAAAAAGGTCATGTTATTGGTGAGTGTTTGAAGCTTAAGAAGAAAAAAGAACTTAAGTCACAGGCCTGTGCGTCTGTTAGAAATGATAGGAAAGCCTTAGATTCGATTTGTCCTGACACTCCTGAGATTCAGGGTTCTAAGTCCAGTTCTGATGATTTTGTGGAGGATCATTATAAGCCCTTTTTGTCACAGGGATTTGTTTCACTCAGTGATTCTAGCGAAGCGTTGCCTGTTCAGATTTTGAGAGATACTGGTGCTGCCCAGACTTTATTGTTAGAGGGTTCATTGCCTTTGTCTGAGCACACTTTTACTGGTAGGTCAGTTTTATTACAGGGTGTGGAGCTAGGCGTCATTGATGTTCCCCTTCATAAAATTTATTTGAAGTCAGACTTAATTACTGGACCTGTTATCGTAGGTGTTCGACCTACTCTTCCCGTTCAAGGCGTTTCCTTGTTGCTTGGCAACGATTTAGCTGGCGGCAAAGTTGTAGCCGATCCGATTGTTTGTGAGAAAATCACGTCCGATGTCGTGTCCGATGATGAAGATGACGACTTGTACCCAGCCTGCGCAGTTACCAGGGCGATGGCCAGGAACAGACTAACAGAGGCTGAGAGTACTTCTGCACTTAACGAGGACCATCCCTCCAAAAGTATTGACCTTTCTGACACATTCATGTCTACCATTGATGACAACGTACCTGAGACGTCAGTACCACTTCATGTTGACAAGTCTCCGACGGTACCTGGTGATGATTACCATCCGCCATTAGACAGAGATACAGATGCCTTAAGCCGTGAGCAGCTCCTCTCCGAGCAAACTAAAGATCCGGAGATCATCCGACTAAGCAAGAGGGCCCTTCCCCGAGAAGAAGCGGACAAAGTCGGAGAGTGCTTCTACATACAAGATGGCATCCTTATGCGGAAATGGAGACCACCCGATGCACCCCCTAATGAAGTGTGGCGGGTCGTTCACCAGATAGTGGTTCCAGTAGCATATCGCGGGGACATCATGAGTTTAGCTCACGACACACCCATGGCAGGTCATTTAGGTGTCAATAAGACTTATAATAGGATTTTAAGTCACTTTTACTGGCCTAAGTTGAGGAAAGATGTGTCTGAGTTTTGTAAGTCTTGTCATAGTTGTCAGATGGTAGGTAAACCCAATCAAGTTATACCACCTGCTCCCCTCCAACCCATTCCAGCCTTTGAGGAACCTTTTAGTAGGGTGTTAGTTGATTGTGTAGGTCCTTTGCCTAGGACTAGGTCAGGGAATCAGTACTTATTGACAATTATGTGTACTTCGACTAGGTTTCCTGAAGCCATACCTCTTAGGAATATTAAGGCAAAGACCATAGTTAAGGCCCTTTCAAAGTTTTTCAGTTTCGTAGGTGCTCCCAAGGCTATTCAGTCAGATCAGGGTTCGAATTTTATGTCAGGATTGTTTCAGCAGGTTATGCATGAGCTAGGTATCAGGCAGTATAAGTCTTCTGCGTACCATCCTGAGTCCCAGGGGGCACTTGAACGCTTTCATCAAACCCTTAAAACTATGATGAAAACATATTGTCACCAGTATGGAAAAGACTGGGATGAAGGGGTTCACCTCGTGTTGTTTGCAGCACGAGAAGCAGTTCAGGAGTCCCTGGGGTTCAGTCCCTTTGAGCTAGTTTTTGGGCATACGGTCAGGGGGCCATTGAAGTTATTGAAGGAAAAATGGTTGACTGAGACTAGCGATTTGAATCTCTTAGACTACGTGTCTAATTTCAAAGAGAAATTATATAATGCTTGCAAATTGGCTCAAGAAAATCTCAAAACATCACAAATGAAAATGAAAACATGGTATGACAAAGATGCTAGAAACAGAGTTTTTAAACCAGGCGATAAAGTTCTTGTATTTTTGCCTATCCCTGGTCATCCTTTGCAAGCTAGATATTTCGGTCCTTATGAGATTGAGAGTAAAATTAGTGATGTTAACTACATAGTTAAGACACCAGGTCGGCGAAAAGAAAAAAGAGTGTGTCATGTTAACATGTTGAAAGAGTATTTTGATAGAAGTGACCGAAATTTTGTAAAACCAGTTTCCACTTTGGCCAATGTAAATACATTAGAAAATTGTGTTGAACCTGAATGTAATGAAGAGACTGTCGAAAAAGACTTCGCTCAAAGTGTCCGTTTGAAGAATTCTGAAATTCTGACAAATCCGGAAGTGAAACTCGGACATCTGACCGTGCATCAAAAAGAGGAAGTGCACCAATTAATGCGGGAATATACGACAATCTTTCCGGACGTTCCAAAAAAGACGAATGCATCTCATCATGACGTCATTGTGGGTGATGCGTCACCTATCAAACAGCATCCCTATCGGTTAAACCCGATTAAGCTTCAATACATGCGGAAAGAAATTCAATACATGCTCGAAAATGACATTATTGAACCCAGCAATAGTGATTGGAGTTCCCCATGTATTCTGGTTCCGAAGCCAGACGGAACTTACCGATTGTGTACGGACTTTAGAAAAGTCAATTCAGTCACCAAAACTGACTCTTATCCGATCCCACGAATCGATGACTGTATAGATAAAATTGGCAGTGCAAAATTTGTCAGTAAATTTGACTTGCTCAAAGGTTATTGGCAGGTCCCGCTTACCGAGAGAGCCAGAGAAATATCGGCATTTGCGACTCCAGATGGGCTATACCAATATAAAGTAATGCCCTTTGGTATGAAAAACGCACCAGCCACATTCCAGAGGATGATTCATTCGCTCCTAAATCATCTCGAAGGATGCGAGGCGTACATCGATGACGTCATCATCTACAGCGACACCTGGGATGATCATCTCCGAATCATGCGTACCTTCTTCGACATACTGGCGAAAGCAAACCTCACAGTGAACCTTGCGAAAAGTGAATTTTGTCATGCGACTGTAGAATATTTGGGTCACAAAGTAGGTCAAGGTTTTGTTACTCCTATCATGGCCAAGGTGGAAGCTATTTCAAAGTTCCCGATTCCTACCAATAAGAAAGAAATAATGAGATTTTTGGGAATGGCAGGATTTTACAGAAAATTTTGTCCAAATTTCTCATCAGTTGTTGGTCCACTTACCAATCTGTTACAAAAGAGAGTGAATTTTGCATGGACCAATGACTGTGATGAATCTTTTAAGAAAATCAAATGTGTTCTTATGAATAGTCCTGTCCTGTCAGCTCCAAATTTTGATAAGCAATTTAAGCTTACTGTTGATGCCAGTGACGTAGGAATCGGGGCTGCTTTGTTTCAAGAAAATGATGATGGTGTAGATAGAGTTGTTTGTTATTTTTCAAAGAAATTGACAAAATGTCAAAAGAATTACTCTACTATTGAAAAAGAGTGTCTTGCATTATTGTTAGCTTTACAACATTTTGATGTTTATTTGAATGTTACTTTACATCCCATTCTTGTATTTACTGACCACAACCCTCTCACATTTTTGCACAAAATGTCAAACAAGAATCAAAGACTTACAAGGTGGAGTTTATTGTTGCAAGAGTACAATATCATTATTAACCATATCAAGGGCAAAGACAATGTGATTGCAGATGCACTATCGAGAGTTTCATGAGTGTTTTTTGCAGAATTTACCACCTAAGTTTTCACTGACATTCAAACTTTTTTTAAGGGGGGAGGTGTTGTGGGTCATGTATTATTTTAGTTTTACTTTATGTGTAGGTGCACATGTACTTAGTCATGTTATTTAATGCTTTCATAATAATTCTTTCTAGATTTTACTATGTCATCTTTATTTCATTAGAGAATATTCCAGTATGTTCTGTGTTACATCATTATCATCACATGACTGTGATTTCTAGAATTTACTCTATTGTTAATCATTTGTAATGAGTCATTGTTCTAGAAGCTTCTGGTTAATTCATTGTTCTTAAGTATAAATACCTCTGAGGAACTGTGTTAAGTGGACATTCGTACACATTCGTAGACACGATTCATTCATCTATTCTGATATACTGGGACACTTTATTTGTTGAGACTTTAATCCATTTAACAACGTTTGGACACCGATCTTTCGAGAACGTTTGTGACTACCGGAAACCATACATTCGATAGACTTTGTGGACCGTAACGGACACTTTGATCCGGACATTGTATTGTGAGTTGTAATCGTTTTAAATATATATATTTTGTACATAATTAAACTTGTAAATTTATATTCTGTCTTTGTCTGATTTTTGCTGGCGTTTTGGGGTATTCTGACCCATAACACCCTCCCACTTTTCTGGTTACCCAAAGGTATCGAAGAACACACAATTGTTGTGTAAAATAACCTCCTCACTGTAAGATGACCATACAAACAAGACAGCACAATGCAGAAGCCCTAGGAACACAGATGAATATGTAAATATATATAAAAATAGGGTAGGGTAGGGGCGTACGAAATGCAGCTCTGCCGGCTGTAGCGAGCTCATGCATGTTATCACCCGAGGAGTCCGACCGAGAGGACAGGTGGTCGGGGCCCTGTCTTCTCTAAATAATTTTGGACAGGGCCCGTCATTGACTTCCGTCGTCACAGTCGGTCAGAGTGCAAGTCTTAAGGATGCGCTGGTACAAGACTGTAGATTGGTCCAATACCATGCCGAGCGTCCGTCTAGTGACATTAGGATCATATCCACGGTATAAAAGGCGTTTGATGATTCTGACGCATTTTCGATGGCTATGCTGTCTGCCTTTGATCCTTCTAACTTTGTTTATTATATCACCATAAAATGCAGGTTGTGAAATACCAAAAGTAATATACAGTCTACTCTCGATAAGTCGAACCTCAGGGGACAATCAGAAATAGTTCGACTTATCAGGAGTTCGACTTATTGAGTACATGATCAGCAATCGATTTTTTTCGTTTGTAATTTTGATATTTAGGTCCAAAAATTGTGTTTCTGTATTTTTTACGTTTGACTTGTTGAGTGTCAACTCCTGTGGATAAATGAGATGCACAGTTAAACGCAGATGAGATCATCCGCTGCGTTGAACTGCCTTCTGTGTGATGTCACCTTACCGTGAGAAGTTTTATGTTTATATAATATTATGCGTCTATGGAGACCTCTGTGTATCCGAAGAAGCGGGAGGGCTGTGCGCACGTAATCCGGATAACCACACTGCTTATAGCAGATGGCCGTCCAAAGTCGGCGCCGGGTGCACATTTGTATCCTGCCTTTTATGTGTTACCATTAATGTTTTATGTATCTGTACGTCTGTTTCGATTGTCTTCTATGATGTGCTAGTGAATATTGTCGTGTCTCTTTTGTGGTTTGTAGTTTTATCTGATGTTATTTGCGTATCACTTTCTTGTTGGTTTATTTCTATGGGTGAGGGCAGGGTTGTCACTATGGAGATATTCCCCTTTTCTTTGTATACCTTAATGTTAAATGAAAAGAGGGTCGCTAAGAGTTTGGTCCCTACGGTCAGCGAGAACGGTCTTGAAAGCATATACAGAGTTGACATGCATGACGTCTATTGATAGCTAGTTCCACGTTCGTGTTCGATTGTCTGGTATTATGAGACTTTTATGACTAATTCAAACGTTCAATATCCAAAACGTGCATGTCTGGCCCATGCTGTAAATTTATCTGCTCATCAATGATGCTAATGAATTTGAAGACGTTTAACATTTTTACCACTTGAAGAGTGTCACTGCTGGTGGACGAGGAGTCCCGATGGCACATGTAGTCAAGGTCGATCAAATTCGGTTGGTCGTTTCTTCAAACGCATTGAAAACTTCTGTTTACAAAATTTTCTTAACTTTCTGAAGCCTTGGTCCTGTAGCATCATATCCCAGCCATCTTGATACGGTTTTCTGTATATTTAGGACAAAATTCTTGCAGATTTTGGCCATATTTCATTGTTTAGATTGAGGATCACCGACGAGGGTTCAATACTCGAAACGTTCATGTCTGGTCCATGCTGTAAATTTATCTGCTCTTTAATGATGCTAATGAATTTGAAGACGTTTAATTACATTTCTACGAAATTTGTTTCGTAACCTAAGAATTTGCTTGATTGTGTTTTTCGTTTTGATACGGTATTTGTAATTTCATAGATTAAATATTGGTAAAGACAACGTCATCAGGATCAGGCGTACGATGAGTCGTCTCAAGATTTCTAATTCTAGCTCTGCTGGTGTTAGATCGTTAGAGATATGGAGGGCTAGAAAGATGTTGCCTTGTACTTCTTGCATGTGGATTAAGTTGGTAAACTTTTGACGTTTCTTCTTTTCTTTTTGTTATAGAGAATATGTATCATTTTTGCGTTATTTCACTCTCTATTAGTTTGACTAGTTTCCTTATTGTTGACATTTTGTTTTGATTTCGTGGTTATCTTTTTTTTTTCTTTACAGCAAGCAATCATCAGCTTACATTCGGACGGCCAAGCTAGATCACTTGTAATGGCACCAAACATAATCAGACCAAGAACCGTCCCTTGAGGATACCGGAGTCTACAATTGTTCCTTCTTATGAAATTCCTTATACGACTGTTCTTATAAGATATGTCACATGATTCATGTGATATATGAATATATAAATATGGTGCGTTTTAACAGCTCCACCTACAATTTGCATTCTACAAGACATTTCGCACTTACACTGGACTCTGGAGATTGGTCATTAGATAAGCTGTCCCTCGTGTTTCTGTAGAGCTTGTGTAATTGTCTCCGTCTGTTTGTCCTATTTTTATTTTTGCATACATGAGAATATGTTCTATTTGTTGTTTTTTTCAGATTTTATAAGCCTTTCGACTGTGACTTTTAGGATCTGATTTCCGCTGTTGACTTTGACTTTGATTCAGTAAATTACTGTTCTTTTCGCAGAAAGTTGGCCAGATTTCATTGAATGCCGTACTAATTAGTCTGGGATGTATCACTGGGTTGGGTGCACCCCCCCCCCTTGATCCTCCAAAACCGGCCTAACTTTGTAGCATTTTTTGCGCTCTTTCAGATAAAAATTTGTCTCATGGAAATTTCCATTGTAAAAAAGGTGTTTTTTGGGAAAAACATGTTTTTTTAGTCAAAAATCACTGAAAATAGGAAAAAAATTATAACTTTTATATGGTTGATGTTTTTAAAAATTGAAAAGTGTGAATATATAGTATTTTTGATGCTCTTTCAGATGAAATAAGTTGCAAGTTCCAATTCCTATTCTTACTGTGTGTTTTGGGGTAAAAAAATCGAATTTTTGCCAAAATTCACAGAAATTTGAGGAAATTTTAATTTATTCCTGCTTCTCAGCTCCTCAATATTGCATATGATCGTTCAATGATGATTTAAAAAACATCTTTAAAGTCTCCTCTTTCAAATGACATATATTTTATATCCTTATTTTTTTGCAAAATCCTCGAAATTAATTATTTTCTACAGAAACCTGTATTTTCAATCAGAAATCTCAGATTTCTGTATATTTATTTAAAGAACCCTAATTTGAAAGCAATGATTGAAAGCTTTTTTCTAGTGTAACTTTTCACACTCTATCAGATTATATATGTTTTACTAACATTTCATTCAAAATCAAAGTGTTTTTGGGGAAAAAACGTATTTTTTCATTTAAAAATAGCTGATTTCTGGAGAATATTGATTGAATCTATAGATGTTTTTGAAATGATAGCAGGAATGTATTTTTAACTGTAATTATTTAGGTTCATTCATAAATTACATGCATGAAACATAAAAAGTATATTTTCTACTTAATTTGGGGGCAAAATGCCTGTTTTTTGTCTAAAAATTACAGATTTCTGGAAAAATTTTATTAATTCATTTTCTTTGCTAAAACTATACATTTAAAGCTATTATCATTATAGAAAGTAATCATCTTTCAGATGATTGTGAAATAAAATGTAATAATTAATTAAAACCATCATTTTTGGGTAAAATAAGCATTTTTTATGCAAAAACCACTTATTTTGAGAAAATAAGTACTAGCTCTTTTAATTTGTCTAAATTGATATGTTTTAACTTTGATATTATGCTGTTTCTTATTATAAATGGATAGGAATGTTATTTGATAACTGAAATTTAATTTATATCTTATTTTGGGGCAAAAAACCTTCTTTATGTGAAAAATTCACTTATTTCTGTGAATATTTTTTTAAATTTATATTTTTTATTTAACCAACACTGGAGAGGTTTCATATAGTTGGATGGCATAAATGTGATCAAGTTTAATGAGTAAGAAGAGATTTCTTTGATTATCTTGCTATTTTGGGTGGAAAATCTCGCTTTTTATTTAAAAATCGCTAATTTCTGGAAAATCCTTATTTCTATGAAATCAGACGTTATTATTTATATTCAAAAGAGTTCCTGGGTATATCATAGTTTGTCCTTGTAAGTCATTTGCATTTGAAATATCCTCTGTTAATTTAATTGATATTTTGGGGCAAAAAACCTAATTTATATGCAAAATTCACTTATTTCTGTGAAAATCGTTTCAAATCTATATTTTTTATTCAATCAAAGTTAGATAGGTTTCATATAATTGGATGGCATAAAAGTGATCAAGTTAAATGAGTTAGAAGAGATTTCTTTGAAAATCTTGCTTTTTTGGGTGGAAAATCTTAATTTTTATTCAAAAACCGCTGATTTCTGGAAATCCTTATTACTCTGAAATGTGTCGTTATTATTTATATTCTAAAGTGTTCCTGGGTATATCATAGTTTGTCCTTGTACGTCATATCTATTTGAAGTATCCTCTGTTAATTTAATTGGTATTTTGGGGCAAAAAATAAGAATTGTATGAATATATAGCCTATATCAAGAAACTTACTATTGAAAGTCTTATATTTCAGTTAAATAGGAAATACAGAGGATAATAATAATAGTTTGAAATATGAGACTTTCTATAGTAAGATTTTTGATATAGGCTATATATAATTCATAAAAAACATATTTTTTTGCCCCAAAATAGCAATCAAATTAACAGAGGATACTTCAAAAATATATGGCGTACAAGGTCAAACTATGATATACCCAGGAACACTTTAGAATATAAATAATAACGACACATTTCATAGCAATAAGGATTTTCCAGAAATCAGCAGTTTTTGAATCAAAATAGAGATTTTCTACCCAAAATAGCAAGATTATCAAAGAAATCTCTTATAACTCATTAAACTTGATCACTTTTATACCATCCAATTATATGAAACCTCTCCAGCTTTGATTGAATAAAATATATAGATTTAAAACGATTTTCACAGAAATAAGTGAATTTTGCGCATAAATTAGGTTTTTTGCCCCAAAATATCAACTAAATTAACAGAGGATATTTCAAATGCATATGACTTACAAGGACAAACTATGATATACCCAGGAACTCTTTTGAATTTAAATAATAACGTCTGATTTCATAGTAATAAGGATTTTCCAGAAATTAGCGATTTTTAAATTAAAAGCGAGATTTTCCACCCAAAATAGCAAGATAATCAAAGAAATCTCTTCTTACTCATTAAACTTGATCACATTTATGCCATCCAATTATATGAAACCTCTCCAGTGTTGATTAAATAAAAAATATAAATTTAAAAAAATATTCACAGAAATAAGTGAATTTTTCACATAAATAAGTTTTTTTGCCCCAAAATAAGATATAAATTAAATTTCAGTTATCAAATAACATTCCTATCCATTTATAATAAGAAACAGCATAATATCAAAGCTAAAACATATCAATTTAGACAAATTAAAAGAGCTAGTACTTATTTTCTCAAAATAAGTGGTTTTTGCATAAAAAATGCTTATTTTACCCAAAAATGATGGTTTTAATTAATTATTACATTTTATTTCACAATCATCTGAAAGATGATTACTTTCTATAATGATAATAGCTTTAAATGTATAGTTTTAGCAAAGAAAATGAATTAATAAAATTTTTCCAGAAATCTGTAATTTTTAGACAAAAAACAGGCATTTTGCCCCCAAATTAAGTAGAAAATATACCTTTTATGTTTCATGCATGTAATTTATTAGTGAACCTAAATAATTACAGTTAAAAATACATTCCTGCTATCATTTCAAAAACATCTATAGATTCAATCAATATTCTCCAGAAATCAGCTATTTTTAAATGAAAAAAATACGTTTTTTCCCCAAAAACACTTTGATTTTGAATGAAATGTTAGTAAAACATATATAATCTGATAGAGTGTGAAAAGTTACACTAGAAAATAGCTTTCAATCATTGCTTTCATAACAAATTAGGGTTCTTTAAATAAATATACAGAAATCTGAGACTTCTGATTGAAAATACAGGTTTCTGTATAAAATAATTAATTTCGAGGATTTTGCAAAAAAATAAGGATATAAAATATATGTCATTTGAAAGAGGAGACTTTAAAGATGTTTTTTAAATCATCATTGAACGATCATATGCAATATTGAGGAGCTGAGAAGCAGGAATAAATTAAAATTTCCTCAAATTTCTGTGAATTTTGGCAAAAATTCGAATTTTTTACCCCAAAACACACAGTAAAAATAGGAATTGGAACTTGCAACTTATTTCATCTGAAAGAGCATCAAAAATACTATATATTCACACTTTTCAATTTTTAAAAACATCAACCATATAAAAGTTATAATTTTTTCCCTATTTTCAGTGATTTTTGACTAAAAAAACATGTTTTTCCCAAAAAACACCACTTTTGCAATGGAAATTTCCATGAGACAAATCTTTATCTGAAAGAGCGCAAAAAATGCTACAAAGTTAGGCCGGTTTTGGAGGATCAAGGGGGGGTGCACCCAACCCAGTGATACATCCCAGACTAAATGTAATTCATGAAGGAGTAAAAAGAAATGTTCAGCGAGAGAAGGCTACCACTACATCTTTAATAAGATTCCGTCCTTTTCTGATATTGTTTTCTGGTTTTATACCTTTAAGCCGTGATTCAGTTCCACGCACTTTGTTCTGATTTTAGGTCCAAAGTCTATTTTCTAATATTTCATATTTCTACAGTTTTATTAATTTACACGTATAGCCTATGTAGCTAGTCTTTTAAAAGTTCCTCTTTTATTGTACTTAAACTTTAGTTGTGGTATGGCTCTTTCCTTTTTTAAATAATGTTGCGTACATACTAATCTGTTTATTTGGGTGGGGCTGAAGATTGTCGAAGAAAGATAAAATATCTTAAGAAGAAAGTTAATCAAGGACTTTATACAACTTCATCTTGTTTAAAGTGTAAACCCGTTTTGGTCTTTTTGTCTCTTGCTTTAAAAATCCCGATGATCTGCGATTACCCTAATATTATACCCCAATAAAAGGGAAATATGAAAAACAACAACCTTTTGTAAAGGGCTTGGATAGGGTATGTGAGAGGATCAACTTGTTTTTAAATAAAACAGCGAGATAAGGAATAAGCATGCTTCCTTTTCGGTCCTGTTATCTTTGATGCTATAAGTTATGACGGACCCTCTCCAAATCTCTTTAGAGAATACAGAGCCCGACCATCTGTCCTCTCTGAATGTCGGTCGGGTGATTACATGCATGAACTCGCTCTAGCCGGTAGAGCACGGACTGGTTTTTTTTATTGGTGCCATTTTTCTTTTTTTATATCCATTTACACATACATCTGTGTTGCTCGGGTCCCTGCGTTTTGCTGTCTTGTCTATGTAGTCATCTTACAGTGAGGAGGTTATTGTGTTCTTCGAGACCTCTTGGTAACCGGGTTGTGCCTACGTCATATTGATTACCATATTCTTTTGTACGTCTAGCGTGACAGATATCCGTCCTCAGACGTCACCGATTGCTCATTGGTCTCGTCGGTTCATGTGTCACAGTAGTCTCTTCTGTGTTAGGTGTTTAGATGTCGTATTTGGTGTTCTCTGTCCCCTTTTTGTGCATCTTGCTGTGTATGTGTTCTTATTTTCACCTCGGTGTACTGATGTTTTGTTGTGGGTGCTACAACAGAGACTTGCTGTAGATCCCCTTCTTTCTTGCATTATATACTAGTATGTAATAACATGATTCATACAATATTTACTTTACAAATTAATGAAGTGTTACTTTACAGCGCCACCTACAATACATTTTGTACTTGCACTGACCTCTGGAGTTTCTTCAGATAAGTTGTCCTTCGTATTTCTACGGTGATGTGTTGTTGTCTGCGTTATTTGTCACGTATTTTTTGAGAAAGTCCAGTTATAAGTTACATTTTTTTCAAGAATTTGTGAGCCCATCATGATGGTGATATTTTTATTCACTTGAAGGTATCCTTTGAAAAATAGAGCCATTTTAATCATCTCCATTGTAAAGTATGGTTAATTTCATGCCTGGTAAGGTACTAAAATAAACTATATATTTTCGGAAAGATAATGATGCCCTGAGTACAGATATAAGACTCTCAGGTCTTAAAAATCAAACGGAAAAACTTTTGTACAACTTTGTTATTTTGCATATGTTTAATTATAGCGAAAATAGACAATTAAAATGCTTCATCAGTTATTCCGTTTCTTTTTCTGGCCCCAAAATTATTATTTCTGAACAGTGGGTATTATAACCATTCAGAAAATATATATGGTTAATAGTAACTCGCCAGGCAATGAAATATGCCCTATTGTACATCGGATACCTTAACCTATTCTCATTTTGGAAAGGAGGGGATCTCCAACAACACTAGGTTGCAGCACCCACAGCAAAACCCAGAGTGCAAGTCTTAAGAATGCGCTCGTTCAAGACTGTACTTGAATATAAGCCATTTACAGGGGGTGTTTCAAATTGCCATATTTCACGAGCTTCCGGGGGCTTTCGCCCCCCCCCCTCCCTACCTAGACTTATTTGAGTACACATCATTTCTACTCTGGCTACGCGCCTGGCTGCCATAACTTGTTTTGGCAGACGTATCACTGCGAAACCCTCCGACTTACGAAAAATAGTGCGGTGATTGATTGTTTTTAGATCCAAGAAAACAGTCTGTTTTCCATAAATAGATGATAATAAAATGATAAGAAATGAATCTTATATTTTTTCTGTTGATGCAGGTATCACCCGAAAAATTGGACAGAAAACTTTTGCATCAACGCGCTATTGATGCAGTTTTCTTTCCAATTTTCGGGTGATACCTGCATCAACAGAAAAAAAATATGAGATTCATTTCTTAAGTCACCATAAAATGCAGGTTGTGAAATACCTCAAGTAATATACTCTGTTGCTTGTATGGGTCCGAATTTCAAAAGAAGTTGATCATAATTTTTGTAAAATTCCAGAAAGTCTTTACTAGTTTGTGAAAGCGAAAACCTTGACCTAAAAGTTAATTCTTTGTAATTTGTAAATTTGTACTGTGAAAATCCAAAACATCAGTACATGCTCTAGCATACCGGATAAGCTGTGAGATGTAGATACCGTATGACGGTAATCTAGGGACATCACCGTCAAGCCAGGGGAAATTTACTATGTTGAATCCAAAATCATCTCGTTTGTCATATACACTTGTATGAATTTTTGATATTTAAGTCCAAAAATGGTGCTTCTGTGTCTGTAACGTTTGCCTTGTTTAGAGTCATCCCTTGTTTAGAGTCATCCATGTTTGGAGTTATCCTTCTTGTACAGATACAAAAATGTACATGTACATTCTTGTCGATAATTTGTCGATAGATTTAAAATAAAAGAACCCAAATTAAAGATTATTGCACTGATAACGGCTTTTTATTCGCATAAAAATACATGAACAAGTTTAACCATTATGTATTTACAAGAAAAACTAATTGAAATAGAACTGTCATCGGTAAGAGAGGAAATGCTGACGATAATCTCAACATCACTCACAATAGAGCACAAAATTAAGCATCGACGGACCCCTAGCAAGCTAGAGGTGGGACCAGGTGTCCGAGAGGAGTAAGCACCCGCCGTCGATGTTTAAGTGCGATAATGAAAACAATATATACAATTCATGTATTGTCTTACGTTATGTCCATATAGAAAGTGCTATAGCGACAATGTCAGGGAAATATATTCAAAACACTTACTGTCAAACCCCTCGCGGGAAACTTTTTTAAGAGCTCCACACGGCAAAGACACCATAAATTACAGAATGTAAGCTATCTTTAATTGAAACAACTATACATAGGTCATTTTTGTAAATAAGATATAAAGAAAATAAAAAAGTAATATAATTTGGGAAATAGATAACTGAAAATTAGTAATAAATAAATAGATAGATAAATAAATAAATAAATCATAAATAAATAAATTATAGATAAATAAATAAATAAATAAACAAATATAAATAAATAATAAATAAATGAATAATAAATAGATAAATAATAAATAAATAATACGGTAATTCAAATATTCTTAAGCTACACAGGAGGGGGAATATTGAAGTAACGGACCTCCGTAAAACATCGACAGCTGTTTTAAAAGTAGGAGCTCTAAATTAAGAAGCTAAAAGAAATTAGATAAATGAAATTATGTTTCTGGACACTGGTCATCGTTGGTCATCTCTTTCTTCGGACAGTGGTCAGTGCCATTCCAAGTGTAATTTTTGACAGATAAAGAAAAATTAAACACTAATTTATAACGCGTCTGAAAGAAGAAAGAAAGCAGGTCTTTATCCCTTGGACAAAAGGATGACACGGACTGGTCCTACACGACACATTAGTTAGCTTGACTCCTCACCCGACGTCCAATCAAAGACGCGCTTCCTTTTTAATGACGGATAATCCCAACCAAGCTTGTGTTTTGACCTCTTTTGTTAAAAGTGGCTAAAAGTTAAATTTGGAGTTTCATACAAGGGGTCTTGTTTTGAATGGCCACACAATGGGATGGGACTTTAATCTTATCATTTACATCTGCGGTTGATATTTGTCCCATCTGCCGAGTTTCATCAAAATTAAAAGGATATTTTTCTTATGCTACATTTGATAGACTTTTCTGCCGTGAAATGATACATTTTCAACAATAGGCTAGCTTTCGGTGTACATGCGGGTTAAGTGTTTAATTGAGGGGTTTTCTTGTTTAATGGCTTTCATTAAGGACATTCCCTGGTCATTTTAAAAAAAAAGTTGATAATTGAAGGGAAAAATGGAAGAGCAGAGGAATGAAAGTAACTTGCAGGGCCATCCTGCGCTATAGCAAATAAGTTGGTAGCACTTTAGAACGATCGAATTATGTCAAAGAAAGAATTTTCCTTTTTGCGTTTTTTTTTATAATTTTTTTCGTTTCTCTTATATTGTACATAATTCTTTTTTTTCTATTATTATTAATTTTTTTATCATTATTTTGAATGAAAAAGGCGTTCAGTCGGGCATCTACACAAAGTCATTGAGAGTAGGACTAAGCTTCATTCTAGTCCACATCTGTTTACAGAGTGAGGAAACTTCCAGGAAATATTACAAATTAATCTGGTACTATATGTGAGGCTTTTACATAAATTGATGTAAATTCTGTTACCTTGGCAACTCATGTAATATTACTGTTTTCTGTGAAAATTAAGCCATGGGTTTTAGGGGTATCAATAACTTAATCATATCTTATGTATGTTTTCAACTTATCTGCCACATCTAAACCGGCTTACGTTAATTAGAAACCAACTTTCTATCAGATTACGGACATCTGACTCAAAATAAACTTTTATAATCAGGAAAAAGTAATTAGGAGAGAGAGATAGCAAATGCTCATTTAATGATGTATCGCACTGGTCATTACGTGGTGTAATGATATATTTATAGATTGGCCGGAGGCTAAGATGACCAGCATGTTGATTGGACAGGACCTATTTGAAAAATTCATTGAAAAATGAAACTTGGACAATGAAAGGAGCATCATGCAGATTTCCCGTGGTCATTCAACAGCTGTGTAACGTAAACATTGATCAATTTTTAATTTGACCCACAGTATCTACCAAGTACTTACAAAGTTCTATAATAAAACATACTGATTAAACTTTAGATTATATGAAGTCTTATGATGAATGTAATTTATTGTAGGTACTTTAAATGGATACCATATGTCAACATCGGCAAACAGCAGCAGAACTTAAAATTTTTTAAATGTTGTCTTTTTTTTTACCTTAGATTCTAAAGCATCCACTGTGTGAGTTTAAATTAGAAAAAAATGATATTCAAACTTTAAGAAGAATCTATATCCTGATATTTAACTTTTAATATATTGTCATGTTATTAAATAAAAAGTTGTATTTCTGTTGTAGTTAATGCATGTTTTGTCCACTAGTATTTTGCAGCCGGAACGCCAATCCCTATTTTGACGGTTGGAAGTATTGTTTCTAAAAGGGGCGGATAACTCTTGACACAAAAAGTAGCAGAATAAGAATAAATTGGGCTAAATGACCTTTATTGTTTATCTCAACTTTTAAATATTATTATACAACAAATAATACTCGGATATAATTCACTGCATGTAACTGAAATTCCTGTGAAAGGGATTTTTGATATTTTTCAGCCCTGCTAAAGATCCAACGAAAATTGTGCATACACCGTTGGTTTTAAAAGCTGACACAAATGCTCCCCTTTGCACTTCTGGTCAAAATTCAATGATAATCTTTTCAACAGAATCCCAATTATGATAACTATATAGAATTTTAGTCAGTAAGTACTCTATGAATAGGAATAAAAGCGCTATAACGAGGACCAGATTTGAATTAAAATTCATCATTACGGACTCAGAATACACCAAATTCAAGTGGCAATGGAATTTTTAACATTTGATTTATGGTTTGATACCTTGTAGATGATTTTGTGCCAATGTCATGTTTCATTTTGGCAAATCTAACCACTTCGCAGCACCGACTTGGGTACATGTGTACTCGTGTACTCGCTGTTTACAAACGAGTTTCAATACGTTGACATGGAAGATGGACGCCCGAACAGCATATCGAAGTTTGAAAGGTGACACAAACCCCTTAAGGCAAAGATCGGCATACTATTTTTGGTTTTGGTGACTTCGGTGATATATAAAGTTTACATTCAGACTGTTCCCAATCATTCCCATCCGGGATTTTAAAAGAAAATAAGCAATAAAATGCAGGTAAACAGATCGCTGGCGAAAAACTGCCCTTGACAACGCCCGATTTATTTCAAAATGCCACAAAATTTACCTGATTAAGTGTTATGACTTGAAACGGTATCTCTATTGCCATCAAAGTCACCTGTGTCATTCTTGTTTACACATGCAGCACAGTCAGTATGACGCGTTTTTGATGACGTGGTACAATGTCGTCATATTCAAAACATTTGTCACGTGACTTCGTTTTTAAACCTCAAAGGCAAGTGCCGACTGGCGTTCCGGCTGTTGATGGTAAGAAAAGCAAGATTTCAGAATTTTAACAAAATAAATTACCATTGTTGGAAAAAAAATCAAGTTACAACATCTTTAAGGGAAATTTACTATTTGACAAATACAAGACAAATAGACAAATTATTTTTGACGTATATAAGAATTATTTATACGCAAGAATTAACGCAGAACAAAGCAGTCGTAACTAACACAGAAATACAATCTCTTTTGGCCTCAATATAAAAATTGTGAACTGAGAAATCCGTACTGGTATGTATAAAAATATGATGATTTTGGATTCAACACACATATTTTCTGGTTTAACGATGATTTTCTGTGGGTGTTTCAGTGTTTTTCTGTGGGTGTTTCAGTGTTGTGCTGTGTTTGTGTTTTGCTGTGGGTATTTCAGTGCTGTGCTGTGTGTGTTTCAGTGTTGTGCTGTGTTTGTGTTTTGCTGTGGGTATTTCAGTGCTGTGCTGTGTGTGTTTCAGTGTTGTGCTGTGTTTGTGTTTTGCTGTGGGTATTTCAGTGCTGTGCTGTGTGTGTTTCAGTGTTGTGCTGTGTTTGTGTTTTGCTGTGGGTGTTTCAGTGCTGTGCTGTGTGTGTTTCAGTGTTGTGCTGTGTTTGTGTTTTGCTGTGGGTATTTCAGTGCTGTGCTGTGTGTGTTTCAGTGTTGTGTTGTGTGTGTTTCAGTGTTATGCTATGGGTGTTTGTGTTTTGCTGTGTGTGTGACAATGTTGTGCAGTGGGTGTTTCAGTGTTTTTCTGTGGTGTTTCAGTTTTTTCCTCTGTGTTTGTTTGTGTTTTTCTGTTTGTTTTTGTGTTTTGCTGTGGGTGTGTCAGTGTTTTTCTTTGAGTGTTTCATTGTTTTTTGTTGGTGTTTCAGTTTTTTTTTACTGACTTTATGTTTGCGGACGGTAATTGCAGATTTTACGGTGCAAACGTCCGTTTTAACGGCTCCGCTAACGCGTCGCCAGAAAAACTACTAATTTTATCACCCCTGATGTTTATTCGTCCTGCTTCAAAATCTCGCATTCATCGCATTTCTATCATTACAAAACATATAAGTAAAATAGTAACAATAGTCTTTATATTTGTAATCTGATCATTCAGATAAAAACTGATTGACATGGACATAAAAACAAAATCACCAGACCATGAACATCAACGGACCAGAACTACAACGGACCAATCACGGAAATCCGTGTCATCCTCATCAAAGACACATTGTAGATATTGTCAAATGTTTTGACAAAAACGAGATTTCAAAGGGCCATAAATTTCAAAATAACAAGCTAATGGACATTAGCAAAAGGAAAAGGTTGACGGCGGGTTTTAATTACATACAAGATGACATCATGTATTAACGTCCGTCATTACAGGGCCCTCCGGATAAGATGTGTATTACTATAGAAAGATTTAATAGACACAGAGACTGTCAGTTAGAATGTATGGTAGCATGGGGGTTTACTTCAAAGAAGCTTGTTTAGAGTCCTTAATCAAAGAAACTGAATTAATTAGACTGTATTAATGTAATGCGACATCTCTTAAAACGCCATGAAAACATTTCACATCTGATAGAATTTTGATGAAATAGAAATGCCATAGATAAAGAATCGATATCATTATGGTATGGTGAGCTTTTTAACCTACTGAGAAAGACTTAGTATTTGAAGAAAGGAGGGGATCTCCAACAAGACTCGGTTGAAGCACCCACAACAAAACATCGAAACATCCCTATTGTTAAAATACAGAGTAGACAAGCAGCAAAACTTACACGAAAGGGACAAGGAACACCAAATACGACATCAAAACAATTAACACAAAAGACCACAAATAAACCGACGAGACCAATGGGCAGTCGGTGCCGACTCAGTACAGTCATCCGCCATGTTAGTAACAAAGGGTTAGGTTATCCGGATTACATACACACCAACCCTCTCAGTTCGTACTCTCGCTGGAACAAGCCAATGCATGTTATCAGGAGTATGACCGACATTCAGAGAGGACAGGTGGTCAGGCCCTGTCATGAAAACACTTTGAAATTATTTTTTGTATCATCACAATATCAACGTTTAAAAACGCTGAAGCAGAGACGTTTAAATGAGACTGAAAGGAAATGGTTCTTATCGTTTCTAACATGTCTAAAGATTCATCTTACATCACGGTTTCTCAGTGAAACTACTTAATCTATTTACTACCATCACATTATCTTAACCTAATCTACATTAATGATGATTTATCTTAATGAAACAGAGACTTTAGATCTATATTTTTTTCATTATTCAAGATAGGCGAGACTTTTTCTCTCTTGTTGATCATTATTTAAATGATTTATAGTTCAAAGTAAGATTATCCCATGATATATTATTTTGATCTTATCTGATGAGTTTATTTAAAAAAAAGGTTTCCTAACCACTCAAAATTTGCATATTATAGAAATTCTACGACCAACGAAAGTACAGACAGGACAATTTTATGATCATGCAACTGACACACAGACAATCAGACAGTATAACTAATGCTATATTTCCCATGGTTCATAGCGTATGCACTACAGGACAGACAGAACAACTAAAGGTCCTCGCTAACTTACAACATATTGTCCTATGACAAATTTGAAATATTGAAAATACTTAATTTTGCTTAATGACTACATTTAGCAAAATTAAGTATTTTCAATATTTCAAATTTGTTATAGGACAATACGTATAGGGCATATTATATAGCTTACATTCGTTCGTCTCCGTCTGTTTGTCCGATTTTTTTGTCTGTTTGTCCGATTTTTTTCACGGGAGAATCTGCATGTTTAGAATTTGTAAGCTTTTTTTAAATCTGTTTTCGGCTTTTGTGTTAATTATACAAACAAACATGACAACTTATTAACAAAGTGTTCACTATGACTCTTTTGACTTATTTTATATAGAAATGGCCAATTATAAAAAAAAATTCTTCTATTTGGCCAATGTTTATAATCTATTTATTTCTTCATGCTTTGCGACGCAATACAGACATAAGATATCGAAGAAATACAAGACATCCAAGCCGAATATCTTGAACTCAAGATGAAGCTGCTGGCCCACGGAAGTGGATTTGATCAGTACATTTCTATTCAATAACAGATACAAAGTACATTTATTTTGACCAATAAAGATTTGGTGTTATCCAGTCAACTTTTCACTCCTCAAGCGTCCTTGGTGACCACGCATACATATATCTGGTCATCGTTGTTCCTTCATCAATAATAAATAATGTCCTTTTTAATGGATCGCGGTTAATCATTTCTCGTATCAATTTACCAAAGCCATTATTAAAATGGAAATGAAAAATTGCTCTCTCTTGGGCATGCTATTGGTCAATCAATCAATATCAGTTGTGTGTTATGTAATTTTAGTGGACACTTACAAAGGGACAGTAATCTTGAGGCTCCATCAACAGTACATCTGTTTTGCCTCTGCCACATGTTGGCCTAAGCCTCCATAAGCAGGTCTTTTTCCCCTTTTTCGTCCGTTGTATTTTACGTTGACAATAATAACAAAAAATATCGGGAAATCTCCTGAATAATCGGATTGAACTTGATAAATGCTATCATTTCTGTATCCCTATTGTATGTAGATAAGCTAGATATAGTACAAGCGCGTATCCAGATTCTTCCGGGAAGTGTGTGAGAGGGTGTGTGGGTGTGTGAGTAAGGGTGGGGGACCGTGCTTCAAACTCTGTCAGGTGATGGTCCAGTCATACGATATACAGTGTGCAGTATCCCCGGTACCCTCTCCCTGGATCTGCACAGGACTGGTCAACAATTCGTGAGTAATGAGTTTTAACGCTGATTTACAATCAAAGAGATACAATCTACGTTTTGAAATGTACCCTTTGCTGAATTATTCATGTACATTCTGTGGATGGACGCTTGGACATAATGAAGAGAGGAAAATAACAAAATCACGGACATGATTCTGGGATGACCACGCTCTGGGGTCCACCTAACTGAATAATTCATAGACGCATGAATTGTTTTGAACTTTGATTCCACATAAAAACAATAAAAATCTAATACACGTTGATTAGGAAGAGGAAATGGGAGGTGATTAGACGAACCAACACGGACATAATGGGCAGTGAGACCGGGTTACAACACATATAGACAGTATCAAATGATAATAGTCAGACATCTCTATATAACAACAAATATCACATTTTTGACCTATATGAAAAAGTTCAGTAACGACCGATATTACAAGCTGGTATACTTAGAATATATCATTATAAGGGTATGCCATAGTATGAAAATATTTTGTTTAACATGGAAACCCTGAAACAACATGAGTTTTGCTCTCTGCTTTTTTCCTTACAAGAACGCTACTTTTTTAGAAATTCAGGAACATTTAATTAAGTGAGAGGGTTAATAAATATTGTACTGATTATCCGGATAACCAAGCATTTCGCACTGCAGATACTCTCTCCCCCCTTTTCACCTTTTAAATTCAATTAAGAAATAAAATTTTGCGATAACCAAAGCACGAAAGATGTGATTGATTGACACATATTTCCTCTTCTTCTTCTTCTTCTTCTTCTTCTTCTTCTTCTAAATAATTGCCATACCCTGAACCGACATGCGTTTTGCAATTTGCTTTATGCGCATTGCTGTTATATTTCTGCTTTTTGCTCATTGCGTTTTATGGAATACCGGTCCAGAGGATAGTCAGTCTATACGTCATCAATATAAGACTCGTTGTTTAATGGAGGAGGACAATGCTTTTTGTGTCTTTAAACTGCTCTTTGCTCTTCGCGATTTGCTTTCTACGTTTTGCGCAGCTTTAATTTTACATCGTTTTACATCCCCTCCTGTCTATTAAAAGACAATTTCAGCGGGCATCCGTCTTGTATACAATGAATATATCTGACTGAAAATTATTTTAAAGGAAGAAATGTCTGTCAATCTCTTTATTAACTCTTTGGTAATCGCTGAATTCTATTTCTTGTATTCAATTAAAAAAGGAAGGGAATTTTTGCAGTGCAGAAGGTTTAGTTATCTGGATTTAAGGTACAATTAACCCTCCCATTTGATCAAATGTCTGAATTTCACAAAAGTAGTGTTCCTTCTCCCTTCTCCTTTTAAGAAGGTGGCACAAAAAGCAAGGAGCAAAAAGCAATTGGCAAAACGAAAAGAGCAAAATGCAAAAAGCAGACCGCATGTCGGTTTTGGGTTTCCATAGTCTAAAGATCGTTTTTGGAGTTTGTTGAGAAAAAACGAAACAATAACAAACATGCAGTATGCAATTGAAAATTTCTTTAAGAGAGCTAATGCCTATGATAGTATCATGAAGACCCCCCCCCCAACAAAAAAGGCCTACATGTACTAAGTTACAGTTGTTTCTTGAGCATCTATGTGTCCTTTAGCCATATGGCCTCTATGTTTTTGGGGTTATCGCTGTCATGAACAAATTTAGGCTGCTGTTGTCGATTTTTTTAGAGTTGTCTGTTCTTTTATTTTCTGACATACCAGTAGCTGCTTTTTGAGCTTTCTAATCACATGCAGGTTGTATCTTTTATGCTTCAAGGTTTTTCATATATAATTTTTGGTGACTTTCCGACATCAAATTTATCGCAGATCTACAATGAGCATTTGACGAAGTCTACCTCAGTCTTTTACACAAGTTGCCAAAAATTGAGAATGAAGAGTGGGGGCGGACAGGGAGGTACCTCTTCCCCCACCCCCTTACCTCCCCCCTCCCGCCCCCTCCTTTTTACCCTTCCCTTACCTCCCCTCCCGCCCCTTCTCTCCCTCCTCCCGCTCTCTTTCTCCCCCTCCTATCCCTTTTCCCCCTTCACTCCCTCCTCCCTCCCCCTCTCTCCCTCCTCCTGTCCCCCTTCCTCCCCCTCCCTTTCACCCTGTCCACTCCCTCAAGAGTAACACAGAAACCTAGGCGTAATTATGGTTGTTGAATGAATAGCAAAATGTGTGCTTATCCGGATTACGTACACACTACCATCTTTGAATATTACAGATCATATATTTTACTTTGTAAGCATGCATTTGTTAACCATACCGATCTCCAGAAAATCAAAGACAGACTGTAGAAAATGTTCATTTACTGTGCAGAACTTTTAAAATTCATTTTTTGTTGTTTAGTTCCAGTAACATTTGTCAGAATCGCCACATAAAGACTTGAAAATAAACGTTCCTGTCGATCTCTACCAATGACACTGTTCATAATATTTCTACGGTAAAATATGCCTTATCTTGGGAAGAAATTCTAGTATAAATGATTTTTTAAAAAGTTTCTTTTTTCTATTACTAGTGTTCCCTTTATCGCGCCCCGTAGTATTGCAGCGATGACATAAGGCAAACGCTATGTTTGCCGAAGAACTGTCCATAAAACATGGAGTTATTGATGTCCAGAGATTTTGACGTAGCCAGACTGATCATTGCGGCCGTAGATTATCTTCCTTGATGAGCCTAAACTGACCAGTGGTCAGCTGCTCTCGTCTTTTATTGCAAGCTATTTTGGGGAAACTTTGCTTAGAGAAAAAGCAGATGTTGTGTGATGGACGTTGCTTACGTAAGAAGTCAATCATGTCAAGGTCAGCGCGCAAAACAACGCCATAACCCATGGTTGAATTAAACTTACGCATTTTTTTCAGAAGACAATGGACTACTTTTTTCCCATTTTCATTTTTTCAAATTGCGATAAATCATTGTTTTTAAAATGTTAAACTTTTTCACATCGTTTCCCCTCATTTTCTGTCCAATTATAACATTTGTAAACAGGAAAACAAACAAATAACGGAAAAAACTAAAACAAATAAAAAAAAAAAACAGCCGAAACAAACCGATGGTGAACTTTTTACCCTCTTGTAATAAAATGAAAGTCAGATTTAAATTGAAAAAAATAAGAACAAATTGCAACAACACATGAGATGCAAATACAATGTTTATCATTAATTTGCGTCACAAATCTGTCCACGAGTTGTCTCATGTGAGTAATATGATGATCTGGGATCCATGGTGTAATGATAAGATCACTAATCTAAGTCACAGTAAGTACATACTTTAATTCAAGGACATGTTAAAAATATGGAATCCCGTTAGGGCCCAGTAGCTCACTGATACGAAAGTGCGATGGTGAAATGGCAATGGTTCGATTGTGCGATTCTTGGATATCGATACGTCGATGGTGCGATAGCGACAGTCACTATCGCATCATGATTATGATCATGTTTGTATTGTATTGATTTTGTCCTGAATTATAATCAAGTTTGTATTATCTTGAGTTTGTCCTGAATTATGATCAAGTTTGTATTATCTTGATTTTGTCCTGAATTATGATCAAGTTTGTATTATCTTGATTTTGTCCTGAATTATGATCAAGTTTGTATTATCTTGATTTTGTCCTGAATTATGATCAAGTTTGTATTATCTTGATTTTGTCCTGAATTATGATCAAGTTTGTTTTATCTTGATTTTGTCCTGAATTATGATCAAGTTCGTTTTATCTTGATAATGTCCTGGATTATGATCAAGTTAATATTCTCTTCACTATGTCCTGGATTATGTTCATATTTGTATTGACTTTATTATGTCCTGGATTATGATCAAGTTTGTATTGTCTTGATTTTGTCCTGGATTAAGATGAAGTTTGTGTTATCTTGACTATGTTCTGGATTATGATAAAGTTTGTATCATGTCCTGGATTATATTCTTTTATTCATTGATCTTGATTATGTCTTTGATTATGATTTAGTTTGTATTATCTTTATAATGTCCTGGATAATTATAAACATAGTATGATTGTTAAACGTCTTCATATAGCATTATTTAAGAATAGATACATTTGCAGCATGAACGTGATCTTGATTATGTTCTAGAGTATGATCAAGTTTGTATTATCTTTATTATTTCCCGGATCATGATAAAGTTTGAATTGCCTCGATTATGTCCTGGATTGTGACCATGTTTGTATTATCCTGATTATGTCATGGGTGATTACCAGGTTTAAATTATCTTAATCATGTCCTGGATTATGATCAAGTTTGTAAAATCTTAATTATGTCATTGATAATCATCAAGTTTGCATTATCTTGATTATGCCCAGGATTATGATCAAGTTTGTATTTTATTGATTATGTCATTGATTATGATCATTTTTTCCATTGCTTACATGATATCCATGAACATTTTCAGCTTTGTGTGCTCAGGGTGATATTGTTATTGACATGGTAATATATTTTCTTGGGATATCAGCTTCTTTATATTGCCTCGGGTATATGCTTTTAAAATTACTATCAATTGTATATTATCTTGGCGATATCCTGAAATATTATCATTTTAGTATTTTTCTTGTTCATATCAGATAATACAGGGATCTTATAAAAGCATATGAGAGCAATCTTTCCAGAATGATCAGTGAATTTCTGGACTGCGATCAGTTATTACATGTCAACATCACCAAACAAAACATCTTTACCTGACACGACATCAATATGTACATCGAGACAACCACCGAGTTTGACCAGTTTTCTTGAACTGTTGCGACGGGTGTTGCATGCAAACAGGAGACGCTTACTCTGCCCGGGCACCCCGGTCTCACTTTGCAACTGTTCCAATAAAGATTCTAGTGATTTTACCTTATCTTATCTACTTTTAGATTGAATAATGGATGAGTACATCTATACTAATTATCACTTCAATATTGTCTTGTGAATATCCTGATATATAATCAATGAAGCATTGTTTTGGGTTTTGACCATATCTTGGTATACTATGGATTATGTATTGGGTATATCTTGGAATACCATTATGTTTAAATTGTCGTAGGTATATCCTCAATTATGTATTACTCATTTTATATCCTATATCATCTGAAATAGCCTGAATTTTTATTGGCTTGGGTTTATCATGTATGATAATCGATTTTTTTTTGTATATCTTGACAAAGTGTCAATTTCGAATTGTCTCGGTCATATCCTGAAATATTCTGAATTTTGTACCATCTGGCTATCTTGGAATATTATCAGTTTTGTAGTATTTTGATCATATCTTGGAATATTATCAGTTTTCTCTTATTTTTTCATTTCTTGGAATATCTTAAGATTTTCACTATCTTGGTTAGATATTGGAATAAGTCATCAATTTTGTATTGCCTTGATTAAATGTTGGAATATGATAAATATTGTATTGTCTTGAGTGTGAACATGAATATTATCAATTTGTATAGTCTTGGTTATATCCTGAAATAAATTCTAGAACATAATTAATTTTGTATTGTCTTGGTTACATCCTGGATTGTGGTCTATTTTGTTTAACCTGAGCTATATCTCGGAATTGTATCAATTTTGTAGTGTCTATATATCCCTGAATATGATCAATGTTTTAATGTTTTTGTTATAACTTTGAAAATTTTTTCAATTTTGTATTGTCTACGTTATATCCTGGAATGTTTTCAATTTTGTATTTGGGAACTCGTCACACACTATGATGTCCCACTCTCCAGAATGGTGGATGGTATTCTGTCATAGACCATTTGAACCATCCAACCAAAGATTGTACTCTATGTCTTCCGTAATGGAAGTTACCGGGTGTGATATTTCTACCGAATTGAAGCGGCGGGTGTTGCATGCAAGCAGGGGATGCTTACTCTTCCTGGTCTCCTGGTCTCACTCTCATATCGGGAGTCCGCTTCTTTTCATGTGGTGGAGGTTTTTGTTTGTTTGCTTTGGTTTCTGTTTTATCATGATTTTGTATGCCTTCGGTTTCTGATTTTCTGAATTATCGATTTTGTGCTGTATACAGGGATATGGTCATTATCCATATTTGTCATCATTGCCATGGACATAACTTTGAATATTATTAATTTTGTATTGTCTTTGTTATATCTTAGAATATCACTAATTTGATAGGGTATTCGTTTTATCTTGGGATATTTTCAATTTTGTACTTTCTTGGTTATATCCTGGAATATTGTCAATTTTGTATCGTCTTGGGTTATATCCTTGAAAATTATCAATTAAGTATTATCTTGGCTACATCTTGGAATATTATCAGTTTTGTACTTTCTTGGTTAAATCCTGGAATATAACAATTTTGTATTGTCTTGGTTATATGTTGGAATATTATCAATTTTATATTACCTTGATCCTGAATTATTGTAAATGTTCTTGATTATCATCATGATTGTTTTACCTTGGTTATATCCTACAACATAATTAATTATTTAATTTTGTGCTGTCTTGGAATCTATGCATCTCACTGTATGACAAGCGTGATGATTTAAGCTTCCACATAACTTCCCTTTTCCGACATTTTATGGAGCTGTTGTAACACGTGATGCATGCAAACAGAAGACGCTGACTCTCCCCGGGCACCTGGGCTCACTTCAGAATCCTGGGATATAGGCTATTTTGTTAAACCTGAGCTATATCTTGGAATTGTATCAATTTTTGTATTGTCTATATATCCCTGAATATTATCAATTCTCTTGGACATAACTTTGAATATTATCAATTTTATATTGTCTTTGTTATATCCAAGAATATTATCAACTTTGTAGTGTCTTTGTTATATGCATGACTATTATCAATTTTATATTGTCTTTGTTGTATCAATGATTATTATCAATTTCATATTGTCTCAGTGATATCAATGATTATTATCAATTTTATATTGTATTTGTTGTATCAATGATTATCATCAATTTTATATTGTCTTTGTTGTATCAATGATTATTATCAATTTTATATTGTCTTTGTTGTATCAATGATTATTATCAATTTTATATTGTCTTTGTTACATCAATGATTATAATCAATTTTGTATTGTCTCAGTGATATCAATGATTATTTTCAATTTTATATTGTCTTTGTTATATCAATGATTATCATCAATTTTATATTGTCTTTGTTGTATCAATGATTATTATCAATTTTAGATTGTCTTTATTATATCAATGATTATTATCGATTCTATATTGTATTTGTTATATCAATGATTATCATCAATTTTATATTGTCTTTGTTATATCAATGATTATTTTCAATTTTATATTGTCTTTGTTATATCAATGATTATCATCAATTTTATATTGTCTTTGTTGTATCAATGATTATTATCAATTTTAGATTGTCTTTGTTATATCAATGATTATTATCGATTCTATATTGTATTTGTTATATCAATGATTATCATCAATTTTATATTGTCTTTGTTATATCAATGATTATTTTCAATTTTATATTGTCTTTGTTATATCAATGATTATCATCAATTTTATATTGTATTTGTTGTATCAATGATTATTATCAATTTTATATTGTCTTTGTTGTATCAATGATTATTATCAATTTTATATTGTCTTTGTTACATCAATGATTATAATCAATTTTGTTTTGTCATGGAAATATCTTTGAATATTATCAATTTTGTATTGTCATGGACATATTTTTGAATATTATCAATTTTGTAGTGTCTTTACTCTATCTTGGAATGTTTTTCATTTTGTATTGTCTACGTTATATCCTGGAATATTATCAATTTTGTATTGTCTTGGACATATCTTTGAATATTATCAATTTTGGTACGCCAGGGACAGTCAATCCGAAAGTAACCAGACATACCAGACAAATCTGGTAAAATTTGCTTCGGTCTGGTAAAATATTTCAATTTTTTTCTTAATAAACATGTTTGAATTTCTCCAAAAATAAAAAATTTCTGGTAAGTTATAAAAACTTTCGCGACGTCTGCAGGGAATGTTCCAAATATGACGATTTCAGCGTTAGAGCTAGACGGCCTGCAAGTAAGCTACTTGTTCAGGGTTATATTACACAACGACTGAAATTATCTTCGGTCGCTACGAGGATCTTACAAAAACATATCAGATCCCTCTTTCCAGAATGATCGGTGACATCCTGGATTGCGATTCAATGGCTTTCATCATCACAAAACAAGACATTTTTTCCTGATATGAACACCAATATGTACACCAAGACAATCACCGAATTCGACAAGTTCTTGTGGAGTTGTTGCGACGAGTGTTGCAGGCAGACAGACGACGCTGACTCTCCCAGGGCACCTGGTCTCACTTCGGAATGTTATTCATTCCTGAGTTCACAACTGTTCCAATGGAAATTTTAATGATATTGCCTTACCTTCTAGACTTTGAGACTGTATAACTGATAGGTACTTCTTTGATGTTTTCTTGTTTATATCTTGGAACGTAATCTATTTTGTTTAACCTTTGGCTATATCTTGGAATTGTATCAATTCAGTATTGTCTTTGTTATATCCACGAATATTATAAAAAAAATTTGTATTGTATTGATTATATACTGAAATCATTTTTGTATTATGTTTGTCAAGTTTTGTAATACTAGTATCATATTTTTTTATTTCTTGGTTATATCGTGGAACATGATTAACGTTATATCTTTTTCCTATTTCCTGGTACATTATCATGTTTTGATATGTTTGAATATTATCAATTTTGATATTATCAATTTTGTATTACCTTGGTTGAATCATAGAATATTATCAAATTTGCATTACCTTGGTTGAATCATAGAATATCATCACTTTTTGTATTACCTTGGTTGAATCATAGAATATTATCAATTTTGTATTTCCTTGGTTGAATCATAGAATATCAATGTTTGAATCATAGAATATTATCAAATTTGTATTACATGTACCTTGGTTAAATCATAGAATATTATCAATTTTGTATTTCCTTGGTTGAATCATAGAATATTATCAAATTTGTATAACATTGATTGAATGACAAATATGGACAATGAATCATAGAATATTATCAATTTTGTATTACCTTGGTTGAATCATAGAATATGATCAAATTTGTATTACCTAGGTTGAATCATAGAATATTATCAATTTTGTATTACCCTGGTTGAATCATAGAATATTATCAATTTTGTATTACCTTGGTTGAAACATAGAATATTATCAATTTTGTATTACCTTGGTTGAATCATAGAATATCAATGTTTGAATCATAGAATATTATCAAATTTGTATTACATGTACCTTGGTTAAATCATAGAATATTATCAAATTTGTATTTCCTTGGTTGAATCATAGAATATTATCAAATTTGTATTACATTGATTGAATGACAAATATGGACAATGAATCATAGAATATTATCAATTTTGTATTACCTTGGTTGAATCATAGAATATGATCAAATTTGTATTACCTAGGTTGAATCATAGAATATTATCAATTTTGTATTACCCTGGTTGAATCATAGAATATTATCAATTTTGTATTACCTTGGTTGAATCATAGAATATTATCAATTTTGTATCACCTTGGTTTATCAATTTTTTATTACCTTGGTTGAATCATAGAGAATTATCAAATTTCTTGTGTCTTTGTTTTACCCTGTAATTTTGTAATATCTTTGTTTCATGCAAACAGGAGACACTGACTCTCCCTGGGCACCTTGTCTCACTTCGGACTACTAGTATTTTTTATTCCGGGGTTAACAACTGTTCCAATGGAAATTCTAATGACTTTGCCTTACCTTCTCAACTTTAAGACTGAATATAATTGATGGGAATTTCTTTGATGTTTATTTTGATATTTAATTATACCGGATTATCATCAAATTAAGTCTTTATTTCCTTGGTTACACCATGAATTTTGTTCTCCTTTTTTGTAGAATATAGGTGTATTTCTGTATTTTTGGGGGTTATATTTTGATTATGATGGAGACATATCGTAGATTTTAGTTGAACCTACTGCAGCATTGTCTTTATACTAATTGTTTTGTCAAATTACTTCATATTCAATTTTAATATGATTTTTAGAAAACCGTTACGGGTTCTAAATCTTAGTTTTTTTCTTAGGAAGTAAAGAGGGATCAAGCAAGTTCAGCTGACCGATTGATACTATAAAATCGATTTGTTTATTCTGTGTTCTACATTTAAATTTTATAATCCTTCAATTTCATAAGTTGTATTTGTTAGTGCATTTATTGGTTATAGTAAATAAAAGATATAAATGTATATTTATGCTAGAAGTTTGAAGGGTACCGTTATAAAGTCGTCCTGATTTTCTCGGTTTTTTTTTTTTTGAGGGGGGGGGGGGGGGGGGGGGGGTTGGTACTTGTAACTTCGTACCAGTGCATGATTAATTTTCTTGACACCTTGTAAATCAATTAAGCGAGAAAAGAGTTGGGGCATCGGTTGAATACATATCTATAGCTAGATACATATCTAACAAAGACATTATACAAACCATCAGGTGCTAAATATGACAGTACATATTCAATTAACATATGATTACAAGCTATTAATTCAGTGTTCGTCGACAGGTTAATGTCCTCTCACGCGCGCGTCCAGTGCAGCGGAAATGGTATCATGCTCATCAGCCTCTTTGTAATAAATGGGTGTCATATATGCAAAAAGAAAGTGGAAAAGGAAAATACATGTGTAGGGAAAAAAAGAAAAAGGACGGAGATGGACGTTCCGGAGACAAAATGTTCAAATAAGTTTTGACTCAGCGGCTGAAAATTTTACCCTTTTAGATCCTATTTTTATTAGCTTTTTTTAATCACAACTTGGCAGAATGAAAATGTGTGATGCGAATAAAAACAACAGACATTGTCTTTGTTGTGCATTCAGACATATTCATATTGGTACGAAATCAGAATGTTGGGTAATTTTGTCAATAAACGATAAGTACTTCCCATCGTAAACTTATGTCTGCATCCATTTCTTTTTGAAATCTACAACTCATAAAAGAAAATGACCACACGGAGGAGAAGGATTTATTTATTTCCCGGTAATAAAACTTAACTATGGCATTTTAAGTGCGGCGATGTGCGGCCCTTGTGTAGACTTCTACTTAAGGTTGCGTAACCAGAATCAAATTACGAGATCGGGTCAGTTTTTATCTAAATAACCCCGATAGAAAATATTGAGAGAATTAATGCAAACATCAAAAGCCTTTCATCATTGACGCTAGCGGGTCAAGTTATATAGTTTTTCTTTACAGGCGTTTACATGGTTTACTGGGTGACCAATGTGCTTAGCTGAATTATAGTATTTTATCATCATCCTTAGCTTTCATTTCTTTGTATACATATATAAATTTATTTTTGATATTCGTTTTGTTTTATTTTTCAGCATCTTTATAGAAAAATGTTAAAGTTCTTTATGCACGATTCTATGACATGTACTACGAAACTTCGTGTAAAATCAACTTCTTCGTCTTCTTTTTGTTGACACTCTCTGAACAAAAAAGTACAAAAACAGTAAAGGGGGGCGAAAAAGAATGAAACAGGAAACTCAAAATCATAAAAAGAACGAAATTAAATTGGAAAATACGTAGAAATAAAAGATGTATTGAAGATTTTTTGAAAATTCTTTTTCTTAAAATGAAAAAGAAAGAAAGATTCCAGTTTGTGTGAACTTCAACCCATTTAAAACAATATGTAAATATCAGTGGAGTAGATTGACCATCAATATGTACTATAGTCCTTTCTATGTCATAAATGTTCAATATTTACACTTCAGTACGATCAGAATCTTTTGAATTTTTTATGTGAAAAGTAAAACAAATCTAGCGAAAAACGATGTTACATAACGCCTCTTTAACACAAAATGGTTTTTCGATCAATGGTCATTTAGAGGCATTGTCCTGTTTGAATGTAACACAGAACAATACGTGCGTAGAAAAAGGTCCATTCGATAGAGAAAATACAAGTTCGTTCATTTACTAAGAGGCCCTGTGATTTTTACGTAATCTTTATTGATTCTATCATGTTTTGACAGTTTACCATGATAAAAGGCAATATTTGTACGCTTTGAGGTGGGCAAACAAGTTTTGTACGGTAATAAGTGTTGATCAAATATTGGTATTTTTTAAATTGACGTAAGGGTACATGATTTTTAGGAGCTATGCTATGATTGGAAGTGAAAATAGATTGATTATGACCAGTTTACTTACGTTAATGTTGTCAAATGTGATTTTGACGTTGGTTAACGATGCCTAGCTAGCTAGGAGGACTCATGAACGACCAGGGAATTGGGGGGGGGGAGGTTAAGGAGAGAGAGGTTGGATTTAGAGAAGCTGCAATGTTCCGTTAAAAAGTACGATTGAAAACACTTTTTCCAACAACAAAGAAAAAAAACTAACAAAAACCAAAGACTGATATCTCAAAATCAACAAGCCATCGAAATGAATCCTGTCAGTTTTTCAATGAGGATTATGAAGTCTACAAATAAGTTTAATTATTTCTGACAAAAAGTGTTATTTGTATCATTCTTTTTTAGTGATAAATGTGGAATGGTTTTTTTTTTTTTGTTTTGTTTTGTTTTTTTTTTTTTTTGTTGGGGTTTTGTTTTGTTTTGTTTTGTTTTGTTTTGTTTTTTTTCGTTTTTTTTTTTATAAGTACCCTTGAAGTAATTCGAAACTCCGGCAACTCGTATAAAAAAAAATCTTCGCTATGAAAATAATAATTAATGTGTTTTGCTCTTAAAAACAGAATTAGTTTATCTTGTCCTAAGATACCATGTATCAGATGATCATCACTTAAAAATAATGAATAAAAGCGCGCTTGAGTACAACAGATTTTCCCGCCTGCTGCAGCGCCCTTCCTGACTGATCAATATTTCATTTTGGTATTATACTATATACTTGACCCAGATTGAGTGTAATTGGTCAGTCCCTAGATCCAATTACTAAAAATTCTTCTCCAGCCACTCTTTTGCCGGAATGATAATTATCCCTGGCCTTGCCACCTCCCCTTTTTATCAATAAAAATGGACCTGCCCTCTGGCGATTGCGTAACGTAGTGGTCATCTAATTTTTCATACAGAGTAACACTGTCCGGCCGTGTTTACTTAGTTTATTTCAGCTTAAGTGTAAACAACACTGCTGTAATCATTTTTCAAGTTTATAGTTTAGCGGCGTCATAAAAAATGACCATTGGACGGAGTTGGAACCTGCACCCCGCACGCTGTCCAGTGACATAACATTATTACCGCTATAAAGCTGAACTAGGGTATTTTGACTTTAATTAACTTCAAATCGGACACTTTATTACCAGCGTGGGCCGAACATCGCTGTTTTAATTTTGAAACTGAGAAGTTATATTTGTTGTTTGACTGGTCAGTGGGTGATGGGGATAGGACTGTGTAGTGACCAATAACACATTGATGATGACCAGTTATAACTCAGAGATGCAAAACAACCGCAGCAGCAACATTTTTAACACAAAAGATACAGGTGAGCTCATATATCATCAAAAATATCAATTTTCATAATTTATTTATTTATTTATTTATTTATTTATTTATTTATTTATTTATTTATTTATTTATTTATTTATTTTATTTAATTTTAGTTGTTATTTGATATTCATAGGCAAATAGTTATTTTTTTGTGCAAGAAAAAAGTCAGTAACCGAAACATTCGAAATATATGTGTTTGAATTCTTCTTCTTTTTTTATTTTTTGTTTATTTATTTAGTTGTTTCTGTCTTATTTTCATTCATTCATTCATTCATTCATTCATTCATTCATTCATTCATTCATTCATTCATTCATTCATTCATTCATTTCTTTATTTGTTTTGTAATTATTACGTATTGATGAGCTTAATTGACTTCATACTGAAGAAAGGAGGGGATCTCCAACAACACTAGGTTGCAGCACCCACAGCAAAATCCCCAAACACCCATGAAAAAACACAGAACAGATACCCACAGAAAGAGACGCAAAAGGGACAAGGGACACCAACTCACAACATAAAAACATGAAACATAAAAGACTACACATAAACCAACGAGACCAATGGGCAACCGGTGCCGACTTAGGACGGCCATCTGCCACGTAAATAGCAGACGGTGTGGTTATCCTGGATTACGTGCGCACAACCCTCCCACTATTCCGATTTCCCAGAGGTCTCGAAGAACGCACAATTATGGTGTAAAACAACCTCCTCACTGTTAGGTGACCACATTCACATCATTCACTTTTCTGTATCTACTTTATAATTTTTAAACCCATTTAATCAAACATTATGAATTTCTCATTTATTTCTGTGTTTTAAAACTTTTATACAACAATTTAAAGAATTGCAGTAAAACAGCATGGAGAAATACATACTATATTATCAAACAGTCTTGAATTTACATGAATTTACTCGGCAAAACGAAAGGAAAGGAATGAAATAAAAACGTGATGTATAACCCTCAATGATGCAAAAAACAAAAACAAAAACAAAACAAAAAAAAAAAAAAAAAAAAAAAGGAAAAAAAAAAAGAAAAAAAAAAATTAAACTAAACAGAACAAATAACAGATGAAAAAAAAATTGCAGTTGTTTGAATTTGATTTGATTAAAATATAAAAAGAGAATTAGAAAAAAAACTAAAACAAATAAATTAAAAGAATACTTTGAAAACCAAAACAATAATAAAGATAAAAAAACCCAACTAATAATACCCCCCCCCCCCCCCAAAAAAAAAACAACATAGTTTTAAAAGTTGCATCAACGTCAGTTTCATTATGTCCGAGGATAAAATCACCAATCATCTAAAGCAATAGGGGGCGCCAAAAGGTGATTTTACGCCTCGTTACGTTCCATGGGGAGAAGTCAATGGGATTTAACCGTACAAGTGTCTACATGAGGCGATGCGTATCAGCGTGACATGCTGAGACCCCAACGTAACCACAAAAAGAAACCTGTCCATTACAGGGTAAATGTCATTAGATTCATTGTGAAATGTGTTATATAAATTTAACTTCAATATGTCCACTGATGTCAATCAAATACAGAATATAAATGACAAAAAGAATTCTAAGTACCTTAGTACCGAATGGTTATTTTCCCTCAAAATTATTTTAGACGCTTCAAGAATAAATATAATACAAAAAATACAAAAATACCATAGACCGTTATAGACGATGTTACAAAAGTAGGCATATCGGTGCCAACTATACACTGAATACGTACATTTTTTTTGTACATCTGAAATTAAAACGACACCATTAACCCTTAATACGACGATACAGAATACACTTGTGTAAAATACGTATGTCTTAGCTTACAAGTATAGACACCAATAACACTGGAGATGACGGGTGCAGAATACGTACATAGGAGCATGTATATCTACAGCAATGTTCATTTACTGAGTATGAGGTAGACTAGAATTTGGCACATGTAGCAAAGCTTTCAAGATCGCTTCTTCAACGCATTCGAAAGTTTCTGTTATCAAAATTTCTTGAGAATTCTAAAACGTGGGTCCTGTAGCATCATATCCTACCCATCCTGCCATGTATTTCGGTACATTTTTGGACATAATAACTTTCACACTCTTTGGTAATATTACATTGTTTAGATTGAGGATCACTGACGAGGGTTAAATACCCGAAACGTGCATGTCTGGTCCATGTGGCAAATTTATCTGGTCTGAATTTGATAACGTTTAACAATGGTCCTATCTGAGGATACTATTACATTTACAAGCAATCGAAATGCAGTTTATGTGTTTATGAGAATAACCTATTTTGTTGTTGTTGTTGACGTTAATGACGCAAGGAATAAAAGTGCAGTTTATAAAGGTAGCCATGGTGGTAAAAATACGTCTGCCATGACTACCATGGACATGAAGGTACCGATACGCCTATTTTGGTAGCAGATGTACAAACATTGTGAAAGACATTCACACCGTAAAACAACTTGCACTACGCTCTATCCTCACATGAATGGAAGTAATCGTTGGTATAAATGAAGAAGATAGCACTAGACTTGACACTGTCCTAGAACAATTGTAATTGACATTATCGAACTTGAAGTTTTCATTGAAAAATGTATTAGACGGCACTAAGATTTGAAGTAATCTTGGGGAAATTTGTTAGAGTTATAAATAAAATCAAACATATCGTGGAAAATCTGTCAAAGACATCACAAGACTTGAAATTATCTTGGAAAAAAAGTCAATGACAGGCATCATATGAATGGAATCTACTTATATTTTGGAAAGAACTTGTATTCCAGGCTTCACCAGACTAAGGGGTATCGTGAAACAATATGTTAGAGACGTCGCTTGCCTCCATTTAATCATCTAATCATGGGACAACAGACCGTATGCTTTCTCGGACAAAATTTGAATTATATATACACAGACTTTGGAGGCCATTGTCTATTTGTAACAAAAATAAAACCAAAAGAGGCATCACCAGATTTGAAGCTACCAAAAAAATATTTCTGACAGGTTTCACAAAACTTTGAAGTGTCATGGACAATTTATCCATAAGTCATCAACGGATTTTAAACTAATGTATTAAACTTGATAGAGTCTTCATCGGACTTAGAATATGATGGAAGAAGTTGTAAAAGATATCACAAGAGTTAAAGCAATCGTAGAAAATGTTGTAAGAGTTGTTTTCAGATTTGAAGCTATCGTAAACATTGTACGAGGCATCCTCATATTTGAAGTTATCATAGAAAGAGAAATGTTAAATACTTTTAAGAAAAATGTAAAACAGAAAAAATATCAAGACATCTCCTTGTCCACAATGGGGTTCACGGGTTTTGACTATTTACCGGTTTTTAACTATTCACCGGTTTTGACTACGACTATTCACCGGTTTTGACTATTCACCGGGTTTGACTATTCGCCGGTTTTTAACTATTCACCGGTTTTGACTACGACTATTCACCGGTTTTGACTATTCACCGGTTTTGACTATTCGCCGGTTTTTAACTATTCACCGGTTTTGACTACGTATATTCACCGGTTTTTAACTATTCACCGGTTTTGACTACGAATATTCACCGGTTTTGACTATTCACCGGGTTTGACTACGTATATTCACATATTTAAAGCAAGAGTATTCACCAAACTTTAAAATAAGGTAGAAAAAATGTTTAAGACATCACCAATTTTAAAGTTTAGTTATCAAATACTAGTATATAAGAAACATCACCTGACTAAGGTGTTAGACACTTCGTTATTTTCTTTGTGAATAAACTAGATTTGTAGCTTGTGTGAACAAATTCGTAAGACACATCACTAGCCTAGTAGCTTTTGTGAACAAATTCGTAAGACACATCACCAGACTTGTATCTTTTGTGAACAAATTCGTATGACACATCACAAGACTTGAAGATTTTTTTTCAACAAATTCGTAAGACACATCACAAAACTTGTAGTTTTTGTGAACAAATTCGTAAGACACATCACCAGACTTGAAGCTCTTGTTAACAAATTCGTAAGACACATCACCAGACTTCAAGCTCTTGTTAACAAATTCATAAGACACATCACCAGACTTGAAGCTCTTGTTAACAAATTCGTAACACACATCACCAGACTTGAAGCTCTTGTTAACAAATTCGTAAAACACATCACCAGACTTGGAGCTTTTGTTAACAAATTCGTAAGAGACATCACAGGACTTGTAGCTTTTGTTAACAAATTCGTAAGAGATATATCACAAGACTTGAAGCTTTTGTTAACAAATTCGTAAATGACATGATCACATCTCAAGACTTGAAGCTTTTGTGCACAAATTCGTAAGACACATCACAAGACTTGAAGCTTTTGTTAACGTTGTAAGAGATATCTCTAGACTTGAAACAAATTTGTAAGAGACAATGCCAGACTTGGAGCTTTTATGAACAAATTCTTAAGAGACATCGCCAGACTTGGAGCTTTTGTTAACAAATTCGTAAGATACATCGCTAGACTTGGAGCTTTTGTTTACAAATTTGTAAGAGTCATCACAAGACTTGTAGTTGTTATTTATAGAATAACTGTCTTTTGGAATGTGATTATACTGTGATAACCTACAATGGATCCAGGAATTAGGTTCCATAATGCGCTTCAAGTCTTGAGATGTGATCATGTCATTTACGAATTTGTTAACAAAAGCTTCAAGTCTTGTGATATATCTCTTACGAATTTGTTAACAAATTCGTAATGGACATCGCTAGACTTGGAACTTTTGTTAACAAATTCGTAAGAGATATATCACCAGATTTGAAGCTTTTGTTGACAAATTTGTAAGCGATATCACTAGACTTATATAAAGCTTTGTTAGTTTGTAAAAGACATCAAAAGTCTATCGAAGTAGTCTTAATAAGTATTTTGTAAAAGGCATAACCAGAAAACTATAATGTAGGAGAGTTTGAGCTATCAAAAGACTTGATGCAATCATAGAACAATCAGTAAGGAACAAATCAAACTTGAAGTTTGTTATAGACATCTCTGCTAAATCGACGTCGATCTGCATATTTCTAGTTATAAACTCTATTTTCATAAATAGATTTACATAGCTTGTTTTAAATAATTTTATTTCATTTCGTTTGGATCCCCTCAATAAATTTTTTTTTATCAAGGTACATTTCTTGTGTTTCTGTTTTTCGTGCTCTTTGTTCTTATTTAAACTGTAGTGCTCATGACCTAGCATTTTTTCGTTTGTTTTCTGTGGTAATATTCTGTATTATACATACATACCAATTCCTGAGAGAATGTGGTTGTATAACAACTATATAGATGCCATATTTTTATTGGCACTGCCCTGATAGTGGTGTTTTCTACAGGTTTATCGTCCCCCAGAGTCCGCGCTCAGGTGAGGAAAAAACAGGTAATCACTGTACAGGCATATTCTTTACTCTCCTTCGGCAATAAAGAAATGAATAACAAAAGCCAATCTACTATGTTAGGTAACACGAACATATGGCCAGCATGGGTCACTTTTAGCTTCTTTTTGCTAATATTTTTCCCCTTTGAAATGTGTTTTTTTTTTATCTGCAACAAAATTTTTCAGAGCAAGTCAGTTTGTCTAGAAAAACGATATATTTATCGCCAATTTGTACATTTAAAACAGTTCTTTTTTAATAGGATAGGAAAATAGATTGCAACTGTGTGAAAATGTGGGAAGAAAACGTTCAAATTTGCATGACTTAGGAAAGAATGACACCGCTAAGTACTACTCGAAATCCCCTTCAATGTACCCCAAAGTAATATATATTGGAAAATCTGATAGCGATGGAAAAATGCGATCTGACTCGGGAGGAAAAATATAATCAAGAAGAAAACCTGGTTATGTAATAGAAAGATAAAGTGACTGTGTTAGGCCAAAACACTGACCATGCTAATGGCACGCATCAACTGTTATGTCATTTTTGACAGATTATTGGGAAACAGTCCAGTTACCAAGTTATTTTGTAGGGCAAATGACATTCTTTTGGCCAAAGCCCTACTCCCCGTTTGTTTGAACGGTCAAGTTTTACGTAGATAAGGAAGAATTTTTGACCAAAAAGTTTAACAGTGTTTGTTCTACTCCAAATATTGCATAAGAGAATTCAAATATCGGGATACGAAATGTTTACTTTCAACATAAGCCTTGGCTTTTAGGCCTGTCACGTGGACCATTCATAGTCTATAAAAAGGTTATGGTCACGTGATATCATAAGTAAAGAAAACCATTTCCAGAGTTTATAGTACACGTAACACAAAGAAGACAATTTTAAAAACATAAAGCGCTCAGTAATCAAATAAAGTCAAAAGTTCATATCTGATAACTCGTATAATATACTGAAAATATAAGTCTGTAAGTAATTTTGCTACCATGGTAACCATTAACAAAAAAAGAATTAACAAGTAAACAAGTACGTTCATTTTGTACATGTGCTTTCATCAATAAGTGATTTTTAAAACTGAAAATAAGAAACGATCAGGCTCTTAAGCTTTAGATATGAGAGTTAGTTTTATTATAACCATTTACCCGAAAAAAAAGAAAAAAACAAAACAAAACAAAATAGAACATTTTACTGGAGGAAACCATGGTTCGCGCTTGCCAATGTATATCTATTTTTACGTCATTCAAAAGCCTAATACGTTTTGATTGTACTGTTTCTTCGTTTGTTTTCTTAGATGACACTTTGTGACTGTATTGTTGATTACACAGCGCCGTTAACGTCTCATCAATTCTTATTAATGTACCTTAGTAATCAATTCCTTTCCCATAAATTAGGATATCCTTCTAACCATTCCAATGAAATTTCATTTTCCATGGACGTTTTGACAATAGCATTTAATGATTTCATCCAAAACATGTTGCATAATTAATAATCAAGAGAAAAGTCTCACCGTCTGAAAATGCCGATTACAGGAGGGGACTGCGGTGCCTAGTGGACTTTTCTGGATTATTAATGAGAGATTTACCACGGACCTGCCGCTCAAATACAATCTCTAATCATCCCTATAGTCAAATAATGTCATTGATTTCCACGGTATTTAGTATAGAATTATTGTTTTAAACCATATTTTCGCCCACCGGTAGTACATTTAATGCCATTTTCTGCCGTAAGCACCAGTCGCTATTCAATGAGAAAATGTCCCTTTAGATTTTACCAAGATTTTGAAAAATTCATAGAGTATAGATTTTTTTCTCTTAATTAAGAGTTAATCTTTGGTAAAATGCCCGACCATATGCTCCATCCTATTAATTTGTACATCAGTTTCTATGAATCTTTGGAAATAATTCTGGAAATGAAATATTTTGATATTAATTGATAAAGAGCAAACCGTTGAAGATTTTATAAATTTTAACATTTTTCCCTGATATCAACAGCAGAAGTATTTCCCCCGTTTCACTCTATGTTTCTTAGACGTACTTTTTATTGGGCTTTTTCACTTTTGATCTGCATAATTGTATGATGATGAACAGTGGTAAACATGTAGAAATCAAATTCTACTGAAAAATACTCTATTCTTTCGCGCATGGTATAATTCTTATTTTTCGTTGCTATGACAACTAGCGTTGACCAAGGTGACACTCTAATAAAGCGAATCCCTGAGGATTCCTTGCAAAAGAAAACCCCAATAATAGAAAATTTGATTTCATTGAAAAATAGGCTGATTTGGTGACATAATACCCCGGACGACAGTGGTCACTTTAACTGCCCAATGACAAAATATTAATGTGACGGACGCTGGTGGAGGACTGACCGCTGGTCATTTGCTAATCAGTTTTTGTAATTCTCTCAGGACTGGAACAATATATTACTTTTCTCACATATGTAGAACATAATTCTTGTCCACGCAATAACCAATTCAGACTCTATGAACTGAAACAAACTTTTATTGTACAATTACCATGGAAATAAACCGTAATTCTGATAGCAGCTTGAATGTATAAAAATGAAGTTAAAATGATAAAGACATAAGATAAATTATAGTTTTAAAACTGTGAAATTTCGATGAAATGAATGATATTTTCGGATGATTTACTGAAACATTTTAAGTCCCAGTATACAGCAAGTTGTACAGAATGAGACTGACTCAAAGTCTTGTTATTTATGAAAAAAAATACTCTTTATTCACTAGGATTGAAAAAAAATATATTTTGGTACTTTTAATAAATCCATTTCCCATTTGGGCTGGACATGATGGGGCCCATTACCTATTTATTAGATACAGAGATACAGCCCTGGGGTAGCTTGACCATTATATAATGACCAGATGGAATCCAGGACAAAAAGCACAACCACGGAAAAAGCTTTTGTGGTGACCGCAAGGCAAGAGCGCGGAAATAACGTGGTTGGACTATCGTATATACCTATTTAGCTACGGACCATTAGGCAGAAATGGACATATGAAGCTTTGTCAATAACAATTTTTCAACCATTAGAAAGAACAAATATAACCGACCTGACAAAAATTAGATCTGAAACAAGGGAAATTAGATAAAAACCACCTCAGCGTAGGGTTTTGGGAGTAGGCACCTTTGTCCATTTGTCCGGAGCATTCCATTAAGGAATGGAACTAATTTAGTTAATGTGCTTTTTCTACGAAGAGATAAAAATGAAACGATTGTGTTTAGTTTTCTAGAGAATATCTTTGTAAATCTCAACACAATTTTTGTTTTATTTATATCTTAGATGTTTTAAAAAAACATATTTGTTTGGTCATAATTTGTATTTTAACAAAGAATAAGTCGTGTACCTAAATTTAAAGCATACATCTGGTAGTCCTATATTGTTATAGCCTGTACTCAGTGATACCCCAAACAGATATTTATAAATACCATACTGTTTATCATTTACTATATCTCTGTAATTAACCTCCATTTCTCAAACGATTTTCCCCTACTAATTGATCCCTTGGTGAGCCTCTATCAACAAAGCATCTTTCTAATTTTGCACATCATTTTTTTTTTCAGAGGATGAGCCGACCTCGGGTCGAGTTGACCTAGGACAAGATAATGCGTTACACCAGAAATCTTTTTTGGGGGTTGCGGCAGCTGAGGCGCGGCGTGACCAAATAGCCAATGAAATCATCGCTGTCAATCAACAGCGCCACCCAGTGGCAGCAATAAAAAGGTAATTTATCGCTTACTGTTCAACGGACATTGATTGGTTCTTTTCACGGCAAAAAGGAAATTTCTCGCTAATTATGAAGATGGGCAAGCTTTCAACTTTATCTTTTATCCTCTCACAGTATCAGGGAACTAAGATACGAAAAAAATCCAAGAACTTGAAGAAGGGAAACAGAGAATTCGTAGTAAACAATATAAACTTCAGTAAGTCCTTGTGTCAGCATTTAACATTGTGTCTTTTTGAAGTTGTTTAAACAACCCCAAAAGGCATAAAAAAGATCTTCGATATTTAAAAAAAAATGGCCAATATATGAAACTTGCCACCAATAAATAGGCTTATAATGATAAACCTTTAAAATTTCATTAAACATTTTCCAATGACTACGTGAAGTTAGGAAAGACTGAAATCGGATGATTTCTCCGTTCATTTTTTTTTTATCCGACTTCCTTCCTTTTGAATATCTGCACTGATGTCCAAGATTAAAATTTGAATTCCATCCTTGTTCTGTATGTTCGTATACATAGATAACGAATTCCATTCAGTCAAAGTCGGAGTAATGCGATATTTTTCATGGTCATTTTTTTCTGCCAAACTGACGGTCGCGGTGTAACTGACCATTAAATTTCAGGCCATATGTCAAGCCAACACAATAGACAAATGTCACCCTGGGTCAGATTCTGTAAAACGATGGGGTCAGAGGGCAGGTGTTTTGTGTTGATGGAATAAAAATACAGATAGATTAAATTGCACAGAGGTCAACATTTTGAAGACTCTTTTGTGAAGAGCTTGACCACTCGTGCGTCAGCCTATGGGCGGATGAGTGAATATTGTCGCAGAGTCCGTGTCTGACCACAGCATGTATGCATCTTAAAAACGGGGTGGGGCTTCTGGAGATTATAATAAAATGCAACTCTTTCGGTGTTTTCATCTTTGAGAAAATATTCCTTGGTTAAAACGTTATCAACGTCTGGATTATAAACAAAAAATAGAATAAAATATAAACTAGCAATTTCCAACATCCAGGAAGTAAAGTGTACAAAAAAACTTGTACTTTACAAAAGTGGCGTCCGCATTGGAGAGAAAAAAAATTGTTGATGTACTTGACCAAAGGAAATCCTTCATCCTGACTCGTGTACCATCACTACGCATGTAATCGATGTAATTCACCGTGACCTCTGAACTTGCATATATTTCTTTGTCATGTGGTCATTTTATCGTAAATGACCAGTGAGATTGTTGATGTTTACTATTATTTACGGCATAAATAAGATACCACTGTGGACAAGGGACAGCCTCTTTTTTTTAAATCATCATCAGTACATTGTGAGACACATATGAAGACCATCAGTACTTGGTGACTTTGAGTGACACTTCTCCATGCCGGTTATGCTACTGACCATGCGTCCCGACCCCCAGGGCCCCACGGGCTATGTCCAGTCAAGGTTAGTGTCTATATTGGAGAATCAGTCAAATTCAAATTAAAATATAAAGCGAGGATGAAAGACTTTTTTTAAGAATTCGAGATACGGATGTAAAAATGTTTGTGATACGTTTTTGTGTAGAATTCCATTATTTCCATCAAATCGTTCTGAAAAAAATTAATAATGGGAAAAATATTTAATTACTGCCAGATCTTTTTCCAGAAAATTTAGGCTTTAATGAGGAGGACTCGATCTAAAAAAACAAAAACAAACTATAACATCTGTAAGGATGCTCAATATGTGTGTTCCGTTATTGATGTTACAGTGTTACGATGATTATAAATTATAAAGATAAAAGAAACATACAAAAATACATGAAAACAAAAAAGAATTTATTATTATCATATTTCTTAAACGAAATTAAAAAAAAAATGTAAATAAATAAACATATATGTGTGTATGTGTGTGAAAAAATGTATTGGGTGTAAGTGATATATAATACTTTTTAACAGAGAATTACTTTATTGAGATGTTTACGGTATTTCGATCAAATCATGACATATCAAAAATAATGTGATTGTAGGGCAAACTTTTCTTTTTTACCTACATGTATTCCTCTCTGTCCGATGACATATTAAAATTAAAAAATTTGAATATGCATTAATGACGACGTTCGTCATTTATGCATATTTAAATTTTAATTTTAATATGTCGTAGAACTTTTCCCTTTTTCAGCGAAAAAATATTGCCATATATCATTCACATCAATTTCGGGCATTTTTCATTCTACATAACATTATCTTTGTTTCAAAATTTGAATCGCAGTGAAAACATTCCTCGTTTCATTTGTCAGTCATTCGAAGATTTTCCCCCAATACTTCATATTTGAATTTAAATACTATTGTTATATGACAAAGCATAGATTTAACATATTAAAAAATACTCATCTAGCATTATATGATTAAAGACTATAACATAATATCCCCGGGAGACGATAACATCTCTACCCTGGATCCACACCTGTTATATCGCCTTGTAAAACAGCCCCCTGTTATCCTGTTATACTAGCTACATTCACACCTTGCCTTGACCATCGTCTTGTACGACCGTGCTATTTCCAAATTTAATTACATTTCTTTTGACAAAAGTGATGTTTTGGCAATCAATAAAACTTCTCACTTTAACTAATGGATAGTGTTTTGGTGATGGTCAATCCTTATAGTGTGACCCGCTGACTCCCGCCACGACAGGGTGGACAATGAAAGGTTGACCATTCGACCTCTGCACGGACAGTGCAGAACATCTTTGTGTAAGTGACCATTGGTCAACGGGAACCTGCATCTGCACAAAAAGTGAAGTGGTCAGTTTGAATGGCTACCACAAAGCTTGTCTGTACATGTCTTGCTTTTTGTCTAAAGTCCGAAAAAAAAAAAATGGGATTTAACCAGGGTTAAAAGATTCTATAATTTCAAGACATTTCAACAATTTGATATAATTTTCAAATTGTTCTTTTATTTGTGTGATTGTATTTTATAAGTTTACTGAGAAGTGAAATCAATGAGAGAATTTGATTGTAATTTATGACTCTTTTGTATGAAATTTGTAATGATGTGAAGTTTCTTTTTGCTGTAATAGATATGATACATAAAGTTTTGATATCAATTAATGTTTGACTTTGAATCATTGAGAGGAATTGATATCTTAAGACTTTTTCTTTTTTTGGATAAAAATGAACTCTTTAAGAACATGAGGATTCACGAAAACACATTTTTTTTTCAGAATGATCTCTTGCATTGCTTTTTTTCTTGTTACTTTGGGTTACTAGTATTTCAAATAGTTTGTAATCTGCCTTAACGTTTGTCACGGCATTGGGATACTAATATTAAGTAGCGTTTTCCAAAAAAGAAAAACACACACTATAGTCACACAAGAAGTGATGATAAATAATATCATTTACTGTTGTAATTGTTTGATAGGTCTTTTGATAACCCGTCTATATTTGTTTTATATACCATACCTCTTTGAATTGACAGGACGTTTGATTGAAGTTGGTTAAATGTGGTTGATGAAAAAAGAATGCAAGTTTTTTTTTCGGCAGTAGAACGAAATCTAACTCTTTCTGAAATTTCAGCCCCTTGGATTTTATCAAGTGAAAAAACGTCAGTGTCATACCAAGGGGCCGAAATTGTGTTTACTCGTCTCGAGTGTTTTTGTATTTTCAATTTTGTAACATTTTTCTTTCTTGATTTTACTGTTATCATTAATAAGTTTAAGATGTTTTCTGATTTGACGTGTTTATAGCATTGGCAGTATTGGTGTTTTATTAATTTTGAATTTTTTGTTTTTGTTTGTTTGTTTGTTTTTTTCTTTTTTATTTTGAGCACAATACAAGACTAAGTCTAAGTGTATGGACCTGGTCAGATACAACCAAGTTATGGATAAATCACATTTTAGCATAACTATGCATACACAGTTAAACTTTTTGAACAAGTATGTTCTGAGACGTGGCCTTACAGACACTTATGGACAGCAAGGTCACCGGACATGTTTTCTTGATGTACATACGTACATTCTGTCCTTGTTATTTGTCCACAAGAGGATGCAGCGTGTAGTATTATGTAAAAAGGCCCTCTTGGACAAAAATGTCTCTTGGTCATCCGGATACGAGCGGTGTGTATTAAGGACTTGGTTAGCTCATACCCACGTCCGTCAAAAACCTCGAATAAATCCCGCACGAGTGGTCAAGCTGCTTTCCTCTAGGTTCCTGTATTACGTATTTTGTTTTGTTTACAGAATGTAAAGTCTACTTGTGCTGCATAAGCACGAATAATTTTGTAAAGTTTCAATCAGTTTTGGGGGGGATCTCCCTTTTTGTAATATCGAAGTTTGCTCTATCTTAAAATCTGTTTAATACATTTTGCGTTGTTCAGTTTTTTAAGCACGCCTATCTCCTTGTCTTGACCCAGATTAAGGGGAAACAAGCACTGTTGTTGTTTTGCGTAAATGATTGGTTGACCGGATGAGAGCACTTGCCTATACTGGTCTCCTAGTAAAAGTACACGTGTAACTATCGTAAGAGCTTCTTTATCCCCATTGACCCGTTTCCGGATTCCCAGCATTTGTATTTTTGTACAAGAAGACGTCTATTAATTGCTATGGTATTAAAGAGAAAAAAGTACACAATATCGATGAAAACATGCTTCTTGTCGGCCACGCAAAGAGACGGCTTTCCAATGTCAATTTTGGTATTTTGGTCAATTATAAAGGTACATGTACAAGTTAACTGAATATATGTAAAACTGCAGTCAAAAATTGCCCTGATGTTGGTATCTGGATAACACGGAGACGGCTATAAATGGGAGAATTGACCGTCTCTCATTGATACCTCATAGAATTGTAATTTGTAAACCAATACGGTAATCACAAGTGAATTAATAACATGTTTTTGTATAAAACACATTTTTCCAATCGTCAACATCTGTTATAACGCCAAGCTATGGCGTATGGACACATGTTCTTTTTTGTTGTAATGACCAGAAGTTCAATAGCGTATTTCATGCCCCATTCAAATAAATTTCAGTTTTCAATAGAAAAATCGCTTTGATTAAAATGTTGTTTATTTCACCATAAAATGGACATTTTTAAGGTTTTATTATTCTGTCAGCATGAAGTGTTTTTCGCATGTTGGTTCTCAGAGCATTTCGTTCAAACAGAGGATTTCGCCAAACTGACCCGTAGGGTCATTTGATAATCTATTACCAAAATGTATTGATAAATTTGTAGATTATTTTGTGGAGATATTGATTGTTATACGAATTTATATATGAGTAAGACTTCGATCGTATTTTTTTTTCTCACAAGAAATGGAATTGATGACCTTTTATGTTGTTTTTACAAAATTTACAAATTGTCTTTAATTTCCACTTTTTTATCGCTTACGTTTCATCATAAATTCATATTCAATATTTTTACTCCATCTCTCAAAGACAGAAACAGGTGTTTAATGAATTCTCCGTCATACAGGTAAAGTGATCTGGACAGGCGCGTAAACCAGTGTATATCTTCCCTATCACATGATAAGACGAGCATCTGCGAAAAGATTAGATTTGTTTGGAATGACATAACACGGGCACGGGAAAGCAGTGTGGGTAATGAGTAACATTTTCAACCAGGTCAAAGTGACCCTCCGTAAAATGGGGGAGTGAAGTAATGATATATTTTTCTTATCTGGAAATTTGATAAGTAGAAAATGCCATATTACTTTGCCTTGGGGCGCGCGGTGGGATAACGAGTATTTGCCAGTACTGTGAGAACATAGAAAGTCAGCGAAATAGTATTTATATAGTTGCTTAGATGACATTGATTTTAAATTTTAAAAAATATTGTAAATTTGAAAACATTAGATGTCTACTTTCCTCTTCGGAATAAAGACATGCATGTATATAGTACCCTTTTTTTCAAATGAAATTTCCTCATTCAAAAAAAAAAAATCAACAAAACAAAACAAAATCAAAAAAAAAAAAGAAAAGAAAAGAAAAGATGATTTAAAAAGAAAATAAAAACAGACAACCCCCCCCCCCCCCCAAAAAAAAAAACCATTACAATCTGGACAACAATCTTTTTATTTCAGAATCCTTTTCTTAAACGTATGCCAGCAGTTCTTGCGTACAAATGATAATGATAGTAAAAAGTGGAAAGAAATTTAATTCTGACTAAAACATGATATGCAAACCTATGATGACAAATGTGAAGCTATGACGGATTCAAATCTGTTCTTATTACGTGACTATAATATTGTAAAGGAAGGAATTCCATAGAATTGATCACTGAAACAATCTATTTAGGAGAAAACATTTAGTGTCGGACAATCTAACTCCCTACCAATCAAGATATTTTGTACCAAAGAATAAGGTGATGGGGTCGCCAAATTGAGTTATGCGAATATTATCCAATTTGATCAATATTGTTATTTTCTCTGACAAATGACTTTTGTGATGGCTTTTATTAAATTCGGAGAAAAGTGTATCAGTGTTTGACTCCGTCTTCTGTGTGTTTAAATGCTTTAATTTCCCTGAAGATCTATGTTCTTTCGGCGTTTATAGCCGATAAATGTGTAAAAAGACCTTTCCTTCACATTACTCCAAGGAGGGACCTCCGCTTTACGACCAAAAGACTCTCTTGATAATAAAATATATTTCATTAACCGTTGGAAAAATCATATTGAGAGATCATGGCGAGGTCCGGCTACAGGCTTTGTGACTAATAAATCAAAATTGTATATTTGCGTCTCATTGGTTCAAAAGTACAGCAGTGTATGATTTATAGCTCATTGATTGGCTGGTGTTGGAGGGAATGGTAAGTAGGGAGATTTGGAACTGTTCCTGATTATGTTTTCTTTATTGGACATCATGATGAGGTTTTATGATGCAGATTCTTTCTAAAATCAAATTACTTGTTTCATTTATTGTAATGACAAACAAATACCGTCCAGACGGACCATTGTTTTTCCCTCCGCACTTCGGACAATGGACGTGTTATGTGCCATGCAGAGACCGACATCATAAGTCTTCTATGTCTTACTGGCTACTGAAAAATAAAACGTTATTTCTTGTAAAAAACTGTTCTTTCTCAATTATTAAACATTACGAAATTTTAAAAATTAATTGAAATTATTATTTTCTTGAAATGCATGATGGTGTGTGAAAATATATTATTATTTTAAGAAAAGGAAAAGGATGAATTAAATAAAGACTTGAGACTAATAAAATATTGACCACGTCGAAACTTTGTTAATTAGATATAGATATCAAAGGACGTAAGGAATAACCAGAGTGAAAAAAAACCAACTGTATATTACGTTCAAATGAATTTATTCACAATGAAGCAATTATGTTTCAAATGTGGATGGGAAAAAAAATGCACATTCATATTGAAAATTGAAAAAAAAGTTATAATACCTGTGTGTAAAACAATTATAATTTTCAAAATTTCCTTTTTATAGTCTTAAGGATTTTTGGCCGGATTGCAATTGTTAAACGTCTTCAAAGTCAATAGCATCATTTAAGAACAGATAAATTTGCAGCATGGACCAGACATGCACGTTTCGGGTACTTAACCCTCGTCAGTGATCCTCAATCTAAACAATGTTATATTGCCAAATAGTGTGCAATTTGTTTCCAAAAATGTATAGAAAGATGTAGCAGGAAGGTTGGAATATGATGCTTACAAACAAGAAGCAAATCATTAACACGGCCAAGTTTAGGTGCAATGGAATTACGAGTGTTATCCAAATTTTCAATTGAATTGATACCATATCATATTTTTTATTTCATGAAATTTAAGACAATAATGAGCCAGCTTGCACATTGAAAACAGGATGTCCTTGGTAACATTTGGTTTTTGTTGCAACTCTCTGGCAACGCGCCAATCCCCACGCGCTGATTCCCGGCAGGACGTATTGAAGTCACTTTAGATAAAATACATTTAAAACAATATTCATAGTGGTCACTCAACAATGGCCCTTGTCCGTGACATGAACTGATAGGTCAGCAAAAAATGATGAATCATATAATGTTTGTTTGACAGTAAATCGATGACCATATTTGTGAAGGTCCGCGATTACTACAAAATCAACCGTTTCTGTTGTTTTGAATGATATCTATTTGAATTCTAAGTTTCTGAAAAATTATAACATTTCCGTTTACGTAAACAACTGCAATTGGCAGAAAAATGATAAGCAGTTGCGTTCAAGTTGTTGCGCCAATGTACTACAGTGCCTTAATAATGGATATCAATAAAAAGGAAGTTGTGGGTTCACGGACGGGTTACAGATAATAGCTGAGTAAAAACTGTCATATAACCAGGCTGTCATTTAAGTATTTTGTGACGTTCAAAAAGGAAAATTGGTCGAGTGGCTCACTTCCTATACTTGATTATTTTATCATCAGAAAAACAAATACATAAAGAATCAAATCCATCTTCTTAAATCTAATAGTACGTGTTGTATTCTGTACTATTACTTCAAGTTAAACACAGTATCCCACCTTGGCCTTCGTTACTCAATATAATTATTATCAAAAAAGGAAAGGAGACGCCCGCAGAAATGAAGATGAAAATCTCTTTCACGACCGAGCGCTTCGTTGCTTCAAAACACACTTGTCCGCTATCACGCTTGTTAATCTGAAATATTCCGGACAGGTCAAAGCGACCTCAACAAACATTAATGTATTGATTTTTTGCGTAGTGACCAATGGTCAGTCAATGCAAAATATGATAAAAGCAGTCCTTGGCTATATGATAGTGTCTTGTTCAATCCCGTTGATAAAGCTGGGGAGAGTGTGGTCAGATGAAGAGATAGGGTGCGGGATTTCACTGATTACCGAGCCCGATTACTGCTGTTTTCTGACTGGCCATTAATATTCATTGGGTCTGTAATGGTTTTTGAAACTTGATCAAATGTTCTGCAGGAAAAGGTATTAATGAATTTGGTTATAATTATATTCGGTCAGTGATCAAACGATTACAGCGCTAGATACCGTCATCGATAAGAATACCTCGTTTCCGTGTCCTACGTATTATCCATTTTATGCATCGTTCCGGCCCGTCAGAAAAATGGAAAGACTAAATGGCATCATTATAATACAAAAATGACAAAAAGAGATCTCTAACAATTCCAGACAACAACAACAAGACAAGTTAACACCAACAACCACGACTGTGACATGAAACACGAAGACTAATGATAAAGCAAGGAACAGAGCTACAAGAACAACACTGGATGAAATGATCAAAAATTTGTATGTCTGTCACTTTGTATAGATTCAATTGTAGAATACACAAAAATCGGACAATTAACTATATTTAACTTAAGTAGCGTTCTGTATGTCTGTAATTCTGTATGTCCGTAATTCTGTATGTCTGTTACACTATCGAGATAAGCAATACAAAAGAGGACAACGAAACATGTCGATATGAACCTAGTATGCCTTAAGTAACTTTAAAAGTGGATCTGTAATTCAGTGTCTGTAACCTTAAAAGTATATCTGTAATTCAGTGTCTGTAAACAATAGGACGGTAGGACGATGAAACAAAAACAACAAAAGTCTGTATGTCTGTACATCTGTACACATAAACAACACAGACACCAGGACAACGAAACAACAAGAAAAGTCTTTATATTATTAACTATGCAGTGTATACCGGTACATTGAAATTACAAATAACATGAGAAAATGCGGGTTTTTTTTTAAATGATCATGATATATTGTTTTTACTTCCTTGACCATGTAACTGAACCTGGATGTGACATTTGATTTTTTTTCCCGATGGACAGTTTGTACTTCAGTTCCCAGCAATGGTCGATATACTATCTGAAATATAAAAAATACCTCCCACGTGTTCAGTAAATATTTATCTGTGTTATCAACATAACAGAGGGTAAAACTGATATTGGTCACTTATATACTACGGCCAGGAATTCCATAATAACCTAGCATTAAAAAACACTCCTTGGACATTAGCTGGCAAACATAAAAATCAAATAAATCTAGGTATTTGTGAATCATCGTGAGTTACAGGGTGGAAAACAGGACCTTTTTAACAGAGTGTTATATACACAAAGTTTGACTTTAGTACTTTTGAAGGTCATCAATGTTGTGAACAGGTTGCCGTGTATAGATGTAAGTATAAAGTACAGAAATTTTATACGAGTTCTATAACTTCCATTTGTCGATCCAGAGTGGGTGGATGGGGTTGGGATATGCGTCGTAAGATTTGTTATGATCGCTGATTGGCCTTCTGACGAACTACGAGTCACTTTTTTTCTATTCCTTATTAAAGATGTGGCTGGTGGTTACACGACATGACTGAATGTGTAAAATAAAATTAAACAAGAGAAAAAAAAAAACGGTCACGAATTGCTTGAATTCCGGTAAAAAATAAGAACATTTAACACGAAGGTACACGTAAGTTAGGGGGCTACTGCTATTCTTAGTTTGAAATATTTACGTACATATCTTCTCTCATTAATTCGTGGTCATTTGTTTCAATTTCTTTGCTTTCATCAACTCGCCCTTAAGTATAAATGGAGTTCTTGATATATATGCAAATTGACGACTAAGCGATCATCCCTCATACAGTCAAGGGTGAAAAGTTGAAAGTTGAAACAAAAGGTGTTGTTACCAAATTAAAATAATATATATCTAAATGTTTTTGTACTTTGCAACACATGGACCAATCTAGTAGGTTCCCTTTGAGTTTCTGGTCTTTGATTTTTTAGCTTACAATTTCATGAGAAAAAAATACTCTGATATATTTGCTAATATTTGGATATCTCTAATTATTATTTCTTTTCTACTTTCAGGTAAGTGTATAAAGTCTTGAAGATAAAGGTAAACATTTGACAGATTCTAGGTGCACGAACTGCGCATGTCATGCGACAAAGGTAAGACTTGTATAATCTCCAGTTGTCAATATTCCTTTTCATAAGTAACATTTAAAAATTATTTATTAGTTCGACATGTTCCGTTCGTAACAAAAGTAACTCGAAAAGAAGACGAATAGTCCATGTCCAGGTAAAAGCTGTGACCTTTCTCAACCTAGTAGTACATTTCATTTGTATGGAACGTGACAAGTCATGGCATTATTTTTCACTATGACGTCATCACATCGCCTTGCGCTCATATGTTGCTTACGATCACTATCAACCTTAAGGTCCGGTTTTTGATTGAAATCAGACTATTCTAAAAGGTCAATATGCATCAGTTTGAAATGACTAGCTTTCTGTAACAATCAATCATATTAGGCATTACAACTGGCTCCGCCAATCAAATACCATCTTTATAAATCGCGCCTCCGATAAATCCTAACCGTCATGTTTACCGCCTCGTATTTGAATTTTACGTACTGCCATTCAAGCGCGGATCCAGAGGGGGGTGGGGGGGGGGGGGGGTTCCGGACCCCCCTGGAATTTTCGAAACATTGCTGAATTTTTGTTATTAATATACATATTTCATAAGATTAAGTCCCAATTCCCCTTTTGTTGTCATAATATTTGAAAAATATATCATAAATTTGTATTAGAAATCTTTCATTTTGATAATATTTTGCCGTCAGTATTTAAATTTTTTTCTCTGGCTCCCTTCCGCTCGCCAGAATTTATTACATATATGTACATTGTTTTCAAATGATGCTGCGCTCTCCTATATACAACACATATACATTACACCTAGGTCAATAAACAAGGGAACTAAGGAAACGAAAAGAAATTGAAGAGACACGAATAGTGGATTTTATTCCAAATCTTGGAAAAAAATTTCGCAGGCTCGCTATCGCTCGCCATTTGTTGTAACTGACGATACTTTGGTGTGAAAATTCAAAATTTTAAGCTGTTTGCACGCCATTGCTCTCCAGTCACCTGTTTTATTAATAATTAAAGACAGAATTGGCAATCATCAGTCAATAATTTAAATTTCTTGCTGCGTTTTTTTTTGTGCTCCTCAAAAAATTCGGACTTTAGGACCCCCCTCCTGAAAAAAATTCCTGGATCCGCCCATGCCATCTAGCGAATGAACAGAGTTATTTCTCTTTCTTGAATAACCAATCGCAGTGGACATTACAAATACGCTTAACCTTGGTCTCCATGGAAATCTTGTATAAGATCTGCCGAAAAATCAAGAAGACGTCATGCACGCTACATGTCATAAAAAGATAATATGTTTAGAGATTATAAAGAGTTAGACTGGCATTGCATGTCTAGATATATATATATATATATATCTTCGCGACGCGTTAGCAAAGTAAGAGCAGGCAACTCCAGTTTAATAAAGAGTTCGTGAGTGAAATGCGATTTAATTGGGTTGGCCTTTCTGACTGCGTCCAATGATATTGCGTGGTTTTTATTCATACTCGAGGAGGTAAATATGACGTATCGGAGCCGCGAAAATATGACGTATCGGAGCCGCGATTTATGAAGGATGATCAAATACCGTCTTATGAATATTCTACATTACTTGACTTTGAGCATATTGCATTCGGTTAAACTCGGTCAAACTCCCAGAAATCAGCAGCATAGATTTTTTTTCTTGTTTTTATAACGTAAGTGAAGAAAATTAATTACTATTCTGGACCTTGAATTAACTTTGACTGATCACCCAACGACAAAAAAGGAGGTTTACAGCTTCTCAATAAAGAAACGCTCATTAAAGTATATCAAAGTATGTTTTTTTGTGCAAAGGATTTTTTTCAAAGAATGTTCGAACGGCCTTTGCTAAGTGAGTTGATTTGGCAGAATGTACAATGTATCTATAAAGATAAGTCCGACACGATGACATGACAGGCTGCTGGAGTATCCAGATGCCACGGCCAATGTCATCACTTTGTTTTATGTACATTAGAAAAATGTAAAATGAATTATTACAGTATGAAGGATGGAGTGTTAGGTTACCAGATGGGGAGATACATATGTTGCACCGCAGAATGAGTTTTAGGACAGTTATAAACACATATGTGTCATTTTTTACCAAGATACTATAAATTTTCGTACTTTTAATGATTACTTTCTCAGTCCATGACAAAGAGGTGACATTTATCTTGACCGTCGCCGGACATTCAAGTCGCCCTTGTAGAATGTGTACGTCTTGTATACATGCGATATTTTGGAAATTTATATCAAGTGCTGGGATATGTAATAAATAATCACTATGGTGACTTATTGGCCTATTGTTTATTTCAAATTTGGAATATCTTTAAAATGCACCACCGAAAAAAAATTTAAAAAAAAATAAAATTTTTAACAAAAAAATAAAGTTATGAACAAAGCAGCATTTTGTCAATGGAGAACTAGAAATAGGACAGTCCAATCCCCTGTAAAGGTTCCCAAGACAGACCTTGGTAGATAACGGCCTGCTTTCTTACATAATCTATAAAACAGGGTTAGAGGTCCTCATATTAAGAATAGGCATTTGATCTAGGTCGTCAATTTTTTTTTCGAATGTGGATCGTGACTTTGGGACTCCTTAACCTATCCAGATAAATGGGGATATTTTCTTCTTTTTGATAATTCGAAAAAAATTTTTTACTTAAAAATTTGAAAAAAAGGTTACTAGATAAAAAAATGCAGAGCTCTCGATCAATGCATTATTTGCAATCTACCTTTTTTTCTGGAAGATAAGATGGATGTAGCGTTACCTAGATGTGAGTGGTCAGTGATTGAGTGCACTCCGTAACGCCCATGGTATTTCCTGGAGTCAATAACCTGCCAAATTTTGTAATACCGACACCATGCCGGCTTTTTATATCATTAGGCCGAGCAAATGTACATCTTAGTTTTAGGAGTTAGATAATTAAGGTCGGGATGTAGGACAGCAAAGAAAAACTGTTTAAAGAAACTGTTACTGTCGTTCTTTAAATTAATTTCTAGTATGGGTACACTTTGCACCTATAAAGTTTTCGATGAGCAGATTATTTCAAAAGAGTCGAGTCTATTTTAGATATTTAGATTTCAAATGATTATTTCTATATTTAGAAACAGCGAGGATAATAATTCTTTCCCTATGAATTCAATTTGTTTTAGAGCCACACAGGTACACAGATGACCAATTTAATATCAGTAGAAACTGAATGACCTAGAAAATCTACATGTAAAGTCACTAAAAGATATATATTAGTAGATGTAGCAGATGTAGATATTGATACAGACCAGTTGTTATGTAGCTTTTGAAGGACTTTCTCAGCCCCAGGGGACGAAAACCCAACCGACCAGTTACAGCGGTCAAACGGCAACAATGGTTACACTGACCGACAAATGTGATGTTTTACTAAGGACAAATAGAGCAAAACAATCATTGATAAAAGTACACAATATTATGTTTCAAAATAACAAAAGTAAATTAAAGAAACCATCTTGACTCGTATAATTGCTGTATCATTTTACATTGAGTCCGTCCTTACGTATAAAGCATGGAGGAGTAAAGAAACGAACGATTCTATTAGTGTGGCCTGATGGAAAAATAAAACATCAAAGATCACTGACCACTTTGGTAAATATTGGCATGGGGCTCTCGCTGGGTAGGGGGAAATACAAACAAATTCAAAGTACTCGTGTTTTAGCTTGCCAAACATCCTCATCTATAACAGAAAAAAGTTGGACATAACGTACAAAACAATGTCAGGTCCAGTTAGAGACATCTTGAGGTTGATGTTGGTCAATTATTTAGATCGGTCAATGTGGTAGGAGATTATATAATACTCTTTTTCATGAGAACTTGGCTCAATATAATGTGTACAGTCCTTGGAATAAGGGTAATTTACCGGCACCTCAGTATGGTTTAGTCATAAAACATCTCAACACAGATAAAACCAGAATTTTTACAAACAAAAATTGCATAAGACCATGCGATAAATTCATAAAAATAACACAGGGTATATAGGGTACGACGTTATCATCCGCTTTTGTCTCAGGATAGATGTTATTTAGGGTCTGCACTTTGTCCAGGGGAGTAAATAAAGAATTGTCCATGAACAAACAAATATGTCGGAACAATAAGTTCCTACGTATTTAGTTGCGTGTTTCATATCGGAAAGTGGAGATAAAATTGTTTCGATACTTTTTAATGATAGATGAATAGTTATATAAGAACCCTTATAGGTCATATGAATTATTGTAATTGATTTTATTTATTTATTTATTTATTTATTTATTTATTTATTTATTTATTTATTTATTTATTTATTTATTTATTTATTTATTTATTTATCTATTTATTTATTTATTTATTTATTTATTTATTTATTTATTTGTTTATAAATGAATAATGTGTAATTATGAAGTTGTTTAGATACCTTTACCTAGATTTAAATGTTACGTTTTATAAGAACCTTTATAAACCATAAACTTGATATTTATTAATTCTTTACTGAAAATATTTGAAATTCATTTTCTTATTTCCTATTTATCAATCTACAGTTTATTACGTGTATTTTTGTTCGAACGATTAAACCAATAGTATATTATATTGGGATTTGTCATTTGATGGGATGGAAAATATAAATCGTAGAAAGAGAAAACTTGGGGAAAAAAGTTTAACCTACATTTTGTCTGATGGTCAAGCGTTTGTTATATAGATAAGATAAGGGGGATAGCCAAAGTACAGTGAGCCTTGTAATCAAATAACGATCCTCCGGCCGGATCAACAAAACTTCATCCCTAGGGGGAGGAACTACAGGAACGGCTTTATGATCGTGCTATATTTAGATTGAGAAAGTCCAGTTCTACGATGACCATGACCAATTTACATTTTATAGATATTCCATTTACAAAGATGTAGGAAAAGTAGTGTACTCTTGTTTAATCTTCCTATCCCGGTGACATGCTTATTTTTCATGAAATGGATGCTTTAAATCTCAGATCAGACTTTTCTACTTCTACTTTTTCATGGTGAGTTTTGAGTTTTTCTGCACAGTACGATAAACGCATTACCAATTTTGACATATAATTTGCATTTGATTAATATTTGTCTTAATCAATTTTTGTATCTCGGTGGATTTTTTTTTATAAAATATATCACTTTAAAAAAAAGATTATGCCAAGAAATGGTCTGCAGACACATAGGCAGATCAAGAATTTTTCCGGGGGTTGGGGATCAAGCACATCGGGAGAGGGGGGGGGGGTATTCCAGCCTTTGGTTTGAAAAAAATGTTGTACACGAAATCACGGGAAATTGGGATTTATGGACAAATCAAGGGGAATCCTGACCCCTAGCCCCACTCTAGATCCGACATTGCAATACAAGATCAAACATAATTTTGATAAAATTAATAATTGTTGCATCTGGACCATTGCATATTGAAGAATTTAATAGTGGGATCTTTCGCTCAAAATCGGTAGGATTCGGGAAACTTCGTGACTTTGAAAAGCAATGGAATAGTCTAAGAAGGATAACTCTAGTTTCGTAGTGATTACTTGTAAAAAAAGATGATTTTAGTTTTGTCACAAAAATCTACGTATTGATGTAACATGGATATAAGTAACCTCTATATGTCCCTATCTTTCCGGATATTAACAAGTGATGACTTATTTACGAGTTTAAGCATCGGAAGATCACATGAAACATAAAAGTGGCTACATTTTACGAATTTTTCGCCATTTTCCGGCGTTTAGTGTTTTTCCAGGCCCGATAAGTATTTTATGAAGTGAGCTGCATCCGATTGTTTATAAATAACGTTCAGATAGGAAGCTGTAGAGCTTTTTGCCTTTTGTTACCGCGTCCCGTGATATAATAACCACTTTATTCTATAATCGAGCCTGTAGGAGATTGTCACAGTTTTTTCACTGTCGAGTGTTTTTACTACTTTCTTTTAGGATCGCCTTGCACCAGTAAACTTTATAACGCGCATGCAAACACTTTCTGAAACCTAACATTTTGGTCAATGATCAGTAATATTTCCGTATAACTTCACATGTACAAGTCAGTAGAGCCGGCAGCGCTGCTACAGCGGAAAATGATATGGTTATAGGTAAGTTAACGTATTAACATAAGGAAACGACAACATTCACACGATGAAAAAAAATTAATTAAAATGCATAAAGATCTTTTAGTAATTCATGTATTTTTTTTTCATTATTTTTCAGATAAAACATACTAATACTTTCATCATGCATCAATCTGTGGTTGATATTTCTCATTTTGATGATTCTCGTTTCTTTTGCTATTTTCTTTTTCTTTCTTGAGGGATTCATATATTTTAAGATTCAAGAACGATTCTATATTTTAATACAAATAATAGGTCCACTTTCGAACGTATACTAGTACATATGCATATACTTAAATCACATAAAAGTAAATCCTAGTCTGCAAAGATTATGAAATTATAGAGAATTAATGATGCATTTGAACTTTCAAATATTCCGTGCTTATCGTTGTCGTTTTATCAGATACCTGTATAAATGTATTAACTTGACAGTCACCAACCTTGAAGACTGCTTGTAAAAGATGAAATAATCGAAATGAGCCAAAGATTATGAGGGTTCGTGGTCATGAAACTATTTAAGTATTACACTATATTATCTGGACGAAAACGCGCTTTTTTTCAATATTATTAAAAAATAGATAAGCAAACAATTAAAAATTTCGATTTTCAATATATTTCTGTGCGTATTTATGAAACAGAATGTCGGGGAGGTGTGCATTACAAGATGGCTATATTTGTTCAAATTCCTCGCCCCCCCCCCCCCCCCCCCATCCTCTTTCCAAGGAAGTTTTCCAATTCTGCCAAATGAAATTACATCTTTTATGGGTAATCTTAGGATTATGAACTAGGAACGTCGAACTAAGCCGGTTTCTATATCTGCGCATGTCTGGTATCAGAGTTTGGGATATGGGTGAAAAGGAAGAGGGGATTAATTGAATGTTTTAAAATATGTAGCTTAGAGATCTATAGAGTTGTTCAATCTTCCAGTAGAGATAGATCCTCCAAATCGGTTCGTTATTCATGCCCATCAGAGATCATCAGGGTGTACAACAATACTGGATTATTGGTAATAAGATAAGATTTTGTTAAGATGAGCGCCATATCCGGATCCAGGCTGTGACCCTTCCCTGGGAGGAAAACAGTACTTGGAAGAGAACGTTGTTTTATATACACTTATCTCTTTACTATTATAAAGAAGTGAAGTACCGATACTAATGCTGATACAATACTACATTTTCCTTTTCTTTCTTATAAAATTTGGATAAATTTGGAAGCGCTATTTTGTAGGAATTAGCAGATCTTTTTCAGTTTCATCTGTGTCACGTGAAATGTCCTCATGACTTACAGGGGCGGGTCTAGATTTTCTTTCCAGATGGGGAGGGGGGGGTTCTAACCTATTGTTTTGCAAAAAACAAAAACAAAAACAAAACAAAAAAACGCAAAGACGAGGAAAATAAGAATTCTTAGACATTTTCAGGTGTGGGATTCCTGGCTTGCTGCTTGCTGTAATGAATCATAAATTATAAATTTCTGACATAAATTCGTTATTGTAGGCGTATGATAAATACATATCACCTGTATAAATGCTCCATATCGTAAATAAAAATTGAAAGTACATGTACTAGTATTATAAACATGGCAACATTTGCTAATGACACATATTTACCACTACTGCGTATGTTTAGATATGCTTTTAATTAAACGAAGATATAACCTGTTATCTAAAGATTTGTCGTTACCATGGTTACTTCATATTCCAATTTGCAAGGAAGGATCAAGAGCTGATCGGGTCAGAGCCCTCTTGGAGATGGCCAAATATGCCTTTTTTCTGGGGGTTTTATTTACGTTCATTTTTTTTTCAAAATTATGGGCGGAACCCCCACCGCAAAACTTTTACTAGATAGATCTATGTAATGTATCATATTTTATGGACCTCCGCCGTTGCATACCTGGTTACGTTTCTTTATATTACACCTTTGTATCGTTTAGAAAATTAATAACTTGTACATTTTCTTTTATACCTTTTCAATATTTTGTATCATGAAATAATTGAGAATGAAACTTGTCCACACCGGATTTATTACTCTCTCTCTCTCTCTCTCTCTCTCTCTCTCTCTCTCTCTCTCTCTCTGCACAAGAGTTTTATGGGTTTTTTTTATCACGTACTGAATCATTTGATACTTTAAGCAGGAAATCCATTCTGTGCGTCAAACCAAACTTCTCAGGATATTATTTTTTCACATTACCAAGTTTCTTACTTTTTGAAAATTTATAAAATATTCCTTTTTATGAAAAGACGGAATCAAAACACCATAAAGTTAATCAAAATTCTAATTGAAAACCAAACCATAAAACCCTCAAGCCTATTTTGGCACACAAATGCGAAAAAAATATATGTACCAACTGACTTTAAATCCTCGCTTTCATCAAAGCAATATTTTTCCTCGTCGCTTTGAAGATTGAATTTTTGTGTTATTTTAAAGGAAAGAAAAAACAACAATTCTATACCTTGCCGGTAATAAAAGAGAAATGTCATAACCGGTCGTGGGTTGTAAAATAGATTCATTTCATTGAATAAATATTTATAGATTTTTTTCCCTTGCTCTTTTGTATGAGTGAATTTTTTGAACGTTAAGCCCTTAAAATGCAATAAGAAAAGTAATTTCGCCGTAGTTGGTGAATGTGGGAATCGACCAACAGGAAACTTGTGTGGACTTTATATTAAAGCTCCCTTTTGCGTACTTTTGAGAAGAACTTTCTTATACGGTAAGGGATACTTTTCATGTCCATTTTAATTCTTTTTGACAGATTATTCTCAATTTAGAGATATGATTTTGCTTGCCTAACATGATACTTTTATTTATTTATTTATTTATTTATTTATTTATTTATTTATTTATTTATTTATTTATTTATTTATTTATTTATTTATTTATTTATTTATTTATTTATTTATTTATTTATTTATTTATTTATTTATTTATTCATTCATTCATTCATTCATTCTTCCCTAGATTTGGCGAGTTAAATTTATCGAAATATTCGCGAGAAAATTGGACGAGAGTAGTTTAGTAAAATAATAATTATAAAACAATAGATGACATATAGATTTGCTGTGTTTCAATAAGCTAATCGGCACAAGATATTTTATCAGTGTTTATCAAATAAACCATACGAACTGAAGGCAGACCTAGTTTGATAAAAATTGAGAAAAGTCGTGAATGAGCATGTGTGAAAACAGCACATTGAGGGATGGTCCCCAGCCACAATGGACAAAAAAGTAGATAAATCTACGATAATACAGGACCATGAGGTTCAAAAGGTCAAGGGTCAAAACTGAACATATGACAAAGTTTCAAATAGTATAATCTTTATCTACATTTTGTAAGTTTTAAGATAGAGGGTTTAGAACTATGATTTTAGTCACGAGTCAGGTACTAGAGTTGTTTTATCATCTATACTGATCCTTTCTGACTCTACAATCTGTACTATCAAGTATGAATGAACGTCGGCAGACATGATAATCAAAAAAGATTCTGAAATAAAAAAGGAGAGGTAGGTGGGAGCTTTCTTCTTATAGACAACCAAGACGCAACATCGCTCACATGTTCTGCAAATGTCTAGAATTTTAAGAAAAAAAATCGCATTAAAAGATTTGTCTGTTCGTCTACTTTTATTTCACCAGCTTCAAATCAACACATAAGGTTTAAAGAATTTCTCAATTATTTTTAAAGAGAATATATATTTATCATCTGTCTGTGATTTCGATTATGCGGAGAGAAATAATCACAACAGTGCTTTTAACAATCAGATGAATTTTTAAAAAGCTGAAACTATGCAGAAAAAAATTAATGTGAAGGTTCGGACATCTTCAAATAATGCACCATGAAATTGATGGAATGAAATTTTACTACTATAACATAGAAAAAAAGAAAGTTGTTTGTGGACAAATTGAATTGTGCGCTTTTGCAAACCAAACTGAATTATGCTCTGTAGCATAGACACATTGAATTATACGCTGTGACATAGACACATTGAATTATGCGCCGTGACATAGACACATTGAATTATGCGCCGTGACATAGACGCATTGAATTGTGCGCCGTGACATAGACACATTGAATTGTGCGTTGTGACAAGACACATTGAATTATGCGCTGTGACATAGACATATTGAATTGTGTGTTGTGACATAGACACCTTGAATTGTGCGCCTTGACATAGACATATTGAATTGTGCGCTGTGACATAGACACATTGAATTGTGTGCTGTGACATAGACACATTGACGTGACTAATATACAATTATGGACTTTTTACGAGGTGAATATGGTGTGATATTTTCTGAATTTGAAAATATTGACCGAGGCGACAGCCGAGGTCAATATTTTCAAATTCAGAAAATATCACACCATATTCACCGAGTGAAAAGTCCACAATTGTTTTATTATATAGTGGACTTAATCAGTATTTATAGAGGTACCTTTTCGAAATGGCTGACATCGATTTTTCTTTGAATATGTTTCAAGACGTCTTAATATCAGCATTTTCTGTCGCTGAATTATCCTGAACGTAGTGGAATTCATTCAATGAGTCAAATGAAGAATATTTCAGAGTCAAAATCCGTAGACAGGCTCAAAATTCAAGAATTTGAGCTTAGCTTCAGGGTCCTTGCTGCTTTTTACGAAATGACGTTAATGACGTCACAGATATAAATTTCGCGCGTTTTCGATATTTCATAGTAAACCGGAAACAAGAGTTTTCGCGGTAGTGATATTTAATGAAATCGCCTCTCACAGGTCAATATGATGAGACAATGACTCGTCACGTGACAGTTTTCAGCCAATGAGAATATGAATATTCGCTTTGACTTAGCTACCTTAAATTGTGCACAATGGCAAAGCATTCCGACTTGTTCGCTGTAGTATAGACAAACTATACTCTGTGATATAAACTGATCTATGCAGTTCTCCGCAAGTTTCTTGTAACTGATATCAAAAGCGAATGGAACTTGTTACATCACTTGTAGATGAAAAAGGTAGTATCAGCTGCATGGCATCCCTCCTTAATCCTATAAAGACCAACCATTAAGAGAAAGCTGCTGGAAATGAACACAAGAAAAGTAATAGATAAGTTATGGATACAGTAATAAGACGGTGGAGGGAATGGGGTGGATTCGAAAGACCTATGAAAACTTACTATGGTCTGAACTCTAACCTAACTTCAACCACCTCTCCCTTCAAAATTTATAGATGTTACTATCTTTTCCGTAACTCATTCGAAAGGGGGGGGGGCTACTCTAAAATATACAATGTAGGACGGAGTTTTAAATGGCAAAATCCTTATTGTAATTACAGGATGATAATTTATAATGTTTTATGCGTGCAGCTGATACAAGCTGACCAAGGTGAGTGAAAAAGGTGACTTGTAATTTATTATGGTCATGCTTTTAAGTTGAGTGGGCTGTTTGTTTGGGGTACACAAATACCAAACTTTTAAAGGCTTAGTCTTTTTGATGAAAAATTGGAGAAAAGTTGTTTGTCCGTAGTGGTTTTTATCGGTGGACCATTTCCTTCTGGGCTTTTTGTTGTTTTCTTTCCCATGTTTTTGTTTGAAGATTACTATCACTCTAATGGCATTTAGCTATCTCTGATTTAAAGGTAAGATGTTTATTTAAAAAAAATTGTAAAACGTGGAAAGAAACGCGTGTGTAGTATAGTGTTCAGATTGGTTCCGTCATAAATTTTGGAAGTGATCAGTGTAAGAGGAACAAAAATGATTTAAGATACATTTTTTCATATCGACTCTTTGTTAATGGTTATGATACCAGTCTTTCTTTATTCCAAATGTGAAGGAAGCTCTATATTTCTTACATAAAGTAGTCTAAAACTTATGCAGCTATAATCTGATTCTTTGTACAAGGACCTAACTGGAAAGCAAACAGTGGCGACATCTATAATGCGTAGATAATACGATGCGTGTCGTTCTGAAAATATACAATTTGTTCTTGTTCTAATGATATTGTAATTATTATTTTTCATTTTCAGGACGGACCCCGTGTCCCCCACAGTCGCTGATGCCGTTGATAACGTTCTAAACAGATCCGGATCTCCTACAAAGAGTGAAAAGAACACTATTCCCGATAATTTACAAAATCAAGACCGGTTTGCATATCCCGGAGAGGAGAAAATAGAACTTAGACGTCATCCTTCAAATGACGATTTGAAAGCTCGTGAAGAAAGCTCAAAGCCAAATCTTGGATTTCCATTCCAGGGAAACTTTGACTTGAACTCATTGAGAGAATCATTTGGGAACTATAATAAATCAGAGGAAAGTGCAAATTCAAATCAAAACGGCCGCCATAGCCCCCGAGAAGCTAATCCATTCCTTCCTCAATCCCATAGAAGTTTACCAGGTGTACACCCAAATTTTGGCAGATCGCTGTCCCATTCAGAAGGTTCAGTACCAGAGGATATCAAGAATATATCATCACTTCAGAGGAGTCCAAGTCTTGGCGCCAGTTTCCATGACAACAACTCCAGCTCCTCAGAGTCCTCATTTTACAATACCAGCTCTACCCCAGGGAAGTTCACCTCCTACACCACCGACCCAACAACAGGAATAGTCAAATATTTGCCCAATAAAGAAGGAATCTTCTTCTGCCATTTATGTAGCTTTTCAGGTAAGCGCCCCCCCCCCCCCCTTTCCTCTTTTTCCCCCTTTGCTATATATATGTTTAATATTCATGACTCATGATGCCATTATTTTATGTTTCTCATTTATGATAGTGCATGTTTACAGTTAAAAAGTTCAAAGACTGTTTATTTTTTTTAAACCATCCCACTTGACTGACTCTGATGTCATGAAGAGTTCGTATCATGAGTTTGTATGATCACACCCTTTCACAAGTTTGATCGAATTTGGAGTGTAACATTCAAAACCGAATACTTTAGGACCCTATTTAATGTTGGTTAAGAGGGCCACAAATTTTTTTGTCGTCACGATTATTTGTTAACGATAAAAAGTCTGTTTTTGAAGAGGTTGTATGAACTTTAACCCTTTCGACCACTACTAAATTCGACGGAGATTTTTATTGTTCAAAAACATGTTATAACAAGGTATAGGACGCATGTATTGACTTTAAGATACTTTTATCTTTAACTAAACAATTGAGATAACTTATGATGACATCGTCAAAGGGAAGGTCGATTATAAATTACCACTATATACTTGTTTTATACTTGTTTGTGACTTTTTTTTGCGCCAGCTGTTGACTGACTCGGTCAATCTAGCCCGCCTGGCAGCAATTTGCTCTGACCGATGATGGGGGACCAGACATGATTTGAACATCTATTTGTTACAGTTATTATTGGACAATAAGTCATTTTAAACCTACACCAATGACTTTTGAAATTAAACAAGTTTTATTGATTCCCTGGTTTAAAGTATTTAGAAATTTGTGTCCAGAAGGCTGCTAAGAGTCCGGCACAGGCACCAGATTCCTAGAAAAAGATAAAAAAAAAACCATGGTAGAAAAGGCATTTAATATTGTTATAGGAATACTGGTTTCTAAGCTCTCTAGCAGCTGGGTCGGGATACTTTGTCTTTCCTATATAAACGGTAATTATTCTTGTGTTTTCCCATAAATACTGTTTTACACCCAAAGCAAAAACAAAATAAAATTGCAGAATAATGGTATAAGGGATAATGGCCACGTTTCGTTATTCTTCGAGCACTCCTTTAGAGCCATCTACAAACTTGTTTCTTTTATGTTTAGAATGTCTCCTCGACAAAACTCATCTTGTAATGTGCCTAAATTTGATAGGTAGATTTAATGTAATTAACTTTTCAATGAAAAGCCACCATTTACTTCATAAATAGCAGAAGCTTTTCAATTATAAGTCATCCTTTACTTCAAAAACAATAGGCAATTTTGTCACCCAATGAATGAATTGAGTATTCAAGAACAGTACTTCATCGAGACACTGTTTCAAACTCCATACTATGTAGTGCCTATAAGTGTATGATCTACTAGGCCATAACCACTTGTATGTGTGTGATCTATTTCCAGGCACCACGAGGAAGGATTTTGAAGATCATATGACTTGTCACTTTGAACACATATGCCCCCACTGTGACTACAAATCTCGTACAGAAGGACGATTGAAGCGTCACATTAAGGATTTCCACACAGACGATCCACCAGAAGGATTTGGTTCTAAACGAAACATGGGACGACCAAAAGTCTTTAGATGCAAGCAATGCAACTTTGAAACCACTGAAAAAGTAAAGAAATTTTCAAAGATAATACCAGTATTCTTTTTGTTTCAAAGTACTGTCATAAAATCCTGCTTAAAACAATCATACCAAAAGCTTTGTCCATTTTATCATAAACACCCTTTGAATTCTGAAAGAATATGCATATTTGATGCCTTATTTAAACCTTACACAGGAATCATTTAACATCGCTTTCAAACCTTGTTATTTCAGACCCTGTTCTGGCAGCATGCGAAGACGCACATCAAAGAGGAGAAGCTGCTACAGTGCCCTCGTTGTGAATTCGTCACGGAGTATAAACACCATCTAGAGTATCACCTTAGAAACCACTTTGGATCCAAACCGTTCAAATGCAATAAATGTAATTACTCATGTGTGAACAAGTCTATGTTGAACTCTCACATGAAGTCCCACACTAACGTTTACCAGTATAGATGTGCTGACTGTACATACGCCACCAAATACTGCCACAGTCTCAAGCTCCATCTGAGGAAATATAATCATAAACCTGCTACTGTGCTCAACAATGATGGCAGTCTACCTCAAGGTGTCGACGCCGAGGCATCAGGGCTCTCATTGCTTCAGAAACGTGGACCCCCAAGGGGACCTCGCGGACCAAGGAAGGATAAATTTGATCCATTTGGTGGACAATTCCCAACCATGCTGCAGGGTCTGCCAGCAATGCCAGGATTCAATGGAGGGATGATGCCACCATTTTGGCCCCTCATGCGCCAATACCCAAATGGAATGCCTGCGGCACCTCCTCCTCTCGTACCATCTTCATTGAATTCACCATTCCCTCACCTTTCACCTCATGCTAAACTCAATCCAACTTCGCCAATGCCATTTGGACTAGGACTTGGAGGTTCCAATGTCCCACTCAAGTGCAATTTCTGTAGCTTCTCAGCAGAGAGCAAACAAGAATTGTACAGACATGTGATGAAAGTCCACGCAGCAGAAAATCAAGATCTCTTCTCTATATTTGGGATATCGTCAGAAGCTCTTCTAGAGGAGCAGAACAGACGATTGGCATTCCTGAAGCAGCAGATGTCGCCAGTGTCCAACCCAGATAAACCAAATCAATACTCACCTGGTCTCCACGTCAAAACGGAGTTCGGCGTCACAGAAACATCCAAGCCAAGTCCTCACTCATGGCCCCACCAGTCTCCTGAGGAGCCCGGTAAAAATCACATGGAAAACCGCGGGGTAAGTCGTTACAGCTTGCCAGAGATGAGCAGTTACCAGCCATATCTTAATGGTGGAACAAGTCCTAGAGAAGCTGATGCCCCCGAGGGAGAGGACATAATAAAGCAGATGATGAACAAATTTGGCTCTGGACCTCCACTGGAGCGATCACCAAATGCTCATACAATCAGTGAGACTGCTCGCTCTGAGCTGACATCATCATTCCGTGCCACTCACAGAGAGAGTCCTTTAGACCTCACCAAGCCGCAGAACCTATCTCCGGAGGAAACCGAAAGCCGCAAGCGAAAAATGGAGGAATTCATGGGTCAAGAGATGGAAGTCACATCAAGTGGAGAGAACTCTGTCTCTGATCTTCAAGTTCAGAGCCCAAGGAAGAGATCAAGAAAGGGGAAAGCATTTAAGCTGGACCGTTTATGTCTTCAACTACAAGAAAAACAATCAGACTCGCCCATGAATAGCGAAAATGGCGACGAGTCTGATGACTTCGACGAAAATGACGATCTTCATATTGACCCAACTGCTGAAGATGATACGAATGATGTACAGGATGGTACCGGGAGTGAAAGTCTACACGGCGATGAAAATGGAAATGAGGAAAAAGAAGATAAAGAAATGGAGCGAGACTTTGCTGAAAATAATTCTGAAGTAGATGTGACGGATAACGATAAACCAAACGTTGTCCCAGATGACGATGGTGAAGAAAAGGTCCCCGAGAAAGACGAGACCTACGATCCCAGCTTAGAGCAAGTAGATCCAGAGGAATTTATAGCAGATATTAACAAACGTAAACAAGAATTACCCCAGGCCGTAAGACGAGGTACGGAACTCGCTTGGAAGATTCTCCAAGACACCAATCCCGGAATCAACATTCCCGCACCGGAAAACCAACCGGCCAATGACAATCTGCCTACCAATGATTCACCTCCGACACACAAGCTTTTACCGCGACCTTCCGACTTCGTCGCCTTGGCAGCAAGTACACCAATCAGAAACGACTTTCCTCAAAACTGGAAGTACGAATGTCCATACTGTGCAATCGCTTTCAAGGACTGTGTGATATACACAATGCACATGGGTTACCATGGTTACAGAGATCCGTTCAAGTGCAATATGTGTGGATATCAGAGCAGAGACAAAGTAGAATTTTTCCTACACATTGCCAGAGAGGCTCATAATTGATTTTAGATATAATCAAATTTAATATGATCTCTGTAGAAGCATTAATCAGACTTGTGGTAGTAGTGCTGACGTACATTCTGATGCTGTTTGTTATTTATTCCTATGTTTCCGATTCTTGTAGTATATGTCGTAATCATTGTAAAGTGTTGGTCAGTCCGTACATACCTTTGAATACATTCTAATATGGACGAACATTCGCCATTTTGTATATACATGTAAATTATGATGAAACTTGTTCCGGTCAAGAGTTATTCATGTTATTATGTTTAACTAGTCAGTCGTCATTTGTGATGGAGTATTTATTTTCTGCTAGTATTCAGCAGTTACTGGAGACATTAGACTTTATTTGTCTCAACATTTACCATTATACATGTGTCCATTATACCAACGCATTTGATTTGTTATTTCTGCGCTTTTTATTGTTCGTCATGTGTTTCATAAGTCAAAATTGGGTGCTTCTCTTCTAGTGCAACTTTTATTGCCGGTTCTTTATCATTAGGTAGAGATCGAAATGATTTAAATGTTTTAAGGAGTGTATGTATTTTTGTAAAATACGAAAAAGACACAAAAAGTGCTATTGGGAAAATGAAGTTGAAAACAAAATGTGTAGCATTCTTTATTCATAATTCTACATATTGGAAAAAATTGTAAGTAATACATGAATTTGGGAAAGCATTTCGATGGTGTAAAACAAGTTTCTATTTGTTTTGTTTTGTTTTACTTGCGTTTTGTATATTTTGCTGATATGTATATATAGCTGTGTCTTAGTCTAGTGCTTATTTTAAGTGCCACTTCAGTGTGTACACACGTCATTGTCACAGCTGGTTCACAGGTTCAATTTTTACAGTACTGTTTTTATTCCTTCCCCTCTCTCCTCAAAAACCGATGTTGTATTTAATATTTCCTTCCTAAATCATACTAACCTGTTTTTGTAAATCCTGCAGAAATGCATCAATTTTTTATAATAAATTTCAAGCTGCCATTTTGAAAATACGGAAGGTTTAACTTCCGGTGTACCAAGCTCTTAGACAGTACGCTGCTGAACGGCTTTTAGATTTTGAAACTTTAATACTGTGTAATTTAAGCTATTAAAGCAATAAATGTTAGTATAACACGACATTTGATTTTTCAGTGTTAAGTTGATGTTGTATTTTGTTTAAGATGAGTACCGTTTTACGTCATGAAGTGCATTTGACCTTTGTACAGTTCTGTACACATTATTAGTTACTAGTACTATTCGTGCAATATAATTATAATATTGTCCAACCTTTTTTTATAGTTCCATATTCATTTCTTCGACAATAGGCTATAAGATTAAATCTTGTTAAAATATATTTTCGAAAGCTTGCAAGTTTATACGAGCAAGGTATTTATAATACGTATACATTGTAATAGTGCATGGTAGATATAGTAGTAGCTTATTATATATGACAGAGAGATACAAGGGCGAGCACTCAACTCAGGGACAAACTAGCCAGCCATGTTTTTGCCAGACCTTGATAGTAAAGTATCTTCATAATATTGTAATGATTATATTGTTTTATTCTCTTTATGATGAGCATTTGCCAACTTAGTAGTATAGTAATGTAGGTAACTCGACAGCCATTGCATTGATATTTTTCCATTACTGTAATTTTTGCAACAGTCCGTCTTTGATGGACAAGTTTTACTCATTTGGTTTGCGCTTTATTCACTTCGCCGGATGATCCGTAAAACACGGTAGTCAATCTTGACCTCGATTTCAAAAATTCATACTACTTCCATATATGGTTTTCTGCATATATGAAAAAAAAGTAACTCATTCTGAATTGATTAAGGGGCATTATGTTTGAGATAATAGAGAAATGTTAACATATCTACCTCAATATTTGTTGTTTAACTCATTATGTCATGATGCTCACCTATGACCCCGTTTCTTGCTAATTCAAAACCATCCGTCTACTTGATTGTTTTTTGTGTTGATGTATTTTATACATAATTTTATGTATATATTTTCTGCTTACTTTAAATCAAGCAATAATTTTTTTCCAAAAGTTTCAATAATGCTGTTGATTAAAAGTCGGGGTGACGATATTATACTATCGTCCAGAGCATGTGGATTTTTTGATGAGAAAATCTGTTAACTTATATAACCGTGTATATATATTAAATGAAGTTACAAATAAATAATTTTATTATTGATTTTATGTAAATATGATACTCCTTTTTTGTTATAAACACCTTTCAATATTAATGTTCAAATTTTAACATCCCCCATATTTTGCTCAAACAGATTCGAAATCCATTATTTTCAGTAATTCATTACCATAACTATTGGTTTTATTCTTTTTCTAATCACTTTAACAACCATTATAGGAACTTGACCAATTCATTATTTATTTTTGCCTTTTCCTGACAATCAATCGTTCTTGGTGCTCATTCAATCTTATGTATTTATCGTACATTGAACTTTGGACAGAACATTCTTGTCGTAATTAGTCTTTTTAAAAACTTTTAAAAAACATTCACTTTTCCTAATTTAGTTTTAATCATTCAAGTTATATAAAGGAATGAAATAAAAACAACGCGAAATCGCGATACACATGATTCAAATTTTATTGTAGAATGAAATAGAGGACAGCAGGGAAACCGGTTCGATTTTATATCTTGACGTCATGAATCCTTTTGTTTCTTTCGACTTTTTATCTACGGGTATAGACATTTCTAGAACTTAACCTAAAACACATGTTCACAACATTGATATCATTGTCACATTAACTGCATTTTTAATCTCTCTGATTTATCATTGATTTATCATGATTATTGTAATAATAATTTCCATTAATTGTTATATTGATCGTGATTCGTTGTTAATCCACTAATTTTAATGTAAAGCTTTACTTTCTATGATATACCTTTATATATCAATGGAGTCCAATAAATTCTGAAAAACTGACCAGTGGTTATCTCATGTATACCTTTTGTTTCTCACCTGCATCATTTTTACACCAGAAAGTGTCATTGTGCATCGTCAGGCGTCTTTCCAACGGATGAACACTTTCCATATTTCTTTTTCGTGATTCACTACAGAAACTCTGTTAAACTCTTTAGTTTTTCAGATATTTATGATTTCTTGAAGAGGAAAGCCAGAGTGTCTGAAAGAGATAGAGAAGATTACCTTAAACATCTTTCAGATATCAAAGGTAACTTTGCCTGAAGTTGTCTTGATTTTAGTTTCTGTCAGAATCTTCAAAAGATTGTAGATGATCCAAAAAGATGTGAAGAAAGTTCAATCGAGAGATGATTGTATCTATAGGTACCTATCAGGTAGACAAGAACAAGACCGAAAAAGATCTCCAACGAGTCAAAGGGGAGGGCCACGAAACCCGATAATGGCTTTAATTGTGAACATTGCACTTCATAGAATTCTGTGATTTGAAGTTTTGAAACGTTCCCTACTTAACCACGGATCTATCGTTTATAAACATGACAACACTCTACCGTTTGACAAACGTTACGACTTCAATTTCAGCATTACAAACTTTCCTTTTCTGAGTAGCAATATCCCTTCATCGCCTGCTTATGGCATGTTCATATCTCAGATGATGCGCTATGCAAGAGCAAGTACCAAATAAACGGATTTTGTTCTGAGAGCTAGGCGTCTTTCAGATACCGTAAGCTTCTCAATCGGGGATATGTTTGTGACCGATTAACATCGTCGCTGAAGAAGATCTACGGTCGATATGGGGAACTCGTCATACACTATGATGTCCCACTCTCCAGAATGGTGGATGATATTCCGTCATAGACCATTTGAATCATCCAACCAAAGATTTTACTCTATGTCTTCCGAAAAGGAAGTAACCGGATGTGACAGTTCTACCGAATTAAAGTGGCGGGTGTTGCATGCAAGCAGGAGATGCTTACTCTTCCTGGGCACCTGGTCTCGCCCCCATATCGGGAGTTCGCTTCTTTTCATATGGTGGAGGTTTTGTTTGTTTGCTTTGGTTCCTGTTTTATCCTGATTTTGTATGCCTTCGGTTTCTGATTTTCTGAATTATTGATTTTATGCTGCATACAGGGATGTGGTCATTATCGATATTTGTCATTGCATATATCAATAGCTTTTAGCCCTTTGAAAACACCAAATTATGCCATATTCGGCGAAATTGATGCAAAAACTACATGTTGCTATTAAATTAGCAATGGCCGAATGCATTAATTAGATGAAAAATTTATATGTGAAAGATTATCATTATATCCTTTTGTCATTAACGTTTTGTCTCAGTTAACGCATGCGGCCACATTGAATTCTTCCACAAAAGACAAAATTTCCAGCAATTTTCGCCAAATTTTGTCAATTACGTCAAAATGACGTCGCTTCATGACGTCATTACAGTTTAATGGCGCTTTATATGGTGATATATTTCTTATCATTAAAAGCGGTAAATATTCGAGTATTTTCATGAGGGATATCAAGTACTTCTCATGAAAAATTCGAGGGCCGATTAAGGAGTCTCGATGCCTTACCCGTTTGCAAAAACAACGTCACACAAAAACAAAACAAGCAAGTACAAAAAAGAAGACAAAAGACAAAGCTTGTGACAAACCAACAACCATACGTCATGGATTCGGAATGTCCTTGCAGTAATTTTCTTCTCTAATAGCATTCGAAAATATTTATCAAATTTCTTGAAATTTATCAAACATGGGTTTTGTAGCATCATATCCCAACCATCCAGCCACGTCTTGCGGTACGTTTTAGACATAACTTTCGCACTCTTTAGCCATATTACATTGTTTAGATTGAGGATCACTGACGAGGGTTAAGAACCCGAAACGTGCATGTCTGGTCCATGCTGCATCTTTATCTGTTCTTAAATTATGCTATTGAATTTGAAGACGATCATGTCGTGTCATTGACGCAGTCAGAGTTGCTAACCAGATAAAATTGACGAAGCGTTTTACAAAGACAGCAAAGATTTACCACTTCCTGTTCGTGTCCTTAAATGTACATCTTTTTCACCACAAATTGCTTGAATGACATCGTCTTAACTTTACCTTGGTTGTTGAATGCTAATGTTGAATGTTGATATTGAAATATATGCTATATCGCAAAAATCATTGCGATGTTTTCAATTGAAGTCATCATAATACGGGTTTAGCTAGACTCCTTCAATGAGACTGCTTCTTAGTTAATGACAAGAGTGTTGATATGGCAGCACGTCAATCAAAGACAATTAGGATTACCCTACCTTTATGAAATTATGCGTCTTGGTTAGATTTTGATTGGATAACTTGTTTGTCAGTTACAATCCAGTTTTTGAATTCTTGTTTCATGGTAACTTGACTAGTCTAAAAATGTACAGACTTATATATCCTTTATATATAGGACATATACACAGCAAACATTTCCATATATGTTTATTAATATTTGTTGTTTAAGTCATTATGCCGTAATGCTCAACATGGAGGACAACGAGATTTTATGTGTTTCATATGTTCATTCTATCGCTAAAAAGTTTGCTTGTAAATGTACCCTTGTTTCAATAGTTTTTCGATTAGTCTCCTTGCCCTCCTTAATATAACGAAGTCGTTATAGAGCTTGCTCTGGAGTAGCGTATCAATTGCGATATGAATACACGATAGGTAGGGGATGGAGGGATGTTACTACTTAGGAAAGGGGTATTTGTAATTTTGAAGTGAGGTCATCACGTTTGTCATATATTAAAGATCATTTTCGTCATAAGATATAAATACGTTATGAAGCAGAGTCGATGCTTTTATTAATTACTTTTTTCCAGCTCTGTCGCCTGAGGGAGCTTTGTTTTGGCCCTTTATCGATTTGACATCATAGATATTATTTTGCTATTTCGAAAACTTGTCATTCCATTCAAAACTATCACCGAAATTAAAAGAGGTTAACATCTTAGCGCCATCCCTCCTATGCTATTTTGAACATATATTTACTTTGGATATGCTACTGAATCGACCCTCCAGGAAATTTGGAGCCGCGCACTCTCTGTAAAGTAAATGTTCAAATCTAAATTCAAAACATTAAAGAGGGTGCTACTGAAATGAATTTTGAAGGCTCCGCTGGAAGCATCACTTATGAGAATTTAATATTCGAAACACGTGCAGGTAAAGGAAAAATTGGTTTGGAATTTTCTTCATGAAGGTATAGAGTTGGAACACTCCCGTCTTATTGAAATTTCTAAAACGTGGGTCCTGTAGCATCATATCCCACCTATCCTGCTACGTCTTTCGGTACTCTTTTTGGACATAGTAACTTTCATACTTTTTTGGCATATTACATTGTTTAGATTCAAGGATCACTGACCAGGGTTAAGTGCCCGAAACGTGCATGTCTGGTGCAGGAAAAATTGGTTTGGAATTTTCTTCATGAAGGTATAGAGTTGGAACACTTCCATCTTATTTTAGTGGTTTCTTTCACATCTAGTTCACAGGGAAAGATTGTGCTAAGGTAATCAGCAAAAGTTTGGATTATTGGTGCTAATGTGCGATCCACCCCCATTTACTATCAAAATGACAAATACGGATAATGACAATATCCCTGTATACAGCACAAAATCGATAACTCAGAAAATCAGAAACCGAAGGCATACAAATTCAGGATAAAACAGGAACCAAAGGAAGCAAACAAAAACCTCCACCACATGAAAAGAAGCGAACTCCCGACATGGGAGTGAGACCAGGTGCCGAGTAAGAGTAAGCATCTCCTGCTTGCATGCAACACCCGCCGCTTCAATTCGGTAGAACTGTCACATCCGGTTACTTCCATTTCGGAAGACATAGAGTACAATCTTTGGTTGGATGGTTCAAATGGTCTATGACAGAATATCATCCACCATTCTGGAGAGTGGGACATCATAGTGTATGACGAGTTCCCCATATCAACCGTAGAACTTCCTCAGTGACGATGTTAGTCGGTCACAAACATATCCCTGACTGAGAAGCTTATCTGAAAGACGCCTAGCTCTCAGAACAAAATCCGTATATTTGGTACTTGCTCTGGCATAGCGTATCAACTGAGATATGAACACGCCATAAGCAGGCGATGAAGGGATGTTGCTACTCAGAAAAGGAAAGTTTGTAATACTGAAATTGAAGTCGTCACGTTTGTCATAGAGTGAGGTGTTCATGTGACCATCAGTGTCGTAGGACAACATTATGTCCAAATAGGATGCTGAATTATTTGTCTCTGTAGTTTCTTTGACTTCAAGCTCCGAAGGATAGATACTGCTATACTGATACTGATATATAAATAAATCAACGAGAGAGATTAAATAAGCTGTGAGCTTCCATTTTGGTCCTACTTACTTAGATACAATACCTGCAATGTCTTCCACACTTGTACTGGAGATTATTCAAGACATAAGTTATCAATCCTGTGGAGCTTGTGTCATATTTTCTTTTTTCGTGAAAAAGTTCTGTTTTGCATTTTTTCCAAATTTTGTAAGCCTTTCGATTTGTGTTTTCAGAATATGATTTCGGCTTTTGTGCTTGACTTTCATTCAATAACTGCTTGTAAAATAATGTGACATTTGGACATGTTACTTATTAGCATAGCACCGCTTTTAACAACGCCACCTACAATATTATAAATTCCATACTTGTACTGGACTCTGGAGATTGTTTATTAGATAGTGTTGTTCTTCGTGTTCCCATAAAGCTGTGTTATTTTCTCTGTCTGTTCGTCCTATTTTTCTTTTCTCGTGATAAGGTTCAGTGCACAGTCTCACAAAAGTTCTTACGAAAAGTTTAAGGAATTTTCGTAAATTTCTTCCTTTAATAAAAGGTTAAAAATGTTTTCTAGTTAGATTGAATCATGGTCTCTCATATCATTTCTACATACTAAATATAAATTCAAAAGCAAAACTTCTCAAATTTAACTAAATTAATAGAACTAAGCGATCAAAAGTTACGAAAATTCCTGAAATTGTTCGTAAGTATTTTTGTGAAACAGACTGTAGTATTGTATTTTTTCAAGAATTTGTAAGCCGCCTTTCGATTGTGGTTTTGAAATCTGCTTTGGGGTTATTACCAAAATGACGGCGGTGAAACTTGATTTCTGAGCACAGTCTAAATGACCTCAATATATCTGATATACTGATTGATTTATACAGTGGACTTCACTGATACGGTTTGAAAAAATCCGACAACATGTAAAAAAATTATATCCCTTTTCTAGAGCTTGGACTCTGCAATGTTTTATCAGGATGCAAACCATAACAATGAAAAGAACAATTATCAATATTGAAATAAAGAGAATGTTAAACGTCTTCATATTGAGTCTTCAAATTCAATAGCATCATTTAAGAACAAATAAATTTGCAGCATGGACCAGACTTGCACGTTTAGGGTACTTAACCCTCGCCAGTGATCCTCAATCTAAACAAAGTAATATGGCCAAAAAGTGTGAAAATTATTATGTACAAAAATGTACCGAAAGACGTAGCAGGATAAGGATGGGATAAAATACTACAGGACCCACATTTTAGAAACTTCAACTAATGTTCTGTCATAATAATTTGTGCACCATATTCGCATTTCAACAAATAATGTATCATCAGTGAGGGAATACAAATAGTGAATGTATGAAGAGGAAAGTTCTGAAAATGACCTCAAATGTATGCCGAAGTGTCAGCTAAGGACACATTTATACCATCAGGGAGATATATCCCCTAGTTCATATTCAATTGAAATTACAAGACATCAACGCTAAAACATAAAAGAAAGGAAGAGATCTCCAACAATACCTAGTTGTAGAACCAATAGCAATACCCCAATGAGTTAAAGAAGATCCTGACGATAATCTCAACAGAACTCACAATATAGCACAAAATTAAGCATCGACGCATCCCTAGCAAGCCAGAGGTGGTACCAGGTGCCCGGGAGGAGTAAGCATCCCCTGTTGGCTAGCCGCACCCGCCGTCGATGTTTAAGCACGAAAATAAATACAATATATAAAATTCGTGCACTGTCTGACGTTTTGTCTATATAGGGAAATATATTCAAAACACTCACTGTCGAACCCCTTTTTTAAGACCTCCACACGGCAAAGGGCATAAGGCCAAAACACCCAATGTAAAAACAAAAAGCAGACAACCACAGAAAGAGACGCATATGGTACAAGGAACACCAAATCACACAGAAGCACCAAACACAAATGAATATACATAAAACAACGAGACAACTGAATGTAAAAGACAAGAACTAAGTCGTGTAGGTCAAGCAGTGGTCAGCAGACTCCCATCACGAGGAAGTCAGACGATGTGTTTATCCGGATTACCTGCAAAAACCTATTTTTTTTAAATTTCTCGGAAATGCAGAGTTCTTATAAACATAGAAACAATGCATTGTTTATCTACTAGCTTCCACACTGCACAGAGACACTACAAAGGAAAAATTACAGGTGTTATAATGTAAAACGTCTTTAAATTCAATAGCATCATTTAACTAAATCCTCGTCAGTGATCCTCAGTCTAAACAATGTAATATGGCCAAAAAGTATGAAAATTATTATGTCCAAAAATGCACCAAAAGACGTAGCAGAATGGGTGGGATATGATGCCCCAGGACCAACGTTTAAGAAATTTCAAGAAATTTTGTTACAGAAAATTTCAAATACGTTGAAGAGACAGACGATCAACCGAAGTTGATCGAACTTGGCTACATGTGCCCTCGGGGACTCTTGGTCCACCAGCAGTGACACTCACCAAGTAGTTCAAATGTAAAACGTCTTTAAATTCAATAGCATCATTTAAAACCTGATAAATTTACAGCATGGACCAAACATGCACGTTTCTGGTACGAAACCCTCGTCAGTGATCCTCAGTCTAAACAATGTAATATGGGCAAAAAGTATGAAAATTATTATGTCCAAAAATGTACCAAAAGACGTGGCAGAATGCGTGGGATATGATGCTCCAGGACCCACGTTTAAGAAATTTCAAGAAATTTTGTAACAGAAAATTTCAAATACGTTGAAGAGACAGACGATCAACCGAAGTTGATCGAACTTGGCTACATGTGCCCTCGGGGACTCTTGGTCCACCAGCAGTGACACTCACCAAGTAGTTCAAATATAAAACGTCTTTAAATTCAATAGCATCATTTAAAACCTGATAAATTTACAGCATGGACCAGAGGCCACAATAGAAAATGAATAAATAAATTGACATGCCGATCGCGAATTAAGGGGGTAGGTATATGAACAGGTGCGTGCTCTGACGTCTGACCAACTTTCGTAAAGAGTAGGGTGTCGAGGACCCTTTCATTTCTGACATATAGTTTTGACGTGGCACCTCATTTAACAGGGTCCCCATCTCACACTTCATGGGAAGGCCATTGTCCAGAAAATGTTGCTTCAAGACTATAGATTGGTTTTGTATCGTAATCAGTCACTTATTTCACGTTGCAGTGTGGAGCAGTTAAAATCGTTCCCCGATTGGTTTGGAATTTTCTTCAAGAAGGTATAGAGTTGGAACCCTTCGACATTATTAATATAGACACTTATTGCACGTCGCAGTGTGGAGCAGTTAAAATCGTTCCCCGTGGCCTGATGTTTGTCAAGTGTATTAATTACTTCTCTCCAGCTCTGTCACCTGTAAGAAGCATTGTTTTGGCCTTTTATCAATGTGACATCATGTATACTTTTTTGCTATTTCGGAAACTAGCCATTTCACCGATAAATATCATCGAAATTAAAGGAGTTTAACATCTTAGCACCATCCCTCCAATGCTATTTTGAATATAGATTTTAATTTGGATATGTTACTGAATCGACCCTACAGGAAATTTGGAGCTGCACACTCTCTGTAATGTAAATGTAAAAATCTAACTTCAAAATATTAAAGAGGGCGCTAGTGAAATTATTTTTTGTGGCTCCGCTGAAAGCATCACTGATGAGAATTTAATATTCGAAACACGTGTCTGGTGCATGGAAATTGGTTCGGAATTTTCTTCAAGTAGGTATAGAGTTGGACCCCTTCGATATTATTAATTTAGACACTTATTTCACGTTACAGTGTGGAGCAGTTAAAATCGTTCCCCGTGGCCTGATGTTTGTCAAGTGTATAAGTTACTTCTCTCCAGCTCTGTCACCTGTAAGAAGCATTGTTTTTGGCCTTTTATCAATGTGACATCATATATATTTTTTGTTATTTCTGAAACTAGCCATTTCACCGATAAATATCATCGAAATTAAAGGAGTGTAACATCTTAGCACCATCCCTCCAATGCTATTTTGAACATAGATTTTATTTGGATATGCTACTGAATCGACCCTACAGGAAATTTGGAGCCGCGCACTCTCTGTAATGTAAATGTAAAAACCTAACTTTAAAAAATTAAAGAGGGCGCTAGTGAAATTATTTTTTGTGGCTCCGCTGAAAGCATCACTGATGAGAATTTAATATTCGAAACACATGTCTGGTGCATGGAAATTGGTTTGGAATTTTCTTCAAGAAGGTATAGAGTTGGAACCCTTCGACATTATTTATTAGAGTAAAGGAATACCCTCTATAAATACACGTATGGAAGTTCACCATTCTTAAATATTTGCTGAGGCCATTGGCTAATCCGATGATCTTCCGAATATTGTTTCTCTAGACTATATGACATGGTAAGAGGGTTGTCATGACGCTTTGGTTGCCTAGTGTCATGGTGTTTCGGTGCTTGACTTTAAATATATTTGTAAATTCTCCGTCAATAAATTCAATTGATCTATTTCTAAAACAAAGGGGGTATCTACCTAATGGCATAGCTCTGTATTAGTTGGCTTTTTTGTTTGGCAAAACTTTTATGTCAAGTTTAGACTTTCGCTCTTCATAACCATAACCTTCTGCTATTTCCGTGGCAGATGGCCGTCCTAAGTCGGCACCGGTTGCCCATTGGTGTCGTTGGTTTATGTGTAGTCCTTTGTGTTTGATGTTTTTGTGTTGTGCGTTGACGTTCCTTGTCCCTTTTCAGTCTCTTTATGTGTTTCTCTGCTCCGAGGTCAATCCTCGGAAACTATTATTAATCGGAAAATTCTTCAGGCGACAGAATAAATCGCCAAACCAGGGTGCTCTGGATTTAGTGAACAGGACAGTAGGTGAAGATAAAATATGATCTTTTAGAGTATGAAGCAGATTTACTGCTTTCAGTGGTTTCTTTCTTTTATATAGTTACTACTTGAGTGACCAGGTAAGGTAAAATTTTATATTGTTATTTCTTGTAGCATCATATCCTACCCATCCTGCTACGTCTTTCGGTACATTTTTGACATAATAATTTCCTCACTCTTTGGCCGTACCTATTACATTGTTTAGATTGAGGATCACTGACGAGGGTTAAGTACCCGAAACGTGCATGTCTGGTTCATGCTGCAAATTTATCTGTTCTTAAATGATTCTATTGAATTTGAAGACGTTTAACAATTACTATAGGTCCTTGTGCTGGGTGATGCATCTGGACATACTTGGTGCGATGTAGGTACAGATGCTAGTCAGGATATTCTTTAACCCATCAGGAGGTATTGTTGCCATCGATGTGAACTTTCATATATCTGAAGACAATATGTTTTGTTACTATGGTATTGACTTCAACTGAAAAAATGGGGGGGGGGGGGGGGTTAGATCTCAATATAAATACTGCTCAACAAACATAAACTCCAGAGCGTTAAAAGGTCCGTCATTTGTTACGATTTTTGAATAATATACATATTTTATATTTTACTTAATTATATGGGGACCGCCACTTAATTTATCTGGCGGTCGCCACTAAATGTATCTGGCGGCCGCCACTTAATTATCTGGCGGTCGCCAGATTATTTATTTGGCGGCCGCCACATAATTCATCTGGCGGCCGCCACATAATTTAAGTGGCTGTCGCCACATAATTTAAGTGGCTGCCGCCACATAATTTACAATAAATCGAAGCAAAATCAATGCATAACATGCTCTTTCTATTCTATGGTGCTAAATTCATCCTCTCTTGTAATCTTTTTGACATGACATATGCAAAATAACCTGATGAAATGTAACAAAAGATTTATCTGGCGGTCGCCACTAAATTTATCTGGCGGCCGCCACTTGATTTATCTGGCGGCAACCACATAATTATCTGGCGGCCACCACTTAACTATCAGGCGGCCGCCAGATAAATTAACTGGCGGCCGCCAGATAAATTATAAGCCATACCTGTCACCTACGGGCTTCCTTAATTATGGTCAATGTATCATTTCTGACTCTATTGAAGACTTTAAATCATTAAACCTAAAAGAAGATAAACTTGAAAATTTTGATATCTAAACTGAATGAAATATGCGTTAGAAAAGGCATTACGATAATTTCTAAACCAGAAATTGAGCTGAAGGTATTCTTTTAAACTGTTCGGATTTCTCTTACGCATACAAGTAATTACCTATGAATTGCGTGTTACATATGGAACATAATTGACTTAAGATAGGTCCCTACTCGTGGATTAAGCAGATGAAGTTTGAATTTCAAGGGTATTTTATACACAATGGTCAAAATGACGTAATGAACACAGACATATAGATAGGTAATTTTGCTTTCAAGACATTATAGAAAGGTAACTTTGCACATTCAGATTTATGAATATTACATATCCAGCATATGTTTTTAAACCTTCAGTAATAATAAACTCATGTTTAATTCTTTTATTTCAATATATTAAAATAAGTTATACAGAATAAGCATTAAAGAAGTACTTATCAGTTATTCAGTCTCAAAGTCTTTAAGAAGAGAAGAGAAGGCAATGTAAAATCATTAGAATTCCCAATGGAACGAATGCGAACTCTGAATGAAAGAGAGGAGGGGATCTCCAACAACACTAGGTTGCAACATCCACAGCAAAACCCCAAAACACCAAAAATAAGATTCCGAAGAGAGACAAGGTGCCCAGGAAGAATCAGCGTCTCCTGTTTGCATGCAACACACGTCGCAACAGCTCCATGGAAACTTGTCAAATTCGATGATAGTCTCGATATACATATTGATATACAGATAAGTCTTTCTTGATTGGTAATAACAACAGCCATTCAACCACAATCCAGAATATCACTGATCATTCTGGATATACTTTTATTATATTATAGCGACCGAAGAACTTCGATCCTCAATGGTGTTTTCAGCCCTTGTGCAATATTACCCTGAACAAGTAGCTTGCTTGCAAGCCGTCTGACTCTAACGATGAAATCCTCATACTTGGAACATGCCTTCGCGTGCCGTATCAGCTGAGAAACAAAAACGCCATAAGCAGAAGAATACGGAATGTTGGTACTCATGAAAGGAAAGTTAGTTATGCGGAAGGTGATATCATCACGCTTGTAATACAGTGAGGTGTTCAAATGACCGTTTGCGTCGAAAGATAGAAGTACTAGTATATCCAAGTACGAAGCGGATCTGTCGCTTTCCGTTGTTTCCTTGATCTCTAGTTCATAAGGATAGATTTCATGTAGATGATCCTTAACGTTCGGATTATTGATGAACAACACGTCATCTATGTATCTGAAGGTAAAATTGAACTGAGATGCAAGGTGCTTTCGCCCAGTCGAGAGCAAGGTCTGGATGGAGTCAGCTTCGTATGAATATAAAAACAAGTCAGCAAGCAGTGGGGCGCAATTGGTACCCATGGGGATGCTAACTATATGGAGGAATATGGTTCCTCAAAACACCACAAAAATGTTGTCAATCAAAAACTCAAGCATCCGAATGATATCGTCTTCGGTATACTTTTTGTTTGATTCTGAGTGCTCCTTCACGAAATAAGTATCCTCCAGTCCTTTGACAAGGTATTTGTATTTCATGTTCCAGTTTTTTTTTAAAGAAAGGTTTTGCGAATAATGTTGGCAAGTTTGTTTTTGAGTTTATGGTGTGGAATGGTATTGTAGAGCGTGGAGAAGTCGAAAGACTTTATGTTGGTAATATGATTGAAATTGGTGGCTTTTTTCCCCCAAAGGTTCCTTAGAATTCATCAGGATCAACATCTGATTGATTCCATTTCTGGAAGAAATATAGCACATAAAACTATATTCTAAGATGTATATAAGAATAATTTATTGCAAAACACAAGGGTATCCCCCTATAATTTCACTGGATTTCGACCACTAAAATAGACTATATCCAGCGTTATGCAGAAAATAACAGATAGAAGTTATTGCTAGAAAGATAAGGATACCCCAAAAATTTCTCAGCACTATTTCTATAACTACAGACAAGCATCTAACAAGAAACAAAAGAGGGGATCTCCAACAACACCAGGTGGCAGCACCCACAGCAAAACCCCAAAATACCCATTAAAAAATACAGAGCAGACAAGCACAGAAAGAGACGTAAAAGGGACAAGGAACACCAATGCACAACACAGAAACATCAAACACAAAGGACTACACATAAAACAACGAGACCAATGGGCAAACGGGACGGCCATCTGCCATGAAAATAGCAGAAGTTGTGGTTATCCTGGATTACGTGCGCATACCCCTCAAACTTTTCCGATTCCCAAAAGGCCTCGAAGAACGTACAATTGTGGTGTAGAACAACCTCCTTACGGTCATATGACCACATACAAACAAGACGACCGCAAAACGTGGGGCCCAAGCTACACAGATGAATATGTAAATGGATATAAAAAGAGGGCGTACGTAATACAATCCGTGCTCTGTCGGCTGTAGCGAGATCATGCATGATATCAACCGAGGAGTCCGATTGAGATTCAGAGAGGACAGGTGGTCGGGTCCTATCTTCTTTAAAGAGGTTTGGACAGGGCCCGTCATGGAGTCCCGTCAAAAAAGTCAGTCAGAGTGCAAGTTTTAAGAATGCGCTGGTACTCTAGATTGGTCAAGTACCAAGCCTAGTGTCCGTCTGGTGACATATTATGATCATATCCATATTATAAAAGGCGTTTGATGATTCTCACGCATTTTCGATGGTTATGTTGTCTATCTTTGATCCTTCTTATTTTGTCAATTATGTCACCATAAAATGCAGGTTGTGAACTACCCAAAGTAATATACGCTGTTGCTTGTATTGGTTCGAATTTTAAAAGAATTTGGCTATAATTTTTGTAAAATTTCCAGAAAGTCTTTACTTGTTTGTGAAAGCGAAAACCTTGTCCTAAAAGTTTCTTGGTAATTTGTAAATTTCTACTATGAAAATCCAAAACATCCGTACATGCTCTAGCATACCAGATGAGCTGTGAAATGTAAATACCATAGTATGAATCTAGGAACATCACCATCAAGCCAGGGGAAATTTACTATGATGAATCCAAAATCATTTCTTTTGTCATACACACTTGTATGAATCTCTCCAAAAACAATTTTGATATTTAGGTCCAAAAATGGTGTTTCTGTGTTTGTAATGTTTGTCTTGTTTAGAATCAATTCTTGTGGATAAATAACATTTTTATACTTTTCAAAAACAGGATTGTCGATAGTAAGAATATCATCCAGGTACCTAGAAGTACCAATGAAAATTTTCACATCATCATGTTTTCTTTGCTTTTGAAGATTTGGATAAATTCTTTTTCATACGTGTATAAAAATAAATCTGCAACAAGAGCCGCACAATTAGTGTCCGTAGGAATTCCTACAACCTGCTTGTAGAGATTCTCTCTAAATCTTACATAAATGTTGTCCAAAAGGAAGGACAAGACAATACACATGTCACCGCATGTCCATGATTTGTATGATTTGTATTCTGTGGCGGAAAAGAAACCCTTTGATTCAGATGTATATATACCGGTATAAGTTTTCCTTTCTCGATCAAAACACTATTTAATGAGTTTGGACAATCTATCATTTATTTTGTCGTGAGGAAGCGTGATGTACATATCAGAAAAGTCGTATGAAGAAATCGTATGTGCTTGAAAATTTCTTGATTTCATTATGTCAATCACATCCCCTGAATTTCAAATAGACCAAAAGAAGTTTTCACCATTCCTGTTCATGACAGTTTCACAGTGTTTGGCCACGTGTTCATTAATAGCCGTGAGTGCTGACGTCAGATTTCTAGACAAAATTGTAGTTGAGTAGTTGCTAGAATTAGCAATGTATCGAAATTTGTAAGGAGACTTGTGAAGTTTTGGTATGCAGTAAGAATTAACAGTTTAAAAGTAATGATTTTGACATTCTTTTACTAGATCAACGTGTTACCTATTGAAAAAGACCAAACATTTGTGTTACATCTTGTTTATGAAACATCTTCGGAGTTTTACGGATGCCCTTATGTAATACTCCTAAAATTTCATATGGTTTTCATAAATCATCGACATTCCTTCAATTTAAAAATTTCAGAAATGACCTGCCTTAGATGATATCAAATTCAATGATTTCTAAAAAGCAACAAGCAAGAGATGGGTGGCTATGGTTGATCGGTTGAACAATACCATAGTGTTTACAATTGTTTGAGTGTGCATCCTTAGCGTCTGGGTCGTGTGTATTAAAAAAAAACCCCAGAGAATTCTTCCATTTCTTATAGATTAAGTTAGATTTATGTAAGAAACATCTCAATGTATACAAATAAGCATCGAATAAGTACCAATCAGTTTTTCAGTGTCAAAGTCGAGAAGACAGGGCAAAATTATTAGAATTTCCATCGGAACAGTTGCAAATCTCGGCATAAACAGTATTCTGAAGTGAGACCAGGTGCCCGGGGAGACTCAGCGTCTCCTGCTTTCATGCAACACGGTAAGATCACCGTTCACTGACTCAGAGGAACACACCCTTAGCAGTGCTACAAAGTATGAAATAAGACAATACAACTTCAACAAACAACGCGGAACATCGATACATCCAACGCCTATATATCTGTCATGAGAAGAGATTGAAAAAAAATATGAATCGCAAGCGATATAAGTCCCCTACCGGCATTAATCCATGTCCTTCAACTCTGCCTTGGCCTGTACTTACACCAAAAGATGAATCCAACATCAAAATAAGTCAAATGTGTTTTAGAAAAAGGTCTGGAGAACAGGAAAATTTAATGAAATTTGCGATGAGGCCATACCTTTTGTAAGAACAAATAAATCAAACCCAACTTCAACTTATTCTTTATCAGACTATAATGTATCTGCATACCAAAAAAATCAGCTCAATATCTACAAGAACAGGCATGAGAGGACTGGACACTGAGAAGTTCATGCTAAGTCCAAAGGTCATAACTCAATTCAAACTGAAACACGAACTTGATTTGTATCACACTGAGATATATTCACATACCTAAAATGATTTCAATATCTGCAGTACCATGGAAGAAAAGTCAGGAAAACTGAGAATTTCATTAACTTTGCTAAGTCCAGGGGCCATAGCTCGTGTAAAAATAGGTCAATCGGAACCAAACTCTAACTTGGTCTGTATAACACTAAGATGTAATCACATATAAAAAATCATTTCAATCTTTGCAATACCTTGGAAGAAAAGTCCGGAAAACTGAAAATTTCATGAAATTTGCTAAGTCCAGGGGCCATAATTCTTGTAAATGTAGGTCAATCGGAACCAAACTCGAACTTGATCTGTATCACATTGAGATAAACTCACATACCAAAAATAAGATCAATATCTGCAAAGACAGCGAAAAAAAAAAAGCCTGGAAAACTGACAGACAAACGGAGTGGAAACTATAAGTCCCCTCCGACGAGCCGGTAGGGCATATGTTCGAATCAGTGAGGGGAAGTCAGAAGCAAAACCCAAGACAAGAATCCAGATATCTGATTATCGGGCGTGTAATGGTATAAAAAATACTAAATTAATCAAAGCAACAAAAATATTCTACAAAGGAGAAAAAGTGAATCCCAAATAGAGATGCAATTATTGCCGAGCTGAAAAGGTAAAAAACACTGATCATACTCGGTGATTCTGGTTGATCTAATATAAATAGATGTATCAATATTGAAATATACATTATATTGTACTTATTTCAGTGCACCATATAAGAACTTAAATAAGCATTGTCTCATCAGTGCTCGAGGCCAAAATGGAGAAAAATCCAAATAATGAACCCATGTATATGTATATCAAGAGCAAAGTTCTTAGCATAACCTAAATTTTATGTCAAAGAACTTCTGGTCAATGCTGCAAATGTATCTTCTTAAATTATCCTATTAAACTTGAAGACGTTTAACATTAGTGTCATTGCTGGTGGACCAGGAATCGCCGAGGGCACATGTAGCAAAGTTCAATCAACTTAGGTTGATCGTTTCTGCAACGCATTGGAAATTGTCTGTTTTCTCAATTTTTTTTTAATTTATAAAACGTGGGTCCTGTAGCATCATATCCTACCCATCCTGCTACATCTTTCGGTACATTTTTGGACATAGTAACTTTCACACTCTTTGGTCATATTACATTGTTTAGATTGAGGATCACTGACGAGGGGAATGTACCCGAAACGTGCATGCCTGGTCCTTGCTGCAAATTTATCTGTTTTTAAATGATGATATTGAATTTGAAGACGTTTAATTTACAATTACTAAAGACAATGATATGCCTTCAGGGAAATACCCTTAAGTTGTAGAATAATTCATCATATTTGGTGACGGATAATTCACAAAATATATCTATGGTCAAGTACCGAAACACTGTGAACATAGGCAAAGATACCAACCTTTAGGTTGAAATTATCAATGTTGAAATATACATGTAAAACAAAATCAGTGCACCATATGCACTTTTCAACAAGTAATGACAGGGGCTCAAGGCCAAAATAGAGGAAATCCAATCATGTTAGATATGTACATGCATGTATTTCTACAGGTTTTTCTTGTTGCCCTCTGATACTTTTTGTAGTGATGGAATCTGTTTATCGTAAGGGGCAAGCATGATTTTTATTCGATTTGATGACACTCTTCATAAGCATTTTTTGGAACTACCATGTTTATTAAAACCATGTTCTAATATACCCGGTATTTCTGAGCATTTATCTACAAATAATACGCTTTGCCGTCTTAATTTTTGAAAGAGGTTTCGGACCTTTGAGACTTCTGATTGGAAAGCAGTTTTAACTTTCAACACGGTAAACTTGTGTCATCAAATGGCCAAGACGTGCAGGGCTGTTTCCATATGAGAATGGAGATTGCCAATGTACATTTAATTTTTATGTTCACGACAATCATGAAGCCTTTGGCCATTGTGAAACTCGTTCGTTTTCCGCGTAGTTCGAACAAAATTAGCTAGATCATTGGACTGCTTCATCATACCTCATGTCTCATTTTATGAAAAACCCGACAGTACTCAGAGTGTGACGATTTTGATCAGGTTGTAAATACTTTGACAGGATCATCTCTGTAATGGAATAATGATGCAGGATACAATAGTTGACCCATGAGAGCTATTTAAAGTGATGCCAAGCTTCTGTAATCCGTGAATGAAAGTCAAACAGAAACCCCGAAATCAATCTGCAAACTTACAGCTTACGACTTCTTGAAAAAAAATATATAAAAAACAGTTTCTCAAGAGAAAAGAAAATAATTCAAGACATTAACAAATTTAAAGAACGCTAATTGCATTTTGATAACAAAGAATGTGTAGCGTTTTATATGACAAAACATGTATTCCTCGTACAAAATATACATGTCCTGAAACGAACAATTGATATGAATTTACGTATTAATAGCAGTTCTCTGTAAGGACCAAAATAATTTCAATAGCACGTGGAAACAGCATGTCTCCAATTTGGGAGATTTTTGGCGTGGAAGGTGTATATGATGTACTGAGACAAAGATAAACTTTCTTTTTACAAATTAAGTTTTCGTTGCCATGTTTGAAATTTTACACATCAGTAGAATACTTGTAACATGGCATTTTCACAAGGCTCGTTTCCATAGGAACAGCTATTGTAGTCAACTGAAATCTCCTTAATTTTTCTCTTTATATCTTTAATAGTATAAATATTACACAAGAAGTATGTTTCTGTCCGCTATTTTCTTTGTCAATATGCTCAAAATGTAGGCAAAAACCTGTTTTGAAGAGGCTCTTTTTAAGACCGAAAAAGCTCCTAATTTAATATGATTTTGCTCAAATTTAAGGGCAAATAATCTGAAATTTCAGGCTAACTTGATTTCTACTGCCAATTATCTTTAAAGTTTAATCCTCGATCTTTAAGAAAATGTTAAAATTTGAGTGGGACCTCTTCACAATTTTATTCAAAAGGGTATAAAAAATGGTTACCATGGTGACATTCTGTTCAGTGCTATTACACATAGAGTAATTTACTTGTAAATTTTCAGCTGTTCGTTATATATTTTTAAGCATTTTTTTTATCAGTGCAAATATAAAAGAGCATTATTGATTTAAAAAATCACCTTAATTTTTTTTTCAAGGTCACAGGACCCAGTGTCAAGGTCATCTTGAATGTAATTCACAAAATTTGGCAAAATTCTGTGATTTTTCAAAAATATGAGAGGCAGTTACTAAAAAAGCATGTGGCATTGAGTAAAACAAATACATACAAAGTGATTTTGGATATATCCCCTATTTATTGACCAAAGTTGCAAAAAATCTCAAAATCAAGAACATCCTTGATTTGTAGCTAGTATTTCATACATACATATAAAAAATTGTGAGATTATCCTGATTTTTGTCAGGGGCTTATTTTTTTAAGAGAAATGTTCTGAACTAAAAATTGTAATGTTTTTCCATCTATTGGTCCTAATTTTAGAAAGAAGTATTTTTGATATAAATATATGACAGTCAAGCCTAAATTTAGTAACAATAAATAACGACAAAAATGCAAATTTTATTGAAATTGGAACCTATATTTTGAATTGACCTTGAACTTAGAGTCAATGACCTTGACAAATTTTGGAAATGCTCAAATAAAGAATAATTTCGTCTGTTATCCCTACATAAAGCTTAAGCAATATAAGTTATTTAAACCATGCTAAAAATCAATTTGAAAAGATATAATCATCGTGTGTCAAATGAAAAGTTGCCATGGCAACCATTTTTGACCTCAAAATGTAGGGAAACAAAACAAGGTCCCACTTATTTTTTTCAGTGATTATATTTGTCACATGAAATCTATTTTGTTCGGACAACAGTGATGGTGTTATCAGCCTGACATTTTGTGTTATATTTGCTTAAAAATGGTAAAAATTGGACAAAAATAGGCCTTGATTTTGACCTTATCTTATGGCAATTTTTGACTGATTTTGATTTGATAGGATCCTGCTAATTGAAAGAAATGTCAAAAATTTGTTATTTTTTCTAAAAATAGAGGTTTTAAAGATTATAAGTTGTATATACCAATTAACTATGACAATGGTTTCCATGGCAACATGATAACCAAAGATGACTTATTTGACCATTTTTTTAGTGCTATAAAAAGACAGATCTCGTTTCCATGGCAACCGGAATATTTATTTTCAAAAAATTGTTATTTTTGTATTCAGGGCATTATACATACCATTTATAGAGAAAATCATGAAAATCCATGACATGCTGTTTCCAAAATAGTTTGGTCCTTACAGAGAATTGATATTAATATGTTTGATAGTTGGGCCCCTGTGTTTTGATGTCTTGTTTGTGTGTTCATCTTACGGTGAGGAGGCTATTATACACAACAATTATGTGTTCTTCGAGACCACTGGGTAACCGGACAAGTGCACCGGTTGTGCACCTGTAATCCGGATATAACACCATTTGCTACTAACGTGGTAGATGGCCATTCTAAGTCGGCAGCTGTTGCCATTGGTCTCGTTGGTTTATATGTAGTCTTAGAATTGTGTTCAGAATCTCGATTTGTCTTCAGTGTTTGGTATTCTTTTAGAATTGCAGGGGGGGGGGGGGGCACATACAATTTTTATGGAAATCACTTGCGAGGCCCGAAGGACGGAGTGGGGGAGGGTATGGGAGGGTGTTTCCCCCTCCCATTGGTGGGGGTTCGGGGGGCCTCCCCCGAGAAAATTTTGAAAAAATGAAGCAATTTGGTGGCATCTGAAGCGTATTGGAACTGAATTTAGAAGGGATTTGGCGCGCATGATTCAGTCAGTGTCAGTAACGATAATTATTATTTATATAGTATATATTTGAAAATTTTCGAAATTTTCTGATGCTGTACTTTTCTTGCACGGCATGCAGTGGTCAACATGTTCAGGATTTCCTAAAGAAACGGGCGGATCAGGAGAAGTTTTGAAAGGGCAGAGAGGTCAGCCCATGGGAGGGAGGGGTGTCCAGCCATAAATTCTCGTAAATCTAGGAAAAATCAGCATTTTATGCAAATTCCAGGCAGGACTTGACCCCCCTAACTACTCTAGATCCGCGCTTGTTTGTTAATATTTGTATAAAGAAAATAAGTTATTACAGGTTTTTTTTCTAGCACCTGATGTCAGAGGCCTGGGCCGATGAAATTGGGAATTTTGCAACATTTTAACCTAAATTCATTGGGAAGTAAATTTCAAACAACAAAAAGATATATTCATGCAAATTATCCCTTATATCAATTGTCTATATATTGAATCCCTCCTAGAGCATGTTTGTTCTACTTAATTTCGTTTTCCTTTCAGTTAATGATACATAAATTTGAAATGAATTTCTCGTTTTGGAGAAAAGATTAAATTGGGAATTTTTAGGTTTAAAATTGGGGAAAAGTACCTCTTTTTACCGAATTTCGGCCCCATACAGACCCTGAAAAATTCCCTTGTAAATGATAAATTTCCTTGATAAACTAGAGATCACGGGTGCCCCATTCCCTGAATCGTGCAGATTGAAAGGTTTAATTATTTCTTGGCAGTTCTATCATGATTATATTTTTGATTTACCTAGGGGCTTAACCAATTAAAAATGTAATCATGATAACTTCGATTCTAAAAATAAAGAAAAACATGCATTTTTATCTTTTCAAAATTCTTGGAGGTAGCCGGTTTAAATCTGGCCAAAACAATTTCAATTGTTCATTTTAAAAAGATTGATCACGACCTCAAATTTAGAGTTTAAAAAATGTAAGTTTTATAGGAGGTTGTATCGAAGATTTGGTCAAGAAATATGTGTGTTAAATATGCCTTGCATAGGATATAAAGTTCCAGATTCATCCCTCAGATAAAGAAAATTCGATGTGAACATGATTCAATGTAGGTTGTTTCCGAAACGTGTGTACCGTACGTCCACGTCCACATGACTATCTATCCCCGAGAAATTTTTGGAAAATTTACTCAAATCGGTGGTTTCTGTGGTGTTTTTGGGGCTATTTCTGACTAGTTTCATAGATTTATTACGGAAACAGTAGTTTAATGCTTCACAAAGCTTGTCATAAGTGCCCCTTCTTTGGGCACTGCCGGGGGGCACGTGCCCCCGTGCCCCCCCCCCCCCCCCGGCTGAATCCGCCACTGTCTTTATCGTTCGGTTTTCCTTGTCTCTTTTGATGTCTTGTTCAGCTGCATATGTGTTTTCACATTTGGATGTTTCGGTTTTGTTTAGGGTGTCGACTTGCTCGAATCGGGCCTATATCAAATAATTTTTTTAATTGAATACATTTAATTTAATGTCTTTTATTAAAAGTGAAATCCTTTAATTAATAAGCGACTTGTAATTTTATTTTATATAAGGACTCGAGCAAGTAGACTGTGTCCGTTGTACCAAGTTTTGTTGGAGATCCACATTTTCCTACGCCGTACGTAAGGTAAGCATGTTCAAAATCTCCAAGGCCTCCCTAAAAATATTTTTCATTCCAATTTTTTCAGAAGTTAGCATGAAAATTAAACTGAGTGAAAATCTAAATCTCCAGATACTCAAATCCGGATTTGATTTTCCGTTCATTATGCATTGGGTCGTGATTTTGTTTTCGACTTAAGGGACTTAACCCTGGATCGAGTTAATGGAGTGTGAAAATTATGTGAAAAAAATCTAAATCCAACTGTTTATTTACATTATTAAGGAAAATGACTTTTCCATTAGGTATGGAGAATGCTTAGGAACATTGTTTACTCAAAGATTGTAGGTTTGTGTGGTAGGGACGGAGCACACATCAAATCCTTCAGAAACTGATCTTGACAGTGACTGAGTGACACAGTCAGTCACACAGTCCATTTCAGAGTACTAGTGGCAGGTAAATAGATGAAATAAGAGTGAAACATATAATTAAAAGTGTAAAAATGGCCTGTCCCAATACAGCATTTTATACAGTGTGTGCATGCAATTTGTGGAAAATTTTTTCAACACAATCAATGTCAAACAATGGATTTGCTTTGATTTTAGGCAATGGCTCCGGATACGAACGTTCGTATCTTTAGACCCATGTCTCGGCGTACGAACACAAATTGTAGTGAGCTTCTGCATATATATTTCAATTTGGTTCGGTTTTTTTTTTCAAGGCATCTTGTGTTCATATTGAATCTTTTTAGTGACATATTCTGAAAAGTTAATTAAGTCTACATATTTGTTATTGTCTCAAAACTTTCAAAAACTTCAACTTCCACTGGAGCGACTGAACGTCAGTACGTGCACACAACAGCCGACATTTAAGTGCGCGTCTATTCCTGATCAGTGATCACTATAATGATTATAGCCTCTTGTCCCGGTTGCTAAATTACAGATTATGCAGAATAAACTCGTATTCCTTGATATGGTTACAAAAATCAACTTTTTTTTGTTATTGACACATGACCCGAGTCACGTGACAGTTACAGACCAATCAGAAACATGTTCATACGCCGAGACATAGGTCTAAAGATACGAACGTTCGTATCCGGAGCCACTGCCTTGATTTTACAGTACAGTGTGGTAACAGTGTCAGTGATTCATTTGTTATTCGGCTATTCTTCCCTCTCTGTTGCAGACCAGTCCTTCTTACTAGCTGCTTGTATGAGAAATGGAACGAATAATCTCTCCCCCTCGAAATCGCTTGGAGGGGTTGAATCTTCAAAATAATATGAATCTAGGCATTGCCTACGAGGGAGCGTAGCATGTTCAAAGTTATCATGGTTGTTGTCTTACTTTTGAAGCACTTGTTTGTCTGATCATCTACCAATTTATCCAAATTCTGTTGATTTTGAATTGTAATTCCTTTGTTCATATACGTAAAATGATTATCCTAAATTAGAAATAGATATTCCTTCGGATCATAAACATCAGACTTCAGGTGCAAACTCTTTAAAAAAGTTTGCGCTAAGGTGATCGGACGGTCTTTTAGAAGTCTAAGGAGGATAACTCTGCGAACTGGTCGGGAGCTACACTCCTTATGAATGAACTGATCAGATATCAGTCATAAACGGCTCTCTGTTGACACTATACATTGTAACTATTAGTGTTGTGCTGCTTGTCAGCAACCTCTTCGCCAGACCCTTCTGATTGCGATAATCTATTAAGATATTAAAAACGGATCAGTGGCGGATCCAGCGCCCCCTTTGCCGGGGGGTCAAGGGGCGAATTTTGCCGATTTTTACTGAAAATGGGCGAAAATATACCTGTTTTTGGAAAATTTTGGGTCAGTTCCGGGGTGGGGGGGGGGGGGGGGGGGCGGACGCCCCCTCCGCACCCCCCCCCCCTGAATCCGCAACTGAGGATTTCTGGTTGCTCTTCTTATACCGGTACATGACTAACATGTGCAATGACTGCAAAAAATTGTACATGTAATGTATATAGATTTATACTTGAAACTTTTGTACATGTGCCACCTTACTGGGGAAACTAAAACACGGAACAATGGAACAGACTAAAACCGTTATAATTTATATCTAATGCTTACGGAACATTTCATACAATACAAAAAATAAAAAATAAATAATACAAAAAATGAAAAATAAAGAAAAGAAAATGTAATTTGTGTGCAATTTATTCTTGGTACAGTCGGGACGATAGACTGTATTCACATGGTTTGCAAGTCTTCCTCTGCAACACAGATAGAATGGAAATCCCTATCACATCCATTACAGAGTACATACAAAGTATGAGTTTCCGGGAAAGGACACAAACAATATACTGGTATTCTGTGTGTTTTTTAAACAATTTTTTTTTCACTTTTCGGGTTGCTAGAGTTTAAAAATGGACTTAATTTGTTTAATTTCCAGGCTCACAAACAGGTGTGACCTCTGCTCTCTTTGATCGTATAGTTGGTTTGTTGGATCTTTCCTGTAGGAAATCCAGATGATAATTTGGATGAAAGGTCCAGAATGTCGTTTGAAAACACACTGCACAGCAAGAACACATGACTCAAGGTCTTGAAGAGCAGAAAGCCACTGTCCTTTCCTGCTGATGAAACAATTTCAATATGTTCCGCCTCCCATTCTGAGTGTTCCAGATTCTGTTCTATGTGTTCTGGTTCCTGTTTAGCGTGTTCTGGCTCCCGTTCCGTGTGTACTAGTATTGGATTCTGTTCTACATGTTCCATCCTCCCTTCTGTGTGTTCCGGTTTCTGACATTTCATGTTTTCTGGTCCTTTTTCCATGTGTTTCAACACATATCCAAAATTCTGTTCTGGATGTTCTGACTTCATATTTTTATCATTTGGTGGGTCTTCATCGCCTGCTTGGGGTCTTTTACGGCCTGGTTTGCTTTTCTTTGCCCCTCTTGCATTTTTCTGTGACCTCGTTAACTGGATGTTCCTGCTGTTCTGTGATCAGTTGTTTGTAGACATTACAAGGTACATGATCCTCTTCTGTGATTGTTTGTTGGAGTTGCCATGTGGCCTTGGAACGATTTGTAAACAAATTATCATTTGAATTCACCTCCAAGGAGAAATTGCAAGGAAACTGTGATTTTCAATATTTTTTCCAAGTTCAAGGGCAATAACCTGTCCAATAATAGTTGGACCAAATCCACATTCAAACTAGACATGTACATGTATGATGTATCTATCACTGTATGATTTTGATACATCTGTATTCCAATTATCATTCATATATTTCATCAACAAGGAGAAACTGCCCAGCAATTTCTGAATCCAAGGTTAATTACTTCTACAAGAGTTGTCAGATCAACAAAACGTCAACATTCATTACTTTTTCCAACACAAAATTTACCACTGATCGATCTACCTTGATCTAAAAACAGCAACATTGAAACTGCATGTACATGTACGTTTTGCACATACACGTAGAGTTGTTCATAAGTTCTAAGTTCATCATATTCTAAAACATAATTACATGTAGAATATGACTTTGCTTCACATTTGGTCTACATGTATGTACATGTAAACAGTTTTTTCTCTGACTACTACTGGTATGGTTCCCTTCTGTCCTAAATTTAAGAACCCCTTCCTCCCCCCCCCCCCCTTACAACACCTGTGCCAATATGAGACTTTGAATGATTGATATTCATTTAGTTTGTATTTTTAATTTATTTGTTAAATGAACAATAAAAAATGAGATTTGTTTAAGTTTTAATATTAAAATATATTACATATGTATTTAATGATAAATGAAAATGCTTTCAGTTTTCATGTGTACTCTTTGTGATGATAATTTATACTGTCTTTTGAGTTGTAGGTGCTATAGATATAATTTACCATGGAAACCAGCCTTGCAAGGAGCAATTTTGCAGCACATCTGGCCTTATTCACCTTTGTCATTCATTCAGTTGTTTCACAACAAAAAACAGGTATTAAAGATTTAGAAATAATATACTGGTTTCAAACCAGATATCACCCTTCTTTGTGTTTTGACCAATTATTTTCACTATACATTGTATTTGATATCAATGAAATTTGATATAGGTTATGGTACCTACATTAAAACTAAATTATACCTCACCCATCCAACGGCCATTTTTCATACTTCAAACATGTTCTTGTAAAAATCTTAAAATCTGAGAGCAAACTTTTACATACAAGAACACATCGTGTGCTAATTAGGGGTGAAACAATACGCCAAAAGTAAATTGTGATATATTGCAATATTTCATTAGCTGTATTGCGATGTATTGTTTTTTAGCTCACCTCGACGAAGTAGAGGGGGGCTTATGCTTTGCCCTGTCATCGGCATCCGCACTATAGGTTAAGCAAAACGGGACAGGTCCATTCCTGCAAAACTATAAGTCCTACATCAACCAAACATGCATGGATAATGCATCTGAGGATGTTTACAACAATGCATGGTACGGAGGCTGCATCTGACCTACATATTATGCTTGAGTAAGCAGGTTAAGTAAAATGGGACAGGTCCATTCCAGCCTTACTATAAGTCCTACACCAACCAAACTTGCATGGATGATGCATCTGAGGATGCTTACAACAATGCAGTACAGAGGCTGCATATGACCTACATTTTATGCTTGAGTGAGCAGGTTAAGTAAAATGGGACAGGTCCATTCCTGCCTTACTATAAGTGCTACATCAATCAAACTTGCATGGATAATGCATCTGAGGATGCTTACTACAATGCATGGTACGGAGGCTGCATCTGACCTACATTTCATGCTTGAGTGAGCAGGTTAAGTAAAATGGGATAGGCCCATTCCCGCCTTACTATAAGTCCTACATCAACCAAACTTGCATGGATGATCCATCTGAGGATGCTTACTACAATGCATGGTACGGGGGCTGCATCTGACCTACATTTCACGCTTGAGTGAGCAGGTTAAGTAAAATGGGACACGTCCATTCCAGCCTTACAATAAGTCTTACATTAACCAAACTTGCATGGATGATCCATCTGAGGATGCTTACTACAATGCATGGTACGGAGGCTGCATCTGACCTTCATTTCACGCTTGAGTGAGCAGGTTAAGTAAAATGGGACAGGTCCATTCCAGCCTTACTATAAGTCTTACATCAACCAAACTTGCATGGATGATGTATCTGAGGATGCTTTCTGCAGTGCATGGTACGGAGGCTGCATCTGACCTACATTTCACGCTTGAGTGAGCAGGTTAGGTAAAATGGGACAGGTCCATTCCTGCCTTACTATAAGTCCTACACCAACCAAACTTGCATGGATGATGCATTTGAGGATGTTTACTACAATGCATGGTACGGAGGCTGCATCTAACCCACATTTACACTTGAGTGAGCATGTTAGGTAAAATGGGACAGGTTCATTTCTGCCTTACTATAACTCCTACATCAACCAGACTTGCATGGATGATGCATTTGAGGAAGCTTACTACAATGCATGGTACGGAGGCTGCATCTGACCCACATTTCATGCTTGAGTGAGCAGGTTAGGTAAAATGGGACAGGTCCATTCCCACCTTACTATTGGTTCTTCATCAACCACAATGGCATGGATGATGCATCTAAGGATGCTTACAACAATGCATGGTACGGAGGCTGCATCTGACTTATATTTCACGCTTGATTGACCAGGCATGGTAAATTAGAATCTTCATTTCCAGCTTTCTTTGAATTTTTTAATCAACCAAACTTATTTGGATTATGCATCTCGAAATACTTTGTGCAATGTAGGTGCAGATGCTGGTCATGGGACAATGATGCCGTCGAGGTGAGCGCTGTCATCTCTGATTGCCCCATGTTTTTCAAATGACATCCACAAATGTAAAAATCCAGTCAGAAAAAGTATGAACAGTAATATGGACAAACATGAAAAGAGGAACCTGAGTTTACATAAAAAATTATGGAAATGATCATTGTCATTTGTTTGAAAGAATCACACACAAGTCATGGAATCTTTTCAATTGTAAGCAATGTGGACTGTTTTCAATGAATTTGATTAAAATCAAAGTGTTTCAATAATTAATTCATATAATCTATATTATTATATTATACTATATATATTATACTATATATATTGCTATTCGAATTTCGTATCACAATACGGATCAAATTTATCAAATACATGTATCGCAATATATCGATATGTTACACTCCTAGTGCTAAATGGTTGAATCCTTAGAAAGGGTAATAACTGTAAGTAAACAAGAATGTTACATCTAGTAAACTGCAATAATTGGTGTCAGATGCCACTAGCTTCATGTATGCAATTATTATTAGCATTATTGATATTTTGAACTTTGTCAATGTTTTAAGTTGTTCCGTAATACAAATGTACTAGAACCTCTGTAAAAATAGTTTCAAGAAAGTTTAATATTGGGGTACATGTAGCATGTACAGATAGCATAAAGTCCATAACAGTATAGATATACAATGTACCAAGTATGATTAACCATAATTGTTACCATTGTACATTGTATATTATACCGGAATAACTAAACAAGATTTTTCCCATTTCAGTGAACATAGATGTACCATGTACAGATAATCAGCAATTCACGCTTGGAAGGGATGGCATTCTATATATAGAAGCAACTGGTAATAAATTCATAGAGTCTACATGTGCCATCAGCCTGCGGGCAGAAGACCATAAATTTCAATGCTCAAAACTTTGTTTCTCCGTCAGTAAGGTAGAGCTGGGTACATGTGATTTAAAGCTCAGTTTTTACGATAGCAATGTATGGAACTTTGGCTCAGCTAAACCTAGTCTGGTAAGTTTTATACTTTTCACATCAGCATGATCAAAGTAATCGTGAAAAATAATTCTTGAAAAAAATTATTGGCATATCAGGTTATAGTTTGTTCTTATTGTACATCCATAATTCTTCACTTATCCCAATTAAACGTAAACTACCGTAAAAAGGAATGAATTGAGTGTATTGTTACGATAGAACCAGCTAAATTTCAATGATTAAAGGTACAAAACAGTTCCTTACATTATGCATAAAGCTTGTTTATTACTGTTAGTTAGGAAACAAGACTGAGACAATTCATGTACGTTATACTATTTATGGCCAATACTGTGTAGTACTATGTATATTTTACGATATTTTCAGAGGATGTTTCCTCACATACATGTTTTTATGGTTTGTTACTTCATTGTAGGATGCCACCTGTAGGAGGAGATTGTCCAAGCGTGACTGGTGCACCACTGGCACCACAGCAACAGTAAGACTGGAGAATCTAAGTGGTTTCCGAGCCTCCACTGTCGGCAGGTATGATCTACAAATGGTGGCCAAGTCTATGTGCTCCGACGACACCAGGAAAGATCCAATCAGAGGTGCCATGATGGAGGAAAAAGGTAGATAACTCTAGCTTCTCCTCAGAATTGTACTGTATATTCCACTGTACAATATGAAGAACACAAATTATTCATAATTCGCTTAACTTGATGTTTTATTTTTCACGTTTGATGATTTTGCTTAAGAGATTGTGCTATGATATTTTGATAATCTTTGATAACTATGTTTATTTACATTTTTCAGAAACAGAATTAGCCAGTAACCAGACCTTGTTAATAATTGTAAGCTCCGTGCTAGGATGCCTGGTGCTATGTACGTGTCTTATAGTACTTATGTTGGTTTGGTACATTAGACGGCACTCTACATTTGGAAATACGTCAACTCGTTCTCGGCGACACTCAGACACCATGCTTTCTAACATACCAGGTATGTATATCTACATTTGTATACTGTATTACTTGTTTTTTGTTAAATTAAATGTTTGACTGGCGAGAGAAAATAATTAGTCTATTTATATTTTACAAAATGTCTTCCACAACTCCAAATACAACAGCTTACACTTTGCAATGAAAAGTCAGACAGGCTGACAGGCTTCAAAATCTTCATCTTGTGTTGTGTGATTTACAGACTTCTGGGAGTCTTCATCTTGTTTAGTTTGCTTTATACACACCATACATACATCTTCATTTTACAGACACTATATCTTCATCTTGTTTTATGTTGCCTGTAGGTTTTAGGTGACATATAGTGATCTCTCTGTGTAGCATACATCTGTCTGTCTGTCTGTCTGGTAGTCACTTTTTTCACATAAATGGCTATAATTGATTGATATGCAATAAACTTTCTTCAAATATGCAGTGATGGGCAAGCATGATAAGACTCAATATCCAATGAGGGTCAAGGTCACCTTCAAGTTCAAGGTCACAAAATAAGGGTCAGACATGCAACAGATGACATACTATGTATCTTCTACTCAACAGTCCTATTTTGTGTATTTTATAGACACCGTAATTATGTGTGTTTTACAGACACCATACAAGATTAATCTTGTTTTGTGTGGTTTGCAGACACCATAATTAGATAAATCTTATTTTGTGTGTTTTACAGACACCATAATTAGATAAATCTTATTTTGTGTGTTTTACAGACACCATAATTAGATAAATCTTATTTTGTGTGTTTTACAGACACCATAATTAGATAAATCTTATTTTGTGTGTTTTACAGACACCATAATTAGATAAATCTTATTTTGTGTGTTTTACAGACACCATAATTAGATAAATCTTATTTTGTGTGTTTTACAGACACCATAATTAGATAAATCTTATTTTGTGTGTTTTACAGACACCATAATTAGATAAATCTTATTTTGTGTGTTTTACAGACACCATTATAAGATAAATCTTGTTTTTGTATGTTTTGCAGACACTATAATTAGATAAATCTTCTTTTGTGTGTTTTACAGACACCATAACTAGATTAATATTGTAACTGTGTGTAATGCAGACACCATAATTATATTAATCTTGTTTTTGTGTGTTTTACAGACACCATAATTAGATTAATCTTGTTTTGTGTGTTTTGCAGACACCATAATTAGGTTAATCTAGTTTTTGAATGTTTTACAGACACCATAATTAGATTAATCTTGTTTTAGTGTGTTTTACAGACACCATAATTAGATTAATCTTGTTTTGTGTGTTTTACAGACACCATAATTAGATTAATCTTGTTTTTGTGTGTTTTACAGACACCATAATTAGATTAATCTTGTTTTACAGACACCATAATTAGATTAATCTTGTTTTGTGTGTTTTACAGACACCATAATTAGATTAATCTTGTTTTGTGTGTTTTACAGACACCATTATTAGATTAATATTGTTTTTGTGTGTTTTGCAGACACTATAATTAGATAAATCTTGTTTTGTGTGTTTTACAGACACCATAACTAGATTAATCTTGTAACTGTGTGTAATGCAGACACCATAATTAGATTAATCTTGCTTTTGTGTGTTTTACAGTCACAATAATTAGATTAATCTTGTTTTTGTGTGTTTTATAGATACCATAATTAGATTAATCTTTTTTTGTGTGTGTTTTACAGTCACAGTAATTAGATTAATCTTGTTTTTGTGTGTTTTATAGATACCATAATCAGATTAATCTTTTTTTGTGTGTGTTTTACAGTCACAGTAATTAGATTAATCTTGTTTTTGTGTGTTTTATAGATACCATAATCAGATTAATCTCGTTTTTGTGTGTAAGGGTCAGACATGCAACAGATGACATACTATGTATCTTCTACTCAACAGTCCTATTTTGTGTATTTTATAGACACCGTAATTATGTGTGTTTTACAGACACCATACAAGATTAATCTTGTTTTGTGTGGTTTGCAGACACCATAATTAGATAAATCTTATTTTGTGTGTTTTACAGACACCATTATAAGATAAATCTTGTTTTTGTATGTTTTGCAGACACTATAATTAGATAAATCTTCTTTTGTGTGTTTTACAGACACCATAACTAGATTAATATTGTTTTGTGTGTTTTACAGACACCATAATTAGATTAATCTTGTTTTTGTGTGTTTTACAGACACCATAATTAGATTAATCTTGTTTTACAGACACCATAATTAGATTAATCTTGTTTTGTGTGTTTTACAGACACCATAATTAGATTAATCTTGTTTTGTGTGTTTTACAGACACCATTATTAGATTAATATTGTTTTTGTGTGTTTTGCAGACACTATAATTAGATAAATCTTGTTTTGTGTGTTTTACAGACACCATAACTAGATTAATCTTGTAACTGTGTGTAATGCAGACACCATAATTAGATTAATCTTGCTTTTGTGTGTTTTACAGTCACAATAATTAGATTAATCTTGTTTTTGTGTGTTTTATAGATACCATAATTAGATTCATCTTTTTTTGTGTGTGTTTTACAGTCACAGTAATTAGATTAATCTTGTTTTTGTGTGTTTTATAGATACCATAATCAGATTAATCTCGTTTTTGTGTGTAATGCAGACACCATAATTAGATTAATCTTGTTTTAGTGTGTTTTACAGACACCATAATTAGATTAATCTTCTTTCTATGTGTTTTACAGACACCATAATTAGATTCATTTTGTTTTTGTGTGTTTCACAGACACAGATTACCATCCTGTACAAGTAGAGGATGCCAACCATCATGATGATAATTACCTATCAGAGGAAGAACAACAGTTGATGAAAGAAAACGGAGTGGTGCTGCAAAATATTGATCGAGTGTGGCGAGAGCCTACAGCTCCCCCTACTGACGAGATCCCCTTACAAGAAAATCGTCCTCCAAGCTATTGTACCGCCCCACCCGAGTATACCCGAGAAGATAGTAACCATAGCGTTACCAATATCAACATGCCCCAGGACCGCAGCAATGTTACCGATGACAACATAATTGAGGAGGCCCACAATGTTACCAATGATATCACAACAGAGCAGGACATAGGTAACCATGGTAAAAGTGACAACAAAGCAACAAGTCCACAGGAGAATTCTGGTAATCCTAGCGTAACTCAGTCACCAGAAAGAGCAGGTAACTCTGAACAGTCAAGTGGTAGTAATATCTACCCTAATATTGTGTGATGAATTTATTGATAATGCTCTGGGGAAAAGCATGAGAGGGAGAGTTATGGTCAATTAGACGTGATATAATAGTGTAATGGTCAGTTTTGGAGCCTCTGTTATTGTCAAAGGATTAACATTACATATGTACAATGAGACTTTACATACAGATATTGTATTTGGTATGCTCAGTACTGTTTACATACAAATATTGTACTCAGTACAATCAGTACATCATTTATTCTTTAACAAACATATGATTATAGAGTGTATTTACAGTTGTAAATTTAGTCTAGTTTTGTGATATTTGATGTATGATATTAGAACAGAGATTGTCTTTGATTTACAGTCATCTGTATTTCTGTACTAGATATACTAGTAGAATGAAGTTTCTTAATAGAAAAAAATCCATTTTATTTTGTAAATAGAAGAATTTCTGTTTTTTGAGGTATTTTATGAAATAGGTTGTTTTATTTTTCATCCCTAAGTATTGGTGAAGAAATTAAACTGCAACAAGTTTCATAAATATTTTATAAAATAAAAACATCATTTCAGATTTCTTTTTATCACATGATTCACAATATAAAAGTGAAGATCAGTTGTCAAAATTGGAAAACTTCAGCTTCTCTTTTGAAGGAATAGCAGTATTTCCCTTCTTATTTGACATCTGAATCCAAATGATTATTGCTCAGAAATAAAATGACACATGTTAAAAAAATCATAACATTGTGTTGGGTGATTGAATGAAAAGGGTGTCATGTGATATAAATTATCTTTAACTTTTCATATTGTTTCTGTATAAACTATTTTAACAATCCATAGAATATATTTTTTTAATATGCCACTCATAAAATGAGTATTTTCAACATTTCTTTATGATTTTCAGTACTCATGTACCTTGTATATGTGAAACGTAACATAGAATTATCATCTATAGTTCTCTATCTTTCAACAGAGTGACAAATGAAAATTTTCCTTTATAGTGAAGTGTTCAGAAATTGAAATTTTTATAAATCTACGCAAAGAAGTAGATTTCTTATACATATGTAGTGCTAATACTACTGAGTGTTCAGACATGTGAATAACTGCAATTATATCAAGTTTTACTATCAATATTTACTCAATTAGACAAAGGTCTTTTTGGCCTCAATGCTTTATTAGCTGTGGAATACTGTACAGTGTAAACCTTCTTTAATTCATGGCATCTTTTGAATCTACAGTAGCAAAATCTTCTAAAAATAGATTTTGCTACCTTAATACTAAGTAACTGTCAACTGTTAAACTATTTGATCATTCATGCTTAATTAGCAAGTAAGGCTAGTAGCATAATGTTAACAAAACAAACCAATTATATACGCCATATTGTGATGTTTTTTTACACTTATTTTAAGATTGGGCATTACCGTATTATTTTATGGTGTTGTCTCTTTAGTGTCCGTTTGGTATATCTTATTATAGATGTGAAAATCGAGGTTTGTCATGTAAGGATGTAATATTAAGGTTTAAACAAAGAAATTTGGGATTTAAAAGCAAACTAGAGTTTATTTCTAATTAGAAGACCTTACAATACACCACACCTACCAAAATGTTTTCATTAAATAAAACCATTGGCACAACATTACAGCCAAAATATATCAAAAGGAATTTAAACAGCCAACATTATACATAAATGTACTACAATTATTAAGATTAAAGTATCTGAACTACACTGTGCTATGATGCATCGATTAAATATAAGATAGTATGTTTAATCGGGCGTTAAAATAAATTAATTGAAACATCAAAATGTATATTCTTTACTACCTTTCTATGAAAAATTCTATATGAAGTCATATGTATGTAAAAGACAACGTGTTTGCATTATTTTATATTTGAAAATTAATCAACCTCTCAAATATCATGAAAATAAACGCTTGCAAATAAAAGAGGATTTATGGTATGAATAAGTACTTATTGATGAAATAACAGCTCCATGATATTGGCCACATTATGTGTATTTCTTAATTGTGGTAGATATTAATTATCATATTTTGTGTTGCTAACATTAAGAGTTACCTTTTATAACACAAAATTCTTCAGTTGGTAAGTTGATTTTGCATGAATTAAAATGTGTGTTTGAACAGGCAGACATCTTTAAATAGTAGTTATGGGCTATGGATGTTAATAATTCATTGATGTACACAAATGAAGATGTGCTACTGCAAATGTGCTATAAAAGTTTCATCAAATTTTGAATGAACTGAACATTTCTAACTCAAAAGATTGGGGAGGGTGTATAGCCTTAATGATTTGTCTCCATTATTGTTGACTTGTTTATTTTTACATAAATTATCTTCCTTTTTATTTGTTGATGTCTCATTTATCTATGGTGCCATTTACCGTAATTCTCAAGCTTTATCACCATAGTCTCCCCTGATTTTCTTTCCGTCCAGAATTTCTCTCTTTTCTTTTATATATTTCTACTCATGTTGTCATTTCTAACCTTAAACAGTCATCATTACTTAATCATACAGGTTGTTGTTTTAGATTCAGATATTGTTAAATGTAAATATTGTAAATTTTTCCCAGATTGATGGAGGTAGGAAATCATGATGTCATCTGTAAATCACATACATGTCAAATCTTCCCGATCATACAGGACTGGCCCACATTAAAGAACAATTCTAAAAACTCCTGAATTTACAAGAGCATGTGTGGGTTAGCAATGTAACACTGCATAAAAAATATCAAATTGTCATTGAGATCGATTTTGGATTAACATATCATGAAAGCAAAATCTGTGGGAAAAAATGTCACAATTTACAGTTATGCATATTCTTCCCCTCTAGTCAGTTTACGATTATTTTTGTAAGAAGTTTTCATTAAGGATCTGTGGATTGACATGTATGAAATAAGCATATTACACCTTTGATTTACATATCTTTGTCATGGCTTTGAATGGCTTTTGGAAATCCATTAATTGATATTTGATACATTTACAATGTATGTAGATCAGTGTATTTTTGTGATTTTTGTAACACTGTATAACAGTGTAGTAATATTTTTGTGAAATATGAAATCCTGATCTATGTTGATATTGTGATAAGTAATCTCTAATATCATCTTCTCTTTTGTTGCACTCAATTAACATAAGTACAAGACATGTTTTTTTTTCTGCTTTAAAATGGAATTATGATTCCTAGATTAGCAGGAAACTTGAATTATTTGTTTCTAGAATTTGGTTTTTTAGGGTCTCTACTCGTGAAAAATTGTCATTTTCAATCCCAATCAGATTTTTTGTTGTTCAGTGCATTCATCTCTGAAGTACAAATTATATATGTGTACCCTTGAATTATTGAAAAAAAATTAAAGTTTGAAAAAATGTTTTATTGATAACAAAACGTTTTTATCTTTATACTTATAATTCTTACAAAGTACATTACTTTAAGAGCAGGTAAGAGTAAATTGTTATATTTAGAAAGTAGTGCCACATATACATGTACATGTACATCTAGAAAGTATGGAATATGTTGAAAACAAAGAAAATATTGAAATTAATTTAAAAATGCCAAAATTCTACCAAACCAAAAGAAACAGATAGATTTTCAGTAGAAATCTGTGATATAGAAAATTGATGTATATTTCAATGCCTACTCCTTTTACTTACATTGTAAGTTAATATCCAATACAAAAATTGTAAATGGTATATTGTTGATTATATTGCTGTAGACCAATATATATTTTGTGTAGATCCATTTGTGTTTTGCCTATTGTGTTATTGATTGCAAAGAATATTTGAATAGTTTATATGAATGGTGCTTGAGTTAATATACATGTGCATTATTTTTTGGATTTCTTAGACTAGTTAATAGCTTTTTGTAGCATTTTAGCCGATTGTGATGGTTATTTGTTTTATAAACAGTACTAATATTAACTAGTTTAACACAGCACATTTTTCTTGTTGTATGGACTTTGATATTTATCTATTGGTTCCTAAACAAGTTAATATAACTTGTCCCTTATTGCCATAATTAACTTTTGAAATAAATGTAGTAGACATAGACATAGAGAAAAGACAGGCATCTGGCAAGCTGTATACATTGTATTAACATGTAAAGTCCCAAGAAATCCATTACCAAAACTCTTGTGAAGTTTCATCTTTCTTTTTTCGAAATATTTATATTAAGTGTAATTTTTTTTACATTTACTTTTGCAGAAATTTATATAACGTAGAATAAAACTCAAAATTTGAAAGTGAAGTATTTAATCATAAGATAGCAGAGCATGTTTTTTTTTCTGATAGTAATTTCTTTACAAAAGTTTTCATAGTAGGTTTATTTTCAACACACATGTATTTAACCCCAAAACAGTGTTTATTATGCATTTTTTGTGCAATCTTAATACTAGTATTTGAGAAATATTTCAATTGGTTGTACTGTCTTTAATTAGTCCCCTACCAGCAATACCAGCAATGCCGGAAGGGGACTCTTATTTAGTTATGTACACATTCTGTTTAGAGATAATGCAATGTAACTCCTTGATTTAGACATAATGCAATGTAACTCCTTGATTTGAATTACAATGTAACTTTTACTGAGGGAGAAAGAACAAAAGTACAAAGGGAAGAAAATTTCCAAGAATACTGAATATTTTAAATCCCTCTATACATTGTATTTACTTATATACTATTTTCTGCCATCTTTTACTCATTGCCACAGAATCAGAGAAACGTTTACAACATTTTGATTTGTTTTGTTGTCCTGTATTATTATTTTAATTCATATCAATGAATCAACATATTTTTTACATTTTGGACTACGCACATGGAGGCTGGTTGTACATTTTAGAGTTGATGATTAAATTTGATCAGCATACTGTGTCATATCCATAAATTTTTTTCTGGTAAATATTGTTGTACTACTAGTGTATATATATCGTATATATGTAAATTATAAACATACATGTATAAGGCTGCAATTGAATCTCAGTGATACTTTGTCACACTTCTAACGTTAATGTAGTTAAGTTTATGATGTCATTTCACTAAGTACTATAAAAATAAATATTTCTTCATATTTCTGTGTAGACTAATTATTTAATGATTCTGTAATCTTGATATTATAGTGCTTTGCTTCTTTGATGTATCATGATTCATCAAACTCTCTTAGTAGGGTTTTCTATCCCACCAAATAGAGAACTTGAGGTTTTGCAGAATATTTGATAGGCCGATTCATTTTGATGTTTATTTGGAAACAAATTCATAGAAATGCTACAGACCAATATTGTCGTTACAGTATCCATGACTGGCTTTCAGAAGGATTTTTTGGCCATAAGACTACAAACACCTTCAGTACTACTTGATTTACACAATGGGAAGACCAATCCACACAGAATAAGGATTGTAGTACTTAACGCAAGAAATTTACACATTTTTCTATGGATACCTCCAGATTTCATCTTTCTCCCACTGTGGACTGGGATATCCATGGAAACGCTGGGAAAAGATATCCTTGTCTTACCCCTATGGGGTAAGATAAAATTTTCACGTGCCTTTTGACTGTAACGTCAATTGTGACGTCATTCACGATTGCTGTGTTAGCCGATCAAAATATGAAAAAGAATACATAAAATCTCGGTTTTGAGCGCCTTTAGACAGTGGGAGAAAAATAATCAACCCCCAGATGTGATCAGGGACACGGAAATCCAACCCTCGTGTCCAGGATTTGCTTTTGTCCACGACTCGGCAAGCCTCGTCGTGGTACAAGCAAATCCTGGACACTCGGGTTGGATTTCCTTGTCCCTGATCACATCTGGGGATAGATTCTATTAATCTTTATGGTTAATCGGGAAACCACTAGTTTGCTTCACATTCAAGATCAAATCAATGAGTCATGTACACAAAATCAAATCACATCACACAACTGTCATGAACCAATTCAGTAGAACAGTGTTGGTCCTGACTTAATGTTCAGTTCACTAAATCCTGGGAACTTGGCCTGTTTTGATGATTTTTCTAACAATTTGTACATAAAGAAAATTGTGCCGTCTGCAAGCCCCCCCCCGCCCCCAAAAAAAATCATCCTCTTGAAACAATGCTTTGAAGGGGAAATGACATTACTGCTGTGTATTTGTGTGTACTGGACACAATCATGGAACTTACCACATATGTTGAGTAGAGGTTGAAACAAGGGGCTTTCAAGGTCAAACTTTCAATCAATGTTGTCTATAGAGATGATGACCCTATTCGGTGTTCCAGATTAGAGGTAAAAAGCCCATTGGCTGGTATAATATTATGAAATATCTTGAAAACAGTAGAGGGTAAATAGAGCAGAACTGAATACGCAAACCTTGCACAACATTTTCCATGTGGGGATTATGATCCCTTTTGTTGTTCCGGGTCAGGGGTCAAGATTAGCCAACAGAAAGATTCTTGTGAACACAATGGAAGACAAACTGAACAATGAAGAAATACCATTCTTTTCGCAAATGTTGGCCATAGAATTAACATGAGAATATTTGAGTTTCAACAGCAACGCTTAAATCTGAAAATTCAGGATAAATGCTGGAAAGAGTTCAATAAACAATTAGCCTTTCGCAAATGGTAGCAATTGGGAAAAGAATTTCTCTTTATATTCAAGATGTCAAGGTCAAAATATGTACATGTGTCAAAAATGAAGTCTGGAGGGGATGATTTGCAGACTATTGCTCTAGTTGTGTTAAGCTCCTTATCCTTCCAATGAACACAAACTGACAAAGGGGAATTTCCATGGTAACTGATTTGTCATGTTACTTTATTATTATTGGCATGCAGAATGCCATGATGGAGGTCTGAACCATTTCCAATTACAACTACAAAATCTAGCCTTAAGGCTAGAAATGAGGCTTTAAACGGCAGAGTAAAACAACAACAACTCAGGAATCTAGTACTGCCGTTATCCATTCTATATAGTCATGTCCCTAATATTGGTTTCTATGGGTGCACATATCAGTAAATGCAAGTAATCTTTACACTATACTGCAAATATTTTATTACAATAAATCTTTTATATTTTTCACCTTACAAGACACAAGCCAGATTTACATTATGCAAATGACAAATAAATTCTGTTACATCAACCTAAAATTGCACTTTATTTATATTGGATTTTTTTTTCTAATGATCATTTCAAAATTGAATTTTTGAATTACATGTATTATGAAGAAAATAAAATGAACAATCAATGTAACAGGTGTACACACAAAACTTTTTGAAGCAGATCATGGCTCAAGTCGGGTACCATGTGATGAAATCTCTAAAGTAATTTTTTCTACCAACACATCTTACAACAGTGCAGTGAATTTGTGTCTATTCCTCATTATAGAAAAGTTCTATCAAATTTGAAATAAAACAATTGTAAAGTAACTCAACACTGTAATGAACCTTAGTATTACTACATTTCTACCACAACCTTACATGGAAGTTATTGCTTAGTTTTAGTCAATACATGGAAATTTGTAGTATTTTTACATAAACATAATTCTTACATGTACTAGTAAATCAGTATAACACTGTTCGATACTTTTTAATACAATGGAAGCTCCATTAAACATTAATCAACAAAAGTCATCTTTTGAATATGGATGTTAATACAAACTAAATACATTCTCAGAAAAAAATCTGTAAATGAAATGATTCTGACAGTCTTAAAAAAAGGATGGCCATAATTGATACATGTAGGAAATTTGACATGTGTAATGTTTTTATATACCATGCTCCCACTGCTAATTTTACAGAAATGTGTAGTCTTGGAAGCAGTTTTGGGAAAAGTGTCAAATACGATTTCAAGAGCTACTGAATAACACTAGTAATATATTTTAAAAGTAGTAAATACTAGATATTTAACCTTCGTTAGAGAACTTGATATAATATAACATTATTAATTGATGCCTATAGTAATGTAAAACACTGTTTAAAACTTGAGCCATTATGGAGCTTTGTTGAAGAGTAATCATTATATGATTTGTCATTGCACATACAGAATCATCAAAATAAGATCAGACTTTTGTAAAGCAATTTATGTGAGGCACAGGTTTTAAACATGAAAATATCTACAAAATTTCATACAATTTCACAACCTCAGAATGATTTGATTAGGAGTTACCCATACTACAATGGAATGACAACATCAAGGACAATCTTGGATGCAATACAATAAAACAAAACATTTTTAAACATGATAAACGGCAAAACACCTTGGCTTTTCTGAAATAACTCTTCTAGTTGTAAGTCTACAGAAAGACAGACAGACAAACAGTAAGAAAGAAGGACAAGGGAAGCATCATGGGTGTCATTTTAACTAAATGTTACACTTCTTCAACATAATTATGGGAACTTACCTAATACTCTTCATAAAACTTGCACCAAACATTACAATTTGGAATTATTACAAATAATTACATAAATCAGACATTACTATATAAAAATTTCTTCGTTGTCATGGCAAAATATAATATAATAAATTATAACAAAATTATGTAAAAAAAATAACAATACAAACAGCAGATCCAGTGTCCGAATACATGTATATAGCACGTGTATAACAACATGAGGGAAATACTACAGAAATCAACATTAGTAAACTATAAATAAACTCTATGGAATGAAACAATCAACTTTCTGAACTCATGCAACCAACAGACAACTATAGAAAAAAATGTAAATAATCATGTTTCCGTTTGACCCATTATACATACATGTATATTCAACATCAACAGAAGATGGCACGGAGTTTCAGCAGGAAGTTACATGTATATTTTTTATATATGACATATTTATACAATACATAAGTATATCAGGATCTCAAATGATTTTCTATTTCAAACAGTATTTATGAAAGGAGTTGTGTGAAATTTACATTCCGGAGCCTTGGCGAGGAGATGTAAATCACAAGAGTTTCATAAATATCATATGGAATAGAAACATCATTTGAGATTCTTTTCATCACATGAAATATGGCATAATTAATAAAAATAATGTCAAAATGTTATGATTTTGACATCATTTTCTGCAAATAACGTGCCATTGTGACGTCACAAACACTCTGGAGCACTTCATCAAATGACAATGCGCCCAAAGTAATACATGTATGTAACGTGTTATCATAACATTTATTTATAAAATGGCTTCATGTGTCTAAATAAAAGGTGTATCATGTGATAAAAAAGTAAACATATCTATCAATAAAGCCTGTGTTTGTGAAACACGAATGCCCCCGGTGGCATCTTTATTAGTATGAACACTATTTTCTGTTAAGTACATGTATGTGAGGTCACTAGGTTAAAAGGTCAAAGGACAAGGTCACAAGGTCAAAAATTTTGGTATCAATGGAAAGGTCTTGTCACAAGGAATACGCATGCGAAATATGAAAGCCCTATCACTTACCATTCAAAAGTTATGCCCAATGTTAAAGTTTTTGAAAAGTAGGTCAAAGGACAAGGTCAAGGTCACGAGGTCAAAATTTTTGGTATCAATGGAAAGGTCTTGTCACAAGGAATACACATGTGAAATATGAAAGCCCTATCACTTACCATTCAAAAGTTATGCCCAATGTTAAAGTTTTTGAAAAGTAGGTCAAAGGTCAAGGTCAAGGTCACAAGGTCAAAAATTTTGGTATCAATGGAAAGGTCTTCTCACAAGGAATACACATGTGAAATATGAAAGCCCTATCACTTACCAATCAAAAGTTATGCCCAATGTTAAAGTTTTTGAAAAGTAGGTCAAAGGTCAAGGTCAAGGTCACGAGGTCAAAAATTTTGGTATCAATGGAAAGGTCTTGTCACAAGGAATACACATGTGAAATATGAAAGCCCTATCACTTCCCATTCAAAAGTTATGTCCAATGTTAAAGTTTTTCGGACAAACAGACAAACAGACAAACAGACAAACAGACAAACAGATAAACAGACAAACAGATAAACAGATAAACAGACAAACAGACGGACAGGCCAAAAACTATATGCCCCCGAATCTTTGATTCCGGGGGCATAAAAATTACAATTCATATGAAGCTTGTTCACTACAAAAGTTTGTTTCTCAAAGCTTTGGTCAAGTACAAAATATACATATATATAAATATGATAAAGTCTGGTTATGAAAAATCATGATATGAAATTGCCCATTTCATATCTTGGGTCTTGGCCAATCAATTGACATTTTTATCAAAATGAGAAAGTACATGTATTTAGCATAAACATAAATAGAATATTTATACATGTAAGCCCAATAATTCATTGCAGAGGAAGTCAATAAAAATTTTATATATTTCTGCAAGTAAATAGGGAGAAAAGTCTAGTACAAAGATCAACTGTGCACTATTTAAATCTTGATGTAAAGTCGCAACTATAAGCTATGTTCGCAATTAAGTTCACTTTTTGCAAAAAAATTCCTGTACTTCAGATTAATATGACAGAATGATACATAAACCTAGAGAAAACCAGGCTTCATTGTGAGAAAATATTAGTGGCTGGATGTAGCTTTCCAATAATATCAAAAGCAAAGGAGAAACAGTAATAAAACAATAGTTTAGAGATGAAATCATGGCACAGCTTTAAGCCTATTTTCTATCAAATTTTAAAAATAAAAAAATCAATTTTTTGCTATTTTAGTGCATGATTAAAGATAAAAAATTAAATTTTGTAAAGAGAAAATTCACCTAAAGCCTATCCATTTCTATACCTCAATTTTTTTTCAGCATTGGGAGGTGTACTGGATTTAAGTCCATATGCATTCTTGTGTTTGGATGATTTTAAATAAACTGACCCATATAGAAAGTATCTCAAATGATATTTCTGAGCAAATTTCGTGAATTCACATTTTTGAGCAAAAAAAAAATTATGTTGCCATTTTTTTCTATGTCTAACTTCAACAGTGAACAAAGGTCTGTCATGAAAAAAATCATAAAAGTTTTGTAACATAGGACAGCTTTATGTAATCGACAAAGGTGTATCAAATAATTTATCTAAGTAATCATACCAATTAGCATACAAGAATCTCTTGGTTGGATGTATAGTTATGTGGCTCACATTTGCACAATACAAATGGACAACAAATAAATGGTCATGCACACAATATAAATGATCTAAATAAACTATGGCACATCACAACCTCTCGTCATATAAACAGGGTTATAAATTGTGTGCGAGTTCATGATAGGTAAGCATACACAAGTATTTTCAGGAATTTTTATAACTTTTGATTGATTAGTTCTACTTTCTAACTAGATTTAGCAAAGTTTTGTTTCTGAATTTGTATTTGGTATGTAGAAATGATATTAGAAAATGTAATACAATCTTAATAGAAAAACTTAAAAAAAAATTTATTCAATGATGAAAGTTAAAAAAAATACCTAATTTTTTTGTGAGAACTTTAGTGAAACATGGCACAGATTTACAAACTTTACTAAAATAAACTTGAACCATATTTCTCTTACATTTTTCAGTTCTTCCTATACAAAATGTATAACATTTTTTAGTTGTTGCTAAATGAATTAATTCAAGTGACCAGTACTATTTCTTGTCATAAAATACGAGAAACTAACATTTTAAGCATGATGTATTGAGAAAAAGTAATTTATACAAGCAACTTTACTACATATAATTACGCAACTTTACTATATATAAATCATATAATAATATAACAGATACAGTATTGTGCGTATGGTCAAACTACATGACATCAGACTGATTAAGGTCCTAATAAGATCTGACTTCATGGTCGGTAGGAATAACAATAAATCAAGAGTGCTCAAGAAATCAAGCTTTCAAGTCATTTAGTTGATGAGATTTTTCTTCAACCATATTATAACTCTAACCAAAATATTGAAAGAAAGACAACTGAACTGACTTCTATAGACTTTTTTTTTTCTTTTTTGGTCTTATGTTTACCTGAAGTAAATATTTATTATAGATACAGAGGACTATATGTGTCTTGTTGAGTCTTTGCGGAATACAGAGTTTTTTCCCCTTACAGACGGTATCTGACGTAAAACCATTGTGACGTCATGAAAATGGTATGGTAACGTCCATTTTATACCGCCATTTCCCAGACTTTTAGGACTGTTTCAATAGAATTTGATGACATCATAATCAGTCTACGTCAGACATCGTCTCAAATAGGAAGTAACTCTGGTTTTCGCAAATAGCGAATACATGGAGATACCCTTTGGTTTGGTTACAACATCGATATGAGATTCTAAATGGGATTTGGCAGAATTGGTTTGTCAATATTCTTATAAAGATACCTGTAAACAGCAAGATAGATAATATTCCATAACATCATACTTTTAGGGAGTCATGTATGGGTATAGCAATGTAATGTATTTGTTTAAACTTATATAGCTTTCAAATATTACATGTAATATTTACATACAAAATTTATCATATATTATGAAATATTGCAGCTTATTTGAATGACTGAAGGCTCATATCTCTCTATGATAAAGTTTAGAATGATAATTAAGATGACTCTATAGAAGCAATAGTCCATTTTCAAGTTCTGGGAAGCGACATACCAGACTACTGACATCAAGTACCTTGGCAAACTTTTGAATTGTTACTTAATAATTAATCGAAGGTTTCACAGTTATGTTTCCAGTCATTCATGTGTGACGTCACAATGGAAAACATCGCCAAAGTATGTGATGTCCGAAGTCTAGCTATCAAGTAAAACATCTCGGAAATAGTCTATTAAGCCAACTGAAAATTGGTTTTTATTCATCAAGTACCAATTTCCGTCATTTTCGTCAGTGTATTCCTTTATGAAATTATGTAACGACAAATATAAATACTCTTGACAAAATATACTGTTGTACGTTAAAAAAATAAATCAGTTTCTTGCAAAACTTTAATATGATCAGGCAGCCTTTGGGATGAGGGAGGAAGAAGCTGAAGTTTCCAAGTTTTAAGACAATGTAGCATATTAGTGTTATGAAAGGTAGATCAATGAAATCTGAATACGTACTCAAAGTGGCATATAATGCATTTCTAATATACTTCTTACTACCCAATCATATATTTTTACAATACCCTAGACGATATATTCATGTCTCTAATTGTTTTTCATCAATGACTGCTTAATTAACAAGCAAAGAAAAGAAACACCTATAATAATAATAATAAATACTTTACTTGGAGAAGGTAACCTGATAAGCAATTTAGCTTTTCTTCCCCAGGGCCATCTAGACATCATTTTACAACAAACAGATCCTATAGGGGTCTGGAGGCAGATCTAAATATCTAGTTTTCGGTTGGTATCTGAACAGACAAATTTATATTTAAGAGACCCTTGGATGACAAATTAACATACCAACTAAATCTCTATTTTTTAAGGAATTGACGAAAATTGGTTCTGACGAAAATAAAGCAGTTTACAGTATATTGATGTAGTATACAAAACAGTATCCATGAAAGTGTAAAGATGAATTATTTCAACAAAATACGGAATATTTTTTGTAAAGAAACATGAAATGTATGAATATATCCCTGATTTGTAATGTTGTTTTCTTTTCATTGAGCCTGAACACACTTTAATGGAAGAGATCCAGGACATATTTTGATTTGGTGTTGCTATAGTTACAATGCTAGTTACTGTTGTCATGGTTACAGGATCTTGTTCCACACTAACTTGTCAGTCTACCTTGATCCACCTCTGTATTGACCTACTGAGAGCAGCTATCCACCTGGAAATAATGAAGGGGTTAATGTGAAACACATGTATGAACAGGCTGGAACAAAATGATTTGTATCTTGTTTAAAAATCTACTACATGTATTTCAGATTCAAGATTTCTTAAGTCAAAATCAATAGGATTCCAACTGAATACTTTAATTCAATGCTGCTGTCTACAGAGAAAATTTTGCCTTTGCCTTTCATCATCGACCCCCCCCCCTCCCCCTCTCCTTCTGCTTTTATCTCCATATTTGTGTGCAGATCATTTATAGAACACTTTTTCTTAGTGTACATGTAAGTGAACTGATAAAATACACAACACTACATATATCCCTGTACATGTATTAAGATCATTTATATAATATTATACCTTCGTTTATCTGTTTCGTTATCGGCACAGAAAGTAAACGTCCTCATCTGCGGCTCCGGAGGACGTAATGAAATGCTGTTCTTCTTAGATGGTATACCAGCTTGGTCTATCATGTAACCATGGAGATGGGTCATACCTATAAATAGAATATTCTCAGTATTTCATACTGTGAAGAGTGGTTATGAGAAAGGAGGATTTCAAATATTTTTTTTATTTTATAATCAGATATTTATTAAGGAAATCTAAGGATTTGCAGGACTAGTGTTGGGTATCCAATGGAAAACCCCAAATTGATTAATCAGATTAGCGTTCTGATTGATTTTCAATTATAATCAGATTCTTAATTAAATCATGCAAAACTGTGAGATACTTCAATACTTGTCCATAAGTTACTTTACATTGACGGTAAATTTTATTGAAACTCAGCAAAACGTATGCATACATGATATCAGCCGACTTAAGTTATGAATATGATATACATGTACATGTATGAACTGTTTCTCTAGCAAAAATATGGTTTTTCTGATGCAAGTATATCATTCTTAAAATGTTTAAAATTTCAATTACAATTGATTATCAAATCATTTAATTTCCATTGTTATTTCTTTGAAACAATGATTCTGATTGGCTGAGAAATTTTGTTGATACCTGCATCAACAGAAACCAGAAGTATGTGCTTAGCAAAGTCATTAGTAACACAATTTCAAAGCTGCAAATAAACATTGAAATGCGAAGAAATGAAATGATGCATAATCAATGTAATATTTTTTGGATGATCGAGGTATCAACACCAAAAATTGTGTGAAAACCTGTACATCTTGCGCTACACATACCATGCAGTTTTCCCTCAATTTTTGGTGTTTATACCTCGATCAATCAAAATAATGTATCAATGATTTCTTAATTTACCCTTAATTAATTAATGCAATCAAATGGGTTTGGCGACAATGTTGCTGACATCAGCAATAACCAGCACAACAATAAGTAAGACATACATGTATATAAAGTATCTATATAAGGTTTGTAGCTTGAAACATACCTTGAGCACTCTGAGAATTCATGTTTTTATAGTAATACATGCATGCATCTTTCAGCACACAGTAGCGTCGATTCCATCCCTTCATAGTACGTCCGCACTTAGAGAGATAGCCAGAACAGTCTGGTTTACGAATCTCTAAAGCCGGAATACCAACATTATGACTCGTTACATCCATCCAATTATCTCTCTGTTAAAAAGATTAAATTACAGTTAAGAGAAAATATATAGTGTGACATTCAGTGATATTGTACGCAGGGATCACCCTAGGCCGCAATTTTGCGATATTCTCGCAATTTTTACTCAAATATCGCATTTTTACTGCGTTGTTACACTAAAAGATCGCATACATCCTTTGGATAAATCGCACTTAGGTTAATATAATGCGACAGAACAGGAGATTCGTCTTAAATCTTCAAATTTTCAGCTGGTTATTGGAATTCCGTGTGCCACATCACGTATGTATTTATGAACTCGTTGGGTATTGTGGACTTACACCTTGTACATGTATATACATGTGCCCAATCTATTCCCTGAAATTCCCGTGTGTGACTGTCGTATTGACATTTGCACGCGAGTTTTTTTTATCCGTCGATGTAAGGATCTAGCTTTACGTTTCTCTAGCGGTTGTCAGCGGTACACGCTCTTTTGTCATTGTAATATAAATAGACAATGCAGTCTTGATATTGTTTGTAAAGAAAAAAAAGACCGGAAAAGAAAAGAATATACTAGTATACACACACTTTTCATCAAAAGTTTACAAGTTGTATTGCGCATGCAAGTACAGACCGGCTTTTTACATCTATATAAATTTGTCGTCGAAACGTGGCCAGTACTAAGCAATAACTAAGTATCTTCAAGGACTTAAAAAAAAAAGTTTACAAGTCCTTGGAATCGTCAACATGAACAATAGCTATACAATTCTTCAAAATATTTACAATGCGTAAATAAAGTCTTGACGTAAAAATTCTACAGTACACCCTATACTCGTAGATTAGACGTTACTGTAAAGTGACTTGTCACAGCACACTGAAATACTTTTAAAGTGTACCATTGGAACCGATGATTTCTAAAAAGCCACTGTAACTTCCATTAGATGGATAGACACTTCATATTTAATCAGCGAGTGGAAATGAGACATTGTTTTTCTGAAGTTATGAAAGACGTCTCTTTGGCGACTATTGCATGCAACGGTGTATGAGAGACAAAGAATTTTAAATTTTATTTGACCTAATTTTTCATTTAAAATGTCATTCAAACAAGGGAAAAATAAAAAAGTCCAGGGCCATTCTCACATTCAAATAATGTGTTGCCAGATGTTCACAGAAAGAAAAATGATTAAGAGAAACAGAAGTTTTATTTTTTCACTATTTTTTCGAACAAATACATTCAAAATCTCATTGAAATCGAGAAAATCTCATTGTTTTTTAACAAATGAGATTTTTATCTCAGTACTCTGCAGGGCTAGGGTGATCTCTGTGTACGCATATAACTGTTCAGTCTTAGTCTTCTGCAGCCTGTTTCACAAAAATACTTACTTTTGATCGCTTAGCTTTCTTTATAAACTTAAAATCGCAATATTTTGTTTCTGAATTTATATGAAGTATATAGAAATGATATTAGAAAGCAAAATATGATCTAAATTGAAAAAATATTTGAAGCTTTTATTTGATAATGAAAGTTACGAAAATTCCTGAAATTTTTCGTAAGAATTTTTGTGAAACTAAGCACTGACCTGTAAAGTTAAGAAATGATTGTTCCTTTATGTGCCATTATAGCACCTCCACTTAGATAAATAACTTAAATTAATTAGTGAATGGGAGAATTTCTTAATTAATCAATTTTATGAAAAAAAGGTGAACAGTTGCCTTTATACAGTATCTTAGCATGTTAATACACAACTGAACAATGTTCAGTCCATTCAGGAATTTATTTGTATACAAACCTAAGTAACCCATACAAACCTTCTTTTTGGCCTTTGTTGCTGCCTCATTCAGTGCACTGACCCATCTGTATAGAAGTAAATATATCTATCAAATGTCAAAAATAAATTCATCCCAACAATAGTTTAATTCTTCATCACTTTGGATTCCTCAATAACGTATGATTTTAACAATCAGCAATTAAACAAAAGGATTCTGCTTAAACATTGTAGCTACTGCTTCTTTTCACCTGTAGAAATGTAGTTTTTGATAACTTTCACATGTATTTTATCTCAACTACATGTACTTCCTTCAGTGTGTCTATCAGGATCTATGAAGAATGAGCTTTAAGGTTCATGGTTACACCCTTTCCAAAACACCCCCAAAACAGTATTAAACATCACAGGTAAAGTTTTATTGATTTTATTGGCAGAGAACAATGTAATGTATAGTATTTTAATGAACAAAGTATATGTCATCGAGCTTCTAATTGATTTATGATCTTCCAAAGAAGTACATGTCCAATTTTTCTTTAATTTACCCCAAATTTGCATCATATCATCAATAGACCCCTGTTATTTTAAACCTGATGCATGAATGTATATGGTCATTCTTTTAATAACGAAAGAAGGTCTAAAACAAATAAAAAATAGAAAATACATCAATGCTGGTAAGTCAAATTCTATGAAATAGTAAATATTATACCATTTTAGGCTCTGTTCTTGACGTCATTATTTTTAGAGTCCAACCAGTAAATGACGGGTTTAAGTACTTTGTTAACATGCCAATGAGCGGAAAAATTGCTATCTTAATCTAAGTTAACATATCTTTCAACAATAAAAATAAAAGTAGCAATCATCGCACAAAATTTTGAGTTTGATACAAAATTACGACCTTACCCCCCTCCAGATTTTGTTACAAAATGCTGGCAAGATATCCCCTCCGTGCTCTATTTGGATTTATATCTCCTGAACCGTTCATCTAAATTACTCCATTTATCAGCCATATATCAATTGGAAATAGAACTGATCAAAATGTAATTTCTGAAACCCATTTTATAATATTTACCCATTATATCAGTAATATTAACGCCTGCAACAGTTTTAAGCAAATGACGTCACGTGATGCATTTGGTCATTTGAACGTCAAATCAAGTTGATAAAGAAATAAAAACGGTCCAGAATGAGATGGGGCGATGAAAACAAGATGTTTATCTTATGAATATAATTATAAAGAAATAGAATGAATTCAGATAAAAGAATACGCAAAGAAAATTATAAATACTTGAATGTAAGTGCAATCACACGTTATATATAAGACAGGCTTAGTACATCGTATGTTGCTATCCATTGGTTTTGGATGAGGAGAAAAGCCGGTAAGGGCTAAAATCGGCCTTGTGACAGAGTATCTTTTTGAAATAGTTTTTTTAATTCCTATATTTATGAAAAATCATATTTATTTCCGCATGACATCTGTTTCTTTTAAGAAAGGGTAAACAATAGCACGAACAACGTCGTTTTGAACCAGGACGTCGCCCTATAATTGCTCGGCGTTTTGAAACCTATTTGTTAGAATCTGTGTTTCAAAACAGAAAACATTTAAAAGGATTTTTTTAAATATTTTTAACAAAAAAAAAATCCATATAGACAATGTAAAATGCAATTAACTGACTTATAACAGTAAAACAATGCTGCAACTGATTTCTATCTTCGATTAATATTATAAACGTTCCATACCCCCCCCCCCCCCCCCCCCCCCCCCTTCCTACTTTTTTTTACTGGTCTAAGTGCACATATTTCATTATAGGCGTTTAACGACAAATTCTTTCCTGACTGCAAAATAATTTCAGTGTACTACAATACATTATTCCTTGCATTGGAGATCATACAATGTAGGTAAGTCGGCATTCGCATTTTTTCATCAAACATGCTAGGATATTCAGCATCATGGCATCCAACGCGGGTCAAGGTCATCCTCAAGGTCAGTGTGACTTGTTCAGGATCAAATATCCTATAGGTAATCAGTCGCGGATCCAGCGCCCCCTATGCCGGGGGTCAAGGAGCGAATTTTGCCGATTTTTACTGAAAATTTGCAAAAATATTCCTGTTTTTTGGAAAATTTGGGGTCATTGTCGGGGGGGGGGGGGGGGGGGCGCCCCCTCCGCACCCACCTGAATCCGCCACTGGTAATTTTAAAATATGTATGTACTTTCTATTCCTATCTTAAACGTATACCGGTAATAATAATTTACTGCCGTACAGAGGGTTAGATTTAGGCTATAATCCTGAAATCATTGATTTATAACAGGTCCATGAATATTCACATTGTAAGAAAAGGAGAAGAACAAATAATGTAAAAAGGGGAACTTCTTCAAAAGGAGGATTCACTTTGAGAAGGTTTGACTTATAGTACTATGTCATTTGTCATGAAAGGTCTTCTGTTTGATGAATTCAAAATATAATTATTACGGTTCGCTTATAATAAATGGCGAATCTTACACATAGCGGAGAGAAATTGCTACGTAGCAGTCATATCCCCCCCCCCCCTTTGCCCTAATCGTGATGCTTGCTGTTCTAAATATCACTACTCCTAGATATATAGACATAGAAAAGTCCATTCATTTGTTTTACCCAAATCCCGCATGTAAACTAAGGAGTTGTTTCCTAATAAAATGTACAATTTTGTGAGATGTTGCCCATTTAAACCCCGCGTGTAAAAAAAACATCACACACATTTTAATTAGATTCAATTGCTATTTTAACCCCGGGTTTAAATCAAACGGTTGTTTACAAATAAAACAAGCATAAAATTATTCTTTCGTGATTTTCTCGTAGAGATGACGGCGAGCGGCAGAATGCGCTGTAAGCCTTTTCTCTGAATGAACATACCCATCAAAGAATTGTTTTACATCAATTTTTAATCAAGATTCAAAGGAAAATGATAGAAGTCCCAATCTTATCAAAATACAGCAGTTTCATTTAGCACAATCCCTAAAATACTAGTTCATGTTTCAGGACGTAGGTATAATAAGAGTGCCGATGCAATTTTGGCGCGTTTTTTCGTGAAGTCATAGATAACGTGACGTCGATTTTGGCGACGAGAGAGACTCCGAAGTGATTTGTTGTTCGGATGGTGTATCCTTGAACCTTAAATGAATATTATGAACATGTAGCATAAAATAACAAGATATCTTTACCTGGCCATTTCTTCACGTGTGTCGGTCATGAAGAAGTAGGTACGGGCCCCGAACTTCTCTGCCTTGAAGCAGTTTTCTTTATTAGAGTCTATATGGCGTGACACCAGATAGTTCAGTAACGGTAACGCTCCTAAAGGGTCCTGATCCTGTTTGTGTAGAGTAAAATGATCATCTTTCATTGATACATGGAAGCATATAAGCAAGATGTAAAAAAAAATACCTAAACATATCTGTGTTTATTATCAAACCACTACGCATTTCTCATCTCTAAATTAATAAATTATAAGAAATAATTGTTCGAGTCAACAAAGGTATTCTTGTCTTTACTTCTAATGAGGATCACATTTCAGTCCTATGTGTCCTCTTATGTGTCATTTTATTATCTGATTAATTCATGCAATGCAGGGAATTACTGGACAATAGCTCGGTAATTGTTATTTCTATTCTAATATATTCTAATTATAGCAAACAAGTATTTTTGGTACAGTTGTTTTTTTTTCAGAAAATCAATTGCATAGTATGCACATGGCTTCTCTGAGAGGGTAGTGTTGGAGAATAATAACTGGGTGAGCTCTATGAAACATACAGGAAGAAAATGTCAAGTCATGTTAGAATAAGACTTATCACATGGTTGAGAGCTGTAATATCTTGCAGGAAACTTTTCAGACATTTACCATAAGAGCACAAGTATGTAAATTTAACTGTAAAGAATCAAATGTTTCTTCCAGAGGGAAGGAATGATACAAATATAAGCAAACAAACACTCAAGTTTAAAGTAAAAGTGCACTTGAGTATTTTCATCTTTTTTTAATGTAAAGGTTTTTTTTTAATAAAGTTGAGAGTACCTGTTCTGTTTTATAATAATACAGACAGTTGTCTGGACGTAATATAAAGTAACGTCTCCTCCAGTTCTTCATGAATGTAGATCCACTCAGCTTTGACATGTACCCGGTAAGAAGGGGCGTGTCCATATTCCTCACGTGATACACATCACTGGATGCCACCTCAAGCTGAACTATGTGACCCTCTGTTAATGTAATCATTATTAATTGAATTAAACCACATTTTCTAAAAATAACAAATTTTTCCTTCACAAGTTCATAGCAAGTAAAATTTTTAACAATCTGCAGCACATACACTGCAATGGTTACAGAATCATACAGTCATAATCATGTGAATAGACGATTTTCACATTACCGCAGTTGACTTGCATTTAACACGTCCTTAGACCCGACATCCCAAGATTTGACATAATTTTTAACTGTGACGTCGAAGCAGATTTATGACGTCAGAGTTGAAATAACGTCAAAAGTAGTGATGTCGGGTCTTGGCGTGCCTAAAATGCAAGTCATACGGTAATGTGAAGAAAGTCTATTGTAAATACAGAACTTCACTGAAATGATATCTACGACTTTCCATTCAATATCATGAATATGTATACATGTAAGTATATGCTGATGAGGTTCAATACATGAGTATATAATACGGATATCTGACATGTGCTCTCACAGTCAAAGTTTAATGAATTCAGCACTGAAAAAAGGGAAGATGGAAAAGAGAGGAAACAGCTGAGAAATAAATACTTTTTTGAATGAGCTGTATAATTTCTTGGTGATTTGCTTTGAGGACATTAACTCCATTTACAGCTATGAGAATCTGGCCCTCTGTCACTCCACCACGCTCTGATGGACTTCCTGTAAAAATATTGTATAACATACGTAGATGAGTCTTTTCTAAATGCAGATTTATTTCTCATATGGGATGGTTACCGACATGAAACCATTATGACATCATAAAATTGGTATGGCAATGTTAATTCCGTGCTGTCATTTCCCAGGGTTTTAGGAAGATTTAAACTGAATTTAATGACATCACAATGAGTCTAAGTCAGATACTGTCCCAAACAGACAGTAACTATGTACCAACTGCCAAATATCCTTTCACAGTGGTAACTACATGTACGTGACAAATTAGTGAAGCTCTTCATACATGCAATTCTGCTGCAAACTTTCATTTGAACCCCTTCACCACAAACATGGTCTGAATATAAAATTTGCCATGAATTTAAAAGTGTCCTGTGTGTCTCTGCATCATTGTAACCTTAATTAATGGTTAAGTGTGGGATACCTGTTAGCAATTCTATTCACTTCTTGTCTATTGAGATTTAAACTGAATAATCCAAAGCAATACATGTATTTCATATCTTGTTGATAGGTTCATTGCCCGTACATTTATAATTAGATAGAGAAGTGTAACATGAGCAATGTAAAGCTGATATTTCTACCTGAACGATGAAGAATAATTACCCATTACCTACAAATGCTAAAGGTACTTGAATGAATAAAAATATAAAAACATCCAATGAGAACTGATTAACAATTATTTCTTACCTTTGTCTACAGATGTGATAACAGCAGGGTGACTGTCCAGTACATGTAGACCAAAGTCCTGGTCATCCTTACCCTTTACTATCGTAAGCACTCTCTCCTGATCTAAAAATATCAAACTACAGTCTATAGTTAAAAAACAAAAAGCTTACAATGTGACAGCTGCGAAGTTTAAAAGAAGAATTAATGCATATCTATTTTAATTACCCTTTTAAACAAACGAAAAATTTCGGAAAAATTCATGTGGTAACAATGCATTTCTGATGTGTGACTGAGATTTAATGGTTGTTAGTCGAAGGTAACAACGTTGACTTGTCACAAAATTAAGCACTTTGATTCCCGCTATTAAAAGTGTAAATGAGACCTATGGATAAGGAGCTCAAGCAGAACATCATGTGCACAACAAGATCTCTAATCAGTTAAACTAGGTCAAAAGAACGTAAAAATATCTACATTAAATTCCATTTAAAGAGTATTGCAAAAACCTGAAGGTACTAAGTCTAACAGAAGGATGTAAGGATATGAATTGGATGTAAATGTTTTAACTGACATCATACCACAGGTATCATGACAGTTCATTTGAACCTTTGGCTAGGGTAAACCACCAAGGATTCACTTTCATTTATGGAGGAACATCGGTAAATCTTACCATAAAATCTAGTCGACATTCTGTGGTATTCCTCCTGACTATCATGCCTCTGTACAAATGCTCGTCTTTTTATCTGATACTCATTACGGAACTCGCTCTCTGACAATGTTGTCTGTGTAGAGTAGGATCGATTGTGAGATATAAACGAGTTGGGCGTGGCATCTGGCTGGAACACATCCTCATCTACAAAACAAGCGAAAAGTTTCTACAAGAAAAGTTTATCTACACACAGAAAACAAATACAAACATGTACTATAAACTATCTTATATTCACGAGCGTTTTATTCTCACAATATTCGCGAGGTACTTGGATCCTAGAATATAAAACGCCACAAATGTGTCTCAACACATGTACAGTTGTGAAAAACAAAATGCTGCAAACCAGTCACCTCACTTGTGTTCCCGAACTTAAGACGCCGCAAATAAAAGATGGTTAACAGTATATATAACTGAACGAGTGACATAAGCTAGACATAAATATAACAGTGAAAGAAACAAGCAACACAATGTATGTATTTTCTAGTTGTTCAGATTACATACATACTATCCCTATTTACTGTGACCTTGACCTTGGAAATTTGAACTTGGTTCAAGGTTACGCTACATCCTTAGCTCAAAGTCAACAATTCTGTGCAAGTCTTGTTCAAATCTATTTAGAGGATAACACTTACTTATTATATGTATCACCCTAACAAGATATTTACCATCGGACAGAAAAAAAAAATTCTCATCCAAGTGTTATCTAACTTAAACGTTTCAAGGTGATTAAATGTACATAATCTTGGGTATTAATCAACATATTCTGTGAAATTCAAATCAATGCAGGGGTTATAGACACACTATACATAAATGTTATTATTGCAAACAGTTGTCAACAGTGTCAATACAGAGAAAATGTCCTCTAAAATCCTCACAGATGAACAAAAGTTCCAGACATTTCATTATAAGGACCAACAATTTTACAAAAATTTTGCATCCACCTATACATAAATTGTCTTTACAAGCCGTACCTTTTTCCTCTATACTTGGTTGTAATTGTAAAGCTGAACTTTTCTCCATGTCCATCAGATGATCTTTATCTACTTGTACCCAACACGAGTTACGGAAACTCTCATTGTAAATTCCTGAAATACATATAAAATCAACACTATTATCAGATCTGATAGAATTAAACATAATACTGGTATACCAACAATACGACATAATTTAGTATAATATTGATACTCTTTCCGTCAATCTACAGTAGCTTTTAAAAACTGAAAACATTTACAGTCAGATACATTCTTGTTTCAGCCTTCATACATATATTACTGTCAACTTTAGTCTATCGATCAGTATCATTGGCAGAATATTAAAACATATCAAATCCAAAGATCAAAGCCTCATAATCATGACTGCCTGCATCTTTTTTGTTTTGTTATAATTTCCTTTAGGCAACTACTGCTATCAATAAACATGTATAACAAACTGTACCTGTGTCTTCATCTGAGGAATCATCAGAGTTACCTCCCATACTGGGTGTGCCACTATTTTGTTGCCTCTCAGAGTTACCCCCTACACTAGGCGTCCCACTCTTCTGACGCCTGTTGACAATATTGCTAGATTCTGTCGATACGAGCCTCTTATCCGTCATACTGGATGTACCACTCTTTGGCCTCATACGTACAACATTTTCAGAATTTTCCCATGTGGGTCCTCTGTTAGATAAATCAGAGGAAGGCAAACTTTTTCTTGACAACACGTCAACTTTTGAGTCTACACTACATCTATCTGACGGCAAGACAGATAGATTTTTGATACCATTATTTAAATCAGAGTCCCCATTCAACACTACTGGTATATTCGAATCTGTTTGAGTCCTTTCATTTTCATCATCACAATCTTCAATTTCTTTAAGAAAACTGAATGCATCACTAACAATTCTTTGGGTGCCTCTTTTTGGCACATTGGGATCAGAAGGGACCTTTTCACTATCTGAGTCCCTCGATACATTTAAGTCCAGTTTTGACGAGTCCGGCCAGTGTCTCAGTACGACCACTCCATCCATATCAGACTCACTCTCTGATACTACCACACTGACTGTATTATCATCAGTAATGCTGTTATCTTCTCGATCCTCTGTATTATCTTTCTGTGTCACTTTATCATTGTTAATGTCTTCTAGATAAGTTTCGATGCGGTACTCGTCTGTTTGTACTTCATCATCAAAACTAGCTTCCTGAATAAATCCTGAATCACACTGACTTCTGACGGACGGACTAGAGTTTTCCTCGTTATTGTCAAGGTACGTAACAATTGTGTACTCACTATCCTTACTATCTACTACATCTATGCTATCTATGGATGATGAAGCTCGCACTATAATACTGGCCCTATCTTGTGTCGAATTTTCCTTGTCAATTAAAGAGATGTCAAACGTCTTTGGAATTGTATCCCTGTATGGTCTGAAACAAGAAAAGGTATCTCAAATATTATCCAAATGCAAGCTGCAATGACGTGTGAATTTTGATGGAAAAAATGGTCAAGCGCAATATCTATACCGATTGTCTACATGCAAGTATGTACTACCGCGGTATGTGTAACTTTGTTTTTCTTCTTCAATAATAAGGAATAACCTATCTAAAGGAGAAAGTGAATCAAGGAGTTGTTACAGATAAATAGTTATGACAAGACACCTCTAAAGACGGTATCAATGGCCGGATTGCTGGCAGCAGATTGTATTTTGAAACATAATGCCCATTAAAAGCAACAGAGTGCAATATTAATACATATATCTCCAATCAAAGTATCAATCTGAGATTCTATATAGTTTTGACACACTTTAGTCTAATTCAAATTCATATCTCCAGGGTCAAGGTCAATCCTCAAGGCTAACTTCAGAACCAGAAATCACAAAGTACAATAAAGTCTTACTCATGGTTTCATACACATGTAATCTTTAATAGTATAAAGTTCAAGTCCCCTAATAAAGAGCCAAAAGGGCAAAAAAGTTTTGGGAAATAAAGTATTGAATAATTTCTGAATTTTTCAAAACATGTATCTTATGTACATGTAAATCTTTCGGGTTAAGAGTTAGGGTTAACCCTAACCCATATTTTCAAGGTTGAGGTCAAATCTCAAAGTCAAGGTCAATACCTGAAATCAGGTCCACAGTCCACTAGCTTAGATCCATCTCCATTCAATGTTTAAATGTGATGTTTGATATATTTATTGGTACATTACTATGGTAAAGTCAAAATCAAAATTGTATCTTCAAGGTCAAGGTCAAATGGCAAGGTTAAGGTCAATACCTGAAATAAAATCAACTCATTATTTCCTATCTCTATGCAAAGTTTGAATATAAAATTCCATATAGTATTTGTGTAATAGAGATTAACTCTTAATTACATTTTTCAAGGTCAAGGTCAAATCTCAAGGTCAAGGACAATACCTGCATTAAGATCCTCTCACTATTCTTTATCTTTGTACTAAGTTTGAAGATTGTATCCCTTATAGTTTACTCACAACTGACCTAAACACAAAATACATGTACTATTTTACAAGGTAAAATTTCAAGGTCAAAGTCAAAAACAATACCTGCCTTCAGATTCTTTATCTCAATACCAAGTTCATTATTGTTCTCCTTGTAAATGTAATTCTTTCACAACTAATCTAAACACAAAATAAATTACATTTTCAAGGTCAAGGTCAAATCTCAATGTCAAGGTAAAAGACAATACCTGCATTCAGATCCTCTTACCATACTTTGTCTTTGTACCAAGTTTGAAGATTGTATCCCTTATATTTCTTTACTAACCTGAAGTCAAAATTGCATTTTTCATGGTCAAAGTCAAAGCTCAAGGTCAAGGGTAAAAATACCTGTGATCAATCTCTTCCATCGAACATTTACATTTAACTCTGTCATAGGCTCAGAAGAAAATCTCAATCCCGCTTATATTTTACGGACTTTACAGTGCAAATTGTAGACTGGCATCCGTTCTTAGTTTTCTCTGTTTGTACATGACAGAAAATAGTTCCTCAGTTTACCATAAATTTTATAATTTGGGATGTGTAAAATTTTATGTTAAATTCTAACGCTTATCTGTGGTATTTTGCATCGTTAAATTGAAGAGGCATGTGCCCTATAGCCTGTTAAAAACTTGGTCAAAAATCTTGATGGATGGGCCCTAAGCAGAGATGTTAGTGAAGAAGGAGCGATAACTCAGTTTGGAGATTGACCTGTGATCTGATCCTCTCACCATGCTTTATCTTTGTACCATGTTTGAAGATTGTACCCCTTTAATATAGTTCTTTCACAACTAACCTAAACACAATCACAACAGCTACAGTAAACCAAATTGTTGACGCAGACGGACAGACAGACGGACATCACCATTTCATAAGACAAATTTTCCTTCACAATCCGGCCAATAAAAGGAAGAAAGCAAAGTACAAGGGAAGCAACATCATTATATAAACTACATACATAGGATTTAACTACATTGTATACAGGAACAAATTAATATATAATCAATCTTTTATATAAGCAACATAGAACTATCATACAATTACATGCTAAAGGACTCAAGTGTGCGATGTTAATATAATAACATAGGAGCTTTCCTGTCTCACCCTGTAGCTTCCTCATCATTCACATTGTACTCTGGCGTGCTAAGAAAGCTGAAAGCCTCACTAATACATGCAGTGGTTCGCCGATGGCTCTTGGTCGACATAATTTGAGCTAGTCACCTCTGTCATGCAGCTACAGAAACAATATGGCATGCAGCTAAAGTTATACAAATACAACACAGTGAAGACAAGATAACTGCTACTTATTACGAGTAAATGGTGGAGAGGACAAGATATCTGCTACTTATTACATGTAAATAATAGTGAAGTCAGGGTATTTGCTACTTATAATTTATTACATGTAAATGATAGTGAAGACAAGATATCTGGTACTTATTACAAGTAAATGGGTGAGAGGGCAAGATTAGATATCTGCTACTTATTACATGTAAATAATAGTGAAGTCAGGATATTTGCTACTTACAATTTATTACATGTAAATGATAGTGAAGACAAGATATCTGCTACTCATTACATGTAAATGATGTTGAGGACACTATATCTGCTACTTGGAGGGAGGACAAGATATCTGCTACTTATTACATGTAAATGATAGTGAGAACAAGATATCTGCTACTTATTACATCTAAATGATAGTGTGGCCAAGATATTTGCTACTAATTACATACATGTAAATGATAGTGAGGACAAGATATCTGCTACTTACTACACGTAAATGAAAGTGAGGACAAGAAATCTGCTACTTATTACATGTAAATGATGGTGAAGACAAGATATTTGCTACTTATTGATTCATGTTGATGACTAAAGTTGTAGACCCTGTGACCGTCAAAAATTAGATGAAATTTAGCACGTAGAACACAAACTTTATTTTTCTAGCATTACAAAAGTTATGAACTTTTCGTTAATTAAAAAATTGTAGCACCCAGGTTCTCCAAGATATCAAAATATAAAGATAATTTATTCTAAATATTTCTAGCTCACAATATTTACAACGAAAAAGGAGAACCAGGAAGTTACACATGAATCTATGATTACAACTTAAAATAATAACAACATTGATTGTTGAACTTAATTTAGGAAAAATAAGGGTAGATTTTCACAGAGTTTTTAGTAAATAGTCAACAAACTTTAAAGATTGATGACTAAAAAGGTGTATTAAAGCTTAATGAGATACATGTAAGTTTATCTTTTACGACAAAAGTATATTTATAGATATTGTGTTTGAAAACATTGTAAATTTGACAGCTAGAACACAGGAATAAAAGATGCTATGTTTATATACCTGGGACATGTGAACGTTTTGTATGTTTCTTTACCCAATAAGACCAAAATAATAAAATTAAATAATATACTCAATTTGCTAGAAGATATAGGGTATACATCTTTAAGAGGACAAGATATCTGCAACTTATTACATGTAAATGATAGTTAGTCCATATTTGAAATGAAATTCAAGCTGACATGTCATAACTTTTTTTAAATCAATCTAACGAATACTCCTAAAGATTGAAATACATAGCTGCCTTCTCCTATAGACTTTGCCTATGTTCATATTATGTTCATGTAAATAAAGTTACTGTTCGCACAGCTCACTTCAGAAATCAGAAAATTAAAGTTTTCTCCACTTTGTCTGCAAATTTTGCAATTAAGATTTATATAGGGGGATACGTGTAGATCTCAAACTCTCATAATATATGTCTGTACAACCAGTACTATGCTCACATTGAAAGAAAATAATTTTCGATACAAGTAGGGAGATTTCTGTTAGTTTTAGCATGACATCGTCAACCTTCTCCATAGACTCAGTGTTAAACATCGGCGACGTTGCACTAAAACTAACATAGAAAACTCCCTATCTAAAAGTATTTTCTTTCACTGTGAGCATAGTATTAGTGGTAGTTACACAATCATACATCGTTAGTTATGAGAATTCGAGGTCTATCCCCCTATATAAATTTTAATTGCAAAATTTGCCGACAAAGTAGAGAAAACTTCAATTTTTCCGATTTCTGAAATGAGCTGCAGGGACCACAGGGGCCAGAATCCTAGAAAAAAATTAGAACCACACCTTAAACTCCTGTTTCTCTTCTCTTTACTCTTTCCTTAAGGCATGACAGCTTCCATATTTAAACACAACCCCCCCCCCCCCCTTTACCCCCTCAATATCTCAAGTTTCAACAGGATTTCAGAATTAAGCTAAATATCATTATTTTCTACAGATATTTTTCTTCACGATCGTAACCTTCTTGTCATTGATTATACTTGCATTTAGCCGCAATTAATCCGAAAACATGAAAGGGAGTCGAAACCTACACTTTACGTTATTCTTAGCATTCGCAGTATGTTAGTTAAAGTTGTCATCCTTGCCGCTAACGGTAAAGTGTAGGTTTCGATTCGATTTAAAACATGGGAGCTGTCATGCCTTGTAAAAGGATAAAGAGAAGAGAAAGGGCTTTTTAGATGGGTTATAGTTTTCTCTCTAGGAATGCGGTGCCTGTGGCAGGGACAGTAACATGTCTGTATTTAAAAACTGTGAAAACTACTGTCCGGTCGGCTCACTTCGGAAACTGGATAAAAGCGATTTTGAATACTTTTTCATGCAAAAATTTAGATAAAATGGATATTATTCGATAGATCTCATTTAGTCATAAATTTTGGTACGTATATAATATATGGTCATGCGTTTATGCAATCATATTATACAGACAAAATACTTTTTAGATGGGACGTTTTCAATGTTAATTTCAGCATGACGTCACCTAGTTTATCATAGAGTCTATGGACAGCTTCATAACATCACAGGAAAAATTTGGATGGCAAATCGCCCATCCAAAACTTGTTTTGTCTGTAAAGTTTGATTGCAAGCACTGACTATCATATACCTTATACTGAAATTTACGAATAAGCGAGATCTATTGAATGTTATCCATTTCATTAAAATGTTTGTACGAAAAAGTATTCAAAATCGCATTTATCCAGTTTCCGAAGTGAGCTGCACAGACAGTAGCTATCCCCTCAACAGGTTGGGGAAAGGTACCGATCGAGCTAATATACCTCGATTGGGCTAATATACCTCGATTGGGCTAATCAATCTGAATATTTTCAGTAGTAAAAAATTAAAACATTCTCAAAATTATTCTTTTGAGCAAAATCGCATCAGTTCTTTATAAAAGAAGTTATGTTTACTAAAGAAACATACCTGAAAAGTAAATAGTTACTGAGAAAATATACCTCAATTTTTCTGAATATATTGGGTGAGATTTCTCGAAATCTATAAAAAAGTTTTCAGGCATAGTTGCTTTTTAAATATTATTTCTTGATATAAAAGCTGGTGCGATTTTGCACTCAAATACGATTTGGAGGAAAAAAGTACTTTTTCCTGAATAAAAAAGTCAGATTGATTAGCCCGATCGAGGTAAATTAGCTTGATCGAGGTATATTAGCTCGATCGGTACCTTTCCCCAACCTGCTCAAAGCAAGCCTTGCTAGTTGTTGTTGTTGTTGTTGTCCGTATAATCCACCTCTTGGTAGGTGCACCTAGTTTGACCTAGTTCATGGACAGGTGAAGGCCGTTCTTCCTTCGGGCTTAAAACGAAGTCTAAAAAATTCTATTTACAAAACCAGGGTAGACTACTACTTTCACTAGTGTGAAAGAACTTTTCCAAAAATTCTTGATCAATTGAAGATTGAAGAGGTTTTATTCCAACCTTCAAATTGTGCTTTTGTATAGTGAACTGGAAATCACTGATCCCTAGGAACCTATCATTGATTAGTGATTATCACTGAACTCCAGAAAGTGAAAGTAGGATTATCATCATATCGTGTTCACATTTATTCAAATTCAAGGTACAGAAATATTAATGTCTTTCTACTTTACACTTCCTCCGGTACCATTTCAAATGATTTTATAATGTGACGTGATATGATACGTCTTTTATTCATAATTTACCTACATTTTTACTCCAACTGCTCAAACTCGCAAACTTCCTTGTAGTGGGCACTCTACCATGAAAAACCAAGAGCGGATAACCGCAATATTCGATATTTTACAGGGTTGTTCAATAGTGTTTAGGCACAGACAACCAAACTCAAAGTTCAAGGGAGAAATTCGATTCTCAAACGAGACTGTTTGATTTCATTCAAACATAGATAGTGAATGTCCTTTATATATAAAGAAAGTAGAGTCGTCAAGTTGACATCGAGCTCCTGTGTCAGTGGCGGATTCAGGGGTGTGCGGAGGGGGCGCCCGCCCCCCGGCAATGAACCAAAATTTTCCAAAAACAGGTATATTTTGGCCCATTTTCAGTCAAAATCGGCAAAATTCGCCCCTTGACCCCCGGCAAAGGGGGCGCTGGATCCGCCACTGTGTGTGTTTAGGCTATTACAAAGTAATTCTCAGTTTTGCGGATCCCACGATCCTAATTTTATCACCACAATTGGAAACAAAATCAAGTGAACTTCACGTACATTTTCATTTTCTTACAGTACAGTACGGGTTTTTACTTTAAAATCTTTCATTGCGCAAGCGTATGTAAAGACCAAAATCGAGTGGTACGGCATGTCATAGATTTTGATGATTTTTCAGTATTATGAGTATATATTTTAAAGTACTAATTAGATCTCTGGTTGCCATGGTAATAAGGTCACTCTATTTATAGCACTTTTGAGACCATGAAATAAGCCAGCTTCGGATACCTCGTTGCCATAGATACCACTGAACATAACAGCTTGTTCATTTTTACATAATATGTTCTTCCTTACATTCATTCTTACTCAGTACACTTGTCATAAGATGCACCAGCAGGAGAACATTGATTTTCATCAAAGGAAATACAAAATGTATATGTTAATTGACAAATAAAATGAACGAAAAATTGGAGTGTGCAATTTAAGAGTTTTACCTAAATTCTGTCGTCAAAACCCGTTGCTATGGCAACATTAGACCTTTTAAAAATATTGAATTTTTCGATTTTAATGAAATTTTATTTGATATTTTCAAAGGCCATATTAATTATGGATATAAGATAGAAAACTCTTATAATTTATTCAACTGTAGTTTTATAATTGGAAAAAAGAATATCTGTCAAAAACAAGAAAATACAGATTTCATTTCTTTTTATATCAAAATACTCACCAAGAATTTAGAAATTTAAAGATGTGAAGAAACTTCATTAATAGTTCTAGGAAATTAGTATTAGATTAATCATGTTATGGTATGTGACTGTTAAGTTCAATATCTCAAGGTTTCTGAAATATCAGGATTTTTCGTCAAATCCGGTCACTTAAATTTTAACGACCTTGGAAATGCATTGGGTGACCTTGAAATATTTTCAAGGTCATCTTTACATTCAAACGTCTCTGATAGATGTATACATGAACTTCTGTTCCAATATCATGCGTGGATAGTTTGATAAAGATTGTGTTTGAATTCAGCCTATTGTTGCCATAGCAAACAAATTTGAAGCTGCTTTGCATATAAAAGGATAAATTTGCCCAATAAAAAATTTATATTTATGTATTATTCAAAGATGTTACTCATTGGATAACTAGAATTTGGTTTTCAAAAACAGACCTGTGCTTTTGTGAAATTTCCAACCTTGTAAAACAGTAAAAACATGCAAAAAAGGGCGTTTAAATGCACAAAACAGAGCCTTTTGATATCCTGTTTTGGTCCAATTTTTCATCTTGTATACAAAAGGTATCAGAGATTAATGTAAAAAACTTTACAAATATGTATAATAAAAAGGAATGAAAGAAAATAAAGTAATTTCAGATAACAAAAGTACCTGTTTCCATGGTAACGAAGCATACAAATATGCCTCGTCCTATGAATTTTCCCGATTTTTGAAACTTCAGACACCGTTACCATGACAACGACAACCTTTTTTTGAAAAAAAAACTGAACTGGATTTGATTTACATTCTAGTACTCCATATTAATCCATGACATGACGTGCCGACATGTCTGAGTAATTCTTTGGTTCTTACAGCTGTTAAAATATAAATAATACTAGTTTGGTAACGGACATATTGTTATGAATAGCTGTTAAAATATAAATAATTCTAGTTTGGTAACGGACATATTGTTATAAGTAGCTGTTAAAAGTTTGGTAACGGACATATTGTTATGAGTAGCTCTTAAAATATAAATAATACTAGTTTGGTAACGGACATATTGTTATGAGTATTATCAACATATCAATGCATATTTGAAAGAATTAATTAAACGACTGACCGTATATAGAAATAAGTGCTAAAAATCATTTCCTCAAAAGTAAGCGTTTTTTGCACATAAATTAGGTTTTCTATCACAAAATAACACATAGAGTTTGAATTTTCGTTGCCAAATTAAAAAAAAAACATTTAAACCATTGATCATAAGAAACAGCATCCTACCAAAGCTAAAATGTGTAAAAAGAAATTGAGATAATTTTCTAAAAATAAGTTATTTTTGTAAAAAAAAAAAATTCAGTCATGAATACCAAGCCTGGGCGGCCATATTTTTTGACCGGTCGGCATGAAAAAAAAACTTGGTAAAGGGCCTTGAGTAATTGCTTTCTGCAAGGTTTCATGAAATTCTGTACAGCGGTTGCAGAGGAGAATTCCAAAATGTGTCATCCAATCAGCGACCTTGGCGGCCATATTTGTTGACCGATTGGCACGAAAAACACAAACTTGATAGAGGACCTTGAGTACTTGCTTCCTGTAAGGTTTCATGAAATTCTGTACAGCGGTTGAAGAGGAGATGGTGAAAATGTGTCAGCCAATTAGTGCCCTCTGCAGCCATATTTGCTGACCGATCGTCACGAAAAACACAAACTTGGTAGAGGACCTTGAGTACTTGCTTCCTGTAAGGTTTCATGAAATTTCTGTGCTGCAGTTGCAGAGGAGATGTTGAAAATGTGTCAGCCAATCAGAACCCTCGGCGGCCATATTTGTTGACCGATCGGCACGAAAAATACAAACTTGGTAGAGGACCTTGCGAACTCACTTCCTGTAAGGTTTTATGAAATTCCGTGCAGCAGTTGCAGAGAAGATGTAGAAAATGTGTCAGCCAATCAGAACCCTCGGCGGCCATATTTGTTGACCGATCGGCACAAAAAACATAAACTTGGTAGAGGACCCTAAGTACTTGCTTCCTGTAAGGTTTCATAAAATTCCGTGCAGCGGTTGCAGAGGAGACGTCGAAAATGCGTCAGCCAATCAGAGCCCTCGGCGGCCATATTTGTCGACCGATCGTCATGATAAACACAAACTTGGCAGAGGACCTTGAGTACTTGCTTCCTGAAAGATTTCGTGAAATTCCGTGCAGCGGTTGCAGAGGAGATGTCGAAAATGTTAAAAGTTTACGCCCGACGGACGACGACGACGACGGACGGCGCGCTATGACAATAGCTCAGTTGAGCTTCGCATCAGGTGAGCTAAAAATATATATATACATTTATATATGCAGGGACAAGTAAATATCTGATTTTAACAGTTACTAGCACACCTGAGCGATCTCAAGTGAACGTCAAAGCGAGCCGTCCGTCTGTCCGTCGTCCGTCATAAACTTTTTTACATTTTCGACGATGCACAGAATTTATTGTTTGTGTTTTTCGTGCCAATCGGTCAACAAATATGGCCATCGAGGGCTCTGATTGACTGACGCATTTTCGACTTCTCTTCTAGTTGCAACCGTTGAACAGAATTTGTCGAAAATGCGTCAGCCAATCAGAGCCTTTGACTGTCATATTTGTTGACCGACCGGCTTAAAAAATAAACACGAACTTGGTAGAGGACCTTGAGTAATTGGTTTCATGAAATTCTGTGTAGCGGTTACAGAGGAGAAGTAGAAAATGCGTCAGCTAATCAGAGCCTTCGGCGGCTATATTTGTTGATCGATCGGAACGAAAAGCACAGACATGGCAGAGGACCTTGAGTACTTGCTTCTGGTAAGGTTTCGTGAAATTCTGTGCTGCGGTTGCAGAGGAGAAGGCGAAAATGTGTCAGTCATCAGAGCCCTCGACGGCCATAAATTGACCGATCGGCACGAAAAACACAAACTTGGTAGAGGATCTTTCAGAGTGCTTGCTTCCTGTAAGATTTCGTGAAATTCTGTGCAGAGGAGAAGTCGAAAATGTAAAAAGTTTGCACCGTACGACGGACAATAGCTCGCTTGAGCTTGAAAAAACTGTGCGGTTACTGGCGATCCACTTCTAAATCTGCGTTTGCATAGTACAGTTGTTGGTGATGAATAACCAAATTGAAGGCGCACTTTTGACTACTCACTGTAGATTGTTTGAACTTGAGACGAGTAGGTACGCCTTCTGAGCCCAAGGTACGTGAACAGAAAGCGAGTCTTACATTACTACTTTAGAAAGGGGGTAGTAGTATGTTACAAACTGAATTCAATTTCATGTTTGTTAGATATTTTTAACATGTATAATTATCCAACAATGTCAGATGCCTGGTGACCAATGTCAATAAATAAATTGAAAACAATACTTGTGAGTACAAATGTACATATAGAAATATTAGAATGAATAAAGCCGGGGGACCTGGCATGTTGAACTGCACAACGTTGCCGAGTCTTCTTAGTTGCAACAGATTTATACATATTTTAGTCTGAAATAACGATTTTTACAGGACTAAATCTTGCTAAAGCTACATATATATGCTCAAAATTATGTTTCTGAATGTCTGGTAGATCTACTTCATTTTCTGTCTGACATTATATCAACGTTCCTCAGAGTAAGAAATATCGCGATAAAATTGAGATGAGCTAAAAATAAATACATGTAGATAAATAAATGTATACAGATGTAAATAAATTGGCTGTTTCCGCTCACCAGGAGGATAGGAATGAGTTACACATATTTTTTTATCACAATGTAAGAACTGTATGCAAGGTGGCGAGAGCGGATTTGTTGTTGACTGATTTTATAGCCATCTTTTATTTATTTATTTTTTTTTTTCAGATGAGTGGATATGCGACTTATGATGACGCACATGATTCAAAATACAAAGCCCCGCATCCGGTGAAAATGGTCACAGCGAACAAGGATACATTAGAAGGTTACGGGACAATCGTCACAGACTTTGACGCCACGGAAGTTGAAATAACACCATGGCCGACTTCCGGTTGGAGAAAACTTTATCCGGGTACTGGAACTATGGGAGGAACAGTAAGCGGGGATTTTATTTATAAATGGGAGGGCGACCTCTGTAAGGCTGTCAACAAAGCTGTCGGTGGCGATTACGTCACAGGAAGACTCCCGGTTGGCGAAGATCATCAGAGAAGGACGAAGGTTTTAACACGAGAGGCAAATTATCATCCCGACGGAGGCCAAGTCTTTTTCCCGCAAAACAAAGACCCATTTATTGCTTTATTGGCACTTCCCGGTGATGACGTCAAGGCGGATGATTTTGTGGCGTTCTATTTCGATGGGAGTTTTGGCGTGCAGATTCACGCAAACATTTGGCACCAGCCTGTCTATCCTTTGGCGGACTCGGCCGTTTTCATTGGAAAACAGGGAGCCATACACGCATGCGTGGCAATAGACTTTGCAGACGAATGGAATCAGTATTTGTCGGTTCCACTTCAACCTCCGACGATTTGAAGTACTTCCATTCACCTACTATAATGACATACACAGGAAACATTATTAATTGCTACGTTCAGATGCGTCTGATTGCCCATTTAACCAGAGAATTTTGTACTTGTTCCTTTATCATTACTTCATCATAACTTAATGGAATATTGTATGTTTGTTTTTAAAATAATACGTACGTGTTTTATGACAAAATGTAAAAAGATCATAAACGAACACCCCAATGAAATTTTAGAAAGGGAAAAGAGAGTACACTTGGTCTTTTAATCACTGCTACAATTTGCTTTCATCTTGTACTTGGAATTTCGTTGTTACAGTGACTCGGTTTCAATTTTGAGAATCTGGATGTTAATATATTTTATTATTGATTTCAAAACATTATATATGCACAACCAATGTAATTCCCTGAGATGTTACTTTTGAAAGGAACGTGCTGCAATTCGTGTATTAACACTCGTGACGTCACAATGCACAAGATCTAAAGAAACATGCCGCGACGGCTGTTCTAACCTGCAAACTGAACCCGCGGTGATCTGAATTGTTACGTCACCATTTTACCTAGAAAAAGCGATTTCAGAAAACAAGAATGAAACAGACAACTGTGGTGCATATATATAGAATAAATATCATAATTTGTGTTTTGTTACGGGTATGCAACACACAGCAAGTGCATTTATCGCATGAAATGCGCTAACGCGCATTACATGTACGATAAATGCACTTGCTGTGTGTTGCATACCCGTAACAAAACACAAATTAAGACACTTATTCTCTATTTGTTTAGATTCTAACAAAAGTACATGTGTGTTTGTCGTTGAAGTACGTAGTGGTTTGAACTTTATGTCCTGTTCTGCTGTTGTTTTTTGTGTGTGCATGTGTGTATGTTTTCCAGTTGCTTATTCGTTTTATGTGATTCTTTTTATGTGTTGTCTTGAATACAGAACAGTTTTATTGCTTTTTGTGTGTTTGTTGTTTGCTACAATGTATGACCTATCTCTTTGTGTATTTTTCAGTTGTTGATTGTTTGATGCGTGGTCTTTAATGTCCAACAGCTCTATTTGCAGTTCGCCGTAGTAATCTGTTTTATAGCTCACCTGAGCAAAGCTCATGCGAGCTATTGTCATAGTGCGTCGTCCGGCGTCTGTCCGGCGTAAACTTTTTACATTTTCGACATCTCCTCTGCAACCGATTCACATAATTTCATGAAACCTTTACTAAAGCAAGGACTCGAGATCCTCTAATATTTACATTATTAGTAGATTCCCCATGTTAAACGCCCATTAGGCAACTAGAATTTTATTTCAATAACTTGGGTTGCTATTGTGACGTCACGTTCAAGATTTGCATGTAGGGAGAATCTACCAAAGTTCAAATACATTTGACGCTAGAACAGGAAAGAAGTGCGAAGTGCATGCAAATAAAAATTACTGATATTTAGAATAAATGTAAATATAAGTACTGAATGTCTTACTTTTGGTGTTCATGGGTATAATTCTGGTTGGACACGTGCAAATTTTCCGAGAATCGAATCAAGGTCATCTACTGATTTTTAGTTTTTTGTGTCGATCGGTCATCAAATATGGTCACCGAGGGCTCTGATTGGCTGACTCCTTTTCAACTTCTCCGCAACCGCTGCACAAAATTTCACGAAACCTCATTGGAAGCAAGTACTCTAGGTCTTTAACCAGTTTGTGCTTTTCGTGCCGATTGGTCATCAAATGAGGCTGTCTAATGCTCTGATTGGCTGACACATATTCGACATCTCCTCAGCAACCGTTGCACAGAATTTCACGAAACATTTAAGGAAACAAGTACAAAAGGTCCTCTTCAACCTATGGCCACCAAGGGCTCTGATGGGCTGACGCATCTGCAACTTCCCCTCCGCAACCGCTGCACATAATTTCACGAAATCTTACAGGCAAGAAGTACTCAAGGTCCACTACCAAGTTTGTGTTTTTCTTGCCGATAGGTATACAAATATGGCTGTTAAAGGCTCTGCTTCGCTGATACATTTTCGACTTCTCTGCACAGAATTTCACGGAACCTAACAAGCAAGTACTCGAGTTCTACCAAGTTTGTGTTTTTCTGCGATCGGTTTACAAATATGGTTGTGGAAGACTCAGTCTGCTTGGCAAAAACATTTGCAACCACTGCAGAGAATTTCAAGAAACCCTACAGGAAGCAAGTACTCGTGGTCCTCTACAAAGTATGTTTTTTCGTGCCCATAGGTCAACATATATAGCCGCTGAGAGATCTGATTGGCTGACACATTTTATACATCTCTTCTGCAACCGCTGCACAGAATTTAACGAAACCTTACAGGATGCATGTACTAAACCACAAATTTTGAACAGTTTTTCTTGTTATTATACTAGTAATACATGTATATAAAATTTCACTGTCATATTTCCATTTTTCTCAAGGGAACTATATGGCCCATGGGCATCTTGTTGTTCTTTTCCTGTAATTGATTTGTTCGTGTGATTGACTTGTGACTTGTACCGTTGTCGCAACCGGATTTGTAATAACGCAACCGGATTTGTAATAACGACCGGATTTGTAATAAACTAGATTTAATACATATTAGGTTATTACAAATTAGGTTACATGTCCCAACCGGATTTGTAATAAAACCCGAAATTGTAATAAACTACGAACATAGTCTAGGTCGCTCGGAAGTTTCTTCTTTCTTTTTCTGGCTTTCGATTCTCTCCGTCTGTCTGTCCCATTCTCTTAATGGAGAATATACCGTCTCGTATCAATAACCTTATAATATTGAGGTGTAGAACGATAAAGAATCCGATAAAATCCATACAGATATTGAACTAGTAATCATTTTAAAGGATCAAAAGTCTCGTCTCAAGGGAAAATAGGAAGAATTCAAGAAAAAAAGGGACCAAAAAATGATACTCAAATATTTATTACATATTAGGTTATTACATATTAGGTTACATGTCCCAACCGGATTTGTAATAAAACCCGAAATTGTAATAAACTACGAACTTAGTCTAGGACGCTCGGAAGTTTCTCCTTTCTTTTTCTGGCATTCGATTCTCTCCGTCTGTCTGTCTCATTCTCTTAATGGAGAATATACCGTCTCGTATCAATAACCTTATAATATTGAGGTGTAGAACGATAAAGAATCCGATAAAATCCATACATATATTGCACTAGTAATCATTTTAAAGGATCAAAAGTCTCGTCTCACTGGAAAAAAAGGAAGAATTCAAGAAAAAAAAAGGAACCAAAAAATGATACTCAAATATTTATTACATATTAGGTTATTACATATTAGGTTACATGTCCAAACCGGATTTGTAATAAAACCCGAAATTGTAATAAACTACGAACATAGTCTAGGTCGCTCGGAAGTTTCTTCTTTCTTTTTCTGGCTTTCGATTCTCTCCGTCTGTCTGTCTCATTCTCATAATGGAGAATATACCGTCACGTATTAGTAACCTTATAATATTGAGGTGTAACACGATAAAGAATCCGATAAAATCCATACAGACATTGAACTAGTAATTAATTTAAAGGATCAAAAGTCTCGTCTCACTGGATAAAAAGGAAGAATTCAAGACAAAAAGGGACCAAAAAATGATACTCAAGAATTTATTACATATTAGGTTATTACATATTAGGTTACACGTCCCAACCGGATTTGTAATAAAACCCGAAATTGTAATAAACTACGAACATGGTCTAGGTCGCTCGGAAGTTTCTTCTTTCTTTTTCTGGCTTTCGATTCTCTCCGTCTGTATGTCTCATTTTCATGATGCAGAATAAAACGACTATTAATGATATCAGTATTCATGTATTGAGGTGTAGCAGGATCAAGTATCCGTTAAATTCCAAACAGATATTGACGTACTTATCATTTTAAAGAACCAATAGCCTCCTCTCACTGGATGAAAAGGAAGAATTCAAGACTCAAAAAGTGGCCAAAAGATTATACTTAAGTATTTATTACATATTAGGTTATTACATATTAGGTTACACGTCCCAACCGGAATGTAATAAAACCGAAATTGTAATAAACTACCAACACAGTCTAGTTTGCTCGGAAGTTTCTTCTTTCTTTTTCTTGTTTTCGCTTGATTCCGTTTGTCTCATACTCATGATGGAGTATGTTCCTTCTCTTGATAACATAATAAGAATTGAGGTGTAGCACGAGAAAGTCTCAGATAAAATTCATACAGATATTGAACTATTAATCATTTTAAAGGATCAAATACCTCGTCTTGCTGCATCAAATAGAAGAATTCTAGACCAAAAAGTGACCAAAAGATGATACTCAAGTATTTATTACATATTAGGTTATTACATATTAGGTTACACGTCCCAACCGGATTTGTAATAAAAATTGAAATTGTAGTAAACTACCAACATAGTCTAGTTTGCTCGGAAGTTTCTTCTTTCTTTTTGTGGTTTTCGATTCTCTCCGTCTGTCTGTCTCATTTTCATGATGGAGAATGTACCTTCTCTTGATAACATTATAAGAATTGAGGTGTAGCACGACAAAGTCTCAGATAAAATTCATGCAGATATTGAACTATTAATCATTTTAAAGGATCAAAAGTCTCGTCTCACTGGATCAAATGGAAGAATTCAAGACCAAAAAAGTGACCAGAAGATGATACACAAGTATTTATTACATATTAGGTTATTACATATTAGGTTACACGTCCCAACCGGATTTGTAATAAAACTCGAAATTGTAATAAACTACGAACATAGCCTATGTCGCTCGGAAGTTTCTTCTGTCTTTTTCTGGCTATCGATTCTCTCTGTCTGTCTGTCTCATTTTCATGATGCAGAATATACCAACTATTCATAACATTATTATGTAAGTATTGAGGTGTATGTCGCAACCGGATTTGTTATAACGACCGGATTTGTAATAAACTAGATTTATTACATATTAGGTTATTACATATTAGGTTACGCGTCCCAACCGGATTTGTAATAAAACCCGAAATTGTAATAAACTACGAACATGGTCTAGGTCGCTCAGAGGTTTCTTCTTTCTTTCTCTGGCTTTCAATTCTCTCCGTCTGTCTATCTCATTTTCATAATGGAGAATATACCGTCTCGTAATAATAACTTTATAATATTGACTCGTGTAGCACGATAAAGAATCCGATAAAATCCATACAGATATTGAACTAGTAATCATTTTAAAGGATCAAAAGTCTCGTCTCACTGGATAAAAAGGAAGAATTCAAGACAAAAAGGGACCAAAAAATGATACTCAAGTATTTATTACATATAAGGTTATTACATATTAGGTTACACGTCCCAACCGGATTTGTAATAAAACCCGAAATTGTAATAAACTACGAACATAGTCTAGGTCGCTCGGAAGTTTCTTTTTCTTTTTCTGGCTTTCAATTCTCTCCGTCTGTCTGTCTTATTTTCATAATGGAGAATATACCGTCTCGTATTAATAATTTTATAATATTGAGGTGTAGCACGATAAAGAATTCGATAAAATCCATACAGATATTGAACTAGTAATCATTTTAAAGGATCAAAAGTCTCGTCTCACTGGATAAAAAGGAAGAATTCAAGACAAAAAGGGACCAAAAAATGATACTCAAGTATTTATTACATATTAGGTTATTACATATTAGGTTACACGTCCCAACCGGATTTGTAATAAAACCCGAAATTGTAATAAACTACGAACATAGTCTAGGTCGCTCCGAAGTTTCTTCTTTCTTTTTCTGGCTTTCAATTCTCTCCGTCTGTCTGTCTTATTTTCATAATGGAGAATATACCGTCTCGTATTAATAACTTTACAATATTGAGGTGTAGCACGATAAAGAATCCGATAAAATCCATACAGATATTGAACTAGTAATCATTTTAAAGGATCAAAAGTCTCGTCTCAATGGATATAAAGGAAGAATTCAAGACAAAAAGCGACCAAAAAATGATACTCAAGTATTTATTACATATTAGGTTATTACATATTAGGTTACACGTCCCAACCGGATTTGTAATAAAACCCGAAATTGTAATAAACTACCAACATAGTCTAGGTCGCTCGGAAGTTTCTTCTTTCTTTTTCTGGCTTTCAATTCTCTCCGTCTGTCTGTCTTATTTTCATAATGGAGAATATACCGTCTCGTATTAATAACTTTATAATATTGAGGTGTAGCACGATAAAGAATCCGATAACATCCATACAGATATTGAACTAGTAATCATTTTAAAGGATCAAAAGTCTCGTCTCACTGGATATAAAGGAAGAATTCAAGACAAAAAGCGACCAAAAAATGATACTCAAGTATTTATTACATATTAGGTTATTACATATTAGGTTACACGTCCCAACCGGATTTGTAATAAAACCCGAAATTGTAATAAACTACCGAACATAGTCTAGGTCGCTCGGAAGTTTCTTCTTTCTTTTTCTGGCTTTCAATTCTCTCCGTCTGTCTGTCTTATTTTCATAATGGAGAATATACCGTCTCGTATTAATAACTTTATAATATTGAGGTGTAGCACGATAAAGAATCCGATAAAATCCATACAGATATTGAACTAGTAATCATTTTAAAGGATCAAAAGTCTCGTCTCACTGGATATAAAGGAAGAATTCAAGACAAAAAGCGACCAAAAAATGATACTCAAGTATTTATTACATATTAGGTTATTACATATTAGGTTACACGTCCCAACCGGATTTGTAATAAAACCCGAAATTGTAATAAACTACGAACATAGTCTAGGTCGCTCGGAAGTTTCTTCTTTCTTTTTCTGGCTTTCAATTCTCTCCGTCTGTCTGTATTATTTTCATAATGGAGAATATACCGTCTCGTATTAATAACTTTATAATATTGAGGTGTAGCACGATAAAGAATCCGATAACATCCATACAGATATTGAACTAGTAATCATTTTAAAGGATCAAAAGTCTCGTCTCAATGGATATAAAGGAAGAATTCAAGACAAAAAGGGACCAAAAAATGATACTCAAGTATTTATTACATATTAGGTTATTACATATTAGGTTACACGTCCCAACCGGATTTGTAATAAAACCCGAAATTGTAATAAACTACGAACATAGTCTAGGTCGCTCGGAAGTTTCTTCTTTCTTTTTCTGGCTTTCAATTCTCTCCGTCTGTCTGTCTTATTTTCATAATGGAGAATATACCGTCTCGTATTAATAACTTTATAATATTGAGGTGTAGCACGATAAAGAATCCGATAACATCCATACAGATATTGAACTAGTAATCATTTTAAAGGATCAAAAGTCTCGTCTCACTGGATATAAAGGAAGAATTCAAGACAAAAAGGGACCAAAAAATGATACTCAAGTATTTATTACATATAAGGTTATTACATATTAGGTTACACGTCCCAACCGGATTTGTAATAAAACCCGAAATTGTAATAAACTACGAACATAGTCTAGGTCGCTCGGAAGTTTCTTCTTTCTTTTTCTGGCTTTCAATTCTCTCCGTCTGTCTGTCTTATTTTCATAATGGAGAATATACCGTCTCGTATTAATAACTTTATAATATTGAGGTGTAGCACGATAAAGAATCCGATAAAATCCATACAGATATTGAACTAGTAATCATTTTAAAGGATCAAAAGTCTCGTCTCACTGGATAAAAAGGAAGAATTCAAGACAAAAAGGGACCAAAAAATGATACTCAAGTATTTATTACATATTAGGTTATTACATATTAGGTTACACGTCCCAACCGGATTTGTAATAAAACCCGAAATTGTAATAAACTACGAACATAGTCTAGGTCGCTCGGAAGTTTCTTCTTTCTTTTTCTGGCTTTCAATTCTCTCCGTCTGTCTGTCTTATTTTCATAATGGAGAATATACCGTCTCGTATTAATAACTTTATAATATTGAGGTGTAGCACGATAAAGAATCCGATAAAATCCATACAGATATTGAACTAGTAATCATTTTAAAGGATCAAAAGTCTCGTCTCACTGGATATAAAGGAAGAATTCAAGACAAAAAGCGACCAAAAAATGATACTCAAGTATTTATTACATATTAGGTTATTACATATTAGGTTACACGTCCCAACCGGATTTGTAATAAAACCCGAAATTGTAATAAACTACGAACATAGTCTAGGTCGCTCGGAAGTTTCTTCTTTCTTTTTCTGGCTTTCAATTCTCTCCGTCTGTCTGTCTTATTTTCATAATGGAGAATATACCGTCTCGTATTAATAACTTTATAATATTGAGGTGTAGCACGATAAAGAATCCGATAAAATCCATACAGATATTGAACTAGTAATCATTTTAAAGGATCAAAAGTCTCGTCTCACTGGATATAAAGGAAGAATTCAAGACAAAAAGCGACCAAAAAATGATACTCAAGTATTTATTACATATTAGGTTATTACATATTAGGTTACACGTCCCAACCGGATTTGTAATAAAACCCGAAATTGTAATAAACTACGAACATAGTCTAGGTCGCTCGGAAGTTTCTTCTTTCTTTTTCTGGCTTTCAATTCTCTCCGTCTGTCTGTCTTATTTTCATAATGGAGAATATACCGTCTCGTATTAATAACTTTATAATATTGAGGTGTAGCACGATAAAGAATCCGATAACATCCATACAGATATTGAACTAGTAATCATTTTAAAGGATCAAAAGTCTCGTCTCACTGGATATAAAGGAAGAATTCAAGACAAAAAGCGACCAAAAAATGATACTCAAGTATTTATTACATATTAGGTTATTACATATTAGGTTACACGTCCCAACCGGATTTGTAATAAAACCCGAAATTGTAATAAACTACCAACATAGTCTAGGTCGCTCGGAAGTTTCTTCTTTCTTTTTCTGGCTTTCAATTCTCTCCGTCTGTCTGTCTTATTTTCATAATGGAGAATATACCGTCTCGTATTAATAACTTTATAATATTGAGGTGTAGCACGATAAAGAATCCGATAAAATCCATACAGATATTGAACTAGTAATCATTTTAAAGGATCAAAAGTCTCGTCTCAATGGATATAAAGGAAGAATTCAAGACAAAAAGCGACCAAAAAATGATACTCAAGTATTTATTACATATTAGGTTATTACATATTAGGTTACACGTCCCAACCGGATTTGTAATAAAACCCGAAATTGTAATAAACTACGAACATAGTCTAGGTCGCTCGGAAGTTTCTTCTTTCTTTTTCTGGCTTTCAATTCTCTCCGTCTGTCTGTCTTATTTTCATAATGGAGAATATACCGTCTCGTATTAATAACTTTATAATATTGAGGTGTAGCACGATAAAGAATCCGATAACATCCATACAGATATTGAACTAGTAATCATTTTAAAGGATCAAAAGTCTCGTCTCACTGGATATAAAGGAAGAATTCAAGACAAAAAGCGACCAAAAAATGATACTCAAGTATTTATTACATATAAGGTTATTACATATTAGGTTACACGTCCCAACCGGATTTGTAATAAAACCCGAAATTGTAATAAACTACCAACATAGTCTAGGTCGCTCGGAAGTTTCTTCTTTCTTTTTCTGGCTTTCAATTCTCTCCGTCTGTCTGTCTTATTTTCATAATGGAGAATATACCGTCTCGTATTAATAACTTTATAATATTGAGGTGTAGCACGATAAAGAATCCGATAACATCCATACAGATATTGAACTAGTAATCATTTTAAAGGATCAAAAGTCTCGTCTCAATGGATATAAAGGAAGAATTCAAGACAAAAAGCGACCAAAAAATGATACTCAAGTATTTATTACATATTAGGTTATTACATATTAGGTTACACGTCCCAACCGGATTTGTAATAAAACCCGAAATTGTAATAAACTACCAACATAGTCTAGGTCGCTCGGAAGTTTCTTCTTTCTTTTTCTGGCTTTCAATTCTCTCCGTCTGTCTGTCTTATTTTCATAATGGAGAATATACCGTCTCGTATTAATAACTTTATAATATTGAGGTGTAGCACGATAAAGAATCCGATAAAATCCATACAGATATTGAACTAGTAATCATTTTAAAGGATCAAAAGTCTCGTCTCAATGGATATAAAGGAAGAATTCAAGACAAAAAGCGACCAAAAAATTATACTCAAGTATTTATTACATATTAGGTTATTACATATTAGGTTACACGTCCCAACCGGATTTGTAATAAATCCCGAAATTGTAATAAACTACCAACATAGTCTAGGTCGCTCGGAAGTTTCTTCTTTCTTTTTCTGGCTTTCGATTCTCTCCGTCTGTATGTCTCATTTTCATGATGCAGAATATACCGACTATAAATAACATTAGTATTCATGTATTGAGGTGTAGCACGATCAAGTATCCGTTTATATCCAAACAGAGATTGACGTACTTATCATTTTAAAGGACCAATAGCCTCCTCTCACTGGATCAAAAGGAAGAATTCAAGACCCAAAAAGTGACCAAAAGATGATACTTATAAGTATTTATTACATATTAGTTTATTACATATTAGGTTACATGTCCCAACCGGATATGTAATAAAAACCGAAATTGTAATAAACTACCAACATAGTCTAGGTTGCTCGGAAGTTTCTTCTTTCTTTTTCTGTCTTTCGGTTCTCTCCATCTGTCTGTCTCATTTTCATGATGGAGAATGTACCGGCTCTTGATAACATTATAAGAATTGATGTGTAGCAGGAGAAAGTTTCAGACAAAATTTTTCAAAGGATCAAAAGCCTCGTCTCACTGCATCAAAGGGAAGAATTCACGCCATAAATGACAACATATGCATAAAAATTGAGAGATACCATGTTCACTTTGCACCGACTTTGGAAAGCTATTTCCTTTTAAATGGCATATGGTGTGATTATCCGGATTTCGTGCACCCCCCCCCCCCCAAGTTATCCGGATACACGGAGGACTTTATTGACATACAGTTGTTGTATACATATTTCACCGTGATTCAATTAGCACTGCTGTAAATGAGCATTCTCAGTGGTCTGGTCTGACCCCGACCTTCCACCCAGCTCAGGTCAGACTAATTCGATATCAAAGTCTCGAAGTCATTATTTTCACATATCGACATAGCTTGAAGTTATTACAATTAATAAATAACAACTAGCTAGCTGTGGTTTGTTGTCCAATTATTCCCCGAGTCGCATGAACCAATGAAATTATCACCGAGTTCATGCGACTCGGGGAATTACTGGACAACAAATCACAGCTAGCTAGTTATTATTTCTATTCTAATATTGTTTTGCACGAGCTCTTAAGCACTTGCATGGGCTTCGCGGCTCGGTGATAATTTCATTGGTTCACGCGACTCGGGGAATAACTGGACAACAAATCACACCTGACTAGTTATTATTTCTATTCTAATATTGTTTTGCACGAGCTCTATAGCACGTGCATGGGCGGAGCTTAGCAAACTGTAAGTTTGTTGGAGATTTCACACCAGGCAAGTTCTATAGTACATATAGGGATAAAATGTCAAGTCATGTTAGGCACGGTCCATTTGATATTCTGGGGGGGGGGGGGCTTGGGTTTTTTTGTCGGAGCAAGATTATTTTTTTCGCCTTGGACCGGGGCAAAATTATTTTTTTCTTGCAAAGTCGGAGCAAGGAAAATTTTTTTTAACAAAGTGATGTGCATATATATTAAGAATGGTTGTGTTTTATCAGATATTATTTATATTTTTACTCAAAATCTAAATATTAATATATACTTTATTTTTATGCAAGTATTCAATTCAATTCTAAATAGAGAGATAAAAGATTTCTACAATACAATTCTAAATAAACAAAATTTATATAAGGTACATGAATATAAAAGGGTCTTTGGGGAAGGTCTTCTAGACAAATTTAAAAATTTAGAATTGTAAAATGGTGAATAACTGAAGTTACAAGAGCATAAAATTGAGACTCTATAGGATATATGCAACATGTATTAATAGTTATACATAAGTATTGTTAACACTTTTGATATCTTCAAATATAGAACTTTGACATAAGCAAGTAATGATTGATAGAAAACTATGGCGAGCGAAGCGAGCCAAAAATTTTTTTTTATAGACTGAAAATTGCGGCGAGCGAAGCGAGCCGGAAAATTTTCAAGAATTTTAGCAAAATTTTATGGTAATTCTTCAAATTAAGATTATTTGTAAGAGCAAGATTATTTTTTTCTGTCACACCATAAGCAAATTTATTTTTTTCATCAAAATTCAGAGCAAAATTATTTTTTTCGAAAAAAACCCAAGCCCCCCCCCCCCAGAATATCAAATGGACCGTGCCTTAGAATTATGATTTCACCTCGTGAAAATTATGATTAAAGTACATGTATATCATAGATCAGAAAAATCATACTGAGCGAGGACGTTTGTGAACTTTCTTTGATATTGGAAAATCTCCAGGACGCGGACCTTGCATCGAAAACAGCGTTATGTACAACCGCAAAAGTAAAATAACATTAAAACATGAACAACCAGACACACAATAGTCTGGTTGCCATTCATGAAACCCAAAAATTAGGTACGCACAAAATGTTTTTGCATGAAAGTGTTGCGAATACCCTCTACTTTGATAATCCACCGGATGCCACTCTGGCATCCTCGGGCATTTCGAAATTTTTGGGTAAAAAGGAGATTTTATGAAGAAAAACCGTTGAATATCGGGAAAATGCAATTACTTTTTCCATGCTGCAGCTAGAACAAATTTGTTGTTCTAGCTACAGCATGGAAAAACTAATTGCATTTGTCCCAAAATACCTATCAAATTAACAAAGGATACCTCAAATGCAAACTTTTGAATACAAAACGTAATGCAGCATTTTATAGTAATAAATATTTTTCCCGAAATTAATGATTAAAAAAAAACTGTGATTATCCCTCAAAATAGCAAAATAATAAAAAAAAAAATATCTACTGGCTCATTAAACTTGGTCACGTACATGTCGTTAAATTATAGGAAACCTCTCCTTCTGCGTTTTATTAAAATATATGAATTATAAAAAATATTCACAGAAATAGCGATTTTTGCACATGAATACGGGTTTTTGCCCCAAATTGCATAGAAATTGTAATTCAGTTATCAAATGACCTTCCTAAGGAAAAATAATAAGAAACAGCATCCCAGGAAAGCTAAAATGTGTAAATTAAAACAGATTAAAAGAAATATTTTCTCAAAATAAGTGGGGGTTTTTTTGCATAAAAAATGCATATTTTACCCATAAATGTTGCTTTTCATGAATCATTACATTCAATCTCACATTCATGTGATAAATTTATTATTTCATTATGATAATAGCTTTAAATGTATGATTTTAGGTGAAATAATGCATTTATAGAATTTTTCCAGAAATCTGTTATTTTAGACATTTTGCCCCTAAATAAATTGAAAATATACCCTTTATGTTTCAAACATGTAATTCGTGAATGAACCTAAATAACAGTTGAAAATACATAGATTTTAATCAATGCTTTCATACTGGATAAGGGTTGTTTAAATAAATAAACAGAAATCAGATATTTCTAATTGAAGATACAGGTTTCTTTATCAAAACGACAATTTGGAAGATTTTTCCAAAAAAAAAAAAAAACAACAAACAAACAAACAAAGAGAAGAATATGTTAATTAAAAAAGGAGACATTTAAGGGAAGCAGGAATAAATGAAATTTTTCTCAAATATCTGAGAATTTTTGCAAAACTTAAACTTTTCACCCAAAAACATGCAGTAAAAGTATGGATTGGAACTTGTAACTTATTTCATCTGAAGGAGCTCTAAAAATACTATCTATTCACATTTTAAAATGTTTAAAGTTATCATCCACATAAATGTTATAAATTATTTTTCTAATTAAACTTGATCTATTTTCAGTAATTTTTTTTTTTTTTTACTAAAAACATGTTTTTCCCCCAAAACACCACTTTTGCCATGGAAAATTGCATGAGACGATTTTAAAGCAAAAAAAAATTCTACAAGGTTTGGCTGATTTTGGAGGATCAAAGGGGGGGGGGGTGCAGCCAACCCAGTGATACATACCTGACTAGTTATTCTAACTACAGCATGAAAAAGCATTGCAATATCCCAATTTTCAGGGATTTTTCATTCAAAAATCATTCTTTTCCCCATTTTCGTACTGGCAAATTGCTTATCTGATATTCAAAATTGAAAGGCAGTAAATTAATTGTGACTTTGAATTGCTGCATGTCATACATATTCATCCGCCAGAGCAAACATTCTTGTTCATTACAGTTTGTTCCATCAAGACATGACTGCAATTTCGTCTTTATTTAACTTTTTTAACATACTCTCGTTCTTCAAAAGACTTTCATTCATTTCCAAAACTTAAGACAGGTCCAATGATAACGTCATAAATACCGTGGGTAGCCATCAGAACAACCAAGAAAATAGCTTAGGGTTTCTTTAAAATGGTATTGGAGCCTGAACAATGCTGGCAATGCTGATTGGGGTAATGCTTAAAATATATCAACATGTTTGACAAATATTCAATCCTTAAATATGAGGCTCCGAACATTTTGATCAGCCCTCGTAACAAGATTATTCTCAAGTATATACGCTCTGTTACTTATGACTCAGAGGTAATTTGAATAAGATCAAGGTATATTTAATTTTCATTTTTTCAAAAAAAAAAATGTCATATAATGATTTGAATAAAGGGCATGGAATACTAAAATTGTTTCTAGTGTAGTATATCCATGGTATCTACCTGAAAAGAAATTGTTATGAGTACACATGGTAATTGTCTTTCTCCATTCCATGATAAGGCACGGTCCATTTGATATTCTGGGGGGGGGGGGGGGGCTTGGGTTTTTTTGTCAGAGCAAGATTATTTTTTTCGCCCCGGACCGGGGCAAATTTTTTTTTCTTGCAAAGTTGGAGCAAGGAAATTTTTTTTATAACAATTGATGTGAATATTACGAATGTTTGTGGTTTTTTTTTTTCTATAGAAATTCTTTATTTTAACTTAAATTACTCCAAACATTATTTTTATGTAAAACTTGTATTCACTTCTAAACTGAGAGAGATGAAAGATTTTTACAATATGCGATATATAATTTTTATAGAAAGTAAAAACGGCGGCGAGCGAAGCGAGCCGAAAAATTTTAAGCGAATTTTGGTTATTCTTCAAATTCAGATTACTTGTAAGAGCAAGATTATTCTTTTCTGTCACATCAAAAGCAAATTTATTTTTTTCATCAAAATTCAGAGCAAAATTATTTTTTTCGAAAAAAACCCAAGCCCCCCCCCCCCGAATATCAAATGAACTGTGCCTAATTGGTTCGTGTATTTTATCTTGATTCAGATGTTTACGATGTCATAATTTGATGCTAGAAAATACTAGCTTTCCTGAACCCATTTTAAAATTTCGTATTAATGTTTCAAAATAAACGATTTCAATTGATATAATCTTGCTCCTTTATGAGATGAAGAATAATATGTGACACGTGTTATGCAGTGATATGAAGCCATTTCGTATTCAAATATTATGATAACATTTTACATAACGCTTCGGAGCATTACAAGTTCCTCATCCTTTATGACGTCAAAATAGAAACGGCGATATTTTTGAGCGGACCAGAATAATAAAATCTATCATCCCTTTGTGGACTGCAAATCATTGATACTCGGTTTGTACTTCCCTGTCCCTTTACAAAGGGGTGATTGATTATTTTCTCTCACCAATATATTTTTACATAGGTAATTCATAGATACAGTAAACATCGCTGACCGTCAAACAATGCTAAACCTACGTAAACGTCTATGACGCCACAATAGGGGTTGGAGACAAACATACGGGTTGTGAGACAACGTGAAATAAGGTGTCAGGAAAAATGTTGACTCACCCTGCAGGGTGAAATAAGCCCATTCTGGAAGTGTTTTAACTTTAACGTCATTGTGACGTCATACATGATTGCAGCGTTAGCCGATCATAATATGAAATCAATACATAAAAACCCTCAGGTTTGAGCTCTTTTAGATAGTGATAGAAAAATAATAAATCTCCAGATCTGATCATGGACACGGAAATCCAACCCTCGTGTCCAGGATTTGCTTTGTTCACGACTCTGTAAGCCTCGTCGTGGTACAAGCAAATCCTTGACACTCGGGTTGGATTTCCTTGTCCCTGATCACATCTGGAGATAGATTCTATTATTCTCACTCACTTACTTCGTGAGACAAAAGAAAAAACGTAGACGTAGCAGTTTGAGATTTCCTTGTCTCACATTCCACGTGACTCCTATTATGACGTCATAGAAAGTATCGTCACGCCATCGTTAGATTTGTGTGGGTTTTGGTATCGATTCTAGCTTTAAAAAAAAAAACATTAAAGTGATGATAAAATGAGGTGAGTGAGAAAAATAATCAATCACGACGTTACGACTGAGACAGAGGAATCTCATCCTCGTGCGAAAGATTGGCTACATCCACGACTCGGCAAGCCTCGTCGTGGATTGCAAATCTTTTACACTCGGATGAGATTCCCCTGTCCCAGTCTCAACGACGTGATAGATTCTATTAGTCTCAAGACTGGTAAATTTGTAGAGATCTCTGTCCAGAATGAAAGAATACAAGCACATGTATGTACACGTACACGTATCCCTCTCTCATGTTTAGAGAGGTTGAGTTAAGGAATGAGTGTCTTATTTTTTGCATTCATGACATTCTGGTTCGACAAGAGCAAATCTCGTGAACCGCGAAGAGGTTCTCGAAAGATTTGCGCATGTTTAACCAGAGTGTAAAAACATTGAATGCAAAAAAAAGAAGAAATTGAAAGAAAACTTAAACTAAATGTTCTAGGTGTGTCAATTCTCCCTACCAGGAAGGGCAAGAAATAGTCCATTGCAAAGGATCAAAATATACGGTTTAATATGCAAAATTACTGAATAAATTTTATTTACAAAACGTTTTCACGATGTGTTTTAACTTTTTATAAACAATTTGAGGAAAATATGGCCCTATTCATTATAAGAGTAGTCAGTGCTGCATAAATTTATTAACAAATGGACTATTTCAAAGTTTTCACAATAAAAATACCTGTTGTAAATAACTTCAAAATCTTTGTCATGAATATTTTAAGCTTTTTATAAACAATTTGAAGAAAATAAAGCCTTATTTATCATTAGAGTGCTGCATAAATTCTTTTCGGTAGCGCAATCCATGTTGAAGTACAAATGAACTCTGTTGGCACTGTACGTATACTTGTACATAGAATTGTTATACGTACATGTGTATTTCAATGATTTGAGTGGATCATATTTTTTGTAATCCTCGTCTGCTTCTTTTCTCTATATCGTCTAATTCCCTATACACATGTTGAGAATCTCCTTCTGCTCGCAAAATCGGAATCAATATGCCCTGCCCATTGTTTGAAATTCTTGCGCGAACGTTATGTGAGTGAGGCTAACCCTTGTTCGTCGTGAAATGAACGTCAAAATTGAATAGGCATTACGTATAACATAGGAAATCAACTTGCTATGTAAATATTCCTACATGTAATCATTCGGATAAGCCTCGACCTTTTTTCTTCGAAAGAAAAAAAAGACTCGGACGTCAGACGGTGCCAGCTTAAAAATAGTTCCATCTGTTAGTGGGGGTTTTTTTTGGCTTGAATTCTTCAATTTGATGCAGTGAGTCGAGGCTTTTGATCCTTTAATATGATTACTAGTTCAATATCTGTATGGATTTTATCTTAAACTTTATTTATCATAATGATATAAAGAGACGGTACATTCTCCATCATGAAAATGAGACAGACAGACACAGAGAACCGAAAACCAGAAACAGAAAGAAGAAACTTCCGAGCAATCTAGGCTATGTTGCTAGTTCATTACAACTTTGGTTTTTATTACATATCTGGTTAGGACGTGTAACCTAATATGTAATAACCTAATATGTAATAAATACTTACGTAGCATAATTTGGTTACTTTTTTCTCTTGAATTCTTCCTTCAGATCCTGTGAGACGAGGCTTATGATCCTTTTAAATAATTACTAGTTCAATATCTGTATGAATTTTATCTAACCCTTTATTCAATAATAATGATATAAAGAGATGGTACATTCTCCATCATGAAAATGAGACAGACGGATGGAGAGAACCGAAAACCAGAAAAAGAAAGAAGAAACTTCCAAGCAAACTAAACTATGTTGGTAGTTTATTACAATTTCAATTTTTATTACAAATCCGGTTGGGACGTGTAACCTAATATGTAATAACCTAATATGTAATAAATACTTGAGTATCATCTTTTGGTCACTTTTTGGTCTTGAATTCTTCCATTTGATGCAGTGAGACGAGGTATTTGATCCTTTAAAATGATTAAAAGTTCAATATCTGTATGAATTTTATCTGAGACTTTCTCGAGCTACACCTCAATCCTTATAATGTTATCAAGAGACGGTACATTCTCCATCATGAGAATGAGACAGACAGACGGAGAGAAGCGAAAACAAGAAAAAGAAAGAAGAAACTTCCGAGCAAATTATACTATGTTGGTAGTTTATTACAATTTCGGTTTTATTACATATCCGGTTGGGACATGTAACCTAATATGTAATAACCTAATATGTAATAAATACTTAAGTATTATCTTTTGGCCACTTTTTTGGGTCTTGAATTCTTCCTTTTGATCCAGTGAGAGGAGGCTATTGGTCCTTTAAAATGATAAGTACGTCAATCTCTGTTTGGATATAAATGGATACTTGATCGTGCTACACCTCAATACATGAATACTAATGTTATTGATAGTCGGTATATTCTCCATTATGAAAATAAGACAGACAGACGGAGAGAATTGAAAGCCAGAAAAAGAAAAAGAAACTTCCGAGCGACCTAGACTATGTTGGTAGTTTATTACAATTTCGGGTTTTATTACAAATCCGGTTGGGACGTGTAACCTAATATGTAATAACCTAATATGTAATAAATACTTGAGTATCATTTTTTGGTCCCTTTTTGTCTTGAGTTCTTCCTTTTTATCCAGTGAGACGAGACTTTTGATCCTTTAAAATGATTACTAGTTCAATATCTGTATGGATTTTATCGGATTCTTTATCGTGCTACACCTCAATATTATAAAGTTATTAATACGAGACGGTATATTCTCCATTATGAAAATAAGACAGACAGACGGAGAGAATTGAAAGCCAGAAAAAGAAAAAGAAACTTCCGAGCGACCTAGACTATGTTCGTAGTTTATTACAATTTCGGGTTTTATTACAAATCCGGTTGGGACGTGTAACCTAATATGTAATAACCTAATATGTAATAAATACTTGAGTATCATTTTTTGGTCCCTTTTTGTCTTGAATTCTTCCTTTTTATCCAGTGAGACGAGACTTTTGATCCTTTAAAATGATTACTAGTTCAATATCTGTATGGATTTTATCGAATTCTTTATCGTGCTACACCTCAATATTATAAAGTTATTAATACGAGACGGTATATTCTCCATTATGAAAATGAGACAGACAGACGGAGAGAATTGAAAGCCAGAGAAAGAAAGAAGAAACCTCTGAGCGACCTAGACTATGTTCGTAGTTTATTACAATTTCGGGTTTTATTACAAATCCGGTTGGGACGTGTAACCTAATATGTGATAACCTAATATGTAATAAATCTAGTTTATTACAAATCCGGTCGTTATTACAAATCCGGTTGCGACACACATCCCAACCGGATATGTAATAAAAAACCAAAATTGTAATAAACTAGCGATATAGCCTAGATCGCTCGGAAGTTTCTTCTTTCTTTTTCTGGTTTTCGGTTCTCTCCGTCTGTCTGTCTCATTTTCATGATGAAGAATGTACCGTCTCTTTATATCATTATATTGAATAAAGTATTAGATAAAATTCATACAGATATTGAACTAGTAACTATTTAAAAGGACCATATGCCTCGTCTCACTGGATCAAAAGGAAGAATTCAAGACAAAAAAGTAACCAAATTATGATACTAAAGTATTACATATTAGGTTATTATTTATTAGGTTACACGTCCTAACCAAATATATAATAAAAACCAAAGTTGTAATGAACTAGCAACATAGCCTAGAATTCCTTCTTTCTTTTTCTGGTTTTCGGTTCTCTCTGTCTGTCTGTCTCATTTTCATGATGGAGAATGTACATTTTTTGTACCGTCTCTTTATATCATTATGATAAATGAGGGCTGATCAAAATGTTCGGAGTTTCATATTAAAGGATTAAATATTTGTCAAACATGTTGATATATTTTAAGCATTACCCGAATCAGCATTGCCAGCATTATTCAGGCTCCAATACCATTTTAAAGAAACTCTTATTTTCTTGGTTGTTCTGATGGCTACCCACGGTATTTATGACGTCGTCATTGGACCTGTCTTAAGTTTTGGAAATGAATGAAAGTCTTTTGAAGAACGAGAGTATGTTAAAAAAGTTAAATAAAGACGAAATTGTAGTCATGTCTTGATGGAACAAACTGTAATGAACAAGAATGTTTGCTCTGGCGGATGAATATGTATGACATACAGCAATTCGAGGTTTTGATATTGATCATATGGATACTGTTATGCAAATATTCGACCATATCTCTTTTACAGAATTTGTCAATTTAAAAAAAACAACAAAAAAACTTATTATCTTAGAATTTTACCCAGTCGATAAAAAGACCAAATGAGACCAACCCATTGGGAACAAGGCCTGAAATGAAATAGAGTTACAACATATTGAACAGCCCTTGTAATTATTTGGTCAAGCAAGCTAATTTGCATGACAAAGACAATCACAAAGTGGTTTTCAATGGAAGCACAGAATAATTTCTTTCCAATAATCATAAAAATATATAAACAATATACATGTACAACAGCAGCTAGAGCAACAAATTTGGTATCAAAAGAAAGGCAATGACATTTCCTTTAAGTCTCAAGCTCAATTCATCAATTTACTCGTCCATGAAACGGGGGAAAACTATGGATTTTCGACAAAAAATTGTTAAAAATTGGGAAAATATCATATCATTTTTCATTCTGTAGATAAAATATCCATTTTGGTACCAAAGTCACAATTAATTTACTGCCTTTCATTTTTGAATGTCAGATTAGCAATTTGCCAGTACGAAAATGGGGAGAAGAATGATTTTTGAATGAAAAATCCCTGAAATTGGGATATTGCAATGCTTTTTCATGCTTTAGTTAGAATAACTAGTCAGGTATGTATCACTGGGTTGGCTGCACCCCCTCCCCCTTGATCCTCCAAAATCAGCCAAACCTTCTAGACTTTTTTTTTTTTTTTGCTTTAAAATCGTCTCATGCAATTTTCCATGGCAAAAGTGGTGTTTTTGGGGAAAAACGTGTTTTTTTAGTAATAAAAAAATTTACTGAAAATAGATCAAGTTTAGTCAGAAAAATAATTCATAACATTATTTTGTTTGTTTGCTTTGGTTCCTTTTTTATCCTGATTTTGTATGCCTTCGGTTTCTGATTTTCTGAATTATCGATTTTGTGCTGTATACATGGATAAGGTCATTATCCATATTTGTCATTTATATGGATGATGACTTTAAAAATTTTAAAATGTGAATAGATAGTATTTTTAGTACTCCTTTCGATGAAATAAGTTACAAGTTCCAATTCATACTTTTACTGCATGTTTTTGGGTGAAAAGTTTAAGTTTTGCAAAAATTCACAGATATTTGAGAAAATTTTCATTTATTCCTGCTTCCCTTAAAAGTCCCCTTTTTTCAATTGACATATATTTCAAATTCTTCTCCTTCTCTTTTTTTTTTCTTTGTTTTTTTTTTTTTTTTTTTTTTTTTTTTTTTTTTTTTTTTGGAAAAATCTTCTCAATTGTCGTTTTGATAAAGAAATCTGTATCTTCAATTAGAAATATCTGATTTCTGTTTATTTAAACAACCCTTATCCATTATGAAAACAATGATTGAAATCTATGTATTTTCGACTGTTATTTAGGTTCATTCACGAATTACATGTTTGAAACATAAAGGGTATATTTTCAATTTATTAAGGGGCAAAATGTCTAAAAATAACAGAGTTCTGGAAAAATTCTATAAATGCATTATTTCACCTTAAATCATACATTTAGAGCTATTATCATAACGGAAATAATAATTTTATCAAATGAATGTACATGTGAAATTAAATGTAATGATTCATGAAAAGCAACATTTATGGGTAAAATATGCATTTTTTATGCAAAAAACACTTATTTTGAGAAAATTTCTTTTAATCTGTTTTAATTTACACATTTTAGCTTTGCTGGGATGCTGTTTCTTATTATTTTTCCTTAGGAAGGTCACTTGATAACCGAATTTCAATTTCTATGCAATTTTGGACAAAAACCCGTATTCATGTGCAAAAATCGCTATTTCTGTGAAGATTTTTTATAATTCATATATTTTAATAAAACGCAGAAGGAGAGGTTTCCTATAATTTAACGGCATGTACGTGACCAAGTTTAATGAGCCAGAAGATTTTTTTTATTTTTTATTTTGCTATTTTGAGGGATAATCACAGTTTTTTTTTCACAGTTCATTAATTTCGGGAAACATTTTTATTACTATAAAATGCTGCATTACTTTTTGTATTCAAAAGTTTGCATTTGAGGTACCCTTTGTTAATTTGATAGGTATTTTGGGACAAATGCAATTACTTTTTTCCATGCTGTAGCTAGAACAACAAATTTGTTCTAGCTGCAGCACGGAAAAAAAGTAATTACATTTTCCCGATATTCAACGGGTTTTTTTTTTCATAAAATCGCATTTTTACCCAAAAATTTCGAAATGCCCAAGGATGCCAGAATGACATCCGGTGGATTATCATAGTAGAGGGTATTCACAACACTTTCATGCAAAAACATTTTGTGCATACTTAATTTTTGGGTTTCATGAATGGCAACCAGACTATTGTGTGTCTGGTTGTTCATGTTTTAATGTTATTTTACTTTTGCGGTTGTACATAACGCTGTTTTCGATGCAAGGTCCGCGTCCTGGAGATTTTCCAATATCATAGAAAGTTCATGAACGTCCTCGCTCAGTATGATTTTTCTTATCTATGATATACATGTACTATAATCATAATTTTCACGAGTTGAAATCATAATTCTAACATGACTTGAGATTTGATCCCTATATGTACAATAGAACTCGCCTGGTGTAAAATCTCCAACAAACTTACAGTTTGCTAAGCTCCGCCCATGCACGTGCTATAGAGCTCGTGCAAAACAATATTAGAATAGAAATAATAACTAGCTAGCTGTGATTTGTTGTCCAGTAATTCCCCGCGGCTCGGTGATAATTTCATCAGTTCATGCGACTCGGGGAATAACTGGACAACAAACCACAGCTAGCCAGTTGTTATTTATTAAATGTAATAACTTCAAGCTATGTCGATATGTGAAAATAATGACTTCGAGACTTTGATATCGAATAAGTCTGACCTGAGCTGGTTGGAAGGTCGGGGTCAGGCCAGACCACTGAGAATGCTCATTTACAGCAGTGCGAATTAAATCGCGGTGAAATAAGTATACAACAACTGTATGTCAATTAAGTCCTCCGTGTTTCCGGATAACGGGGGGGGGTGTACGAAATCTGGATAATCACACCATATGCCATTTTAAAGGAAATAGCTTTCCAAAGTCGGTGCAAAGTGAACATTGTATCTCTCAATTTATATGCATATGTTGTCATTTATGGCGTGAATTCTTCCCTTTGATGCAGTGAGATGAGACTTTTGATCCTTTGAAAAATTTTGCCTGAAACTTTCTCGTGCTACACATCAATTCTTATATTGTTATCAAGAGCCGGTACATTCTCCATCATGAAAATGAGATAGCTGACGAGGAGGATCGAAAACCAGAAAAAGAAAGAAGAAACTTCCGAGCAACCTAGACTATATAGGCGGTTTATTATAATTTTAGTTTTTATTACATATCCGGTTGGGACGTGTAACTTAATATGCAATAACCTAATATGTAATAACCTAATATGTAAAAAATACTTGAGTATTATCTTTTGGTCAATTTATGGTCTTGAATTCTTCAATTTGATGCAGTTAGAAGATACTTTTGAACATTTAAAATGATTAATAGTTCAATATCTGAATGAATTTTATCTGAGACTTTCTCGTGCTACAGTTCAATTCCCATGTTATCAAGAGACGGTACATTCTGCATTATGAAAATGAGACAAGAAAACGGAGAGAACCGAAAACCAGAAAAAGAAAGAAGAAATTCCGAGCAACCTAGACTATGTTGGTAGTTTATTACAATTTCAGTTTTTATTACATATCCGGTTGGGACGTGTAACCTAATATGTAATAACCTAATATGTAATAAATACTTGAGTATCATTTTTTGGTCCTTTTTTTCTTTTCTTGAATTCTTCCTTTTTTCCAGTGAGACGAGACTTTTGATCCTTTAAAATGATTACTAGTTCAATATCTGTATGGATTTTATCGGATTCTTTCTCGTGCTACACCTCAATATTATAAGGTTATTGATACGAGACGGTATATTCTCCATTATGAGAATGAGACAGACAGACGGAGAAATTCGAAAGCCAGAAAAAGAAAGAAGAAACTTCCGAGCGACCTAGACTACGTTCGTAGTTTATTACAATTTCGGAGACTTTTGATCCTTTGAAATGATTACTTGTGCAATATATGTATGGATTTTACATGTATCGGATTCTTTATCGTTCTACACCTCAATATTATAAGGTTATTGATACGAGACGGTATATTCTCCATTATGAGAATGAGACAGACAGACGGAGAGAATCGAAAGCCAGAAAAAGAAAGAAGAAACTTCCGAGCGACCTAGACTATGTTCGTAGTTTATTACAATTTCGGGTTTTATTAAAAATCCGGTTGGGACATGTAACCTAATATGTAATAACCTAATATGTAATAAATACTTGAGTATCATTTTTGGTCCCTTTTTTCTTGAATTCTTCCTTTTTTTCCAGTGAGACGAGACTTTTGATCCTTTGAAATGATTACTTGTGCAATATATGTATGGATTTTACATGTATCGGATTCTTTATCGTTCTACACCTCAATATTATAAGGTTATTGATACGAGACGGTATATTCTCCATTATGAGAATGAGACAGACAGACGGAGAGAATCGAAAGCCAGAAAAAGAAAGAAGAAACTTCTTAGCGACCTAGACTATGTTCGTAGTTTATTACAATTTCGGGTTTTATTACAAATCCGGTTGGGACATGTAACCTAATATGTAATAACCTAATATGTAATAAATACTTGAGAATCATTTTTTGGTCCCTTTTTTCTTGAATTCTTCCTTTTTTCCAGTGAGACGAGACTTTTGATCCTTTGAAATGATTACTAGTGCAATATATGTATGGATTTTACATGTATCGGATTCTTTATCGTTCTACACCTCAATATTATAAGGTTATTGATACGAGACGGTATATTCTCCATTATGAGAATAAGACAGACAGACGGAGAGAATCGAAAGCCAGAAAAAGAAAGAAGAAACTTCTTAGCGACCTAGACTATGTTCGTAGTTTATTACAATTTCGGGTTTTATTACAAATCCGGTTGGGACATGTAACCTAATATGTAATAACCTAATATGTAATAAATACTTGAGAATCATTTTTTGGTCCCTTTTTTCTTGAATTCTTCCTTTTTTCCAGAGAGACGAGACTTTTGATCCTTTGAAATGATTACTAGTGCAATATATGTATGGATTTTATCGGATTCTTTATCGTTCTACACCTCAATATTATAAGGTTATTGATACGAGACGGTATATTCTCCATTATGAGAATGAGACAGAAAAACGGAGAGAATCGAAAGCCAGAAAAAGAAAGAAGAAACTTCTTAGCGACCTAGACTATGTTCGTAGTTTATTACAATTTCGGGTTTTATTACAAATCCGGTTGGGACATGTAACCTAATATGTAATAACCTAATATGTAATAAATCTAGTTTATTACAAATCCGGTCGTTATTACAAATCCGGTTGCGACATACCGTATTGAATGTGCAACAGTTATATTGCTTGTTGTGACTTTGTGTGTTCGCTGTTTTTTTTTCAGCTGCTGATTCCCTTGTGTGATTGTCTCGTGTGTTGTCTATAGCGTACAATAGCTTAATACTTGCTTGTTTCCTGTGGTCAATCTGTTTTATTCTTTCAGGTTGTCGATTGACGTATGCTTTGTCTTGAATGTACAGCAGTCTTACTCTATATTTCATTTTGTTTGGTTTTTAGATCACCTGGGTCGTCCGTCCGTTAACACACTTTCTCTGCATCCATTGCGATCGGTCAACAAATATGCATGGCCGCCGTTGAAAATATTGACTGAAACATTTTTTAAAACTTCTCCGCTGCAGGAGAGTGTTTCTTGTTATTTATAAAGTACTACTTAGAGTTTTTATTCTGAAAATACTGAGTATCTAAATCTCTGGTACATTTCTTACTGAAAGTGTATCAGAGGCCAAGTACCACATCACTGTAAGATTTAATTGAACTCAGGTGAGCGATGTGGCCAATGGGCCTCTTGTTTGTTTGTTGTGGTTTTATTTGCTCACCTGAGCGAAGATCAAGTGAGCTAATGTCATGTATAGCGCGTCGTCCGTTCTGCGTCCATCTGTCCGTCGATAACTTTTAACATTTTCGACATCTCCTTTGCAACCACTGCACAGAATTTCACGAAAACCATAGAGGGAACAAGATCTCTAGGTCCTCTTCAAAATTTGTGTTTTTCGTGCCGATAGGTCAACAAATATGGCCGCTTTCGACATCTCTTCTGCAACCACTGCACAGAAATCCATGAAACCCTAGAGGAAGCAAGTACTAGAGGTCATCTACAAATATGTGTTTTTCGTGCCGATTGGTCAAGAATATGGCCGTCGAGGGCTCTTGTTGGCTAAAGCATTTCTGACTTCTCCGTAACTGCTGCATAGAATTTCAGGAAACTTTACAGGAATCTAGTACTCATGTCTTCAAGGTCCTCTACCAAATTGTCCACTTTTAGTCCTTCGTCCGCAACTCAGATGAGCGATGTGGACCCCTTTGGGCCTCTTGTTTGGTATTTATAGGGTTAACAGTGTTCTGCCTTGTTCTTTTTATGATTTCCTTTTGTTGCTTTGTATATACGATTATATTTTATGTTTTCTATAATGTATATGTTTCATTTCTTGTGCTTATGTGTTTTGTAGTGATTATTGTCAATTTATTGATATAAAGTCTTGTTAGAGATTAATTCCTTATTCTTGCAGCTTGATGTTTCTGTTTTGTTGCTTACGTTGTTGTAGTGTCTTCATTTAGCACTTTGGTGTTTGAGTGTTTTCTTAGGCTTTGTGTTGTTGTACCTTCATGGTGAATGTATATGATTATCTTTTTGCAGAATTTGTTTTTTAAGTTGACAAAGCGATTTATGGAGTATTTTGACAAAGCGATTTATAGTATTGGTGTTCGCTCTAAATGTGTCAAGACATCTAGTCTAAATATCTTAGTTTCTGTACTACTGTAAACATTGGCATATCGTCCCATTCATGTCTGAACTGAACTGAACTGAATTTATTACTCTTCACCTTTGCAATGCAATGGTACACAGAGATAAACATATAATACAAGACATTACAATGAAAATAAAGTGTGGCATGCGTGAACATAAACGGCATTTCTTATTATCAAAGTATGGATAAGCTAATACAAACAAATAAAGATACCTAATTAAAAGGAGCAAGTATATGAGAGTCAATGATGAAGTTGATTTAGTTTGAATTTCAAATTTGAATTTGAATTTTAATTAGGGGAGCATAAGAGATTTATTTTTCTAATAAATATACAAAGTTTTCTGAGGAAAGACGGTTTCTTGGAAGACATTACTTCTTCAAAACTAATTATATTTCTATTTCTAATATTTTTATTTTTCAAACATTTTTTTCGCTCTTCAGTTAACGTACTGCAATTTAGAATATAATGAAATTCATCTCCAATATCGTTTAAATTACATTTTTGACAAATTCTGTTTTCGCGAGGTATATTTTCCCAACGTCCTGTTTCAATAGGTAAATGCGTATTACAAGTGCGAAATTTGCAGAAAGTTATGGCATCTTTTTTTGTTAGTATATCTAAATAATTTTCAAATTTTAATTCATGTTTATAAATTCTGTAATTAAGTGCTTTAGGTGAGTTGTCTAAATTAGAGTACCAGGTTTGTTTAAATTGATCAATTAGAGTAAGTTTAACTTTTGCCTTAATCCATTTAAAGTTCATTGATGATGAGAATTGATTTTGCCATATGTTTGTTAAGCCACAATTATTCAAAATATTTCGTACATTTTGTATCCAGCAAAATTTTCCATTTTCTTCATTGATATTATGACTTAATTTGTATAACAAATGAGCTATTTTTGTTTCTTTACCATTAATTAATTTAGCCCAATATGAAATGATACGTGTTTGTATTTGAATGTGTAGAGGATGTCGACCAAGCTCACCGTATATCATGAAATCAGGAGTAGATTGTTTTAAATGAAGCAAAAGTTTACAAAATTTCAGATGAACTCGTTCTATTTTAGCAACATTGGAAAAACCCCACACTTCGCATCCGTATAATAAGATAGGCTGCACTATTTTATCGAAGAGGTCTAATTGACATTTAATTGAAAGGTTTTGCATTCGGCCTTTTTTTAACACATCATATAGAGCTTTTGTTGCATTTGATATTTGTTTTTGCTTAGCTTTTTCAAATGAACCTGTTTTACTTAAGATTAGTCCTAGGTAATTGAAGTCTGATACTACTTCGATTGTTTTCCCGCCTAAATTGAAATTATGATTTACGAGTTTTCTCCCTTTGCTGAATATTGCAATTTTTGTTTTATCTACGTTAATATTTAAATTCCATTTCTTACAATAATTTTCAAAATTATTTAGTTGGTTTTATAGTTGAAGTGGAGATTCGCCCATTAAAACTGTGTCATCCGCATAAAGAACTGTGAATAATTTTATTTTATTTTATTTTAATTTTATTTTATTTTCGAACATTTCGGAGACAGTAGGTACACCCTGGTCACCATTTTCAGCTAAAAAATCGTGTAAATCGTTTAGGTAAATAGCAAAAAGGAAGGAAGACATATTTTCGCCTTGTCTAACTCCATTTTCACAATCAAAGAAGGGTGAAAACTCGTTATTATGAATAATTTTTGATTTAATTTGACTATACATGTTAAAAATGATATTATATATTTTCCCATTGATATTATTTGACAAAAGTTTTAACCATAATGCTTTACGCCAAACCGTGTCAAAAGCTTTTTGAAAATCTATGAACGCGCAATATAACTTTTTCTTTTCGATTCTAAGAAGTTCAAATAGCAAATGAATAGAAAATAAATTATCAATCGTTGAATACTTTTTTCGGAATCCTGTCTGATTTTCATGTATTGTATTAAATTCATCCGAGTAGTTATTTAATCTTTCATTTAGCAATGAAGTGAAAAGCTTACCGACGCAACTTAGAATTGTGATAGGCCTAAAATTTTGGGGGTTATTTTTATCACCTTTATTTTTATAAATAGGTTTTATGTTCCCTTCTAGCCAACATTTTGGTACTATCCCAGTTGTAAATATTAAGTTGAAGAATTTTTCATAAAATGGTAAAAGTTTATTGCATGTCGATTTTATGTATTCGTTCCGTATTTGGTCATCACCACATGATTTGTTATTTTTCAAATTCCTTATACTTTTCACTATTTCATCTTGTGTGATATTGTCGTTTAATTTATCGTTTAATTCATTTAGGTCTAGTTTTGACATTTCATTCTCAATCATCAAATTCATTTCATCGCTTAGTTCGGGTGCTTTATTTAGATCTTTAAAGTAATTATATAAAGTGTTTATATTGATTGAAGATTTATCGTCTTTATTTGATTTTCCTTCGTGTTTGTTTAATATTTTCCAAAATTCCTTTGGGTTATTGGTTCTTAATTCTTTTAATTTTTTACTCAAATCGTTCCTATATATTTCATGATTTCTTTATCAAGTGTTTTCTTGTAACTTTTTTGTTTTTCTTTGTACGTAGCCTTTGCACGTTCACACTTTTGTCTGAGGAAATAATTTTTACTTTTTCTATACTCTTTACGGGCTTCTGTGCATGCTTTAGAGAACCATGGTTTACTGTTTCTTTTATGAACTTTTCTATTATTTATTCACAATGTTTTTGTCCCAAGAGACGTTTTAGCAGCATCGATATATATCGTATTTAATGTTTCAACAATATGATTTATATTTTCACTTGTAATATTATCATTTTCTTCTATTTCATTCATATATTGTAATAGATTGCTTATTTGTTCATTGTCAATAGCGTTAACATAAAGACTTTCATTTGTCGAATCCCAATTATTGATTATTTCTTTTTCATGAATGGGCATTTCGGACTGTTCTTGATAGTCTATCATTCTTACATTTAAGGATAAATTAATGGGAGTGTGAACATCTGAATACAGGACACTTTGCTCCAGAACTTGCATATTTGTTACATAATTAAATAAGCCATAGTCACATATAAAATAATCTACTGTGCTCGAACTTTTACAAGTAAGTTTTCCACTGGCATTGTCGCCAACACGCCCATTCAATATAATCAAATCGTTTGATTTACAAAAATCAATTAGAAGTCTTCCATAAGAATTGACCATTTTGTCTGTATTATTTCTCATGATGTATTCACTTCCAATTTCAAAATCAATTGTTGATTGGTCAGATATGTAATTTATGTCAGAATTTTCATTATATAAACTGTCGTGGATTTCACTTTCTGTGCCAGTTCGAGCATTGTAATCTCCTGCAAATAGTACATGTTTATCATTCGTTAAAAGCTCATGCATTTCTATTTCAATAGAGCTAAATGCATCTCTATTACTGTATTTTGAATTTTCTGGAGGAATATAGATAATTCCAATTAAAAGATTTTTATCATACAAAGTTACTCTTTTTGATATTTCAAACCAAAGAACGTATTTACAGTTTGTTTCGTGAACAGTTATGTGATTTTTCAAATCTTGTTTGAAAGCTAACATTATGCCTCCAGAATTTCTTCTGCCATATTTTACTCTATTTTTCATTACAAACTCATAATCATTATGTTGTAAATTGTCCAAGTCATCAGTTTTTGTTTCCTGAAAACAAAGGATATCATATTGCTCAATAAGATTCTGAAATTCGGGATAATTTAATTTATTCTTAATGCCACAACAATTCAAAGATAGAAGATTAAGATTGTTAAGTTTAAAACTTAAATTTTCCCCAGGGGAAACATCTGAGTTCTCACACTCCCCTGCGTGACCCTATGGGTGTTCGGGTGTCGATCCCACGCGAATCGCTTTCGCGATGGCTTTCTAGCGCTAGTGGGTGTTCCATAGTATCTGGAAGCCGACGGACTTTGTACGCGATGTTCCGGCTGGTAGCACGTTAGTGTTTGTGTGTCTACCATTGTGATTTGTTGTCAGACATATTGTTGTTTTAGTCGGTTTTATGTTATCCTATAATATACACATGTAATCATTTAGTCAGTGTTTGTGTTTTAACAATTCCGCCCTCTTTTATAATAGGTGGGTGTTAATAACGGGCAGGAGATGCTTACTCTTCCTTGATATGTGGTCTAACTTATTCTTTGGGGTTCGCATTTGTTCGAATTCGCTTCTATACATTTGACATGATTCTGTGAACAGCTTATGATGTTTTCTGCACATTTTATACGAATTGTTTTAGTCATATTAATAGACATTTTTCGCCGTGACGGACTTCGCACTTCGAACATCGAAGAAGCATTGGCGTAGCTGCAGTTCATAAACTCACAAGCGAAGTCATCTACATTTTAATAAGTATACTCTATGGAATTTGTATTTTGGACTTCCTGTACAGCTGGTGTCGCCTTTTTCGTCAGTTTACTTTGACTTTACATCAAAATTAATGTGCGAGGTTCGAAGTTCGTCACGGTAAAAAATGTCTATTATGGCATTTTAAAATAGCAATTGTAAATGTTCATGATTGCTGAAAAACTCTGATGGTGATGCCGAGGTAAAATTATACGCAAGGTTTGGTTTTTGTGTCGCCTGCGAAGCACAGCGACACTTAGGGATCACTTTTTGTAGTTAACATGTTCATGGTTGACCTATACTTTGGCTGTATGTCCCACCCTGGATCTATCGAAGTTATGCTCCTTGGAAACACGTTATGCTCCTTGGAAACACGTTATGCTCCTTGGAAACACGTTATGCTCCTTGGAAACATATGCTCCTTGGAAACACGTTATGCTCCTTGGAAACACGTTATGCTCCTTGGAAACACGTTATGCTCCTTGGAAACACGTTAGTGCTCGTTACATTTGACTTGAAAGTTTGGTTGTTTTGGACAATTCAAATAGACGAAACACAGAAAAATGACACCGTCTTAAAACTAGGTATGGAAAAAGTACTGACGTTTTAAAATTTGTCATCAAATAGATTGAGGTCATGACCATTACTGCACACAAGTGACATGTCATACTATTTGATCCAGTGACCCTTAGATCATGGTCAGAGAGTGGTCAGATTGACAGATGTCCGAGGAGTGGACACCTCCAATCAGTCATATAGGTCAAATACGCAGAGTTGATAAGAGTGCACAATTATATGCCTGAACTAAGAAGATAAATTACAATCATCGTCCAGTTCTCCGTCGTCTAATGCATCGTCCTCTAATTCATTATCGTCGAAAACGGCATCCTCTTTTTTTTATTATCGTCGAAATCAGCATCTTCTACAAGTGTTCCATTAATAACATATAAATAAAATAAACACAATGTTGATATGTGAAAATATTTTACTTGTTTCCATAAATGATAGCTACACGGCAAGATTTGCCACACGTATATCAGTAAAAGGAACAATCTAATGGTCTGCTTAAATTTCTCAAATTCTCTATAAAATGTTATAATTTTTACTCAAATTTTAAATAATTATCTCATATTTTATGCCAACTTCTCCATATCGTGGATCGGCCATATAACTAAATGCTGTAGTTTTACGCAAATCATTAAATAAAAGATGAATTTCTCCGAGAGGTATGAAGACAAATTTTAACAAGAATGTGTCAACAGACAAAAAAAGTTAACAAATAGGGTATACAACTTGTAGTATTCACTAAGGTCACAATAAACCATGAAAATGTAACTGGACATTTCAGACATCTATAATATCTAATGACAATTCGATTCGATTAAAACTTCGCATTGGCCTCCGAGTAAATTTTAAATTTCATTTTTTTCTTCGTCTGAACAAAGATATTGATGTTTCATGAATTTTAAGAAATTGACCATTTGTAAATGAATGTAAACGTGTCCATTTAACACAAAGTAAATTTGTAGCAGAAAAGAAAAAAAAATACAATCGATTTGGCTTAATTGATACAATAAATATGATAACCCTGAGATATTTAATGAGGTCAAGTAAAAAACTATACATCTAGGTAAATTTCGAGGTAATCACAAATTTATCGTAAATGCTGAGTTCATGTCGCATCGTGAAGACAGATGACATAGTGCAGAGGAAATTCTAACTTAGCTGCCTATACAATATGTACCTGATTCCGTGAAATGTAAGAACATTTTGTATGATATGAGATTGTAGAGAACTGACCATGAGCTGTAAAAACGTCATCAAAACTGACAACTAAATGTCCAAGTTACAATTTCACCTCAATTTACATACATCTATTATACATTGAAGGCCTCAGAGATGGAAAAATTCAATGAAATCCGAAAAACGACTTTTTCCATCCTTTTTGTGATGAATTCCACAGGCACCAGATTCCTAGAAAAAAATTAAACCCCATTAAACTGCCGTTTGTCCTCTCTTAAAATGGTAAAGATAAGAGAAAGGGCGTTTGAGATGGGTTATAACTTTCTCTCTAGGAATCTGGTGCTTGTGATGAATTCATGAAAATGGAGAACATTTTTGAAAAAAAAAAACCTTTAATTTTGACTATTCCTCTCTGAGTCCTTTACTCCGCCTGAGTTGCTTGTTGTCGTTTTTCTGCACATGTAGTATTATTATAATGACAAAACACTATATAATAACAAAAATAAAGACGGATACTCTACTCCGGTAAAGAAGTATAATGTAAGAATTATGTGGCCCCTCCATTAACATCACATCATTGCACTAAGTGCCAGAATCAACAATCGGATGGAGTTATCTACCTTCAATTAACAAACGGCTGGGATTTTCTCCCTCCCATCAGTGATGCGTTATTTTTATAAAAACTTCCTCGCCAAATGTAAAACTCCTCCCTCTCTCCGCGGTAAATACCGAAAAGGGAAAAAATTCTACAATGGCAAACAATAGACCGCGACAGACCAAGAATGCTGTCATGTGTTGTTATACTTGATCACAGCACATACAATAAGACACTTCAATCTTGGTCTGTCTCGGGCTAGGCAAGCAAATGCACCAACTCTTATTTTCTTGGTCATCTTGATTATTTTGTACAATTCTTCGCCAATGGCCTGGTGCCAACATGTACAAGTGGTCATTTCAAACTTAAAGTTAATATTGAGCCCCTGATATTCAAAACTTCCTCTTTTCTTGAAGCTGTTTAATCTATATGAAATAATAACATAAATGTAAAAACAAAAGAGAGGAAGTTTGATGCAAAATTTTAGATTTCACGATAAAGATTTTTTTTCCATCCTACAAATACTAAACATAGTAACGATAAAAAGATTTTCTTGAAATCAAAATGAGATTGAGCGACACAATATTGGATTACACATCCCAGATCTGTTTTTGTAGAGCATAAAAAGTAAAAAGCAAAAATAAATCAGTTGACAAATATGAATATAACAAGAGAATAACAGATCTAACTAAGTATGACAACACTTTAACTGCACAAAACGTCACAATGAACAACTCAGGACGTTACGTCATAACTCACGTGACCAAAAGGCCACGCCTTCTTTTCGTTTCCGAATAGGCAGTCGATTGAGCTCATAAAATGCTGTGATAACACGTGATAATACCTTACCAATCAAAAGACAAATATGAAGTTGGAGTCCTGAGACAAATCTAAAGTACACAAGTATGAACATTTATAATATATGAATATTATATGCAATATAGGTGATAATATATACTACTCAGTACATTACGACTATAAACATTTCTTTCATACAGTAAATTATGAAGATGAGGTTTTTGTAGAGATATTGTACATGTATTTGTGTTTACTATATATAATAATCAGACTAAAATCATAGACTATTAATCAACAAAATGACCCGTTTTTCATTCACACAAACGACGACTACTCTGGGCTTGACCATATGATGAGATGATGCGACAGGTGCATGAATACATAAGTAGCACATCATGTGAGGTAGGTTGTAGCAGAATCACAAAAAATATTGTTATAATATAACAAATTGTTACAATTAATTACCATATCATACAATTCATTACAAATGCCTTAAACTTACTATAAACATTTCATAATATTAAATGGAGTTTGTCGTCTGTAGACCAAAATTTGATAAGATTTTCATTTTTTTTTTTTTCAAATACACAAAGTACGCTTTACGTTTTAAAATACCTTGTCTTGGAAAATATTCCGTCCGATCGCAACATCGAACAGACATTAAATTCGAATGGATTTCTTTTATATCTAGCACTTTCAATAAAATGAGAACAAAGTCTTTAAAATTGATGCGTAGTATAACAATAGACACCCATTGATGCCACAAAAATCAAGATTTTATACATTACAAATACACATATATACCAGTAAATGTAAGAAGTAGAGTAACCTATGTATAATTTCTGTTTGTGAAACATTGTAGCATAACAGATATCAATAATGTTTCCATCGTTTTAAAAAAAGAAGAAATTGAGGCTCGTGGTCCTTTGTCACAAAAGTATGTCAATCTCCATGGTCAAGATAAGAAAATTTGGATCAAAAGAAGGGTCTTGCTACAAGGAAAACACATGTGAAAAATGAATACCCTACCACTCACCATTGAAAAATTATGCTCAAAGTTATTAATAAAATTGTTGTAACTGACTGACAGACGGACGGACGCAAACAAACCGGCGTACCAATAGTGGAGACCAAAAAAAAAAAAAAACATATCTAGACAAACGGACATTGAAGCCAAAATCCAAGACATTTCGTCATCTGTAAATTTTTACTTAAGAACAAAAAGTAACAGACGATTTCATGTTTTCGTGAAAAAAAATCAACATTGACCCGTGGTGACCTACATGTTACCATAGCAACAGTGCCACATCTTAAACATAATAACAAGAAAATTTATGAGGTATTTCCGACTCAAATACATTGTATAATATTCTCTATATATCATATAAATATATTTAATACATAAACTATTTCAATATACCAAAGACAATCAGGAAAACAACATAGTGAGGTATCAACGTAACATTCAAGACAATTTACTTTTTGCACCACTCCTCTGAACAAAAAAAAAACAAACCCCGAATGATTTCCAAAGGCAAATGCATCCAAAATTTAAATTTTGCACAAAATTTGCGATTCGAATTTATACGGACGTCAAAGATGACATTTTCTATCCGTGTAGGTTTATATTAAAATAAATGTTTGAAAGTAGCTTATTTCGTCTATGCTATATAATTTTGTAATATATTTCAACTACACTACAAAACAATTATGCAGAACAAACACTTATTATGGGAAACTCATAAATACACATATTCTGAGGTAACTTGTGTCCGATTGAGCTTACTTTTGGAGAGATGGCAGAAAATTCAGCGAGAGTTATCCCGCTTTCCCTAATAGCACTCTATAAGACATATCTTATTCTGTCCAGTTCGCCAAAAGTAAGTCAGAATGAGGTATCGGCGTTATATAAAGAACAAGGTTTGGCAGCAGCAAAGTTGTCAACCAATGATCCCAGCATAAACATAAACATTACAAAAAGATTCTATGTACACAAAAAACAACAAATAACAAAGACCAATATATAGGGCATATCAATTAACTTGTAGCGGCGACTTCTGTCACGTTATATACCATAAACCAAGGCAAGTATGTACTCTAGTGTATATATGCAGATAAAATAAATCAAACAAAAAATAAGACCCGTAATCACACAGAGTACTTGCGACAAGCGACTGTAAATCTTCAAACCCTATCGTCCTTTATATATCTTGACATATTGTCACTGCAAGCGTTAACGCAAATGTTCTGCTAAATGCAGAGCAAAGTACATCTTGTCATGGCAGTTCTCATTACAAACAGGACACACGAAGGGGTCGCTCTTTCCTCGCACGTGAAGCTTCGAGTGTATTCTGTACATCGCGTACTCTGAAAAATAACATTCACAATGATCGCATTTGTATAGCCGTCCCATAGCTAGAAGAGTTGAGATACTCTCACTGGAGTTATCTAACCCTGAACTGGTACTTTGCTGGTAGGTGGAGCCAGTGTCGGAGTGTACACTGACGTCACTAGGGCTTCCCGGTGTTGTCATTGATTCCGGCCCAGTGCTGCAGCAGTTTTTCATTTGTACGCCTACATCCGTACAGTTAGCAGTTATGCTGGGAATCGCCGTTACCAAAGGCCTTGAAGATCCGGGTTCTACAAGTGGCCTTGACCTTTCAGCATTTACTGAGGTAGGTGAGAATTGGTCAAGGACGCTATTACAACCAGACTCTTCGGGTTCAACGCTCTTGGATATCTTTGGTACTGAGAGATTGAGTGCGTCTTTCTGTGGTGATTGACTAGATGGGAGGAAACCGGCCAATCTAGGCGGGATATCGGAGGTAGATGTAAGAGATGTGTTAAACATGGAGGGGAAGGTCGCTGCGGCTACTGCTGCCTGGTGATTGTGATAATTCATGAAGAAATTAAAAGTAGCGTTGGACATGGATGGTGGTGTATTAAACAGGCTGCTGTATGGAGAGTCGGTGATACCGGAAGTATTCTCTTTCTTAGAGCGCAAGTCTTCCGGTGTAGAACGATTTTCGCGCGATGGGGTGCGGTGTGACCCTGAGCTAGGTGACTCCCCGGAGCCGCTGATTCCAGCACCAATACCTGACTGTTGAGCAATATTTCCATTTTTGACAAAAAGATCCCAAACGCTTTCTGCCGAAATTCCGTGTCGACGCGCATGTCGCCTTAGTGTTGACCCGCGCGTGAACTTCGCTCCACATATACTACACTGATACGGCTTGATCCCAGCGTGTAGTTTCAGATGAGACTTCATGTTGTTCTTATAGCCAAACCTCTTGCCGCAGATAGGGCAACTGTACGGCTTCTGGTTCTCATGAGCTTTCATGTGATACGCCATGTGACTCACAGGGTACTCTCGCCCACACAGCGTACAGCTTTCGCGTGGCTCGTTCTCGTCAGCAGGCGGAAGCGGGGGTTCTTCCATGCTCGGTAGATTGTCGACAGGTGACTCCTGGCCTGGAGAATTTTCGTTGTCATTAGAATCAGACATAATATCATCCTCGTTTTCCTGATCGCCGTCGTCGTCCACTTCGCCGTCGGCTTCGTCCATCATCTCGGCATCGTCGGCTCCAGGCGCCTCTATCAGGCATTGAAGCGATTCATCTTCGTTTTTGGAAAGATCGTGTGTTTGTAGATGGTCATAAAGATCTTTTTGTGATGAAGAAGTGGTGCCGCAATGACGGCAAATCCAAGGTCCAACGTGATGTCTGCGCCGAACGTGCTGACGTAAGCTGCCTTTCTGCGTAAAATTTGCCCCACAAACAGCGCATGCGTAATTTGCGTCCCCGAGATGAACTTTTTCATGAGTGATCCTCAATGCTGCCTTTGAGAAGCGGTCACCACAGAAACGACATGCGTATGGCTTAAACTTTGTGTGTATCTGCTCGTGGACATGAAGTTGCCATGACGATGGAAATATTTTTCCACAGACTTCACACTTTGTCTCGTTGCTGCCCCCGTCGTCATTCTTGGAGTCTTCCCGTACTTCTTCGGGATGTGCTTCATCCTTAGCAACGGATGTGCCGTTAACAACTTCCTGAGACGAAATATTTGAGGTAGTTTCCATGTTGTCGGCCTTGCCCTTCCAATTATTCATGTATGCTGAAGAACCCTCCTTGAGGTAGTAGCCATCATCCTTCGGAATGTCCTCGTGGCTACCAGGACTACTCTCCTCCCCTTGTATTTTGGAGAAATCCAACTTTGTTCGCATCGAAAAAGGAGACGAGGCATAGGTGGACAGATCCATTTTGTGATTGAGAGGTGAGGACTGAGATTCGCGTGCTAGACGTGAAGTGGGGTCATTTTGCTGATTATGAGTAGAAGAGTGAGCATGAGATTTGTCCTGAGCTTCTTTTTTAACGATAACACTAGTATGATAATTGTAGCCGTTCCCCTCTCTCCAGTCGTCAGAATTGGAGGGAGAGGAGTGTAGAGGTGAGGTAGACTTGAGGTGATTTTTAGAATGGCTCCCTGACATTGCTTGTAATTTGGCTTCGAGTGACCGTGTTTCTTGGACACTCTGTGGTATAATTGATGAGGTAGGTATACTCTGGCCACGTTGATTGGCCACGCCCTTTTTACCCGAATCTTCGGGTGCCATGCTACTGCAGACTGCCGCCCGTAACAAAGGACACCGTTTCTCGTGGTACCGCCGTGTAGTCGATCTTGTGAAAACTTTGCTGCAATACGAGCAGGTACGTGATTTTCGCGGATAGCCATTGGGCGTAAATTGGTACAGGTCGCTAGGATACCCGTATGTAGGCATGGAAACGCCGCTTAACCCGTAAGGAAATGTGTCTGACGTCACGCCTTTATATGGCGGACTCTCTCCAAATGAAGGACTTGCCTTCAGCCTCCCTGATTCCGACTGACTAAAGTTCAGAGCCAAGTTAGTACCCGTGTAGATTCCCTGAGCGGACGCACTTTGGTGCGATTTGCTTGATAAATCCATTCGTGCAATATAAATATGAATATATGCTTGCGATAAATAATAATGTAATTCACATAGAGCAAAAAATGCTTCCCTGACTTTTCACAATTTTTATCCCGTATTGTCCGTTAATGTACACTGTTCTATGATTACACTACATCGCTACGTCATGGCTGCACTGAAAAAGAAAGAGAAAAGATGTAAGTGATCATGTTCACAAAAGAGGGCTGATTAAATAAAAAGAAAAATTGATCTTAAACAATCTACAAGAGTTGTTTCTCTTAGAATTTTTTTTGGTCACGAGAGCACCTGATGTAATGTTTGAGGAATGGGGGAGAAGGTGACCATTCCTAAGCACCAAGTCGCCTACCCCCCCCCCCCCTTTCTTTTTTTTTTTTTCTTTGCCCCTTTACATCTCAGCGTTAATGAACTTTTAAAAAATCGCGGTCATGAAAGCATCTAATTTGAATGGAATTTCAATATCTTTACGAGGGGTTGATGCATGTTTTCATGGTATTAGGACAGAAAGACGAAGAGGGGAAAATGGAGCCTGATAATAATCGGTTATCATTCCCAAACCTCGTGTCCTAATCATCCCTTTTTATTGTCCAGTCCTATTTCATGTTATGTTAAACTAAAACTAAATCATATCAAATAAGATACATTTTCTGCAAATATATGCCATAGCAGGGATCTTTTGAATGAAAAAGTAAGCAATAGGGTAACAAAGCAAAAAACGACATTTTTTTCTAATATATCGTAAAACTTGATCTAGAACAAGAGTGCATGGACTCAGTAGAGTGGCAGGCACTAAAAATCAATACCTATATGAACATGCGGCATCTTCCTGCATGGAGAAAATCAACTATGACCCCAGAAATCTATTTTATAAAGGAAGAAAGCATCTGACAGTGAAATGTTCTGCTATGTGGCGTCAGAGTGAAATCAATCAGTGTTTTGGCAGTAAAACCACGGCATGGATATTGTATTCTAGGTTTTATAAAAAGGCACAGTATACTATTGCAGGTGGTTGACCCACAGGGGCCAGCTAAGGGGAACATTCTTCATTTTTAAAGGCCCGTTTACAATAATATTTTGTCCCTATTCAATTATTATATTACCATTTAGTTTAAACAATATTTCATTCAAAAGATGAAAAGGAATTGACAACAGGCAAAGCCTACTTAAGTCCTCCCCAGAGGAATAAATATTACCATATGATTCTGACATTATATCATTTTTTTTTTTTTTATCATCTGAAAAAACGGTGACAAGACTCGAGATTCTAACATGACCAATACTCCTCCTGTTTATTTGATATTGCTATTTTGTTCTCTTTTTTTTTTTTTTTTTATTGTATCGCCCTGATTATGACGGTAATAGACTTCTTTTGTACTTCTTTCTTTATTACAAGTAGAAGTCAAGAGCACAGTGCTGATCAATTAATTCCAATTAGAAAATTCATAAATTCTTTTTATTTCAAATTTCACATACTAGTATATAATTCTTTGTATTTCAAATGCACAACATCTCTTATGAATTGTGTATAATTTGTGTTCTTTCAATCACAGTCCGCTAAGACAATGTGGGTCACGTCAAAAGTGTGTTAATTAAAATAAATACCTTACTGTCATTTAAGACATAAAATGTTCGGCAAAATTTATGGTATGAATGGCCGAAAATGTACATGTATAACACCTATCAGTTTTCAAATTAATCAAGTATATTTTGGTGTACAAAGTACGTCACATAGGCAAGCTTGATTGTGAATTGAATTACCTTTATGAAAGTTTGATTTATACAAATGGCAGGTGCGCTTATTATTGAAAACCTACTTTATGACTTATCGATAATCCTGTTACGGATATACCGCGTGGGATCGAAACGTATGATGCTGTGATTCTTTACGGAGAATTTTGATAATTTTCTCATCATTTAAGTGATACTGCACAAAACTAATGAGACGTTGTAGTAGAGCAATGTCTACTAAGTAAGTCCATATCGTTTATATAATTATCTGAAAAGTCTGTAGTTTTTGCAAACACTTCAAGAGTCCGTCAGAAGGAATTATTTTCTGTCGTCGACAAACTTTTGAAGTGTTTGCGAAAACTACGAATTTTTCATATTCCTGGACGATATGGATTGATTTATTAGGTGTTGCCCTACTGCAACGGCTGTTCAGTTTTGTAATGTTTAATTTAGAAAATGAGAAAATACCAAAAAAAAAACTATGTAAGGAATCACAACACCATACGTTTCGATCCCACGCGGTGGGATAACATAGTCAGTACCTATATATCCCTTGGAGCTTTCCTGGATTCAAGTTTGGGAGTCACCCTTACCCCGGAGTAAAGCTAACTGCACACATTTCCGGGGTACCCATAGGCATACATGCAAAAGGACAAAGGAGAGGCTGGGAAAATAATGGCGTCTCTGACGGCCACGTTATGGAATCTTCAAGGCGACATAATAGGGAAATTCCATATATTACACAACTCTGCAAAAATTTAATACATCAAAATGTATGAAGAGCTAGAGGAATTCGAATATTTTTCTACCAGGAGGTGGAGATTGGACATTAAAATACAGGAAATCCCTGATCCAAAAGAAAGAACCATTGATAATGGATTCCTCCTTGGATCCCCATGATCTATTTATAACTCCACCCTATTTACCTAACTTGTACCATTGTACATAACTACACTATTATTCAATCGAATTTCCCTTTAATCCCACTGCACCTGTGGAGAGAACAAACATTCTCGGACATTTAATTCTACCTGCTCTCTGTTCTGGACCTCACCACGGCGTGCATAACTGACCACTGAATTGGTCAGTACTTCTACAAGGGAGTGGACATTTAAATCGGGGAAAATTCATTACAAGCAAATGTATTATACTAATTCAATTTTTATATATATATCAAATTAGTAACCCATCTTTACGTGCTAGAATTTTTTTTTTCTGATAGACCACCAAACGTTCCGAAAATATTGGAGACAAGTCGAGAAGATTTATTTTCAAGATAAATCAATTCCGCTTTACAAAAGATTACAACCTTGATTATACGCATACGTAAAATTGCATGTTTTCATGTTTAATAACCATCTACAAGTTTGTACAACAGCTTCTAAAATTAATGATAAAATCTGACAAGACGAGTGGTCACCTATCATTACAATGACCAAATAGCTTTGCAAAGAAGTGCTACATTTTTGAACAGATGTGACGGAGATACGGGTCTGGCGTACATTCCAAAGGCCATTTGCTAGAATACATGTGGTCGTGTACATTTTGACAATATGGTCAATTTGTACGTAATTAGCAAGTGTGCAATCTTATCGAAAATATGTAATCGCGATCGGCACTACTTCGGAAAATGATTTTTTTTTTTTTTTTTTTTTTTTTTTTTTTTTTGATTACGTACATTTATCAGCATTTCTTTTTTTTTCTCTCATAATGTCCAATGCCTCTATGTAAAACTCTTTACATGCAACCTCGCGTCTTTATATTGCATTCAATGAAATCAACAACCTAACTACCAAACTGCGCAGAACAACTAAACAATATTTTCAATTCAAATTAGGCTCGGCGCTTTAAAATCGAATTGATTTAAAGATATTTTATGTAGAATTTACCCTGCACGCCTCCGCTTTACAAATATTTGATAATGATAGAAGAGTTAACGTTCGATACGTTACGCCACTTCATACATAATCGATCATTTTAAATAATGCAATAAATAGCTTATAAATGCACAACAAAAGATGAAAGCTGCACTAAAAGGTACGTGTTAAAAGCAGGTGTGGTAAATCAATAACACCCATTCTCCGTAATCAACAGAAAACTAGACGAAATGTTTGTAAAAAATATGCCCCAGCTGTAGAAGTTTTTATGACTCTTGCAACAACGAAGGAATAGAGACCTTGACCTTTTAAAATTTTACTACGTATAACAAACAAGAAATACAACTTGAAGCCACCGTTCCACTGCAATCCCGCTGTACCTGCGACCATTCCCGACCGCAATTTTCACAAGAGCGGGTAAAACTTTCCCGATCTTTTCATTTTTTTCTTGACATCACGCTCTATTCCCGACCAATTCCCGATCCATTTATGACCGATTCACGTTCCATCGCGGACTTACTCACGCTTTACCCGCTCTACTCACGATCATATTGCCGACCAAGTCCCGTTCTATCCGATCCAACTCCGATTTATTCCCGACCAAAACCCGATCTATTCCCGATGCGATCCCGATCTATTTCCGACTGTCCCCGACGCATTCCCGCTCAAAACATAAATTCTAACTTAAACTGATCTCATTTGTCATCCAATGATCCTATCGGCCAAAAAGAAGCCTATTTTTCTTGTTTTGAAAAAGCCTTACCCAAAAGTGGCGCGATCAAAATTAAAAAAAAAAACCTTTACTTAAAAAATGGCATCGGATAGCCAAGAATCGACACCGCGACATTTTGATAATAAGTATTTTGAACAAATCAATACCAGTACGAGAAAATGAATGAAATATGCACAGATCCTATATGAAGCGTTGTTTGGTCGTAACTTGGTCATAAAGAGCGTGAATAGGTCGCAAGATGGTCATGAACAGGTCTTGGTAAGATCAGCAAACATTTAATCTGTAGTGGATAGATCGTGGTAAGAGCGTAGAATAGACGGGTAAAGATCGGGAACAGGGCGTAATTAAAGCGTATCTTATGCGTGAAGAGAGCGGGATTAAGTTAAATGCCGATCAGACCACGCTCAAGCCACGCTCTTTCCCGACCAGGACACGATTAACCTAGGCTGTACCCCCGACTATCCCGACCAAGCGCCGACTATTTCACGACCAAAAAGAGAGCGGGAAAGTTTCCCGTATTTTTTCAACCGGTTGAAAGAATACGGGAAACTTTTCCCGACCTCTAAAGCGTGCCCGCTCTAATACCGATCGATTTTGGACCAACATACGCTGTACCAGACCAAGATACGACTAGGAGCCGTTCTCTCCCGACCTGGCAATTTTCGAGGTCGGGAATGAACGTAGGTACAGCGGGATTGCAGTGGAACGGGGGCTTTATGTCTCACATTGGTCAATATAAGGGGTTCCTAGAATCGGAGGAAAGCTGAGTATCCGTAAAAAGACCTCCTGAGAATAGATGGGCGAAACCTGAGTATCCGAAAAAAAAGACCTCCTGCATGAGAATAGATGGGCGAAACCTGAGTATCCGTAAAAAGACCTCCTGAGAAGAGATGGGAGAAACCTGAGTATCCGTATAAAGACCTCCTGAGAATAGATGGGCGAAACCTGAGTATCCGTATGAAGACCCCCTGAGAATAGATGGGCGAAACCTGAGTATCCGTATGAAGATCTCCTCAGACTAGATGGGCGAAACCTGAGTTTCCGTATGAAGACCTCCTGAGAATAGATGGGCGAAACCTGAGTATCCGCATGAAGACTTCCTGAGAATAGATGGGCGAAACCTGAGTATCCGTATGAAGACCTATTGAGAATAGAAAGTATCCGTATGAAGACCTCCTCAGACTAGATGGGCGAAACCTGAGTATCCGTATGAAGACCTCCTGAGAATAGATGGGCGAAACTTGAGTATCCGTATGAAGACCCCCTGAGAATAGATGGGCGAAACCTGAGTATCAGTATGGAGACCACTTGAGACTAGATGGGCGAAACCTGAGTATCCGTATGAAGACCTCTTGAGACTAAATGGGCGAAACATGAGTTTCCGTATGAAGACCTCCTGAGAATAAATGGACGAAACTTGAGCATTCGTATAAAGCTCGGTATCCGTATGAAGACCTCCTGAGAATAGATGGGCGAACACCTTGCCCTCCAAAATTAAACTTACCCCGAATCTAGGATTCAATCTCGATACCTAAGACTTGTGAGAAGCAAGCGATAACCCGGCCTTCTTGACCGTTGATCTATTGACCCTAAAATCAAAAGGTGTCTTAATTCAACTTCTGTTCAGTATTATTATATCAAAATTTGGTTTGAATAATGGAAAGGTTGATGAGTTAGCAAATCATGTGAGTCAATTTTTTCCCTAAATGACTTTGACCTATTACCCCAACTTCCCGCTTGAAAAGGTAGCATATATATATATGCTCTTGGTTTGGATAGGTGCAATGGTACTCAATTTCTGATCTGGAAACTGAGAGCATGATGAAGGACGAAGCAACTCTGACTAATACATGGCGGGGTATAATGTATCTATAAATCTATAACAAAAACGTCACTTCCCTTACACTTTCAAGCCACTCCTTTCCACCTGAAATTTGCCCAAAATGCTGAATTTCTCGGGTTTTCACACGCATATATAAATCAAAAGTTGTAATCTCCTGACTGACTGGACCACCCACGATTGTTTATCTAGATCCGCCAATGTATCCTACGTCCGGGTCCTATCCTACCATATCCTGTCCCATCCTATCCTTTCCTACCCTGTCATGCCCTATCCTACCCTTTCCTGTCCTATCATGCCCTATCCTACCCTTTCCTGTCCTATCATGCACTATCCTACCATATCATGCCCTATCCTACCATATCCTGTCCCATCATGCCCTATCCTATCCTTTCCTGTCCTATCATGCCCTATCCTATCATATCCTGTCCCATCCTCCCTATCCTGTTCCATCCTACCTTATCCTACCCTTTCCTGTCCCACCATGCCCTATCCTACCCTTTCCTGTCCTATCATGCCCTATCCTTTTTTTTATTATTATTTATTCAAGAAAGAGAGAAAACTATTACAAAAGAACAAATATTTATATATGAAATATCAAAAGAAGAAAGAACAGAGAGAGAGAGAGAGAGAGAGAGAGAGAGAGAGAGAGAGAGAGAGAGACTTATTATTACCCGAGTCTATTTATATAAGAATTAATGAGGTGTGTACTATACTTAAAATATTTAGAGAAATAAAGGAATATTTCTGGAAACATATCATCCACTGACCTACCAAATCCTCTTACACATTCACACATACTTAATGTATATAAAATATTAGTTTTTCAGTTGTCCCCATTTTCTTTCAAATTTTTCATATTGATTATTTTTTTTTTACATATCTTTTTTTCAATACTCCGAGTTGTATATACTCGTATCATGCCCTATCCTACCCAACCCTGTCCTATCCTATATCATCCTGTCCTATCCTACCCTATCCCGCCATTCCTACACTATCCTGTCCTATCCTACCCTTTCCTGCCATTTCCTACTATATCCTGCCCTATCCTACTATATCCTGCCATATCCTATCCTATCATGCCCTATCCTGCTATATCCTACCCTATCCGTTCCATATATAAAACGAAGAGAGGATCTACAAGGACTGATGCAAAAGGGACATTTTCGATCACATACTAGTATTGCTTCAAGATTTTATCTGTATTCTCCGTATTTCTTCAAAGCCATTTTTAAAATAGGAACACGACTGATTTTAATCACTCTTTATCTAATACTTCGGCCTCGAAGGCCTGTACTTTATCAAGGTAAAACGAAAATAGATTTTTATTTTCTAGTGTACAATAATTAACTCTTAAATTTCTGAATGATGGAATTGATTTTATGGTAGGAAGAAGAAAGAAAAGGCTTTACAAAATAATATGAATATTCAAACGGAATAATCGGAATCCTTAATAACTCAAGTAATTTTTAAGGTTACTAAACTATAACCCAACAAATACTGAAACTGATTGACACGATCTTTTCTTCTGACTGAATTAGCACATTTTGAAACTTTTGAGAAAGTTACCTACTGACCTATTGACCTAAACCACAGCTGCAAATCAAGGAGCATTCTCTATTACAAACAAACAAAAATGCACCAATCAAAATAGTCGGAATCCTTAATGACTCCATCCTTTTTCAAATACATAAGGTTACAGGGTCTTCAACTGACAGGTCAGCAGTGCTACCTACTAACCTAAGTGACAACCATACCAGGAGCGCTCTCTTCATTACAAAAAAACCCAGCGATCAAATCGAAAGGCAATACACTCAAATATGTGTAAATTTGAATGACTTAAATTTCAATAAGTGTTCTGACCAAATGAGTGGGCGATATAATTTCTGATTTTCCCATGATCACCCAATCAAATACAATTTAAAATAGTCTTCCCTCGACCTAATCAAAATGTCCATTATCACTTTACATGGTAATGAAATTCCACATTTTATCAATTTTCGTACCTTTTCGCAAGACAGACTTACTATTTTATTTGATCAATGACGGATAAGGCGAGAATGGTAAGTGTCTGTCCGTCTTTGAAATTCATTTTAATGCAACGCACAACGTAAATAACCATGCATATGTGTTGAAAATGAAACTCACAAAAAGTAATGTGAATGATCACAGTTATATCCCTTAAAGGTCAATAAATACAGTACAAATTAGGTATTTTGAAAAGTGATCGAAGGTCAAGGTTGTCAGATCAAAAGTCATTGTACCAAATTAAAAACATCTATGTTTATGATATGAAATATCAGAGCCCTATCCCTGAACAAGATCTAGTAAATTTTAAGTGTTTTGAAAAGTAGGGTTAAAGTTCAAGGACAATGTCATCAGGTTAAAACGAAAGATCTGGTCATACAACATCTGAAAATACCGAGGCCATATCTCTTACGATTTAGTAATTGTAGTCTAACATAGATTTTGTTTAAGAAAATTGCTGTATCCTTTAACGTATGTAAACGTTCAATGCCAAGGTCAAAAGTTGCGGTATAAAATGAAAGGTCTTTCCCTCCTCGCGTTAAGTGTATTTGCCCATTGCTTTCAGTTCCTGATATTTTGCTTCAAACACAAACTGTAACCGAGATTCCGACGGACAGACATCAGAGGACATCCTCAATCTACAGACTGGAAATACTTGGCAATCCGACTAAAAACTAATGTTTTGAGTTGTGGTCACGATACAGTGAAACCGCGCGAAATCAGTAATACGTATACGTAATTTAAGAGTACTCAATAAAGACAATGTGCTACTGGACATAAAAATTCTGTAACTAATAATTAAGAGACGATTTTAAACGATCGGCTTCGTATCAAGAACCAACGTATTGTGGTACAGGAAACCACACTGTGTGGCACACCAGACGAGCAATGCTATTCTTAAAAATCATGAGATAAGAAGCGATCTTCACAAATTCACATGTACTTCATTAAAACAGTTCAAATATTACAAAAGGTTAGTATGTCAAGACAAAAGAATCAATATCTTTAAGAGAATCGGACTTCGGAAAATATATTAAAGGTCGAAATTACAGTTTTCTACAAAATCCCATACGATGTAATCTTTGTCATTATTATAAAAGAAATGAAATCTCCAACTTGACAAGTTGACAGTTATCTCAGTGGGACATACGCATGACACCACACATTAGTGAATCGGTTTGCATTTTCATTATCGATTACGATTATAATCGGTTGACCATCCAATGGGATTTTATCGATTATTACACAGAATTTAATAATTTACATTGAACGTTGTAGTTTATCAAGAAAATAATTATTACAGTATTCATTTGTGCTGATATTGAAACATTGATTACATAGCAGTTTAGTCTTTCGTTTTATCAAGAATTTTACACTAGATTCGAGACAAATCAACTTATTAAAATTCTTTTAATCACGTCGCTAAATAATCGATTACTGAGAGTTATAATCGATTATCGGAATCGAAAGCCATTGTCAAACGATGATCGATTATAACTAACGATAATCGGATCACCATGATCACACAAACAAACATCCGGAGAGAATACGATACAAAACGAATACGATAGAGAATGCTCATACCAAAAGGACCAACACAGAAAGAAATCAAGGTAATGCAAGAGTGGGACATAACGGGAATACACATAAAAAGGGTGGGTCAACGTGCATCCAATGGTGACCTTCAACGGTTATCTGTTGCGCCAATAGCAAAGACCCTGATAAACCGGATTACGAGCGCACAATCCTCCCACTAATCCGAATCTGGTATCTTTGTCTTCTTCCGTATCGTATAAGAAATATATCCATATAGTTAACTTTTTTCTGAAAACTCAAAGTATATAGTTCTGTGGGTCGCAAAGTGTAAGTCAAGATACCCTGAATAAACCAAAATATATTGTAAAATACCAGAGCACTATCTAGATATGTACCAGTTACTTTCAGGTCAAGGTCATAGGGTCACTTAGTCAAAATTCATGGTTTAAAACCAAAGGTCTGATCACTGACTGTCTAAGTATACGTTTCCACATTATTTTATCACTCTAATAAGCAAATTCCCTTTCGACGCGAAGAGATCAAGACGAAGTGAATTAAGTATTAACCTTTAGTACTTTGAACAGGACCTTTAGTAACCTCTGCTTACCAAATTTCGTTAAAGTCGCCAAAGTTGTTTTGGAAAAAAAGTTAAAAAAAATATTAAAGTCTTCAGACACATGATGAAGAAGGAGGGCCGAAATAAAAAGTGAATATAGGGAAGCAAACAGTCCATTCAATTTCGATTCCATATTTTCTTATGTTCGTCATCGAAAATGAAAATGTCGTAGTGTTGATATTCATTAACATTTAAAGAAAGACTTTTTTCATCTCTGAATTTAATCTTTTTACAAGTATGGTTTCAAAAAGAGACTAGCATCTCGTGTCCTAAACTTAAAACGTGAAGAAACGTTAAAGCTTGTGTGCGACGTTTGTGCTTTCTTATGTCTGTACGTTTTTCAATAGTTGGACTGTATTATTCTTATATGTATAGTGACCAAATCATTTATAAATGCTTGTTCTAATTCTTCATTCAAAGTGTCAGTTCATGGTTTCCTAAATTGATTATTACAAAGCGCACCTGAAGCATTGGCCTAGAAGAAACAATGTCAACTTGCATACTGTTCTTATGCCAAGCGAAAAATTGAGAAAAAAATGCCTACCTAGTACCTGCTACCATAATGGGGTTTTTTTACCCAGTGAGCGGGAACAGACAATCTTTTATTTATTTTTTTTGGGGGGGGGGGGGGGGGGGGCTTACTTTACGTTTGTTCTTATGGGGGAAAAATCTGGAATTTCAAACAACAAATCGTAATCGACTTAGCCAATATTCTTTTTTTATCCCTCAGCCTGTGTCTATATGTAGGTAAGTATTTTTTTGCCTGTATCGATATATATTTTTGTCTTATCTGGACTCCTTATAGAAAATAAGCCAATGATTTTTGTACAGTTCAGTCTCATTTTCACAAATATGTTTTTCCTTGTAAAGGTTCGTACATTTGACCTTCCTGACGTGCTAGTTGTTCTGTTTTTTAAAGTACATGGTATTAATAGTGTAAAGGTTGGTTTTGCTACTGAATCAGGAAGGGGAGGAGTCTGTTTAGCTCGCCTGAGCACCTTCAAACTACTGAGAACACGTTTACTGTTTTAGAGAAGGTGAGAAAGATAAATATCAAAAACGTACCAGAGGCGTAGCTAGTGTGTATCTACAGAAGGGAAGGACCCAGAACCTCCAATGCCGGGGGAGGGGCAGACATCATGGGGGCTGATTTACGAAACCCAAGGGGCCGAGTGGAGGAGGGTATTGACAGACGTTTCCCCCTCTTGTTGGCAGGGGTTCGAGGGCCTTCACTGAGAAAACTGTGCAAAAATGAAGCAAATTATTGGCCTCTGATGCGTTTTTGAACTTAATTTTAAAGGGATCAAGCGTTTGATTCGGTATCAGCAAACGATGAACTGTATGTAAGATAAAGAAAACTTTCGATATGAACATGAAATGCTGTAGCTTTTTCCCTAAACGTTGTACAGATTTTGGACGTGACAGTCCTGAATCCTTACCAATCGAACCGCTCGCACTCCGTCGATAGCAATAAGTTGTGTGTGAATTCGAATGTATAAACCTGACACAATTTTGTGTTTTCTGGAGTGTCTTTGGGCTATTTCTAAACAGTAGTTAGTTTTGTGAACACGTCATAATCGCCCCTCGCTTCCTCGACTCTGCCGAGGGAGGCACCTTCTCTTTTTCGTTTTCGAGCAAAAACGAATCGATATGGACGTTTTTGCGTACAAACGTACGTCCCAGCGTACGAATAGAAAGGACTCCTTCCGATCAAGTTCCCAAGTTTTACTGTTTTTTGCTAGAATCTATACGGATAAGTTTAATATTTGTCAAGAAGTAACTTTCATTTCCTACATAATCGGAATGTACCCGGAAATACTAAGATTTGACTCATCAGTACTTTAGAAACCTATTTCCCTCTTAAATATAAATTATGTACAAAATAAGATATTAACAAATCTTTAACCAACAATATAGACGTATTATTACCTATATCTCAGTTATGCTCCTGTAGTCTTTGTTTCAGTATATCACATTTATTTGCACTTATATCACAGAAGGTCCTTGCAGTCCTTGCATAAATTCTCTACGTAATGTCCACTATTTGGCCGTAATTACTCAGGCCCGAGATTTAATTTCAAAAGCAAAGATGACCACTGCTACTCAATAGATCTAATACCCGCGTGCATAGTGGCTGCAGAAATAATCAATTGTTAGGATTACTCAATGTTCTACGTTAATTAGGGCAAACAACCAGATGAAAGGTTTTCAATGAATGAAACAAACACTTTACCTGAGCTGTAGTGTTAATTACACCTGTACAGGTAACCGCTTCCCATGTAAGTATCACACGGCGATGCATACGAACCTTTGTAAAAATGTTGGTAATTTTGTACCCTTGATTGACCAGGTAGATAAAAGAAAGCCCCGGGATATCCTACATAAACATCAAGTAAACACACTGCACAAAAAGAACTCCAGTACGACAAAGGGTGTCCACATGGTGTTACGTAACCCTTGTATACGCTGGAATGCAGGTATTGATTACTAGAAACACAATAGAAGTGACCGTGCCATAGAAATGTCATCTGAAGTTTGTAATTAGATCTACACTGTGGAAAGGACTTAGCTGTAAATGCTGGATCAATAACCGACAAAAGAACGCAAAAATTATCAATGAAAAAAAAAACTTGCTTTCCAAAATAAGTATTTTTCTCTTTTCTTCTCTTATACTTATAGATGTTATTAAAGGACATCATCTGGATTTTATAAAGTAATTTCGAGGTATTAGTATTCAATATATCATCAATCTGTATAACAGATACTAGTTATTGCAATTTTGGATGTATTCAAAGTATATGAATGATTTTTTTAATGAAATTGCCAAGATTTTGTAAGAAATTTAGAAACTGTCAAACAGGTACGTCCCTGGTCAAACATATCCAATGAAATTTTTATTATTATTATTTTTTTTCTTCACTTTTGTTTTGTTTTACAAATACTGTAGTTACAGTTACAATCTGTAAAGAAAAATACAATTTCCTGAAATACTTCGAGTAATCTGCGCATTTCCGGACACAATATTTAGGACATTTAACAGATATTTTAATCATAAATTACCGGATCAAAGAGCTAAATGTAGCATACTTCAGGAGAATTATGTACTTCTCTCATTATGAACCCTTCCCTTGAGTTACTGCCCCTGAAATACGAGTAATTGTATAAAAATACTGCCCTGTTTCCCTACGTTTCCCTACATGAACCCCTTATAAGTACTGCAGCTGTGCAGCTTTAACATTTTGTGCTAACATCGGCCGCGGGTTTGTTTTTTACAATCCTTGCAAGATACAACACATATATTGCACTATTTTCTCATTCACCAGCAGTTTCCGTATCTACAGGGTGTTACTTAAGGTAGTTCCAGGCAGCTACAGGGTGTCTGTTAAGTTGGTTCAATACCTTCTACATGTAGTTACATGCATTTTGTCATTTAAAGCGGCATCTTTAGTTACAGTGGAAGCATAGTTTATTTGATATAAAAAGGGGATTATTGATCCCATGCACTTTCTTCATACATGTAAGTGCAAGAAACAGCGTTCGGTTGTCAGTTTGGTAACCAAGAGCGTACCTATCAAACCTCACATGATCGTAGGGGTTTTGTTAAAATATATCAGAGAAAGAGAAAGGGAAGGGGCGGGGAGACAGATTTCAGAAGTTTTACATCAAGAGTACATCCTATGGCATTATAATCACTCAGAGGTGAAATACCCATTGTTAGCTTTTACTGAGGTAAAGGTTATGTGTTAAATCATAAAACTACAATTATATTTGGGTTTGCCGAATTAAAACGCTCTGATCGAAATTCGCACCTGTCGAAATCAACGATTTAAAAGTCACAGAAAAAATGGTGCGAAGGAACAATGAAACTTCTTCCTTTTTCGTCGTTATCCTTCTTTCTTATATATTTTTATTAGATCTCAATATCAACATTTCCTTTAAAACAGAGGACACGTTATACAAAAATGGTGAAGTGAATGCAGTAGTACTTAGTGAATCGATGATTATTGGTATACAAATAGAACTGTAATGAGCGTATTGATCGAGCACTAATGCTAAAACTTTCCCTAACATTTCCAAGTCAATATTTCAATATGCGGAACACGCTTTGAGATGCAAGATCACATATGCATTATTTCAAGGTTGCATAATGAGGTACCATGGGGGAAATAAAGCGCCGTTACATTACTACAGCCTGACCGATTTATCGATTATTTGATATTACTTTGCACTGTTGATTTAATCCTGACAGAAATACCTCGGGAAAACAAATATAGAGAGGGGAAATGCATGATTCAGATTCATCCTAACTACTTTTGAGATTTCTTTTCCATAATTACCTTCTTTGTGTAAAATAGAATTTAATTCCTTATTTGGTTTGTACAAAATTCATTCAGAAAATTAATTAAGATAAGATTATACATCCAGAAGGAATAAGGATTGAGGAACAACAAGAACTTAGTTTTATACTGATAGTGGTAGATTTTAGAACTACATGTATATTATGTTAACATTTGTGTACTAATATTCTATATAGAAATGGCCTCAGACAGTGCAGTTCATGTTTTTTATTGTTTTCATTTTCGTGCATGAACATCGACGGCGGGTGCGGCTAGCCAACAGGGGATGCTTACTCCTCCCGGGCACCTGGTCCCACCTCTAGCTTGCTAGGGGGTCCGTCGATGCTCAATTTGGTGCTCTATTGTGAGTGCTGTCGAGATTATCGTCAGGATCTTCATTAACTCATTTGTCTGTACATTCTGTAACCTTCCGTAGAGAACTACCACGGAAAATACTTAAAACATACGTATGATACTATTTAGACCATCAAATTATTATGTGAGCTTCGAACGAAATATTTCACAGAAGTTCAAGATCGTGTCAGGAGTGAAATAAGGTCAGAGAAAAAAAATCTGCCCAGGGTTCCATGCAAAATGTACTAAGATCAAGAACGACAACTCCTTGGGTGAAAAATAGGTGGTGCAGGTATTGAGCTCATGTGATGAATTCACCTTTCAAATTTTAGTTACTAGTATTAATATAATGCGATGGAAAGCCGAGCACGGATAGAAAAGAACTAAAGATGGAGTAAGTGAGTGATTAAATCCGTGATGCTTCTTCAAAATATCATAATTATCATTCAATGTACATGTATCAAAATTCAACCAATTTTAAACATACATGAATCATGTTAGAGCCTTGTCCATCTGTCGTGATGTCGTTTCATACAACGCTATCAGAATGACAAGATCATTACGCCTGATTTAGAAATTGTGTTTTGAAAAAGAAAACTGCGCTTTGACTACAGAAATATTTCATTAATTCATAACGAATTTGAGATAAGAGAAACAGTGAATCTTGCGAGCGTCGCATCATATTGCTGAACTTGATATTACAGCGCTAGGTGTGATATGACTTGCCTACTTTTTATTATTTTCTGACATTTTAACGTGCGCACAAATAATCCTACTCATTAAAATTGATTGTTATACATAACTCAGTGATACACAGCTTGCTGCTACGCGCCTGACACGCCTTGTCACCCGGGGTCATGGCCGGTCATGTGCCACTTTCTTCTTCCCCCGGGGTTGATAACAGAATATATCGAAAATCAAATATGTTTCCTAGTTTTCATTTTATGAAATACGCAACTATAAAACGCAAGTTTTAAAATTATACATTTTATATGTAAAATATGAGTGGTAGTCGGTACTACCCAAGTCGTTGTGTATAAAGTATGTGTATAAAAAGTCATCTGTGTAACGCCTCCTCACGTATTCAGGGACATCGACCATTGAGAATTTCCTTTTAGTAAGATAAGTGGCTTAGGAGCGATCGTGCATACTCTCTGCACAAAGTTTTAATTTAAGAGGTCAGGAATTTACGCCATAATTACCTCTAGTACAGAGGCGCGCAAAGGAAACTTAACCTCTGAACAAATTTAATGGTAGAATTAAACCCATCTGCGATCAACTTGAACTAAAAGAGGTGGCATCGTGTTCCAGATGTATGTATGTATGTAAAGGGGGAGGGGGGGGGGGGCTATAGTTATCATAGAACACATAGTAAGAATCATAGAACTCACTTCAAATCGTTTGTGTTGTCAACATAAAGTATTTGTGAATTGTAGATTAAAAAATATTCATTTTGACTATTTGTGCATTGTAAATCAATTTTGAACAGTCAAAATGAATATTTTTTTTATTTACAATTCACAAATATTCATGTTGACAGTATCATACAATTTTTTCATTTCTTTTTCTTTAAGAAATTCTTTTTTTTTCTGCGAGATGAAATTGAATTATAAATTACAGTTTTAAAAAAAGGCTGTCGGTTTCATCGAAAAAAAAATCAATTCAATCTGACCTATAACTTCATCAGTCAGCAATTGCATCTGGCATTCAAACAACACACACAAAAAAGGTTTTTGTGTGTATTTTTTTTCCGGCAAGCATAAAGTAGTTGTATTTAATATATATATACATAAAAAAATAGAATACGAAGAGTTACTGCATCACAAGAAAGAAATTCCTAGTTGACTCATATCTTTGCAGGCGCCAGTATCGCAGACCCTTACATCAACAATTTCAGTCTGAATTTGAGCCAAAGTAAAAATAGAAATGTAGATAAAACTGTTTTAAACTGCAGATACATCTGCAATATTTAGGATAAATACAAACCAAAACGGAGGCCAAGCTCCGGAATGTATCCATCATTCCCGCGTTACACGCATGGAGATCAGCCAAAATAGAAAACACGTAAAAACAAAACTCAAAACATCTTTGTTAATCGAGCGAAATCATTCTCGTTACATTTGATTATTTTGCTTTCAATCAGAGCATTTTTATAAATCATACCAATGAGACCAAAATATTGAAATTATACTTCTAGCTCATGCACCGTTTTTCTCATACAAGGGGGGGGGGGGGGGGGGAGAATACATTGTAATTAATTATTACCTCCCTAAGTGTATCATGCATGTTAACATGGCTGGTTGGTCTATGTTTGGGCAGTATCACATAATCTTCGTCCAACATTAGCAAAGTATTCTGTGTTATGCTTGTATCTTGTCACAATGAAACCTAACATGCATTCACATGTACCGTTATGAGAAAACCGCCGCCAACGTAACGTAATATAAACGTAAACGTAACGTCTTGGAACGCTTCACCTGCAAAACATTACACATGCAAAGCGCAACCTGCCCTTTCCACAGATTGAAGGTCAAAACATAGAGTGAAAAGAAAAGAATGTTATTATTTTACTCATCAACCCCCCCCCCCCCTATTTTAAACAGTGTATAGAAGCCCCTTACCTCTTTGTGTATTTATCCATATTAGCATACACACCACATGTAGTGTTTCTTTGTGAATCGTACATTGTAATACAGAGAAACATGATAGATGTAAACTATGTTACATCCTTGGGAATTTAATAACAAGGATTGCATAGGGAAGAAAAGTTTAACATGTTTAAGAATTGAAATCCGGTTCATATTGATGCAAAAAGTCTAAACTAAAACCTTCCGGCTGTACAAAGGTTATACATGTATACAGATCAATATTTTCCTAACTTTTGGAACGTGATGAATGAATTGCCCTTTTGTGTGTGTGTGGGGGGGGGGGGGGGTTCGTTATGTTATTCAATGTTGTAGTTGTTTTTGGTTTCTTATTACCATTTTTTTCAATATTGTTTCTTTTGGGGTTTTTTTTTTTCATTTTCTCTTTGGTTTGCTTTATTGTTAGTTCTATAACGAGATTCATCTTAAATACATACATGTATGGCAATGATTTGACAACATACTTAAACTTCACAGACACCAACGGTACTCTATAAATCTCGTGCTTTCTTTATTTTCAAAAGACCAATTCGATCTGAGTAATTTACGAAACTGAAGCAAATATAGAACAACATGATCCCATGATAAAAATGTAAAACAGTCATGATTAAATCTCATCATCATTTTACAAGGAGTTATAACACCACACATTCTTAGTCAAGATATACAACCATGCTGAGGATACAGGACATAGTACATTTGTGCAAGGACATTGTATTAAGAATTGTAGGACAACACACATCTTAATTCAGGAAAAAGAATACCGAGGAAACAGGAAATGGTACATATTGTATAAGGACATTGTATTAAGAATTGTAGGACAACACACATCTTAATTCAGGAAAAAGAATACCGAGGAAACAGGAAATGGTACACATTGTATAAGGACATTGTATTAGGAGGTATAGGACAACAAACCACATTATTCAGGACAAAAAATACCGAGGAAACAGGAAATGGTACATATTGTACAAGGACATTGTATTAGGAGGTGTAGCACAACAAACTACATTATTCAGGACAAAAATACCGAGGAAACAGGAAATGGTACACATTGTATAAGGACATTGTATTAGGAGGTGTAGCACAACAAACCACATTATTCAGGACAAAGAATACCGAGGAAACAGGAAATGGTACATATTGTATAAGGACATTGTATTAGGAGGTGTAGCACAACAAACTACATTATTCAGGACAAAAATACCGAGGAAACAGGAAATGGTACATATTGTATATGGACATTGTATTAGGAGGTGTAGCACAACAAACTACATTATTCAGGACAAAAATACCGAGGAAACAGGAAATGGTACATATTGTATAAGGACATTGTATTAGGAGGTGTAGCACAACAAACCACATTATTCAGGACAAAAATACCGAGGAAACAGGAAATGGTACACATTGTATAAGGACATTGTATTAGGAGGTGCAGCACAACAAACTACATTATTCAGGACAAAAATACCGAGGAAACAGGAAATGGTACATATTGTATATGGACATTGTATTAGGTGGTGTAGCACAACAAACCACATTATTCAGGACAAAGAATACCGAGGAAACAGGAAATGGCACATATTGTATAAGGACATTGTATCAGGAGGTGTAGCACAGCAAACCACATTATTCAGGACAAAGAATACCGAGGAAACAGGAAATGGTACACATTGTATAAGGACATTGTATTAGGAGATGTAGCACAACAAACCACATTCCTTCATTTATTTTGCAGTTTTCGTCTTACAGATAAGCATTATGTATAGTGACCAAATAACTTAGAAATACTGGTTCTAATTCTTTATTCAAAATATCAATTCATTGTTTCATAAATTGATTATTAAGCAAAGTGACACTGAAACATCGACCAACAAAAGCTTGCATACGGTTCTTATGCCGAGAGAAAAACAAAATTGTGCAAAAATGCCTACGTAGTACCTTTTTTTTCTTACCCAGAGAGCGTAAACATGGTAAACAAACAATCTTTTTTTTTTGCCTTACTTCACGTTTGTTCTAATGTAAAAAAAAAATTAACAAAATCTAGAATTTGAAAAAAGGGAATTGACTTAATCATTGCTCTTTTTTATCCCTGTGTTTATATATAGGTAAATATTTTACAAAGTTATTTATTTAAAATTATTTGCCTACATAGATATATATTTTTGTCTTACCTGGACTCTTTATAGACAATACATCAGTAGCTCAGACAGGATTTTTACGTTGAACTCTTTTAAATACTCTTTTTCTAATTAGGAACTCCTTGCATTTTTAGCCAATACAATTTCTACAGACCAGTCTCATTCTCACAAACATATTTTCTATAACTGGAAAGGTATGTACATTTGACCTTCTTGAAGTCCTACTTGTTCTGTTTTTTAAGGTATGTAGCGTTAATAGTGTAAAGGTTGGTGACATACTTAGTATCTATTTTCTACCAGTGAATCAGGGAGTGGAAGAGTCTGTTCAACAAATAAGCATGTTTGGCTATTTTTAATAACTTTTTGAATAACTAAAATATTGAAAAAAATGAATTGGATTGTGGAAAGAGGTCGATAGGATAAAAAGGATAGGATTGGATAGATGTTGGTAGGATAGGATTGGATAGAGGTGGGTAGGATAGGATTGGATAGAGACGGGTAGGATATGACTGGATAGAGGTGGGTAGGATTAGGATTAGATAGAGATGGGTAGGATAGGATTGGATAGAGATGGGTAGGATAGAATTGGATAGAGGTGGGTAGGATTATAGGATTGGATAGAGATGGGTAGGATATAATTGGATAGAGATGGGTAGGATTAGGATTAGATAGAGATGTGTAGGATAGGATTGGATAGAGATGGGTAGGATAGAATTGGATAGAGATGGGTAGGATAGGATTGGATAGAGATGGGTAGGATAGAGATTAGTCGGATAGCATTGGATAGAGATGGGTAGGATAGAATTGGATAGAGATGGGTAAGATATGATTGGATAGAGGTGGGTAGGATATTATTGGATAGAGGTGGGTAAGATAGGATTGGATAGAGGTGGATAGGATAGAGATGGGTAGGATAGGATTGGATAGAAATGGGTAGGATAGGATTAGATAGAGGTGGATAGGATAGTATTGGATAGAGGTGGGTATGAAAGGATTGGATAGAGGTGGGAATGATAGAATTGGATAGAGGTGGGTAGGATAGGATTGGATAGAGATGGGTAGGATAGGATTGGAAAGAGATGGGTAGGATAGGATTAGATAGAGATGGGTAGGATAGGATTGGATAGAGATGGGTAGGATAGTATGGGATAGACGGTGGGTATGATAGGATTGGATAGAGGTTGGAATGATAGAATTGGATAGAGGTGGGTAGGATAGGACTGGATAGAGATGGGTAGGATAGGATTGGATAGAGGTGGGTAGGATAAGATTTGATAGAGTTTGATGGAAGTGGATGTGATAGGATGGTGAATATAGGTTGGTTCGGCTGAGGTGGTTAGGATAGGACAGGACGGGATAGGATGGGATATGATAAGATTCTATCCACTTTCTATCCTACATCCTGCATCCTATCCTATCCATTTTTTGGGGTGGGGTCAAACAAGTGGGTTGCAGGACTGTACTTATAAACAGTGTTGTATGGGGGATTTGGAGGGTGCTGTATGACGAAATGTCCAGATTTATTTTCGTATTTCACAAGCGATGAATAAACAATGGCATCACATTTTGTCATGGTTTAGTTTTCTTTGTGCAAGTCGATAAATCACGCGGAGAACCCCGATTAACCCCAAAGGCTATATGCAAAAACTGGCAGTAACTATTGGTTTTTAAACGATTAGATCTGAACCTTTTCACATCTTACTTCAACTCAATTTTACATTTGCTTACAGAGCGAACACATCTTAAAAGGATAAGGTTTCACTTGCTGTATAAGGGTGCAATTATCCTCAAGCAAAAAAGATTGCACTTTAATGAAAGTAATGGTTGGTATCAACGAGGTCGACCCATTAACGTGAGGATCACATCAATCTAGTGCATTCCTGATGCACGTCTCGTCAGTTACTCACCACCCATCTATAAACATACATAAAATGTTTTTACTCTCCATTGACATTGTGATCCTTTTTTTTGTTTGGTTTAAATCGACAACAGATAAATCAACGTTATATCTATAGTAAGGATTTAGAAAAAAAAAAAAAAACCGAATGAGTGATCTCTCCCCTTTGTTGTTTAAATATTTTAATTAATTCAAGTTCGTGCAGTTAAGCATGCTAACACTTGACATACAGCTAATAATGAATTCACTTGAAGATTTTTAGATGTATAAATATAGCATCGGCGTAACCAGGGTTGGGGGGGGATAAACTTGATGTGCTGCTGCTTCTCCGTTTACTTATTTGCATGCTAACCTGTATTATTATTTTTTATTATCATTTTTTGAAATTTAGATTAGACCGAGTCTGATTTCTCCTAACGCTGAAATTTCCGAGTAATTTTAAAGCGATTTCAGAGAAAACAGGTCATGTTCAGGGCATCCTCGCCCCTTTTGTAACTATATTTGTCTCTGTTAAAATATAATTTAACTGTTGAGTTATCATTATGGGGAACACAGCCTATTTTACATTCTGTTTTCCTCATATAAAGAAACGCGACCGATTTTTTCCGGTTCCGTCCCTGAGACGTTACAGAACGTTTAGTCATGTTTGTTCATTCAGGCAGTGAAAATGTGTGCATGGATTCAAAATCAATCGACAGAGAAGTGCGTTTAATACATACAAGTCCTTGAAAAGAATAATCGTCATATTGAGTACAAGGATCAATAGTTTGTTTTTCCCATTCAAGCCTCGTTATAGTAAAGGTTTCTTCGTACAGGGGATGGGTAGTTTAACGTATTTACTGCCGCATGCATATATAACATTAAAGGACGAATATCAAATGAGATCGATGTATAATTCATTATATATGTAACGAGTTTTTACTATACATGACAAAAATGGTTATTAATAGGAGGAAAAGATTTTATGGTTTTTATTCACTGAACAGTTGAAAGTCCAGTTTCTTTAAATTTCTATTTAAATGAAAAATTAAACAAATAATAAAAATCATAATAAATAACATAAACCTTAGTACGAGATTATTATACGAAACGAATTTAATTCGGTTAAAACGCAATTAAAAAATGTTCCCTTTCGTAACCCCCTGTTTGTAATGCACCACTTATAATGCAAGATAACACAATCGACCTGGTTTTAGAGGCCCCTCTTCAGGTGCAGTCGTGACCGCCGTTTAATTCTACACCTACATAACACGGCCCTTTACATAGCTTAGATATGGCCGGCATTATCTCAGATTAAATTTCACAGGTAACGACCATTTCTTATCTCTATACCAACTTACCTGCAAAACGAGTCGTAGCCACTTGATATAAGATTGTGACCACCAACATGTGGAGAAACAGGCGCTGCCCTCGGCACCACCGGACAGCGGCGACCCATACTGTACGACCAATCCTGGTCCAGCGCCTGTAAATTCAGTTTCATTTGGTCCCCTTTCCTCCACTCTATAATTTTTCCCTCTTCCTCTTTTTTTCCGCTTATATCTACATTACAACACGCCGTGTAATTCAACAAACATGTAGATGGGGAAAGTCGCTGCAGTGAAAAATCGTTGGTCGGCGCGCACAGCTGATTGATTAAATTCTCCACGTAGGTTGCATATGTGCTGCAATTCTAAACATCCTGCGGTTCACATGGGTTTATATGTCAATACCAGCATATTTCTCCTGTAAAAAGTCGATAGAATCCATATTACGTCTGTATTGACCATCTTTACGCTTAACAATAAATGCAAGTTTTCGCTACATACAAATTCCAGTTATCCAAGTGTAAACGATTCATTCATATAAAGCTGCTAACTGCAGCGTAGCGCTCAAGTTTTTAAACATTTATGAGTTGTGTGACGTTAAGAGTTTTTGTTTAAGTGTCCGTTCCTCTCCGTTGAACATTACCGAAATTTCTGTTGCCTTTACTAATCTTTGTACAATAATATTACCAAGTACTTGGTTGCACTACGTCCATGGTTGACACACACACTGTCACTGAAATCTATATATAAATACATAGTATATATAACTCTTATTTCTTCCTCATGGTTTTTATACAAACAGTGCTTCTATCGTTGTGGTATGGCGAAATGCACCTCTAAAACTGTACCTCCAACCTGTCATGTTCACTACGCAAGCATGATGTGGCATTTAAACTCCACGCTGCAAAGAAATAGAGGAATTTTAACTTTGAGTTACGCTGCAGTAACAGATATAGGGCTTATCTATTTGCACACCTTTATAATGTACAAGGCCACGCTGTGTTATAGATTCGTTTTTCGGTATCAAGCTGCTGCTATTTAATGATACAGAAACAGATATGTGCGTAACCGAGATTGGTTGAATAAGCCAGCAAATGTGCACTTTGTAATGAAATAATTTAACTTTAGATAAAAATAGATTAAAACGACTCATTAGAAGAAAATCTGGAACAGATTTGAAGAAAATCTGGAACAGAAAATATTGTACGTAGGAGTGTAAATGCAGGGTTCAAAGATTTTGATCTACTTAGAGAAAAACGAGTTTTAGATTGAATATTGAGGGTCTGTCAAAGTTTGTATACGATAAAGAAGCGATAAACTCAAACTGATTGTATTTTTTTCCGATCGGTGCTAATTCCTTGCAGTCAATCAAACAATGATATTTCGAAATAACCTTGAACGTCAATTTTTACCCCTCAAATTTGGAATAATTTATTGCATATCTGAATTTTATCCTTTTTTGTTTCTTTCCCTCATGATACCGATAAACCTTAGAAATATTTATTTTTAACAATTTCTCTGTTCATCATTTTAAAATTACATCAATTCCGATGTGTGTTCTTGAGAAGTTTAGGATAAATATCTCTATTTTTATTTCAAAACCTTTATAAATCACTGCGCATGCACAGAAAGTAAGAAAGCAATATTCTGATGTTCGTTTGTTATTTCAGAAAAGTTTCTAACATGTAGTATGTGAATAAAATGTATGTTTTAATCAAAAAGTAAGAAAATGATATAATTAATCTTGAGAAAAATTAAAGATTAAATCAAAATTAATATAATAAAAAATCAAAATTAAATTTTTGGATCAAAATCTTACAAGATCTTTGTTTTTCCATTGCAGAAGTAAAAAATATTTGAAATCAACAGATTTATCGTTACTTCAAATTTATCATCTAATAGTCGATTAGTCTCATCTAATCTTCACAGTTGGTCATAAAACGATCAACAAAAACTCGAAAAAAAAAATCATCATAGTGTCATTTTTAATAACTTGATTTAATATCAATTCTGCTATTCATTCAGCATGCAAAGAAATGAAACACGATACTAAAGGGGAAAAAAGGAGGGGGGGGGGCATTGTGTACCGACAAAGTACGTTCTTACTGTAAGTTATATCAATTTTGTTTATTAGGATGAACAATATTTATACAGTACATACTGTATATAAGGTCAAAATACCGTATATAACAGATCAATCACCCAAAATTATCATAATATTATAACATCATACAACACCGATGTGTTTTTTTACTGGGATATGCGTCAGAAAGTCGACTTATAATAAGGTGAAGCTGCATTCTTAATTGACCGTACGTACTTGTGTACTTCTAAAAAACAACTTTTTTTCTCTCATTTTATATCACAAAAAAAAAACCTTTTCCTGTGCATATTTTCTTACTTATTTCATTTATTTCACTGTCACAAAACCAATTTAACAGGGTGACCTAAAATAAATTAGGATAAAATTCATCGCAAGGCTGATTTTGTTGGATTATCAAATATATTTCTGTAACAGTATTACCTTTTGCGTAGGACAGCGCGTGTGACCCCCCCCCCCCCCCCCCCCCCCTCAAGCACTTGCCATAATCACTGATTTTCCCCGTTTTTACGTATAATTTAATTTTTGAAATCATATACTGGAACCCCCTCCGAACGACTTGGATCCGCTGGGTACGCCCGTGCCTTATAAACATAAAAATAAAAATTGACCGCGTTGCGCATTTTCACATATATGGAAATCGAATTACAATTTCCCATTACGGATTCGGTACAATTTAAAACCTTCCTTTTATCACGACTTATCTCATCATATTTTGACCTTGTAAGCCTTACCAAGTCCACATAAAAAAGACATTTTCCCCCACAGTAATCTTTGCTATCAACCATCCATTATTCATTTTACCTCCCAATTTCATACAAGGCGAGCACCCCTCTATTGGTGCGTACACAACACTTGACAGATATTTCAACCTTTGCAAAAAAAGGTCGTAAACTCATGCAATCACCAATCACTCTACCGTGAAAATTTTAGAAATGCGCACAGATTTTCCTGTCCGATACAAAACATGCCGAGTATAACTACAGGACGAGAACATGTTATACAAACACATCATGCAACCTTCACCTTCTTTGAAGTACATGTATATGCTTCTACAATCTAAAATGCACAAAAGATCACGCTGTCATAAATCTTCAAAAATAAAAAGGCGTAGTTGAAATTTGAAACAAAGTCACCTCTACTTCACAGCCGTTCTCTTTCGTGGTCCGCATGCAAGGTTCAGCTTTATGAAACATAAATTTATTTTTTTTTAATCACTATCGAATATTTTTTTACCTATTTAATACATGTTGCCTCATTGTCTTTCTTTTTTGAGAGGCGGAGATTTGATTGACCAATGTTTCAGATTTCCCCTGTTTTCAAATTTTCGGGTTTTGTTTTTGTGTTTTTTTTCATGAAGATATTTTCCTCTTCTGAGTTCTTAAATCATTCGATCAACGAGTAGAGGTTGGTTGGGGGAGTGGGGGGGGGTTATATTCTCTATATACAGACCAGCACGATGAACAACATTTACAATGCAGTCTTTCTTGGGTGCGTTTTTTTTTCACCACACATCCATGGTGTAATTTGAGGTAAGTATGGACAGACACATTACTGTTATAGTGATACGGCTATATGGATATCCCTTACTATAAAAATACATTCTTTATCTAAGAAAACAAGATGAATTTTCCTTAAACCGAAAATTAAAACCATGAAATATTGATTTCTTCCTTGTAAGCTGGCAGAGGAAATAAGAGTATCAGAGACTGGGGAAAATTTATCTGTGCTGCTGACTCGGACTGGCTATATGATGGCTCTATATCAGGCAATGTACTTGTACTAGCAAACCTCGTGGCTAGAGCACTGAAAGAAAAACAAAAGCGACATCTACTGATAAAAACAAATACCCCCCCCCCCACACAAACCCAAAACAAAACTGGGTGGGATATGATGCTACAGGACCCACGTGTTAGAATGTCGAAGGGGTTGAAGAAACAATCAACCGAAGTTGATCCAACTTGGCTACATATGCCCTCGGGGACTTCTGGTCCACCGGCAGTGACACTCACCAAGTGGTACAAATGTTAAACGTCTTTAAATTCAATAGCATCATTTAAGAACAAATAAATTTGCAGCATGGACCATACATGCACGTTGCAGATACTTAAAACCCTCGTCAGTGATCCTCAATCTTAACAAAGTAATATGACCAAAGAGTGTGAAATTATGTACCTAGAGACGTAGCAGGATGGGTGGGATATGCTACAGGACCAACGTTTAAGAAATTTCAAGAAATTTTGATAACAGAAAATTTCGAATGCGTTGAAGAAACGATCAACCGAAGTTGACCCAACTTAGCTACATGTGCCCTCGGGGACTCCTGGTCCACCAGCAGTGACACTCACCAAGTGGTACAAATGTTAAACGTCTTAAAATTCAATAGCATCATTTCAGAACAAATGAATTTTCAGCATAGACCAGACATACACGTTTCGGATACTTAACCCTCGTCAGTGATCCTCAATCTAACAAAGTAATATGACCAAAGAGTGTGAAAGTAAATATGTCCAAAATGTACATAAAGACGTAGCAGGATGGGTGGGATATGATGCTAAAGGACCCACGTTTTAGAAATTTCAAGACATTTTGATAACAGAAAGTTCGAATGCGTTGAAGAAACGATCTTCCGTTAACACTATTTTAAAACAGTAACCAACACTTGATGTTCAAGAATGCTGGCTCATCTACCGTTTCTTTTGGTGCTTTATTAGGAGTGCTGTTGAGATTATCGTCAGGCTCATCTACCGTTTCTTTATACTAAACAAACAATAACCAAAACTTGATGTTCAAGAATGCCCATCTACCGTTTCTTTATACTAAAACATACAATAACCAAAAAGTTGATGTTCAAGAATGTTGGCCCATCTACCGTTTCTTTATACTAAAACATACAATAACCAAAAGTTGATGTTCAAGAATGTTGGCTCATCTACCGTTTCTTTGTACTAAAACATACAATAACCAAAAAGTTGATGTTCAAGAATGTTGGCTCATCTACCGTTTCTTTGTACTAAAACATACAATAACCAAAACTTGATGTTCAAGAATGTTGGCCCATCTAACGTTTCTTTATACTAAAACAAACAATAACCAAAAGTTGATGTTCAAGAATGTTGGCTCATCTACCGTTTCTTTATACTAAAACAAACAATAACCAAAACTTGATGTTTAAGAATGTTGGCTCATCTAACGTTTCTTTATACTTAAACAAACAATAACCAAAACTTGATGTTCAGGAATGTTGGCCCATCTAACGTTTCTTTATTCTTAAACAAACAATAACCAAAAAGTTGATGTTCAGGAATGTTGGCTCATCTAACGTTTCTTTATACTAAAACAAACAATAACCAAACCTTGATATTCAAGAATGTTGGCCCATCTAACGTTTCTTTATACTAAAACATACAATAATCAAAACTTGACGTTCAAGAATGTTGGCCATCTAACGTTTCTTTATACTAAAACAAACAATAACCAAAATTGATGTTGAAGTCTTTATACGAAAACATGTATTTTCACATGCATTTCTTTCCTCAGAAATGAAAGACATTTCCTTTGTTCATTGTGAATCACTTCATCCAATCGCTACAAATCACAAGAAGATAATGTAAACAATTTTAAAATATCATTTGATAGAATGTTTGGTTAGCTTGTTGAGCTGATAAATAAGGGGGGAGGGAAATGCGAAATTAAATAAAAAAGATCTTTATGTTTACAATTTTACGAAAATTCACTATTTTTCTTTCGTGTATCCGCACATTTTCCCTTTTTCGCTTTCACAACCTCTTCTGTGAATCTGCCTTCAGGAACTCCAATAAATAGCCAATCGATTAAATAATTCGTCAAAAATATATGAAAGTATGTTCACTCCTTTATATCTGACGATTTCCGTCCAATGACGATTCAGGAAATATTAATATTGTGGAATTGTGATGTCTTGTACGGTATCTATATTACCGAAGACCTGTATCTGAATAACCTCATGTTGAAAAGCACCAGTGCTTGCGCACTGCAAAGAAAAAAAAAAAGCGAAAACCTTAAAAAAAAAAAGCTGAAGCTAAGGGGTCTCTGTTTTTAGGGATCGATACGATGGGATGACGTCATTGAAATGCTTATAAGACGATCAGAGACAGAGAAAAGTCCTGTACAACATACAAATAACGCCCTCTGATATTATCATTTTCTGTCAAGCCACGAGTAATGCTTCGATTTTACAGAACTATTCACAATGTCAACTTTTTTTTTTAAATTACCGCTATTGCAGGAATCACGAGAGACGACATTGTTTAGACGACTACAATATATCTGATATACCACTGTGCACCACGAATATACAACAGTCGTCAAAACTTGGATTCAGGGGGACGCTTTTAATGTCTTAAATGATCTCCTCTAATGACTGATATTGTTTGTTTGTTTTTCGTCTTGTTCTTGTTTTGCCTTGTTTTCCCCCGTTTTGATCTTTTTGACTTGTTTGCTTATTGTCTGTTCAAACAACGATATAAAAGAAGTTATTGAAATTAAATTGGTAATTCTGACGCAAAAGAATTGAAAAAACCCCAAAACACCCCAGGTCAAGGGGTACGTTAACAATCGCTAAAATTGTTTCTCAAATAGATTTTTTTTTTCACATTTAAAGGCGCTTCACTTTTGATTTTCCTTATTTGAAAACCAATAAAAGAGACTGGATCCAGGCGCCGATCCAAAAGTTTCTCCCATGAGATTTCCATAGTTACCATCACATATATCATGAGGGTCATTTCTTTTTTGCAGACACTCATCATTGCTTAAAAATACATTTTTTTTTTATTCTAAATAAATATCATTAAAATGCTTATAAAATCAGTAAAAAATCAATAAAAATCAGTGAAATGCTTATTTTTCGCCAGTTTCAAGGGGATTAAGATTTCCTCCTCTTGTATCCGCTTCTGAAATCCTACGCCTTCACTTCAAAGCCTGGGTTTGTTTCCGATGAGCACAGACACAGGGATATAAGCTGGAGCCTGCGGCAAAAGATTCTGGACGTCTAACCTTGAAATGCAATGGTTGACGTCTCTCGCAGACGACAACATGGCGATCGATTCCGTAAAAATTGAAAAGTTGTTGTAGGTAGAGAGATGCAGTGTACGCGCGGGAAAAAATCAATGAAAGTTCTGCAGTGGCTGACCGACGTAAAAGTTTATCTACACAAACTAAGGACTGCATCGATCCCATTCAAATCTCATTCCTCTGCAAGGACAATATTTCATGTCTGATTTACTGAACCGCGTGAGGGATCATCTCACGAGAATCCAAGAAAGTGTTTCAGAAATGAAATTAAGGAATGAGGATCGATATTTTGTAGCAGTAGAAAATAACATCATTGAAAACAGTCAAGTGTGGTGTAATCATTCTAGTTGTAAGATGTACAATTATCTCCGTATCCGGGCATTTTCCTATAGAGTCACGTTGAGACTTTTTTTTTTTAAATCATAAGAAACAAGTTTAAGGTCTTCCTTTCAGTGTAAATGCCTGTTGTTGTTTTTTTTTTGTGTTTTTTTTTTTTCAAGTAGATACTTATTCTTACAATCTTGTCCAAAATTAATTATGGTAATACATTTTTTCCGATGAATTATTATTTTAACAATCTTGCTCAAACTATGGTACCTATTAGTGAATATTCTTCTACGTGTATTACACTGTAGCATAAATGTTCCTGACCATTTTACTTTAAAACAATATTTAGTTCTATACACAATGAAGCTACAATATTACACTTATAATAAATAAGGATGGAGATCAGGCTAAATCTTATTTAGAACTTCTCTCCTTCATCTTTGAAAATTATGTAATGTTGGTCATTAAGCATCGGCAATACAAGGAAGGAGAGAAGAAGGGGGGGGGAGAAATGAGAGAGGGTCATTCTTAGATTAAAAAAAAAAAATCTTGACCATTTTATTGCCCAGTATGCAAAAGGAATAATTTTGTCGTGTGTACGTGTTCCTTGTAATTTCCAACAACGTAATGCACATAGTTAAAAAATCATAATGATTAAAAAGGACGAAGATGTTATAATACTAAATACGAAATTAACTGTAGATAAACTGACTGTATGTACGAACTGTCGACTAACAAAGCACACTTCAGGTAAGAACTCGATTTGATCCCAATTAAAGGACATATGCCTAAAAGAATGATTGATACTATAGCCATTGACATTCAGATCTAAATTTGGAGAAAAAAATATTGTTTCTCTCGCTGCATTCGTGTCTTGAATGGACTCCGCCTTGTTTACGGTCCATGTGCATAGTGAATATTCTTCTATTAGCATAAAGTAGATTGAGCGTTGAGAAGTGACCTTGGTGTTTTATTCTCAGTTATTTATATACATATATCTCTCAGGTGTAGAGTTTTAGTGGTCTCTTCAATAGTTGTAGCATTAAATGCAGTCCTTGTACACGTAATCAGGCACTCCATCTATAAACCTCTGTCCCCTAGCCTGCCTCCGGCCATCTCGGACAATACAGGACCGCTCGACTGGAAATCAAATTTACTTTTATCAGAATCGTCTAGGACATTCCTTTGCAAATGTTATTATTGTAAATTGCTTATTTATTTCTGCTGTGAAACCCACGTCCCAAGTTTTGTAAAGATCTGAACAAAGGTACAGAAAATTGCATCACCGCTCCGGGCGGGGACTTCACAAAGTGGTTAAACGCCAAGCCTGGTACACAGCTAAATGGACATGCTGGTCAAGCGTTACCCCATTATGTAATTTATAACCCAGATTTCAGATAGAAAAACCACAGAATTTTAAAAAGGATTCATTTCTGCCATTTAACACAACAATGGCTTTTCTCATTTAATTTAAACAGGGTACTCAAAGGCGATTTTCCAGTTCTGACTAATTCCTCACAATTGTCTTTCTATTGTCAGATATATATATACCGTGTATATCTGTAAAACGAAAAAGCAGGGCGTGTTACCTACCTGCGCAGCTAACTAAATATTTGAATAATAAAAAAACTTGATCTAAATCAAAAAGGGCATCAACCAATGTGGAAAGGAAATTGCAAAATAATTTCGAAACCTAGCATAAATTAAGTTTGGTGACAGATGATTTGTATTTTTATACTATAATTCATTGCAGGAGTTACACTACCTGTATAGGACCTTTATAAAGTTTTCTTCACCATTAATTATTCTGTGCAGATTACATACATCACTATTAACTTTATTCTGTCAATTCCTTGCCCCTGGCATTCAATCCTCTGTTTTAATTTGAATACAGAAAACATAGAATAGTGTCAGAGGAAGGACTCTCATATATTCTGATCCTTCATATTGCATATAAAGGTGAACATATAAATATTCTAATCATTGACGTGACCCCGTTCTGCATCACTTTACTCCTATATTGCCAATTAAAGTTCATTAATAATTTATCAAATGGAGCTTTTGAAGAGATTTTGTTTATTGAAGTGGCGATGTGAAATATTGTTACAAAAACATTTAAATATCACCAAAATTCGAGGAGTTACAAGATAAATCATTTCATTTTAAAACACGAAAAAAAAAGACCAAAAGCAAAATATTCCATAGGAACGTTGTATAAACTATATCACATCCCAGAACATCAAAGCATTATTCACCAAAAAGAACGCAAATTAAAAAAAAAAAAACAAAAACGATTGACCAAAACAAGACACATACCAGATTGACCAAAAGCAAGAAAACACGACAATAATGACCGAAAACAAGAAGAAAAGGTGGACATAGTGGCACGTACAACCAGCCTCCACTGAGGATCCTATAAACCCCTATCACACTTTTACGTATCGGCCCACGTATCTACGGCGTATCAGGATACGTGGCAGTAAGAAAGGAACGCAGCAGCAACGCAGTAGCAACGCAAGCTTACGTAGCGAGTACTCTTTGAAACGTAGCATGATCTCTTGATACGAAAGAGTGCCGCGTTTTTTTAAGTTCGCACCTAAAATTACGTAGCACATACGTAGCAGCTTCCATACGCCGTGTGTACGTAGCACGAACGCAGTGCAAACGAAAGAAGCGCAGTGGCAACGTAGCAGGAACGTCGCTAATACTCTTACTACGAAGTACGAACGAAACACAAACCCAAGCGATATCCCTATCGCGTACGTGCTACGTACAAGGCGTTGCTAATTCGTACCCGCGGCGTTCTTTTCTTATCTACTACGTATGGTACACGTTTCAATTTCTTATTTTTCGTTTTGTCGATATACTCTTGCGTAAGCATGGCGTACGAACTACGTTCTTTTCGTTCCTGCTACGTAAGAGCTACGTTGGTGTTGCGTTGTATGAGTATCTGCTACGTTAAAGGAGTATCGCTCATTCCACCTCGGCGTAAAAGGTGTATTTGCTATGTTTTTATGAACACATGATAAAAATCTAGAGGGAAAATAAAGTTTTGAACCTATTAAGAATGAATCAAGATTAATTATACCGTATAATTACAAACTTCCACTAGATCAACCAAGCAGTTTTATTTCATATGGCGAACTGAGTTTAAATAAAGTACGCGCTAATTTCAAAGGGCACTTTGACTGTACCCTTTACCCTTTTTGTGTTCATATCATTTTGAGTGGTAAATCGAGAGAAATAATATTTGGCAACAAAAGAACTTTTTCATACGAACGTGAACGCCACGGGAACGCAGCAGAAACGTCGCCAAAAAGAAGACTACGTAGCAACAACGTCGTACTTACGCAGTAGAAACGCATTGAACGTCACACGTACGCGCCGAACGCCGCACGTACGTGATGGTAGGACGCATTGGTACGCTGCTCATACGTGATAGAAACGCCTCTTACGCCGTATGAACGTCGCACTTGCGCCTTGGACTTCTGAGAAGGACGAAATACGTGGCAGACCTTTTCGTTTCTCTTGCGTAAAGAATTTTGGCAAAAATACTCCTCTTACGTAGCTGATACGTAAAAGTGTGATAAGCTAAACCAGGAATTAAAGCACGCCCCGATCACAAAAAAAACCTGACAAAAAATATAAAGAACAACAAATTAAAATACAAATTATACTGACCAAAAACAAGAGCAAATCACAGAACACGAAAACAACTGACCATTGATCATGAACACAGTCTCAGAAAATTAAAAAAACCGACAGCAAACAAGAACACGAAAACAACTGACAATTGATCATGAACACAGTCTCAGAAAATTAAAAACATTGACCGCAAACAAGAACACGAAAACAACTGACCATTGATCATGAACACAGTCTCAGAAAATTAAAAACATTGACCGCAAACAAGAACACGAAAACAACTGACCATTGATCATGAACACAGTCTCAGAAAATTAAAAACATTGACCGCAAACAAGAACACGAAAACAACTGACCATTGATCATGAACACAGTCTCAGAAAATTAAAAACATCGAAAGCAAACAAGAACACGAAAAAAAAAAAAAAAACAACAACTGACCATTGATCATGAACACAGTCTCAGAAAATTAAAAACATCGACAGCAAACAAGCACACGAAAACAACTGACCATTGATCATGAACACAGTCTCAGAAAATTAAAAACATTGACAGCAAACAAGAACACGAAAAAAAAAAAAAAAACCAACTGACCATTGATCATGAACACAGTCTCAGAAAATTAAAAACATTGACCGGAAACATGAACACGAGAACAACTGACCATTGATCATGAACACAGTCTCAGAAAATTAAAAACATTGACAGCAAACAAGAACACGAACAAAACAACTGACCATTGATCATGAACACAGTCTCAGAAAATTAAAAACATTGACCACGAACTAAACATGAATCAAGCCCATCTCAGAAAATAAGAACATTGACCAAAAATATGGTTAAGAACACATCCCATTGACGTCAAACAAGAGCATAATGAAACCACGGATCACAAAAGTTGAAAACACCAACTTTCAATTCATTCCAGAAAGCTACCGGAAACGGGCACTCTTCTCCTCGCGCACAAGGTACGTCATGGATTCCCGACTTCCTCTTTAGTTGCATACATATAAGATTTAAACACGTTGGCGCTACACTATACAAAGTGGGGGATTTTATCATATTATATAAATTATTTATATATGGTCCATTTTACATTTCTTGTACACACGAGGACAGTTGCACGAAGATACAACTTTTGACTATCGTTTTGATTGACAGTATATTTTAGAACGTGTATTTGAAATATCATAAAAGGAGAAATTAGAAATGATAATTTGTTTTAAATGTAAATCCCACTGCACAGAATCAAACCTCACCAAGACGACTCGAACAACAAATATCTGCCATTCAATAATATATCAACGTCATACTGTGCAGGGATAGCACGAGGATCAAGGGTTTTAAGAGAAGAATCAATAATTTGGAGACGATATTTCCTAACACGGTCAAAATAAGATGGGAAAGGTAAGGGGGTAAGCACATGTGGGGTTTAGATAAGCCGAGAACGGTCATCTGCAGTGTACAAACATAGAGTTGTCCATGCCTTGCAGTAATGCCCAAGCGGTCAAGCTGGCCCAATTTTAGTTTATCTAACACAAGCCCACGTTGTCCAGTACAGGACATGTATAAGATAACATCTCGTGCTGAATAAATTACACTCTTCTAATCCGTACTCATTTTCTAGCAGAGAAAATATTGTCGATTTTTCTTGTAAAGCCTGTATATGACCTTGACTGAAATCTTAGTGAGCTTACTGTTTTTGTTTTGCGTTAAATCGTGAGGCGTTGCACTTTAAATCAAATGGCTTTTAAAGCCATGAACAAACATCTTCATATTAGATGCATCGATTTGAAATGGTATATCAATCTACCTGAATGACACAGTGTACACATTTAATTCAATGATTCACATGAATTGTTCCTCAAAACCAATCCTTTGTAAAGTTTAAAGGCCAAGCAATATATTATATTTGTTTCTTGTCACAGTATATACCGAATAAATTTCATTCAGAAAAGGAATAAAAAAGCTGGTTCAGTTACAAACTAACATAATTAGCATTCTTCTAAGCCAATGGTAATTAAACACGATATTGTAACGGGTGTTTCCTCCATTCTCCAAATTCATTGATTCGTGTGATTTTTCGGATGTCAGAGTTTTCATGCAAAAGAATTGACCTACATAATAACACAACATAGATTTAAACTCTCACGGAACGTATAGCAAAATTGCTTCTCCGATTCATTTTCTACTTTATCACTTACTAAGCTTTCAAATATTGCGTTGGCGCTAAATTCAGAATCCATGGAAACGGTCCAGAAGGTCCATGCACTTAGCCAATTAAATATTGTTTATACCTCATTGTTTATTATACATTGAACTCGTCTTTTTCCATTCATATAGCAGTCTTTATGTTTTTGTTTTGATTTTTGTTTTTGTTGTTTTGTTGTTTTTCCTTTTTTCCAGATTACTTTGTTGTACCCTCTATCTACATACATACTTAAGTGATAATACTTTCTTTTTTCTTATTTTCATTATTAACTCTGAGGAACAAAATATCGGGTATTGACTTCTAGCGGTATCTTTCAGCAATTTTTCTATTTAAGTGTTTCTTAGGAATATACGTGCATCGTTCCGAAAGAAGCATAACAATCAAAGTATCTGTTTCAAGGAATCCGACCACAATCTCATAAAATGAAAAATAAATATCTAGATATTACATCGCTATCAACCCACATACCCGTCGTGATTAATAATAAGTCTATTTCCGTCATTCCATACTCACATTTTGCAACTTTTTTCAATCTTTTTAGAGCGGACACATTCTTACTGAGTGTAATAAAATTGATATTTTTATGCTAAACTTTACCAAGAATCAGTCACACGCCAATGTTAACGATATATGGCATCAATAATGTTGCAAATGTATATTTTTTTTTCATACAATAACCTACCTTTATTATTCCATGCGCATCACGTCTTATTCCATTGTCATAACCAACTGAAAATCACGTTACATTCACTCAGATTCTAACCGTTTCTACAGAACTGTAAGGCGCCATTGTAACAGCCGATCCTCAGTGCAGAGTTCAGGTCAGGCGATGTACGCCCTAAAACTATCAAATTCTTTCCAGTAGAACTTTTTGCTTTGCTTTTCTACCCAAGTTACCATTAGCATAACATTTGCTAATCAATTACACAATAGAAAAAAGTGCTATTGTCCGAGATTTACACAGATAAAATAGAGGGAAAGCAGCATAGCAGGGCCTTCCGATACTCAAATTTCAAGAGTTAGGCGTCTTTGTATTATGGAAATGCAAATGGGGTTAAATCTGAACAAAAATGTTTCATTGAGTAACCGAGATTACATGAAGGAAGATGCTAGACAATTCGTTACCTGTATTGTATGAGTGGCAGCTGCTTGAGCTAGGTTGTCACCTATTGCCAGATTTTGACCATTTCGTCACCCTAATTTCCTGCTTGGTTTTGTAAGTTCAGAGGTTAGATCATCTTCTTGGCCTCTCAATTTGCATTTATCATTTCCTCAAATCTGTAAAAGATTCATTGTTATCTATTTTTTGATGGATCTGGCTCTATAGAAAAAGTGTCCCTAGGGAAGAAAACCGCTGTCTACTTTGGTGTCACTGAAAATTCGCCCACTTAAACACCCATACTTTGTGTGGCATTGATGACATAAAGAAAACGGAAAATAATAGCTAAATTTCACATTAAAGTTTCATCATACACATTTGGTAATCATTCGACACTATTCATTAACAGAAGGCATTTTCATCAAAGGGTCCAGTGATCATTCTTTGATACCCCGATGGCCGATGGGATTAATACCTGGCACTGGGACCAGCAGTCTCTCATGCTATACTGCGACACGCCAGATTTACTACCTCATCTTTACTATACTAGTATCAATGTTCTCCACTTGGCATTACCTAGGCTCCAAGGTCTTTTAAGAATCTCCTTTGCTTTACAATCATCGATTTGCATTTTCTGTCTTAAAACGTATGATCTTAAATGATTTTTATGGGAACTAATTTGCTTTATTGGTTTTCAAAGGCGTTTTTACATAGCCGCTATGAATATATAACGGTGAAAGATGCAGTACCAAGTCGGATAATGTTATGGAAATACGTCGTTCTCTGTGTGACTGCAATATGAATGTCACATTAATAGATTAAAGCTAGATTTCTTACAAATCAGGAGCTACACGCTTGCATTAATGTCTCTCTGCCTTCACTATTAGTCGGGGGCATTAAGAGTTCACCATTGCATGTATCTGGGTAACAAAATATTTCGTTGGAAATAATCCGCGGTCCAGCAGAATCAATCTCAAGTGGATGGAGTTTCATAATTAAATGCATTAGTTGTTGCGTTGTAATTTGAAGGGGTCACGACAAGTGAATCAAACGCCCATTTATCTCCTAGCACGATGATTCTTTCACGTTACCTGAGCGGGTCGTGCAAGGGTGTATTGGGGATAGCTGCACGCCATGGGCGGATCCAAAAAATCATTTGTGGGTATTAAAGATAAATACACCTTTAATAATTTTTTATTGCTTTTGCATTTTTTACATTTCAATCGTACAACACCTATCTGAGAGGAAGAGGTATGGGGTGGATACCTCCTTAAACCTCAACTGGATCTGCGCCTGCATGATCACAATGGAGCTCTGCCAGAGTCATTCCCCTCTCTTCAACCTTTATCTAATCCTACCTAATGGTCCAAACTTTCCCAAGGCCAGCGTCCCACGCCTCTAGAAATGTTGCATGGGAAACGTGCAGGTATCATGCAAATTTGAGAAATTGCCTGCTACAGGTGTTCAAATGACATATTATTGCACACAGATTACTTCTTTCTTTCAGCATGAGGCTATTGATATTGGGTAGCGGCATAACGGACATCCATTGATGCACAATCGCTACATAGAGACCGTCCGGCCGGCTGAAAGCAGACCATTAACATTTATGCAAAGCCGGGTATTATTGTGGCATTCAGATGCAACAAGCTGTAACTGTGACTGTGCTTGACTGCAGGACGCCATTGTTACGTGGACAATACCCCGGATAATGGGAGATCCTTACTGTTGCATTCGTGAGAAATCAAATGACCAGTTGCATAGTTCCCTGACCAGTTGCATTAGAGTCATAACGAGCATCCTTCAGAGTTGACAAAAGCCCGGAAAGAAGTCATTGTGCGATATGAGCTGTCTAGATGTAATGTATGGCGACATATCTGTAAGACGACTTGTCTATCTGATGCAGATGTTGAGCAGCATGGCCGACGACAGACACGTGCTCCAAGATTGAATTTTGAAAATTTCCTCTCCGGTAGCTATTTTGGATAACTAAGATAACGTTTTGTTCATAATTACTACAAACTGAACGTTTTGAACAGCGTTGTAACTGACTTTTTGTGCGTATCTATAAGATGTTAGCAAAGGAAGCTAAATTTGAATTCAAATGTTTGGTAATTTGACCTGAAAGAAATATCCGTATGAATTGTTTATATGATCTGTCGTTTGGTAACGCAAAATCGGTGACTGAATGTCAAATACAAAATTAGAACCTTCATTGTCAAGCAATTTTTGTTACTACATGTACTTAATATCAGTATCTTTGACAATTTTTTATATCCTTCGAACCTTTTTTGAATTTGATTTTTCTGAAATGTATTTGAAGACGCATCGTATCAACTTGCAATTCTTTCTTCACTATAAGTGTGTGGAACAACGATATTTTTAGATATTTATAGATCTTTTGCTACTATGAGACTGTGTGAATGCATATTTTTCGCCCTTGAATTTGATTTCTGAATCCCTTCTGATTGATTTCGAGATAAAGGTCATTGGTGTGCCTGCACATGGCGTGCAAATGGAATTGTAACAGATAAACGTTTCTGTTAAAAAGAATTTATGTAAAAAATCACAATTAATTGCAAACCCAATATTTTAGCACATTGGAACTGGATCCCCCGGGATATTTGCATGCCATTTTTGACAATCAAAGTAATGCGCGCGTATTTATGCTGTGTACATTTTCCCGCCTTTGGCATTCGATGAGAAAAGAGTTATTGACAGAAAATGGAATCGCATGAAAATTTCCTCAAGGACAAACTACCAAATATTTCAATTCAAAATTTAGTTTCTTTATTAATATACAAAATGATGTCGGACAATATTAAGTTCAACAATGTGTTTTTAATCCATATAAGTGCAGGATATTCGTAAAAGCAAAGTCAAATACACATTCGAAATTGTGTTCCTTTTTTTCTACTTTTAGATCGCCTAGTTTTTTTTATTTGATGTGGTTGCTGCAACCTAGTCTTGTTAGAGACACCCTCCCATCTTTCTCTACCTCTGAAAAATAAAGATGAAAGCCTAACCAAAAAGCTGGCTATATTTCTGATTCATCAATAGATTTATCGGGGTTTTTTTTCTAAATCATTGGTCATTGCATTCATGTAAATATGTTTTTTGTTTTAAATAATTGGTTATAGCATTCATGTATTGAACTGCTCAACTACAATTTTTTAAGAAATCTCACGGCGTTAAAGGAACACGTTGCAAAATACATGTATTGTGAAACTGTTCTAAACAAGAAAGATGACTTTGTAAACTTCTTTTGGTGTATTAAAAATTCAGGAGATGTGATTGACAAAATGAAATCTAGTAATTTTCAAGTCAATACATTTCTTCATACGACTTTTTAAATATGTACACCACGCTTCCTCACGACAAAATTAATTATAATTAGCGATCGGTTGCCCAAACCCATAAAATTGTATTTTAATCGAGAGGGGAAATCTTCTATTTGTACATCTGAATCAAAGGGTTTCCTTTTTCCGCTACAGAATACAAATCATGGATATGTAGTGAACTGTGTATTGCCCTGTCCTTCTTTTTGGACAACATTTATGTAAGATTTGGTGAGAATCTCTTCAAGCACGTTGTAGGGACCTCATTGGGTACTAATTGTGCGCCTCTTGCTGAAAATTCATTTTTTACACGTATGACAAAGAATTTTATCAAAGGCAAAGAAAACATTATGATTTTAAATGTTTCATTGGTACCTCTAGGTACTTGGATGATATTCTTACTATCGATAATCCAGTATTTGTAAATTATAAGAATGCTATTTATCCACAAGAATTGACTCTAAACAAAGATTACAAACATAGAAATACCATTTTTTGGACCTAAATATCAAAATTGTTAATGGAGAGATTCATACAAATGGATTATTTTGGATCCAACGTAGTAAATCCCTGGCTTGACGATGATGTCCCTAGATTACCGTTATACGGTATCTACATTTCGCAGTTCCGGTATGCTAGAGCAAGAACTGACGTTTTGGATTTTCATAGTAGATATTTACAATTACCGGTACCAAGAAACTTTTAGGTTAGGGTTTTCGCTTTCACAAACTAGTAAAGACTTACTGGAAATTTTACAAAAATATTGTCAATTTCTTTTGAAATTTGGATCAATACAAGCAACAGAGTATATAACTTTGGTAATTTTACAACCTGCATTTTATGGTAAAATAAGAAGGATCAAAGATAGACAGCATAACCATCGAAAATGCGTCAGAATCATCAAACGCCTTTTATACCGTGGATATGATCCTAATGTCACCAGACGGACACTAGGCTTGGTACTGGACAAATCTACAGCCTTGTACCAGCACATTCTTAAAAATTGCACTCTGACTGACTGTGACGACAGGACTCCATGAGGGGCCCTGTCCAAACCTCTTTAGAGAAGACAGAGCCCCGACCACCTGCCTCTCTCTTTTTGAATCTCAGTCGGACTCCTTTGGTGTTCACACACATGAGCTCGCTAAAGCCGGTAGAACACGGACTGTATTTTGTATGCCTTCTGTTTTTTATATCCATTTAGTATACATATATCCATCTGTGTGTTTCTTGGTCCCCTGCATCATGCTGCCTGTTTGTTTGTTCATATTACAGTAAGGATGTTATTTTACACCACAATTGTGCACTCTTCGAGACCTCTTATTTATCGGAAAAGTGGGAGAGTTGTGCGCATATAATCCGCATAAACACACTGACTGCTACTTGCGTGGCAGATTGCCGTCCTAAGGCGGCACCGGTTGCCCATTGGTCTGGTTGGTGTATGTGTGGTCTTTTGTATCTAATGTTTCTATGGTGTGAGTTGGTTTCCTTGGTTTATTTGTGGTCTTTTGAGTTTCATGTTTCTATGATGTGAGTTGGTGTTCCTTGTCCCTTTTGCGTCTCTTTCTGTGGGTGTCAGTTCTATGTTTTTGCATTAGATGTCTTGGGAGTTTGCTGTGGGTGCTGCAAACGAGTGTTGATGGAGATTCCCTCTTCAATCTAAACAATGTAATATGGTCAAAGAGTGTGGAAGGTATGTCTAAAAAGTACCGAAAGACGTAGCAGGATTGGTGAGATACGATGCTACAGGACCCACGTTTTTGAAATGTCAAGAAACTTTGGTGACCAAAATTTTCGAATGCGTTGAAGAATTGATCAACCGAAGTTGATCGGACTTAGCTACATGTGCCCTCGGTGACTCCTGGTCCACCAGCAGTGATATTCACCAAGTGGTACACATGTTAAACGTCTTCAAATTCAAAAGCATCATTTCAGAACATATAGATTGGCAGCATGGGCCAGACATGCACGTTTTGAGTATTAACCCTCGTCCGTCGTCGGACACCCCCGGTCTTTTGCTCTTCTTTTATAAGAAGAGCAAAAGACCGGGTGTATCCGACGATGCCCTCGTCAGTTTTTCTCAATCCAAGCAATGTAATATGGTCAAAGAGTGTGAAAGTTATAATGTACCAAAAGACGTAGCAGGATGGGTGGGATATGATGCTACAGGACACACGTTTTTGAAATGCAAGAACTTCTGGTGACTGAAATTTTCGAATGCGTTGAAGAAACGATCAACCAAATGTTAAACGTCTTCAAATTCAATAGGGTGTTGTTGGATAACCCTCCTTTCCTCTTAAGAACAGATAAATTTGCAGCACGGACCAAACATGCACGTTTCGGGTACTAAACGCTCGTCAATGATCCTATTTCATTGTTTTGATTGAGAATCACTGACGAGGGTTAAATACCCGCAACTTGCATGGCTGGTCCATGCTGTGAATTTGTCTGCTCTTAAATGATGCTAATGGATTTGACATTTGAACCACTTGTTGAATGTCACTGCTGGTGGACCAGAAGTCCCCGAAGTTACATGTAGCCAAGTTCATTCCATTTTTGTTTATCCTTTTTTCAAACGCATTCCAAAATTGATGTTTACTAAATTTCTTGAATTTCTGAAACCTGGGTCATGTGGCACCATTTCCCAGCCATCTCACTACGTCTTTCGGTATATTTGGACATACTTTTCATAGATTTTAGGTATATTTCATTGTCTTGATTGAGGATAACTGACGAGTATTTAAAAATACCCAAAACGTGCATGTCTTGTCCATGTTAAACGTCTTCAAACATAATAGCATCACTAAAAAATAATAGATAAATAATTTGCAGCATTTGAAGATGTTTAACATATGGACCAGACATGCACGTTTCGGATACTTAACCTTCGTCAGTGATTCTCAATCCAAACAATGTAATATGACCAAAGAGTGTGAAAATTATTATGTCCAAAATCGTACCGAAAGACGTAGCAGGATGGATGGGATATGATGCTACAGGATCCACGTTTTAGAAATTCCAAGACATTTTGATGACAGATTTTATTTTAGTTTTTTGCCTGAACAAAAAGATTATACATGGATATAAAAGGTCAATGAAATCAGGGAATTTCTTTTTATATGCATCATCTTTCAAAATATAATAAGTTATTAGAAAATTCAAAAAATAAAACGCTACGAATTTATGACAAAAATCATATAAATAACGATTTTTTAGTGTTTGTTGTAAGAAATGACCTTGAACTTCAAGTCAATGACCTTGGAAATTTTCAATGATATAAAATTATTATGTCCAAAATCGTACCGCAAGACGTAGCAGGATGGATGGGATATGATGCTACAGGACCCATGTTTTAGAAATTCCAAGACATTTTGATGACAGATTTTTTTAATGCGTTGAAGAAACGATCAACCGAAGTCTACAACTTGGCTACATGTGTCCTCGGGGACTCCAGGTCCACCACCAGTGATACTCACCAAGTGATACAAACACTAAACGTCTTCAAATTCAATAACATTATTAAGGAACATGCTGTGAATTTGTCTGCTCTTGAATGATGCTAATGAATTCCAAGACGTTTAACATAGATTTCATCATATGCCGAGATTGTATGAATAGGAAGGAGTCGAATCACATGCCCTTAATGACGAGTAAAACCTTATTTTATATATACTAGGGCTGCTTGATATGCGTGAGCCTCGTGTTGAAGGAGATACATAGGGATGTTTGGAGATACGCGGGAATGTTCTTTTTAGGCCATGCACCCAAGGGCTGGCCTCATTTCGACAATTTAAATCGACGAGATAATACTCTTAAGTAAACAAGACAAGTTGCTTCTGCAAAATGGACAAAATCGGTGAAAGGGCAGTGATCCAATATATGCATAAAAAAGGTTTAACACCTAAGGATATCCATAACGATATGGTAACAATTTAGGGAAAGATGCCCCTTCATTTGCTACAGTTAATAGGTGGGTGGCGGAAATTTAAAGCGGCAGACAGAGCCGTGAGAATGACCCCCGTCCAGGAAGACCTGTCACTGTTGCAACTCCAGAAATTATCAATTAAGCCAAAGATATTGTTATGACTGACAGACTAGTTACAGAGAGATTTATAGCCAGTACAGTTGGCATTTCAAAGGAAAGAGTACATTCCATTCTGACTGAAGATCTTGAAATGAGACATCTATCCCCAAAACTGAAAGCAGCTTATTCTGGCACCCACTTTCAGTCCGATGATGATGTCATACTTGCAGTGGATGGATTTCTGAACATTCAAGATATGGAGTTCTTTAAAAGTGATATTGAGGCCCTTAAACACCGGTTGCAAAAGTATATAAATACTGAAGAAGTTTATGAAGGAAAATAATACAAAATGCATGATAAAATTCAAATCCTTCAATACCTGGCTTACAACATATCAATCAGCCGTCGAACAGAACCCTCATCTCTTTCGAAATCTGAATATGTTACATCCAAATACCGGTATTTAAAGACTTTGCATGTCTTTAAGTGCATGAAAAAGGAATAAGTTGTTCACCATCCGCCTTTGTTTTCTCAATGAAACTGAGCAATACTGTGCTATTTTAAAATAGATATTTCTCTTTCTAAGATTGATAACAAAATTTAATTTTGGAGAAGTCGATTTTTGGGGGCCATTTTCAACAGAAACCATACATGGTCCTTTGTGGATATCGAAATCAAGATGCCTGATCTTTTAGTATTCAAACCTTCTAGAAAAGGCTTTTTAGAGTCCCTTGATTTATTGATTCCTTTACCTGCCAATACAGAGGGGTTGGTCGTTACCATCTGGGGTGAATAAATCTGATGATGATATAATGATAGATATACCAAAGACATTTCAGAAAATGATGGAGTAAACAAGAGTTATTGCCCATGCGCACGTGCCAAATAATTTTTTTCTGGAAAAAATATAACTTTTATAAGGATGGTGATTTTAAGAACCACTCTCTGTTACAACCAAAATTCTGTCGCCAGCGGTATCTCATGGATTTTCGTGATTTTCTGCATGTTGGGTATATGTTATGTCCTGATTGCAAAAATTGAGGTTTTCAGTATATGTGAGTACCGGTTGCCACGAGATCAGTCTTTTAATGCCACTTTAAAGACTGTGAAGTATCCTACTTTTTGATACTTTGTTGCCATGAATACCACTGTAGCAGATAGTTCATTTTTGTACCTTTTGCGCTTCTTAATCTTAATTTGACGTCAAAACCGTTGCTATGGCAACTTTAAGCGTTAAAGCTTGTATATTGCACCTTTTAAAATGGTCATATTAACACCTCACTCTATGACAAACGTGTCGACTTCAATTTCAACATCACAAACTTTCATTTTCTGAGTAGCAACATCCCTTCATCGCCTGCTTATGACGTGTTCATATCTCAGTTGATACGCTAAGCCAGAGCAAGTACCAATTATACAGATTTTGTTCTGAGAGCTAGGCGTCTTTCATATAAGCTTTTCAGTCGGGGATACGTTTGTGAGCGACTAACCTCGTCACTGAGGAAGTTCTACGGTCGATATGGGGAACTCGTCATACATTATTATGTCCCACTTTCCAGAATGGTAAACGATATTCTGTCTTAGACCATTTGAACCATCCAACCACCGAATATACTTTAATCTTCAGAAATGGAAGTGACCGGATGTGACATTCTACCGATTGAAGTGACGGGTGTTGCATGCAAGCAGGAGATGCTCACTCATCCTGGGCACCTGGTCTCATTCCCATATTGGGAGTTGGCTTCTTTTCATATGGTGGAGGTTTTTCATTGTTTGCATTGGTTCTTGTTTTATCCTGATTTTGTATGCCTTCTGTTTATGATTTTCTGAATTATCGATTTTGTACTTAGTTTTTGGATATGGTCATTGTCCATATTTGTCACTTTTGACTATGAAAATATACATATGAACTAATAAGACTCTTTCATTTGATTTTATATCATTGAAAATTTCCAAGGTCATTGACTTGAAGTTCAAGGTCATTTCTTATAACAAACACTAAAAAATCGTTAATTATATGATTTTTGTCATAAATTCGTAGCGTTTTATTTTTTGAATTTTCTAATAACTTATATATATTTTGAAAGATGATGCATATTAAAAGAAATTCCCTGATTTCATTTACCTTTTATATCCATGTATAATCTTTTTGTTCAGGCAAAAAATCTAAGAATTTTAAATCATGCTTTCTATTTTTGATATCCACACCTCAATTTCAGAGGGTCAAAGAATTGATTTAACTCTTTAAGTTATCCTAAGAAATGATAACAATAGCCATTAATTTGTTGTATATGGTCACAATGGTGACAAAAATACATTATAACCACATTTTCCAATATTTAAGAGCTAAGTCTTGTGACATTTCTGAAGGCATCAAACTTTAGAGAATATTACCATGGCAACGACACTCTTTTTTCTACAAATGAAAGATAATTTTCATCTTAGCACTCCATATTGAACTCCCACACCAAAAATCTCTTAAATCTATTATATGCCGTTGCCATTGATTTTTTTTGGTCCTTAAAGAGAATTGCTCTGAAATACATGTATAAGAAAATGTGGCTATAATGTATTTTTGGGGCTCTTTCAAATAAAGTAACTTTTAAATTCCATTTCCTACTTCTACTCTGTATATTGGGATGAAAAGACAAATTTCTGCAAAATTTCACACAAATTAGAGGCAATCTTTTTTTCTTCCTGCTTCTCAGTTCCCAAGTATTGAACATGATCGTTCAATGATGATTTAAAAATATCTTTAATGTCTCCTCTTTCAAATTACAAATATTTTATCTCTTTTTGGTGTTTTTGCAAAATTTACAAAATTGTCGTTTTTATACAGAAATACGTGTTTTAAATTTGAAGTATCAGAAATTAAGTTAAACGACCCTTATCCATTATGAATTCAATGATTCAAGTGCTATTGTTCTTATATATGTTTTACTGACATTTTATCAATTATATATGTGTTTGGTGGGGACGTTTTTTTTTTTCTGTCAAAAATCGCTTATTTCTGGAGAATATCTTCTGCATCTTTAGGATTTCTAATAATGATAGCACGAATGCATTTTTCAAATGTAAAGATTCATATTAATTCACGATTTTATTGGTTAAAACCAAACGGGTATTTCTTCTTCATTTTTTGGATAAAATGCCTGGGGTTTTCTTTTTTTGTCTTCTTTTTTTTGTTTGTTTAGGAATGACATATTTATGGATTTTTAAAAAATAAATTTTATTTCCTACTAAAATATAGATTTAAAACAATTTTCATATAGAAAGTAAATCTTCTTCTCAAATGAAATGCAATACATGTAATTAATTTAAGTCGACATTTTTGGGTAAAATATGCATTTTTGTGCAAAAACCACTAATTTTGAGAAAATAAGTAATATTTCTTTAACTTGTCAAAATTGACACATTTCAGCTTTGATTGGATGCTGTTTATTATAAAGGTATAGGAATGCCATTTAATGACTGACATTCAATTTCTACGCTATTTTGTGGGAAAACCCTTATTTATTTGTAAAATTACTTATTTCTGTGAATCATATATAGAATTTACATATTTTAGTAAGTCAAATCAGTAAAGGTTTGCTATAATTTATTGGCATCTTAAAAGTGATCAAGTGAAATAAGCCGAAAAAGATTGTTTTGATTACTTCGCTATTGTGGGTTGTAAAATTTCAATTTTGCTTTAAAAATGTTGATTTCTGGAAAATCTGTATTTCTATGAAATTCTACATTATGTATAATATTCAAAAGTGTTCTGGGGTATATTATATTAAGTTCTCGTAACTACTAAGTTATATAAATTTAAAGTATCTCTTGTTAATTTGAATGATATTTTGGAATAGAAATATGTTTTATAAATATGAAGAAATAGCTAAAAACAGGGAAATAATGATAAAAAGTATCATTTTCAAATTATCACTATTACTATCTTTATTTCCTATTTAACTGTTTGTTTTTCGTACTTATTCATCGTTTCACTTTAATTTTGTGTAATATTTTGATAATTTGGATTAAATGCATAAACATTAGGTCGTTAAGTTAAGCAAGCATTAATCTTTAAAAAGCGAGCAATACATACCCTCTAAATAAGTTTTATTGCATTTTCAATTTAGTACTTGCTTTTCCATTTGGTTTTATATTTTGACCCCAAAAATTTCTATATTTTTCAAGATCAGAATAAAATGATGAGTAAGCTAAATAAGAATAAAAGATGTGATAGGAAATGAAGATATTAAAAGTTAAAATTTGAAAAATGATACTTTCTGTAGTAAAATTCTTGTTTTAAGCATTTTCTTGAATATAATCATAAATGTAGCATTTTTTTAATGATACACACTTTCCAGAAATCAGCGCTGTTTAAAAGAAAATTAAGATTTAGAATCAAAGCAATCTCTTCTTGCCCATTTCACTTGATCACTGAAATGCCATTAAATTAAAGGAAACCTCCCCTGATTTGATTTACTAAAATATATAAATCTTAAAAATAATTTACAGAAATATGTGATCTTTGTACATAAATTAGGGATTTAAATTAGGGATTATGCCCCTAAATAGCATAGAAATGAATTTCAGTTATCAAATGATTTGAAGACGGTCACTAACCCGAGGGCACAAGTAGCCAAGTTCGATCAATTTCGGTCGTTTCTTCAATGCATTCGGAATTTCTGTTATCAATTAACGTCTTCAATTAGCATCATTTTAAAGCAGATAAATTTACAGCATGGACCAGACATGCACGTTTCGGGTAATAACCCTCGTCAGTGATCCTCAATCTAAACAATGTAATATGACCAAAATCAGTGAAAATTATGTCCTAAATATACCGAAAGACAAAGCGAAATGGCTTGGATATGATGCTACAGGACCCAGGTTTAAGAAATTTGAGAAAATTTGTAAGCAAAAATGTTCAAATTCGTTCGAAGAAACGACCAACCGAAATTGATCAAATTTGGCTACATGTGCTCTCGGGGACTCTTGGTCCACCAGCAGTGACACTCACTAAGTGGTACAAATGTTAAACATCTTCAAATTCATAGCAACATTTAAGAGCAGATAAATTACAGCATGGACCAGACATACATGTTTCGGATAATAAACCCTCGTCAGTGATCCTCAATCTAAACAATGTCATATGACCGAAATCTGTGAAAATTATGTCCAAAATATACCGAAAGACATAGAAAAATGGCTTGTATATGATGCTACAGAACCCAGGTTTTAGAAATTTAAGAAAATTTTGTAAACAGAAATTTTCAAATGCGTTTGAAGAAACGACCAACCGAAATTGATCGAACTTGGCTACGTGTTCCCTCGGGGACTCTTGATCCACCAGCAGTGACACTCACCAAGTGGTACAGATGTTTAACGTCTTCAAATTCATTAGCATCATTTTAGAGCAGATAATTTACAGCATGGACCAGACATGCACGCTTCGGGTATTTAACCCTCGTCAGTGATCCTCAATCTAAACAATGTAATATGACCAAAATCCGTGAAATAAACATTACAGAAGTACCCATAAGTTATTCAGTGTCATAGTCGAGAAGGCAACTTAAGGCAAAATGATCAGATGTTTCACAGGAACAGTTGCGAACCTCGGAATGAACAAAATTTCGAAGTGAGACCAGGTTCCCGGGGAGAGTCAGCGTTTCCTGATTGCATGCAACACCCGTCGCAACAGCTCCATGGACACCTGTCAAATTCGGTGATTGTCTCGATGTACATTTTGATGTACATTCAGGTAAGAAATTATGTCCTAAATATACCGAAAGACATAGCAAAATGGCTGGGAAATGATGCTACAGGACTCAGGTTTTAGAAATTTGAGAAAATTTCGTAAACAGAAATTTTCAAATGCGTTTGAAGAAACGACCGACCGAAATTGATCGAACTTAGTTACATGTGCCCTCGGGGACTCTTGGTCCACCAGCAGTGACACTCGCCAAGTGTTACAAATGTTGAACGTCTTCAATTCATTAGCATAATTTTAGAGCAGACAAATTTACAGCATGGACATGACATACACGTTTCGGGTAATAAACCCTCAAAATTTATTTAAATTTCTAAAATGTGGGTACTGTAGCATCATATCCCACTTATTCTGCTACGTATTTCGGTACATTTTTGGGCATAATAACTTTTACACTTTTTGGCCCTATTGCATTGTTTGGATTGAGGATCACTGACGAGTATTAAGTACCCGAAATGTGCATGTATTGTCCATGCTACAAATTTATCTGTTCTTAAATGATGCTGAAGAATTTGAAGACGTTTATCAATTGTACCAGTTGGTGAGTGTCACTGCTGTTGGACCAGGACTCCCCGAGGGCACATATAGACAAGTTCGATAAACTTCGGTTGATCGTTTCTTCAACGCATCCGGAAATTTCTGTTATCACAATTCTATTAAAATTTCTAAAACTAGGGTCCTGTAGCATCATGTTCCACTCATTCTGCTACATTTTCGGTACATTTTTGGACATAATAGCTTTCACACTTTTTGGCCATTTTACATTGTATGGATTGAGGATAACTGACGAGGGTTAAGTACCCGAAACGGGCATGTCTGGTCCATGCTGCAAATTGATCTGTTCTTAAATTATGCTATCGTATTTGAAGACATTAAACAATTCCTATCCATTAATAATATGAGTCAAAATCCTATCAAAGCTAAAATGTGTCAATTTAGACAGCTTTAAAAGAAAGGAGGGGATCTCCAACAACATTAGGTTGCAGCACCCACAGCAAAATCCCAAAACACCCATGCAAAAAACACAGAACAGACACCCACAGAAAGAGACGCAAAAGGGACAAGGAACACCAATTCACAACATAGAAACATGAAACATAAAAGACTACACATAAACCAACGAGACTAATGGGCAACCGGTGCCGACTTAGGACGGCCATCTGCCACGTAACTAGCAGACGGTGTGGTTATAAAGAAATATTTATTATTTTCTCGAGATGAACTATTATTTTTCATTTTACTCTCATTAGATAAGATCATTTTCTTTCTTTATGAAAATTGTTTTAAATATTTATTATTAGATAGGACAATAAATTTAAAGAATTTTCCATAAATCTGGTATTTTCAATCGAAAAACAGGCATTTTAAACCAAAATGAAGTAGTAGATATATCCCATTTGTTTCAAACAATTCACGAATGAACATAGACAATCACAGGAGAACGTACATTCCTTTAGGTCAGGGTGGCGACTTTTAATAGAAATGAGGTAGAAAAAAGATGGATAGTTTCATATCTAGAGGAACATCTCCATTCAGACCAAAAAATTAAAATTTGCCCGTCTCGTTTTTTGGCTATAAACGTCAATTTTTTTGTCTATTTTAACATTTTTGTCACTTTAGAGAATACCACATCATAATTTTACATACTTCTGAAATGCATGAAATGTCAAAAAAATCATATATTTCCTTATTTTTCAAGATTCTTATAGCTTGTGGATGAATTAAAGGCTATTTTGAGAAATTCTGATAAAATAATCAGTTCTAAGGAGAGTATTTTCTTATAAATACTTTGTTGCTGGTTGCCATAGCAACAACTCATTATTCTTATTAATACCTAGAAGGTCGCCAGCTACACAATATTTTCGACATATATATCTATGGTATTGCTTTATCCTTAAATTGAAGTTCGAATTTCTAATTATCTCACTTTTAAAGAGTATAATGGATAGTAAATATTCTGATGTTTGAATCTTCGGTAGCAGAACTTACTGCGAAAATGACAATTTTTTTCCTATTTTCGGCGATGTTTCATTGAAAAATATGCATTTTTCCCAAATATATCCATTCAGCAATGAAAGTTCCAAGGATTATTATTTTTTTCTAAAATGATGTAACAATCTGAGCTTATACCATGTATCGTTTATGTCGGTTTCAAGTATTAGTGTATATGAAAATAGAGTTATCCCCTTTAGTCGCAACCCTAACCTTAAATTAAGGTATTATGTATAATGAACGAAAACATGTCAAAAATATTGAAAGTATGTGTATAGTTATTTCATATTCCTCCATCGCTTTTACGGACGATGTGATATTGCATAATCTTTTGTACCATGATGGTAGTTATCGGAAAATTTTTTTTTCTTCATTTGGGTCAATTTTAGGAGTTATCTCCCCTTGATGGAGAAAACTTTAAAAAATAATTGTAGATGATCTAAACGGTAAACTTGGGATTTTTCTAGTGAAATTTGATAGATATATATATTTTTTAGAATTGTTTCATCCATTCATATTTGGGCCCCATCATTTTCTTGGAAATTATGGCTGAAATATTAGTTTTTTCCACAGACTCTAATGTAAACTCTGAGGGCGGATAACTCATAAAGGAACCATTTTTTTTTTTTTGTCAAAAACGAATTGGTGAAAAATTTTCAATAATTATTTATATCATAAACATGTCATAATTTGAGAATTCAAAACTCAATAAATGTGTGAACCAAGTATCCCTCATTGTACATCTAATGCATTCAGCATTCAATTTTTAAAAGTTAAAAAAAAATCCTTCTTATACACTCCCTTCCCTTTCTGGTGCTTGTGTCGTCGATGTCGGTCGAAATTCTAGATGCAGCCTGAAATAAGACCAATTTTTTCCAGCATAGCACGTACTTGTCTCACCGAAATTTTAAAAATCAAAAATTTTAGAACTACATGTATTTCAGAAACCCTATCTTCTGTTTAGACGATGGAAAGGGTGAATCACTTACTTTAGAGAGGCAACGTGCGCTACGTTTTTCTGATGACGCAAGGAAGGAAGCGGCAAGTGTACGAGAGTGCGTCAATGTACGTCGTGTGTATGGTTATATGGAGTGATTACATGCATCATATGCTATGCACGTGGCAAGTACTTCGTACGTGCAGACAACGTGCGTACAACGTGCTTACAACGTACGATCTCCGTACGTCTTCCGCGCCATTGTATGGGTGCTGTACTTCATGTACGGCTTACGCATGGATTCCTCACTCCCTTACGAGACAAGTGCGTTGCACGTACTTACAACGCACTCACAACGTGCGTGTCGTACTTCTTGGTGAATCCGTAGACGAGAAGGCATCGTACGTTCTGCATGCACTAAAATTGCTACGTCCTGTCTCCGTGTTCCAAAATCCGTACAGAGACCGTACAGACCACGTACTGCTAACGCATAGATACCGTGCGGATCCCTCAAGTTTGCCTACTTTTTGCTCGTAGACAGCACGTACGTGCGGCGGGTTGTGACCACCTCTTTAAGTATGTTTGTAACATAACAAAATGAGAACGCAAATTGCATGAAAATCATGCAAAATGTTCAACTTAATTCAAGTGGACCCCATTCTATGTAGAAATACGATGTTTTGATCAAATTTTTATGTGGAGTTTCCGATGGTCAAGGTTTATATTCTTTATTTTCACCTGGATTGTCAGGGGATGAACGTGCTTGATTCTAGTTCCCGAGGTCGCGGGTTCGAGTCTCCCCTGTGCCATTTTTTCCCAAATGTCTTTGTTTTTATTCATCAAAATATTGGAATTTTCATAGTTACATGGTTAGTCTGAAAGGTATAGTCTGTGTTCAACTGAGGTCATGGAAACCAAACTCCATGTAGAAAATCGATGTTTTTTTTTAATTTATTAAATCAAAATATCTCTTAAATTGTGTGGTTTTGGCAGTCCGTACTCCAGCTATAACATAAATGTTATAGCTTTTCTTGTAATTTTTGTTGTCAGTGTAATTTTGTTTTGATTCGAAGAAGTACCAATCAATTATTCAGTCTCATAGTCGAGCAGGCAAGGTATAATCATTACAATTTCCATTTGAACAGTTGCGTACCCCGGAATAAACAGTATATTCCGAAATGAGACTATGTGCCTTGGAAGATAGCATATATTTGTGCTTCGTTTTTGTTTTCAGAATGATATAGCTATGACCAATTCAATTTTCGTGTGTTTCTACTGTTTTTTGAATGATATATCTTTGACAACTTCGATTTTCGTGTGTTGGTGCTATTTGGGGTTTTTGTTTGTTTCTTTCTCTTATCTCATAATGATATGGCTTTGACAACTTCAATTTTTCATGTCCTTGTTCTTGGATTTTTTTGCTTTTGTGTTCAGAATGATATAAAGAGTTGGACAAATAACTCCGGACTCGACATTTGTCCGGAGTTCATCCCCCTGAAGCACTGTAGAGAAACTTATTCCACAAAAAAAAATTTCACCTGTGCCAACAGTTAAGGTTACCAGAGGTAATTAAAAAAAATTCTTCAGGTGAATTCTTTTTTTTTGTGGAATAAGATTCTCTTGGTAAGTACTACCACACCTGATAATCAAAACCTACCTACCTACAGTGCTTCAGGGGGCTGAACTCCGGACAAATGTCTAGTCCGGAGTTAATTGTCCAAATTTTTATAGCTCTGACCAATTCAATTTTTGTGTATTTGTGGTTTGCGCTTTATTTTTTCTCAGAATGATATTTTTCTGACCAATTCATCGTCTGTGTGGTTGCGCTGTGGTTTTGTTATCACATTGAAACTACTCTGGTCTGTTCGTATGTTTTTGTCTTTTTGTAAGAATGGTACTGTTCTTATCCTTTCATTACTTTGAGCTGCTCCTCATGGCGTTTCTTTGTTGCTGTTTGTTTGTTTGTTTGTTTGTTTGTTTGTTTGTTTGTTTGTTAGGGGGGGGGGGCATCTTGATACGTATACGTGTTCCAATATGTCCATCATCTTCTGTATGTTTGTGTTTGAGCTGCTTTTCGGGTTTTGTTGTTGTTGTTTGGTTGGTTGTTTTTTGGCACTATAATTCGTACTGCTCCGATCTGTTCATCATCTTCTGTATGTTTGTGTATGTTATTGTTTTAGCTGCTTTTCAAGTCCTGTCTGCGTGTTCCAAAATCCGTATGGAGGCCATACGGACGACGTACTGATAACGCACAGATACCGTGCGGATCCCCAAAGTTTGCCTACGTACTTGCTCGTAGACAGCGCGTGCGTGAGGCGGGTTGTGACCACCTCTTTAAAAATACTTGTAATAAAATGAGAACGCAAATTGCACGAAAATCATGCAACATGTTTAACTGATTCAAGTGGACCCCATTCTATGTAGAAATTCGATGTTTTGATCAAATTTTGTTGTGGAGTTTCCGATGGTCAAGTTTTATATTCTTTATCTTCACCTGGATTGTCAGGGGATGAACGTGCTTGATTCTAGTGCCCGAGGTCGCGGGTTCGAGTCTCGCCAATGTCATTTTTTTTCAAATATCTTTGTTTTTATTCATCAAAATATTGGAATTTTCATAGTTACGTGGTTAGTCTGAAAGGTAGTCTGTGTTCAACTGAGGTCATGGAAACCAAACCCCATGTAGAAAATCGATGGTTTTTTTATAATTTATTTAATCAAAATATTTCTTAAATTGTGTGGTTTTGGCAGTTCATACTCAAGCCATAACATAAACGTTATAGCTTTTCTTGTTTTTTTTTTTTTTTTTTTTTTTTTTTTTTTGTTGTTGTCAGTGTAAAAATGTTTTGATTCGCAGAAATACCAATCAATTATTCAGTCTCATAGTCGAGCAGGCAAGGTATAATCATTACAATTTCCATTTGAACAGTTGCGTACCCCGGAATAAACAGTATATTCCGAAATGAGACTAGGTGCCTGGGAAGATAGCATATATTTGTGCTTCGTTTTTGTTTTCAGAATGATATAGCTATGACCAATTCAATTTTCGTGTGTTTCTACTGTTTTTTGAATGATATATCTTTGACAACTTCGATTGTCGTGTGTTGGTGCTATTTGGGGTCTTTGTTTGTTTCTTTCTTTTATCTCATAATGATATGGCTTTGACAAATTCAATTTTTCATGTCCTTGTTCTTGGATTTTTTTGTTTTTTTGTTCAGAATGATATAAAGAGTTGGACAAATAACTTCGGACTCGACATTTGTCCGGAGTTCATCCCCCTGAAGCACTGTAGAGAAACTTATTCCACAAAAAAAAATTTCACCTGTGCCACCAGTTAAGGCTACCAGAGGTAATTAAAAAAAATTCTTCAGGTGAATTCTTTTTTTTTGTGGAATAAGATTCTCTTGGTAAGTACTACCACACCTGATAATCAAAACCTACCTACCTACAGTGCTTCAGGGGGCTGAACTCCGGACAAATGTCTAGTCCGGAGTTAATTGTCCAAATTTTTATAGCTCTGACCAATTCAATTTTTGTGTATTTGTGGTTTGCGCTTTATTTTTTCTCAGAATGATATTTTTCTGACCAATTCATCGTCTGTGTGGTTGCGCTGTGGTTTTGTTATCACATTGAAACTACTCTGGTCTGTTCGTATGTTTTTGTCTTTTTGTAAGAATGGTACTGTTCTTATCCTTTCATTACTTTGAGCTGCTCCTCATGGCGTTTCTTTGTTGCTGTTTGTTTGTTTGTTTGTTTGTTTGTTTGTTGGGGGGGGGGGTATCTTGATACGTATACGTGTTCCAATATGTCCATCATCTTCTGTATGTTTGTGTTTGAGCTGCTTTTCGGGTTTTGTTGTTGTTGTTTGGTTGGTTGTTTTTTGGCACTATAATTCGTACTGCTCCGATCTGTTCATCATCTTCTGTATGTTTGTGTATGTTATTGTTTTAGCTGTTTTTCAAGTCCTGTCTGCGTGTTCCAAAATCCGCACGGAGGTCGTACGGACGACGTACTGATAACGCACAGATATTAAAGATAAGAAATAAATTTTTTGATTCGCAGAAGTAGCAATCAATTATTCAGTCTCATAGTCGAGCAGGCAAGGTATAATCATTACAATTTCCATTTGAACAGTTGCGTACCCCGGAATAAACAGTATATTCCGAAATGAGACTATGTGCCTTGGAAGATAGCATATATTTGTGCTTCGTTTTTGTTTTCAGAATGATATAGCTATGACCAATTCAATTTTCGTGTGTTTGTGCTTTTTTTAAATGATATAGATTTTCGTGTGTTGGTGCTGTTTGGGTTTTTTGTTTCTTTCTTTCTTTTATCTCATAATGATATAATAGCTTTGTTTTTCCATGTCTTTGTTCTTGGTTTTTTTTGTGTGTTCAGAATGGTATAGCTCTGACCATTATAATTTTTGTGTGTTTGTGGTATGTGCTTTATTTTTTCTCAGAATGATATTTTTCTGACCAATTCATCGTCTGTGTGGTTGCGCTGTGGTTTTTTGTTTTCACATTCCAACTGCTATGCTCTGTTCGTGTGTTTTTGTCTTTTTGTTAGAATGGTACTGTTCTGATCATTTCATTACTTTCCGTGCGTTTGATCTGTGTATTATTTCTTGTTGACAAACTGACACGGATTTGATCAGTTTATCATTTTCATTGTGTTTGTGAAGATTATTTTTGTTGTTGGCAGAATGATACAGTTCTGATTCGTTCATGATCGTCCGTGTTTCTTTTCTTTTCTTTTTTTTTTTTTTTTTTTTTTTTTTTTTTATTATCAGAATGATACTGTTCTGATCAGTTAAATATCATCTGTGTGTCTGAACTGCAAATAATATGTTGGCATTATGATACGTACTATTCCTATCTGTTCATCATCTTCTGTATGTTTGTGTTTAGCTGCTTTTCAATGTTTTGTTGTTGGTTTTTTAGCATTATGATACGTACTGTTCCTATCTGTTCATCATCTTCTGTATGTTTGTGTTTAGCTGCTTTTCAATGTTTTGTTGTTGGTTTTTTTAGCATTATGATACGTTCTGTTCTGATCCTTTATCATCTTCTGTATGTTTGTGTTTAGCTGCTTTTCAATGTTTTGTTGTTGGTTTTTTAGCATTATGATACGTTCTGTTCTGATCTGTTCATCATCTTCTGTATGTTTGTGTTTAGCTGCTTTTCAATGTTTTGTTGCTGTTGTTGTTGTTGTCTGGTTGGTTGTTTTTGTTTTTTTGCACGATGATATGTACTGTTCCGATCTGTTCGTCATCACTGTTGTTATAAATTGTTCTCGGCCCCACCAGGAGATCCCGACTATCAGGTCAGTATGTCAGACAATATAATTTATAACGTGTGTGACATTTCCAATGCTCTAAAAATACATATGTAATATAGAATACTGGTAGATTTTTTTATAAATCTAGGTATTAATGGACAATACTTAGGGACTAACTAGCTTCTGACGTTATGTTTGTGGACAGTAAATGCTGATTTTACGGTCGCAAACTAAGTTTTTAGCTCACCTGAGCCGAAGGCTTAAAGTGAGTTATTATCATACCGATTTGTCCGTCGTCCTTCCGTTAACTTTTCACATTTTCAACTTCTCCTCCGGAACCGATGGAGGATTTTGATGAAACTTGGTGTGCATGAAGTACTAAAGGTCCTCTACCGAGTTTCTTCATTTCGGCCGGATCCCTTCAGGAGTGGATCCAGGGCGGGGTCAAATAGGCCCCAGAAGGTACCCTTCTTAAAAAATCTTTTCCAGAACCGCTGCATGGATTGAAAAACTAATGGCATCTGAGTGATCATGAAGCATGTATTATTTAAGTTTGTTTATTTCGTTAAAATCTGATAACTTATTTTTGACGCGTTTTTGACGTCTTTTTCGACTTAGTTATTTTAATGCAAAAATTGATATTTCTTTTATTCTTTTCTCTCTTGGCTAAATTTGCCACCCCAATTTAGGTTATGCCATGGTAAACTAGAGGAATGCTTATGTGAAAGAATTTTGCTGAAAATTTTATTTTTCATTTTTTATTGATTTTTTTATTGAAAAAAAGGAAGGGGGATAGTCAATTTTCACATTCACATTTCGTGCGTTTTTGCAGTGTATTTTTGTTGGTCTGAGCTGTGTTGTTGTTGTTATGAACAGTCAATTACCTTCCATTTGTTTATGTTGTGCCTTCGTTATTGTTTCAGACTGAACTGTTCTGATTTGTTCGACACCTTCCATGTGCTTGTATTTAGTATTCGTATTTGTTGGTCTGATCTGCTCGTCACCTCTGTGTTTGCCACATATTGATATACTTGCGTTTTCTATAAAATATGATATGTGGATCACTTGACTGTCTTCGCTCTCCATTCACTGAAACAAATTTCAGATTGCATCGCTAGCAAAAAGGCCAAAATTTCGTTTCGCTCGCCCTTCCACAAATTTTTATATCAAGTGCTATTTAGAATAGCAAGTAGAAAACAAAAATGCATACTTGATAAGCTTCAAGTCTTAAAGACATGCCATTAGTACATTACACATCAACTACCTACTTTTTTACTCCACATGGCAAAAACTTTCTTGGCATACTCCTCTTCCAATGTGCTGTAAAAATTCAAGCTAGAATATTTACATTACTAGTATATTCCCCATGTTGAACGCCCATTAGGCAACTACTGTCCGCGCAGCTCACTTCAGAAATCGGAAAATTCAATTTTTCATTACTTTGTCGGCAATTTTTGCGATAACTATTTATATAGGGGGATAGATCTCGAACTCTCATAACTAACGGTGTGTGAATTATGTCTGTACGACCAATATCATGCTCACAATGAAAGAAAATAGTTTTAGATAGGGAGTTTTCTATGTGACTCCCTATCTAAAATTATTTTCTTTCACTGTGAGCATACTGTTGGTCGTACAGACATATATCATACACCATTATTTATGAGGCTTCGAGATCTATCCCCCTATATAAATTTTAATAGCAAAAATTGCCGACAAAGTAGAGAAAACTTCAATTTTCTGATTTCTGAAGTGAGCTGCGCGGACGGTAGAATTATATTCTAATAACTCGGGTCGCTATTCTGACGTCAAGTTCAAGTTTTGCATGTAGGGAGAATTTACCAAAGTTAAGATACATTTGACGCTGTTACAGGCAAAATGTGCGATGTTCATGCAAATAAAAATGACTGATAATTAGAATAAATGTAAATATATATATTTTTACAAATATACACGTGCAAATTTTCCGAGAATCGCTTCGCAATTCACGGAATTTGCATGTGACCAACCAGAATTATATACCCATGAACACCTAAAGTAAGACAGTCATTTCTTTAAAAATATGCAAGTGATACATGTACATTCATATGTATATAGACTTATTGAAGTGCAAAGAAAGTCTGGCATATTCATTTGACATAACCAGGGTGTGTGTGTGTGTGTGTGAGCATTTTTTAGCTCACCTGAGCGAAGCTCAAGTGAGCTAATGTCATAGCGCGCCGTCCGTCGTCTGTCGTCGTCCGCCCGGCGTAAACTTTTAACATTTTCGACATCTCCTCTGCAACCGCTGCACAGAGTTTCACGAAACTTCACAGGAAGCAAGTACTCAATACCCTTTACCAAGTTTGTGTTTTTTTTTGAGCCGATCTGAAATCCAAGATGGCCGCCACAGGCTCTGATTGGCTGACACATTTTCGACTTCTTCTCTGAAACCGCGTCACAGAATATCTCGAAACTTTACAGGAAGCAAGAACTCAATGCCCTCTACCAAGTTTGTGTTTTTCGAGTCGATCGGAAATTCAAGATGGCCGCCACAAGCTCTGATTGGCTGACGCATTTTCGCCTTCTCCTCTGAAACCGCTGCACAGAATTTCATGAAACTTCACAGGAAGCAAGTACTCAATGCCCTCTACCAAATGTTTGTTTTTCAAGCCGATCGGGAATCCAAGATGGCCGCCACAGGCCCTGATTGGCTGACACATTTTCGACTTCTCTTCTGAAACCGCTGCATAGAATTTCACAAAACTTCACAGGAAGCAAGTACTCACTGCCCTCTAACAAGTTTAATTTCTTCGGAGCCGATCGGAAATCCAAGATGGCAGCTACAGGCTCTGATTGGCTGACACATTTTCGACTTCTCCTCTGAAACCGCTTCACAGAATTTCTTGAAACTTCACAGGAAGCAAGTACTCATTGCCCTCTTAGTCTACCAAGTTTGTGTTTTTCGAGCCGATCGGAAACCCAAGATGTCCTCCATAGGCTCTAATTGGATAACACATTTTTTACTTATCCTCTTAAACTACTGCACAGAATGTCACCAAACTTTTCAGGAAGTAAGTACACATTGTCCTTCTCAAAGCTTCACTAAAAGTGATTTTATTCAGTTCTTATACTGACTTTGATTGAAATCATACATACAGTCTCTCAGGTGAGCGATATGGCCCCCTTGGGCCTCTTGTTTTTTTTTTTTGTTTTTTGTTTTTTTTTTTTGTTTTGTTTTGTTTTGTTTTGTTTTGTTTTTTTTTTTGTCAGGATGTTTATAGGTTGAAAATAAATATTCTGACCTTGAGTTACTGGAAAATAATAATTATAAAAAAAAACCCGGCCGGCCCTGCGTTGAAAATAAATTATCTGACCCGAAAAAAATGCAAGACCCCACCCCAGGATCAAATGGTCGTCCCCTTATGCTTTTTGTGTCAATATGGTTGAATTATGGTTTGGGTGCCAAAGAAAGACTACATACACCAAGGTCTTAGTTGAGAATAGGTTTTTCATAAGTCGAACACACCAAATATGTATTTTTCAATCCGTTATTAGCGCTGAATGTCAATTAGCCGATCTCGCTCGCAACCATTTTGGACGTATCCGCCGCTTATTGTACTTTTCCAATAACAATATTCACACGTCCATGACGTCTTAAAATAGAATTTAAGTCGAATCACATGGTTGGAAGGAGAAAAATTAAAAAAGAAAGTGCTTATCTATAACTGTTATCATTTTCATACTTCCATAAAAAAGAATTGTACATTGGAACTATTTTTAATTATCTGTAGATGTAAATGTCAGGTTCAACATTGACTCACCAGTTAAAGTAGAACATTATTTGATATGCAATGACAATGTTATGAACTACATGTATATCTATATATAGATTTCTTCAACAAATAATGAAAAGGTCAATTAAAAATATATATATGGGTGACTTTTACAAGATCAGACAGTCACGTGATCTAAATATCATATTTTAGATCACATGATACACCAGTTATACAGTTTCATAATCAAATGTTATAACATCACGTTACATATCGCTCTGCTTGAATGCGATTGGTCAAGTTTGGAGCCTCATCACCAACACTGTGACAAGTGTTACCTTTCAAATCTCGGTCATACGTCAAATTAAGACGCAAATTCAAAATCAATGATCAAAATTGTTGTTGTTGAAATGATTATCGCATTAAAATACTGACCGAAACTGAAATATTGTTCTCTTTACGCACAGAGCATCTGTACGATGGGGAACTACTTCTCATAGCGTAGCGGACTACTGCTAGGTCATGGCGTGGTTCGCCTCTAGTTCTCAGAATCGTTGATTTCACGTTGGAAACAAGCATTTTTTTTTTTTGTAGAATCATGCACAAACGATTGTTTCATGCGAGCTCACACCCACTACATATATACACACCATGTTGTGTGTGCATATGTAGTGGGTGTGATCGCATGAAACAATCGCCTGTGGAATCGTGTGGTAAAAAGAATCTCAAATGAACTTCCATTCATACGATGTAGTATGAAACTCGTTATGCGTTTTACATCCCCTCGCCAAGGCTCGGGGATATAAACACACAACTCGTTTCATAATACATCGTATGAAATGAAAATTCATTTGAGATCCTATATTTTATAGAAAACGCAAGTATATGTGGCAAACACAGAGGTGACGAGCAGATCAGATCTGTATTATTCTGGCAACAAATACGAATACTAAATACAAGCACACGGAAGGCGGTGAACTAATCAGAACAGTTCAGTCTGAAAACAACAACAAAGGCATAACATAAACACATGGAAGGTAATTGACTCTTCATAACAACAACAACAACACAACATAAACACATGGAAGGTAATTTACTCTTCATAACAACAACAACAACAACAATTCATAACAGCAACAACAACACAACATAAACACATGGAAGGTAATTTACTCTTCATAACAACAACACAACATAAACAAATGACAACAACAACACAACATAAACAAATGGAATGTGATAGACATTCATAACAACAACACAACATAAACACATGGAAGGTAATTTACTCTACATAACAACAACACAACATAAACAAATGGAATGTGATAGCCAATTCATAACAACAACAACAACAACACAACATAAACACATGGAAGGTAATTTACTCTTCATAACAACAACAACAACACAATATAAACAAATGGAATGTGATAGACAATTCATAACAGCAACAACAACACAACATAAACACATGGAAGGTAATTTACTCTTCATAACAACAACACAACATAAACAAATGGAATGTGATAGCCAATTCATAACAACAACAACAACACAACATAAACACATGGAAGGTAATTTACTCTTCATAACAACAACAACAACACAACATAAACAAATGGAATGTGATAGACAATTCATAACAACAACAAATACAACATAAACACATGGAAGGTAATTTACTCTTCATAACAACAACACAACATAAACAAATGGAATGTGATAGACAATTCATAACAACAACACAACATAAACAAATGGAAGGTAATTGACTCTTCATAACAACAACAACAACAACGCAACATAAACAAATGGAAGGTGATAGACTGTTCATAACAACAACAACACAACATCAACACATGGAAGGTAATTTACTCTTCATAACAACAACAACACAGCTCAGACCAACAAATTTCATAGAAATACAGATTTCCCAGAAATTAGCAATTTTTGAATAAAAGTTAAGATTTTACACCCCACAAAAGTGAAATAATATAAACAATCTTTTTCGGCTTGATCACTTTTAAAATACCAGTGAGTTATAGCAAACCTTTCCTGATTTGATTTACTAAAATACATAAAGGGGCTATTAAGATAAGGGCCCGATTTAGCCCTGAAATCACTCGATAATTTCTCATGCGCTGTCCTTCCAATTTAGATAAAAGTTGGTCAGGATAATAATATAAGTATTATAAGATTCCTAGTGGGTATTTTATTGAAATAAATTTGGTGAAAGATGTTATGATTACGGGTTGAAGAGGTAGGGATACAGATGACGGAAAACGTCAAATATCGAACGAAATTGCACAAAAAATCCATTATTTTACACATTTTTTATGATATTATTATATTTGTTACCTTTTTATGTCAGAATTAACTTTGAGGTTATTTTATCAATATAATCGGCAAACTCTACAATCCGGAAACTGAAAAACGGTTGTATTTCGTTCTTCTCGGTCACTAATGTAGCTTTCTGGTGCGAAATACACACGGTGTAGAAATAGACAACTTTCTCGTTCGGTTAAATATTTGATTGGAACACACTCTGGATAGATTGTCCCATGAGATAAAAAGAAAAAGATGGCAATTATAACCTACTTTATCGCTCTAGAGACAAATTCAAAAATACTCATCCATTCCCCCTTTTTTTCGTTTTTCGCCTGTGGGCCCTTTGTCCCCCCCCCTCGCTTCAGGACCCCACTTGGCCAGAAAATGTGGTTTATTGATATACGCCTTTGGTGAAAGTGGCATTGTTAAGCGAGGGATGGGGCGATGTTGTATAAAAACTTTTCCGTTTTCCATAATATGTGGACCAAGTTACATGACATTTCTACCGAAAAAGAAGTCTCAAATTTTGCATTTTGAAATTTCGACTTTTCAGGGCAGATTATCTTAACAGCTCCTTTCAAATATGATTCACAGAAATAAGTGATTTTACAAATAAATAATTATTATGTTTTCCCCAAAAACAGCGTCGAAATTGAATGTCACTCATTAAATGGCATTCCTATCCATTCATAATAAGAAACAACATCCAATCAAAGCCAAAATGTGTCAGTTTAGACAGCTTAAAAGAAATATTAGTTATTTTCTCAAAATTAGTGGTTTTTGCACAAAAATGTATATTTTACGCCAAAATGAAGAAGAAAACTGAATCATTACAGTTGAAAATGCATTCCTGCCATCATTATTAGAAACCTTACACTGTAAACGTGGTTATTTTCGCCGGGGAAAATTTCACGATTATAACATCCAGACGTTACGTGTGTGGGAAATATGCGTGATAAAAGTGTTTTTCCATTGTAAGAATGCAGTGGGGATATTTTCATGTGGGGAAAATTTCCGCGAAGTCCATTGATTCTTGAAAAACATGAAAATTACACCCACGCGAAAATTTATACGTTTACAGTATATAGATGCAGTAGATATTCTCCAGAAATAAGGGATTTTTGAATGAAAAATACGTTTTCCCCCCAAAAAACCCACATGAATAATTGATAAAATGTCAGTAAAACATATATAATCTGAATGCGATAAAACAATAACACTAAAAATTAACTAAATTCATTGAATTCATAATGGATAAGGGTTGTTTAACTTAATTTCTGAGATTTCAAATTGAAAACACGAATTTCTTTGTAAAAACGACAATTTCGCAAAAATACAAAGAAGATAAAATATTTGTCCTTTGAAAGAGGAGACATTAAAGATATTTTTAAATCGATCATGTTCAATACTTGGGAACTGAGAAGCAGGAAGTAATTAAACAAAAATTTGACTTTTTCACTCCAATATTGAGAGTAGAGGTAGGAAATGGAATTTAAAACTTACTTAATGTGAAAGAGCGCCAAAAATACATTATAACCACATTTTCCTATATTTAAAATCACCATCCATATAAAAGTTATATTTTTTCCCAGAATAAAAAACCATTATTTTGGCAAGTGTGCATGGACAATAACTCTTGTTTACTCCTTTAGCTACCTTTGTTCAAATGTTATGCATTTTCTGAAACCTCTTCGGTCATAATATCTATCAAAGACTATCATAATATCAATATCAGATGTATTCACCCCAGATGGTACCGACCAAACCCCTCTGGCTCATGGACTACAAGGAATACTCGTGTGAAATATCAAAGCCATATCACTTACCAATCAAAAGCTATGACTGTGACACCCAAAGTGTGACAGACGGACGGACAATTGACAAAACGATCCCTAAGTGTCGCTATGCTTCGCAGGCGACACAAAAAGATAGCAGATGTTATGACAATTGTCAACTTACCATCATTAAATTACAGTGGTGTATGAAGGATAACATTAGAATCGAATAAATTGAACATTCAATGATATATTACATATGTTTTAAAATTATTTGAATAAAAATTAAAATTCCCAGTTTTTATCGATTTTTGATCAATATTTTTTAACTCATTCCCAAAACACTTAATTTCCACAGGATTGATTTTGGTAAACTTTAGATATGTTTTAGATACAACATTGTACTTACTACATCAGTTGAGAAAGTTTGCGTTGCAATTTTCTTCTAAGGTTGAGGCCATATTTGTGCTATTTTTGCTGGACTATCACTCTTAAACAAGAATGAAATAAATAACTATGGTGCATATATATAGAATAAATGTCATACGTGTTTTGTTATGGGTATGCAACACACAGCAAGTGCAATTATCGCTAGACTAAAGAATCCAGTTTCTACCGCTGCCAAAAGACTAGATTATTGCATCTACGATAAATGCATTTGCTGTGTGTTGCATACCTGTAACAAACAAAACACAAATTAAGACACTTATTCTCTATTTGAAATATTTTAGATACAAATTTTATATAAAATATTTTTACAAATTGTGAATCATGCTTTAAGAGTGCGACCATTGAATCATTTAGATTTTAAGAGTACTCTATATAATAATTTTTTAACGGGTCTAGATATATACAGACAAATGGCCGTGTTAAGTGATTCACTTATGATTCTATCATCAACAATTTGAATTTCTTCAAAATGCTAATGAATCATTGATTTTTCATGAAAGAGATATTGTTAATAAAAGGTTTTCGTAGGTATGAATACTAGTAATCTTAGAGACAAAATTTTTGCTACTAAATTATGAAAAATTCACCATGGAATGTAGAAGTTGTTGGATGATATGTGTCCCTGTGATCCGGTATCGTATAGAGAACCTTCCCCCATAGAGACTCTCCCCCGAAAGGTTTTCTACGTAGAGAACCTTCCCCCGGAATTATTTCTATATGAGAATCATCCCCTACTGAAGGTTTTCTATATAGAAAATAATCCCCCAGGGGGAAGGTTCTCTATATAGAAAACGTTCCCCCATCATAGAAAACCCTCCCCTTAATCCGGAAAGCCATACGGATTTGTGAAATCGTCTTTGGTTTTTGACATTCTACCATGATAGATCCATGGATTTAAAGATTGTGCTATTTAAAATAGAATTTAAAATGTTTTCGATTATTATTCAAAATTTGAGGGATATAAACATGTCATAACTAAACATATGAAACTTTAATTCGACTTGAATTTTTTTTCTCTTCATATGTTTTTTGATCCAGATCCTTGGAGTTCAGTGTGAAATGAAAACATCAAATGTTTTTAAATATTATTTTCTGTGATTGATATTTTTAGAGCAAAAGATATAAAACCCGTATTAGTTCCGAAACGTGCATGTCTGGTCCATGCTATAAAATCTGTTCTTAAATGATGCTATTTAATTTGAAGACGTTTAACATTCAAAAGGTGAAAATAATTAAAACACATTTACCCATTTACAAAATAGATATATAAATAAAATGAAATAAAATAAAATAAATTTATTCGACCTCATGCGTTTTTTATTTGTGCACGACAATGCTCCGAAGTGTTTCATCAAGTATATGTCTTTTTTTTTTTTAAACAAGAGCATCATGTTGTAAAAATGCTAACGTGACAGATGACAGTCCTAAGTCGGCACCGGTTGCCCATTTGTCTCGTTCATTTTTGTGTGGTCTTTTGTGTTTAATATTTCGATGTCGTATTTTGTGTTAACTTGTCCCTTTTTCGCCTCTTTTTAGACTTGTCTACCCTATGTTTTCACAAAGGGATTGGTACTGCAACCGAGTCTTGTTGGAGATCCCACCCTTTCTTTCAAACAACACATTAAGTACATCGTGCAGTTACATTTCGTTGAATTGGATGGATTATGTGATATAAAGGTCTCTATTTTAGTTTTTGTCAGAATTCGTATAAAATTGATCTCCCCGCCATGATCAGCATATATCAGCAGTTCTAGCGAACGACATAGAGAACAGCGGAACAGTTATGAATTTTTAAAATCATTTCACTTGAAGAAGGACTACAAATTTCAGTAACACGTGTTTGGCTAATTCAAATCTTAACTTCGAATTTCTAACGTTTTGAACAGGAAATTTTCTAGATTTCGAGGGGTATTTTCTATAATAGAGAATATTCCCCCTTCAGCCCCATACATTTTGTCTCTGGTTATCTAAAACAAGTGAAAGTCAAACCAAGAACGGTATGGGGGGATGGTTCTCTATATAGAAAACCTTCCGGGGGGATCTCTATGGGGGAAGCTTTACTATATGACACCGGATTATAACACTGTCATTGTCATTGAGAATATATGATAGCAACATTGCATACATCTTCGCAAAACAATGTTTCATTTCTTTTTACTTATCACCAGAGATATTGAAAAGAATCGGATCCTTGGCGTGCGAAAATGCACTTTGGATTAGGGGACGGGGGGAGGGGGTGGGGCTGGCAAATTTGTTTTCGGGTCAGATTATTTATTTTCAACGCAGGGCTGGCCGGATTATTTATTTTCCGGTAACTCAAGGTCAGAATATTTATTTTCAACCTGTAACAATCCTGACAAGCAAAAAAAAAAGTAATATTTTAATAAGCAATATATGCACACACACACCCTGGTTTTGTCAACTAAATATGACATCAATTATTTACAATGTGCAAGACTTTCTTGGCACTTCAATAAGTCTATATACATAATTATGATATATATCACCTGCATATTCTAAATTGAGTTATGGTCATTATCCATATTTGTCATTTTTACAGCACATTGGGAGAGGGGCATGCCAAGAAAGTTTTTGCCATCGGCATCGACTGTGAAGTATTAAAGTAGGTAGTCGATGTCTTATGCCCTATAGGCATTCCTATATGACTGTTTATTAAAATTCTAAATTTGTAAGGTCCGCTCACCAGTTTCTCTTACCCGGTCACGCGGCGCAGAAATATTGCGCAATCATACATAATTTGACATCATCTAATTTTATTTCTATATATTTCACATCATTATATTATATATCAATCTGTTCGTTATATCTACAGCTTTTACAGGATACTAGTCTTTAGGTCATGTTAAGATTGCTATACATAATAAATATCACACACGTTTGCTAAATAGGTTTAGAAAATTGGCCTAAAATTCATGGGTTTTGTCATTTTCTGTGTATTGTATCTGGTCTTCTGGAAAAATTTCAGAAATAATGCTTATATTTCCTTAAAGCTATTATCTTATACTCCATTCTAGCCAAATTTTAAAAATTTCCAACACATGTATTTCAAAAAATGTGTAAAAATCCAAAAACTTCATATGTTCCCTTATGAAGTCTTGTCAAAAAGGGAAAATCTATATCTAAATCTATATTTAGACAAAATAAGTCATGTGACCTAAAAACTTTAATGATCTTACCATTATAGAATACCTTTCATAATGGTCTTATCAACCCACCTTTCAAAACCACTCATTTCCCTGTATTTCAGCTTTTCCATCCTGGACATTCTGGGTTCACTCTAAAAACCGGTAAGCGGACCATAATGTAAGGTTAGCGAAGCGAGCCTAGAAAATTTGGTCTTGTTGCTAGCAAAGCTAGCTGAAGTTTGGTTGCAGTGAACGGCGAGCGAAAATTTCTGGATTTTGAACACATATGTGGGCCAGAATATTTATTTCTGCAACAAAGAGAGTCAGATTATTTATTTTCAACATTTTCTGGGTCAGAATATTTATTTCCAAAAACTGCTAGCCCCCCCCCCCCTATTCATGATTAGGCCCCTTAGACCTTTTCGGTATTGCAGTATAATGTTTGTATTTCCCCATGCTTGTCCTTCTCTCAAAACATGGTACATTGATAGGGATTTGTATTTTCCTTGCAGTATTATTACAGATATACATAAAGTATAACACTAGAAATGCGAGTATCCATAAGACCCTCCCCTGTATAGAGTTACCGCCCCTTACCGCGGCATTGTGTCATTTTAGGGTAGTTCCCACGTATTCCTTCCAGTCCTCTGTCCACCTATATGATAATCAGTCGGACCCTTTACAAAATGCATTACACATTTTCATGTCATCTTATAATTTAATTGAAGTGAGCCCCGTATTTCTGTGGCATTGTAAGAAGAGTCAAAGGGTCTTACGGAACACTGCCCAAGATAAAGACGTTCTATTGTGTATGGTCAGTAACCTAGACCCGTAAAAAGCGTCAAAAAGCCAACTCAATGCAGTGATGCAAAGGCTCCATATTCACCTTTATATTAGCTTTCTCTCCAGCTATAATATTCAATTTACGATTTTGCAATGCCATTCAAAAGTATGTTTTCGCCCATTTTGATTCAAAGTTAATAGGATTTTTTTTTCAAAAGTTGAGGTAGCCATCGCAGGTGTAAAAGGGCAGGTACACAGATTTGATATAAATGTAACTCATCTATATTCAAATTTGATATATCGAAAAATATCAGAATCTTTCTTTTTTCCTATCCTAAATATTAATATATTTGGTCTAGCATATTGGAGACAACAAGTAAGACTATTTATTCTAATCCCATGAGTATCATGAGAATGAGAGTCTTCAAGGAAACATTACATTTATAAACATCCATGTTTGTCGACTTGATATTGTTGGAACAGAGCTATAAAACGTGAATAATTTTGAGATTTCAATGAAAAATATCCAAAATAGAAAACTGAAACAGGAAAGAAAGCGAAAATGCGCTAGTGAACCATATACTCGTCTCACCGAATATTTATTTTATTATTATTATCTCGCTTTTTCTTTCTTCCTTATCTTTTTGGTTTTTTGGTTGCTTTATGTTTTCGTCGGGTCATGTTCAAAGATATAGACTAAAATAATACATAAGGACGTGACCTCACTATGTTGAATTTGATATAAGGTATATATTCTCTGACGGCGAGGTACCGTATAGGGCGATGCTTTTAACATTTTTCCACACTTGAAATCACAACATCTAGATCTTGTGTTATATATGATATTTTAATTGCAGTTTAAAGGTTAATGCTCCACTTATGAACTTCTTGCACCTACTTATTATATAAAATACTCTCATGATCCATGCACTTTTTCAGTTTAATTGTAAACAAGCTGCTCAATTTTCTATCTACCGGGGTATTTGCAAGCATTTTTAAAGGTAGGGTCAAGGTCTACATGTTTAGACACAAAGTATATGACATGTCAAAGTGGACCAAAAAAACAAAACAAAACAAAACAAAAACAAAAAAAAAAAAAAACAAAACAAAACGGTATAAATTGAAATGTTAATTTTAGAAATTTATTTCTTGTATTAGAAAATCAACTGAATATATAATATTCGAAATTTTCTGAAATTATAATTTTTTTAATCATCATTCATTTTCTTAAAATTTGAAAGAGCTTTTCTTTCCTTTTAATCCCTCTTGCACAAAATTTCGGCATAACTAAATAAGATTTTTTGTTTAATATAAGAACATAAAGGGAATTGCTTATATTAGGAAATAAATTATTGATGTTAGAAATTAATAGAAAATGAATTTCTAATATAAAGAAATTATCTTTATATAAGAAATTAACTTTTTTTTTCATATTTGAAAATTAATTTCTAATATATGAAAATACCCATTCTTGTCCAAATTTGCTTGCCATATAAAAGAAAACTCCTTCCGATCCATATAAGCTGTTTGAAATCGCATGCATGTACAGAAATCGTGGAGCAAACAAAGAACAAAATATGACCTTCTCCTAAAATGAAAGATGTTGTGGGACAAGAAAGATAACTCTTCTGTTCAGAGCTATTGCTATCGGAACGGATTAGCCGATTCTCCGTCGAAACATAGATGGTATTAGCTTTTACAAAAAGCTTGCCATCAGGTAGCTGATTTCAAACGATATAAAATCTAGTCCGATGCATTCTGACTTGTTTAAGGTATCCGGTGTACAATAGGGCATTATTTTAGGCCTGGAAAGGTACTACAAACTATATATTTTCTGAAAGGTTATAATACCCACAGCTCAGAAATAAGAATTTTGGGGTCAGAAAAACAAAGGGGAATAACTTATGAAGCATCTAAATAGTCTATTTCCCTATATATCATGTACATAATATCTATTTTGTACAAGAGTGTTTCCCCTTTAATTTTTAAGATATGAGAGTCTTATATCTGTAATCAGGGCATCATTACCTTTCAGAAATTATATAGTTTATAGTACCTTACCAGGCATAAATTTTACCATACTTTACAATGGAGATGATTAAAACGCTATGTAAAATGACTCTATTGTACAACAGATACCTTAAGACCAATCGCATATTTCCGGGCTTTTCTGTTTTTTTTTTAATTCCGGTTCAAGTGACGGAAATGCCCGAGGTTGTGCGACTGCTGTAGGACGTCTTTCGGAAGAAAATGTACTGTTGCGACATACTTTAAAGCCGATCTGACGAAAGAATCTTATGTACACATTCTGATAACCTAGACGAATATTTGCATTTTTTTTTTCACTTCTTTTCAGACTCTGTTGTCAGCTTTTTTTCTAGTTATTATTTTTAGGTATCATAAACCTTCGTGTACAAAAGTTTTTTAATGAAACTTATGGATACGTGGGAGGTGCAGACGTGGGTGCTCCATAGACTTCAATGGAAAAGGCATTTACATGTAGTACTTTCTCGAATGGTCTATGGAAAATAAAATCGTTACCGTCAGTCATGACTGACGGTATACTGTAATCATTCGTAACCTACTTGCACGGATAGAATACCTCTTGGCAATATGATTGGTTGACAATTGCATAAAATGCAAATACCCGTCTAGGTTGTTCAGAACATATGTATAAGATTCTCTCACCAGGTCGGCTTAAGAGTCTAGATGACCTGACAAATGAAAATCATATCGCATCAGTGTATTTTCTTCCGAAATATGCATCGAAAAGTCTTTGTACCGATACGTAATACAACAATCGCAGATTATCGGAAATTTCCATCACTTGAATCGGTAAAAACGCGGAAAAGCCCGGAAATGTGCGATTCGTTAATGCATTTTCTTCCAATTTTTTACAACATTTACAGTCAGCCATTGTAAAAGCTAATACTTGTAAGATTGTACGTGGTATCTATACTACTCAAGGAACGAATTAGCCGATTCTCCGTCGAAACGAAGAAGACAGAGAAGATAAATGGTGTGATATGAAGATATAGCATGACAATGTGAATTTGATAATTTTTGAGATGCGATTATTTCTAATTAACGTGTAATCATTATTTCTAATTAACATGTAAAAATGAATATGACAATGTGAATTTGATAATTTTTGAGAAACGATTATTTCTGATTAACGTGTAATCATTAATTATGTCTAACCGTTTTCCTAAAACAAATCTTAGAAAATCTAAAGTTCAAAACTGGCGACGGACACTTAAGTCTTAACTTCATATTTTCCACTGATTTATGCTCCCATTCTAATCCCTCACAAGCAAGTATCATTAAATAAGTAAGACGATTCTTGAAAAACATTTCTAATGTAAGTAGGAGGCTATATTTCGCCCCAGTTCCATATTCGTTTTCTGAAATATACGACATACATTTCACAATTTTATTTTGCATATGGAACATTCGAGAAAAGCCCTTGAAAGGTCACATGGGTATAGGCCAATCAAATTTGTGACAAAATCAAATCGCTGAAAATGACGTCAGAGCTACCACGTCTTTACCATGAACTGTAAACAATAGCAACCTTTATAAGCCAATCAAATTTGTAACAAATTGAGGTAAATGAAAATGACGTCAGAGCTACCACGTGTTTATCATGAAGTTGTATTTGATATCGTTAGCATCTTTAAGGATCGACAGACATTTCAGAAAATAATTCATAGATACACGTAAAATAAATATATATACACAAACACATCAAGAGCTAGAAAGGGGACAATTTTAGCCACTATAAACTAGAAGAATGCTTATCTGAAAGAATTTTGCTTGAAGCCGTATTTAGAGCTTTGTAGCTCTTGATGTGTTTGTGAAGTCCTTTGTGTTTGGTGTTTTGATGCCGTATCTAGTGTTCCTTGTACCCTTTGTGGCTCTCGATGTGTTTGTGTAGTCCTTTGTGTTTGGTGTTTTGAAGCCGTATTTAGTGTTCCTTGTCCCCTTTGTAGCTCTTGATGTGTTTGTGTAGTCCTTTGTGTTTGGTGTTTTGAAGCCGTATTTAGTGTCCCTTGTCCCCTTTGTAGCTCTTGATGTGTTTGTGTAGTCCTTTGTGTTTGTTGTTTTGATGCCGTATTAAGTGTTCCTTGTCCTTTTTGTGGCTCTCCATGTGTTTGTGTAGTCCTTTGTGTTTGGTGTTTTGAAGCCGTATTTAGTGTTCCTTGTCCCCTTTGTAGCTTTTGATGTGTTTGTGTAGTCCTTTGTGTTTGGTGTTTTGAAGCCGTATTTAGTGTCCCTTGTCCCCTTTGTAGCTCTTGATGTGTTTGTGTAGTCCTTTGTGTTTGGAGTTTTGAAGCCGTATTTAGTGTTCCTTGTCCCCTTTGTGGCTCTCGATGTGTCTGTGTAGTCCTTTGTGTTTGGTGTTTTGAAGCCGTATTTAGTGTTCCTTGTCCCCTTTGTAGCTCTTGATGTGTTTGTGTAGTCCTTTGTGTTTGGTGTTTTGAAGCCGTATTTAGTGTCCCTTGTCCCCTTTGTAGCTCTTGATGTGTTTGTGTAGTCCTTTGTATTTGGAGTTTTGAAGCCGTATTTAGTGTTCCTTGTCCCCTTTGTAGCTCTTGATGTGTTTGTGTAGTACTTTGTGTTTTGAAGCCGTATTTAGTGTCCCTTGTCCCCTTTGTGGCTCTTGATGTGTTTGTGTAGTCCTTTGTGTTTGGTGTTTTGATGCCGTATTTAGTGTTCCTTGTCCCCTTTGTGACTCTTGATGTGTTTGTGTAGTCCTTTGTGTTTGGTGTTTTGATACCGTATTTAGTCTCCCTTGTCCCCTTTGTAGCTCTTGATGTGTTTGTGTAGTACTTTGTGTTTTGAAGCCGTATTTAGTGTTCCTTGTCCCCTTTGTGGCTCTTGATGTGTTTGTGTAGTCCTTTGTGTTTGGTGTTTTCATGCAGTATTTAGTGTCTCTTGTCCCCTTTGTGACTCTTGATGTGTTTGTGTAGTCCTTTGTGTTTGGTGTTTTGAAGCCGTATTTAGTGTTCCTTGTCCCCTTTGTGGCTCTTGATGTGTTTGAGTAGTCCTTTGTGTTTGGTGTTTTGAAGCCGTATTTAGTGTCCCTTGTCCCCTTTGTAGCTCTTGATGTGTTTGTGTAGTCCTTTGTTTGGTGTTTTGATGTCGTATTTAGCTTGGCAACTTTGTGGCTCTTGATGTGCTTGTGTAGTCCTTTGTGTTTGGTGTTTTGATGCCGTATCTAGTGTCCCTTGGCCCCTTTGTGGCTCTTGATGTGTTTGTGTAGTTGTTTTTGTTTGGTGTTTTGAATCCGTATTTAGTGTCCCTTGTCCCCTTTGTAGCTCTTGATGTGTTTGTGTAGTCCTTTGTGTTTTGAAGCCGTATTTAGTGTCCCTTGTCCCCTTTGTGGCTCTTGATGTGTTTGTGTAGTCCTTTGTGTTTGGTGTTTTGATGCCGTAATTAGTGTTCCTTGTCCCCTTTGTGGATCTTGATGTGTATGTGTAGTCCTTTGTGTTTGGTGTTTTGAAGCCGTAATTAGTGTTCCTTGTCCCCTTTGTATACAGCTCTTGATGTGTTTGTGTAGTCCTTTGTGTTTGGTGTTTTGAAGCCGTAATTAGTGTTCCTTGTCCCCTTTGTGGTTCTTGATGTGTTTGTGTAGTCCTTTGTGTTTATTGTTTTGAAGCCGTAATTAGTGTTCCTTGTCCCCTTTGTGGCTCTTGATGTGTTTGTGTAGTCCTTTGTGTGTGGTGTTTTAATGCCGTATCTAGTGTCCCTTGTCCCCTTTGTGGCTCTTGATGTGTTTGTGTAGTCCTTCGTGTTTGGTGTTTTGAATCCGTATTTAGTGCTTTGTAGCTCTTGACATGTTTGTGAGTCCTTTGTGTTTGGTGTTTTGAAGCCGTATATAGTGCTTTTTAGCTCTTGATGTCACTCATTGTGTTTGTGTAGTCCTTTGTGTTTGCTGTTTTGATGCCGTATCTGGTGTTCCTTGTCCCCTTTGTAGCTCTTGATGTGTTTGTGTAGTCCTTTGTGTTTGCTGTTTTGATGTCGTATTTAGTGTTCCTTGTCCCCTTTGTAGCTCTTGATGTGTTTGTGTAGTCCTTTGTGTTTGGTGTTTTGATGCCGTATCTGGTGTTTCTTGTCCTATTTGTTGCTCTTGATTTGTTTGTGTAGTCCTTTGTGTTTGCTGTTTTGATGTCGTATTTAGTGTTCCTTGTTCCCTTTGTAGCTCTTGATGTGTTTGTGTTGTCCTTTGTGTTTGGTGTTTTGAAGTCGTATTTAGTGTTCCTTGTCCCCTTTGTAGCTCTTGATGTGTTTGTGTAGTCCTTTGTGTTTGGTGTTTTGAAGTCGTATTTAGTGCTTTGTTGCTCTTGATGTGTTTGTGTAGTCCTTTGTTTGGTGTTTTGATGTCGTATTTAGTGTTCCTTGTCCCCTTTGTAGCCCTTGATGTGTTTGTGTTGTCCTTTGTGTTTAGTGTTTTGAAGCCGTATTTAGTGTTCCTTGTCCCCTTTGTGGCTCTCGATGTGTTTGTGTAGTCCTTTGTGTTTGGAGTTTTGAAGCCGTATTTAGTGCTTTGTAGCTCTTGATGTGTCTGTTTAGTCCTTTGTGTTTGTTGTTTTGAAGCCGTATTTAGTGTTCCATGTTCCCTTTGTAGCTCTCGATGTGTTTGTGTAGTCCTGTGTTTGGTGTTTTGAAGCCGTATTTAGTGCTTTGTAGCTCTTGATGTGTTTGTGTAGTCCTTTGTGTTTGGTGTTTTGATGCCGTATCTGGTGTTCCTTGTCCTATTTGTTGCTCTTGATGTATTTGTGTAGTCCTTTGTGTTTGGTGTTTTGAAGTCGTATTTAGTGTTCCTTGTCCCCTTTGTGGCTCTTGATGTGTTTGTGTAGTCCTTTGTGTTAGGAGTTTTGAAGCCGTATTTAGTGTTCCTTGTCCCCTATGTGGCTCTTGATGTGTTTGTGTATTCCTTTATGTTTGGTGTTTTGAAGTCGTATTTAGTGTTCCTTGTCCCCTTTCTAGCTCTTGATGTGTTTGTGTAGTCCTTTGTGTTAGGAGTTTTGAAGCCGTATTTAGTGTTCCTTGTCCCCTTTGTGGCTCTTGATGTGTTTGTGTAGTCCTTCATGTTTGGTGTTTTGAAGTCGTATTTAGTGTGTCTTGTCCCCTTTGTAGCTCTTGATGTGTTTGTGTAGTCCTTTGTGTTTGGTGTTTTGATGCCTTATTTAGTGTTCCTTGTCCCCTTTGTGGCTCTTGATGTGTTTGTGTAGTCCTTTGTGTTAGGAGTTTTGAAGCCGTATTTAGTGTTCCCTGTCCCCTTTGTAGCTCTTGATGTGTTTGTGTAGTCCTTTGTGTTTGGTGTTTTGATGCCGTATCTAGTGTCTCTTGTCCCCTTTATAGCTCTTGATGTGTTTGTGTAGTCCTTTGTGTTTGGTGTTTTGAATCCGTATTTAGTGTTCCTTGTCCCCTTTGTGGCTCTTGATGTGTTTGTGTAGTCCTTTGTGTTTGGAGTTTTGATGCCATATCTAGTGTTCCTTGTCCCCTTTGTAGCTCTTGATGTGTTTGTGTAGTCCTTTGTGTTTGCTGTTTTGATGTCGTATTTAGTGTTCCTTGACCCCTTTGTGGCTCTTGATGTGTTTGTGTAGTCCTTTGTGTTTGGTGTTTTGATGCTGTATTTAGTGTTCCTTGTCCCCTTTGTATACAGCTCTTGATGTGTTTGTGTAGTCCTTTCTGTTTTGATGCTGTATTTAGTGTTCCTTGACCCCTTTGTGGCTCTTGATGTGTTTGTGTAGTCCTTTGTGTTTGGTGTTTTGATGCCGTATCTGGTGTTCCTTGTCCCCTTTGTATACAGCTCTTGATGTGTTTGTGTAGTCCTTTGTGTTTTGATGCCGTATCTAGTGTCCCTTGTCCCCTTTATAGCTCTTGATGTGTTTGTGTAGTCCTTTGTGTTTGGTGTTTTGAATCCGTATTTAGTGTTCCTTGTCCCCTTTGTGGCTCTTGATGTGTTTGTGTAGTCCTTTGTGTTTGGACTTTTGATGCCATATCTAGTGTTCCTTGTCCCCTTTGTGGCTCTTGATGTGTTTGTGTAGTCCTTTGTGTTTGGTGTTATGAAGCCGTATTTAGTGTTCCTTGTCCCCTTTGTAGCTCTTGATGTGTTTGTGTAGTCCTTTGTGTTTTGATGCCGTATCTAGTGTCCCTTGTCCCCTTTATAGCTCTTGATGTGTTTGTGTAGTCCTTTGTGTTTGGTGTTTTGAATCCGTATTTAGTGTTCCTTGTCCCCTTTGTGGCTCTTGATGTGTTTGTGTAGTCCTTTGTGTTTGGACTTTTGATGCCATATCTAGTGTTCCTTGTCCCCTTTGTGGCTCTTGATGTGTTTGTGTAGTCCTTTGTGTTTGGTGTTATGAAGCCGTATTTAGTGTTCCTTGTCCCCTTTGTAGCTCTTGATGTGTTTGTGTAGTCCTTTGTGTTTGGTGTTTTGATGCCGTATCTAGTGTCCCTTGTCCACTTTATAGCTCTTGATGTGTTTGTGTAGTCCTTTGTGTTTGGTGTTTTGAATCCGTATTTAGTGTTCCTTGTCCCCTTTGTGGCTCTTGATGTGTTCGTGTAGTCCTTTGTGTTTGGAGTTTTGATGCCATATCTAGTGTTCCTTGTCCCCTTTGTGGCTCTTGATGTGTTTGTGTAGTCCTTTGTGTTTGGAGTTTTGATGCCATATCTAGTGTTCCTTGTCCCCTTTGTAGCTCTTGATGTGTTTGTGTAGTCCTTTGTGTTTGCTGTTTTGATGCCGTATCTGGTGTTCCTTGTCCCCTTTGTAGCTCTTGATGTGTTTGTGTAGTCCTTTGTGTTTGCTGTTTTGATGTCGTATTTAGTGTTCCTTGTCCCCTTTGTAGCTCTTGATGTGTTTGTGTAGTCCTTTGTGTTTGGTGTTTTGATGCCGTATCTGGTGTTTCTTGTCCTATTTGTTGCTCTTGATTTGTTTGTGTAGTCCTTTGTGTTTGCTGTTTTGATGTCGTATTTAGTGTTCCTTGTTCCCTTTGTAGCTCTTGATGTGTTTGTGTTGTCCTTTGTGTTTGGTGTTTTGAAGTCGTATTTAGTGTTCCTTGTCCCCTTTGTAGCTCTTGATGTGTTTGTGTAGTCCTTTGTGTTTGGTGTTTTGAAGTCGTATTTAGTGCTTTGTTGCTCTTGATGTGTTTGTGTAGTCCTTTGTTTGGTGTTTTGATGTCGTATTTAGTGTTCCTTGTCCCCTTTGTAGCTCTTGATGTGTTTGTGTTGTCCTTTGTGTTTGGTGTTTTGAAGCCGTATTTAGTGTTCCTTGTCCCCTTTGTGGCTCTCGATGTGTTTGTGTAGTCCTTTGTGTTTGGAGTTTTGAAGCCGTATTTAGTGCTTTGTAGCTCTTGATGTGTCTGTTTAGTCCTTTGTGTTTGTTGTTTTGAAGCCGTATTTAGTGTTCCATGTTCCCTTTGTAGCTCTCGATGTGTTTGTGTAGTCCTGTGTTTGGTGTTTTGAAGCCGTATTTAGTGCTTTTGATGCCATATCTAGTGTTCCTTGTCCCCTTTGTGGCTCTTGATGTGTTTGTGTAGTCCTTTGTGTTTGGAGTTTTGATGCCATATCTAGTGTTCCTTGTCCCCTTTGTAGCTCTTGATGTGTTTGTGTAGTCCTTTGTGTTTGCTGTTTTGATGTCGTATTTAGTGTTCCTTGACCCCTTTGTGGCTCTTGATGTGTTTGTGTAGTCCTTTGTGTTAAGTGTTTTGATGACGTACTGTAAATTGGTTTTTATTCGTCAGGTACCAATTTTCGTCATTTTCGTCAGTCCCTCCCTTGACGAAATTACGTATCGACGAATTTAAAAACTCCTGACAAAATATAGTGTAGGAAGGAAAAATTGAATCTTAGGATTTATTACGACAGGCAAATGATAAATCATTGAAAACTGAATACGCACATAAGGTCGCATTCAGTGTACTTCTAATTAACAAATCATATGTTTTCACAACAAGCTAGATGGCGTACATGTCTCTAATTGTTTGTTTACCAATAATTGTTAAACAATGAAAACATACGCATACGGCCTATCTAAATGTTAAGTTGGCATTTGAACAGAGGAATTTACATTTGAGGGACCCTTGGATGACGAATTTACGTACTGACGAAATGGTCATTTTGAACAAATTGACGAAAATTGGTACTGACGAAAATAAAGCAATTTACAGTATCTGGTGTTCCTTGTCCCCTTTGTATACAGCTCTTGATGTGTTTGTGTAGTCCTTTGTGTTTTGATGCCGTATTTAGTGTCCCTTGTCCCCTTTGTAGCTCTTGATGTGTTTGTGTAGTCCTTTGTGTTTGGTGTTTTGATGCCGTATTTAGTGTTCCTTGTCCCCTTTGTGGCTCTCGATGTGATTGTGAAGTCCTTTGTGTTTGGTGTTTTGAAGCCGGATTTAGTGCTTTAAGTCTCTTGATGTGTTTGTGTAGTCCTTTGTGTTTGGTGTTTTGAAGCCGGATTTAGTGCTTTGTGTCTCTTGATGTGTTTGTGTAGTCCTTTGTGTTTGTTTTTTGAAGCCGGATTTAGTGCTTTGTGTCTCTTGATGTGTTTGTGTAGTCCTTTGTGTTTGTTTTTTGAAGCCGTATTTAGTGCTTTGTGTCTCTTGATGTGTTTGTGTAGTCCTTTGTGTTTGGTGTTTTGAAGCCGGATTTAGTGCTTTGTGTCTCTTGATGTGTTTGTGTAGTCCTTTGTGTTTGTTTTTTGAAGCCGGATTTAGTGCTTTGTGTCTCTTGATGTGTTTGTGGAGTCCTTTGTGTTTGGTGTTTTGAAGCCGGATTTAGTGCTTTGCAGCTCTTGATGTGTTTGTGTAGTCCTTTGTGTTTGGTGTTTTGAAGCCGGATTTAGTGCTTTGTGCCTCTTGATGTGTTTGTTCAGTCCTTTGTGTTTGGTTTTTGAAGCCGTATTTAGTGCTTTGTAGCTCTTGATGTGTTTGTGGAGTCCTTTGTATTGGTGTTTTGAAGCCGTATTTAGCTTATCTTTTCCCCTTTTTTTGGCTCTTGATGTGTTTGTATACTTTTTTCGCTTTGGGATGTGTTCGGTGTTTTAGCTGTTGACGCGACAACCGAGTCTTGTTGGAGATTACCTTCCTTTCCTTAACGTATCTAAGAGTTTTTCTTAGATTTGGAAATTTCATTGACCTATTTATACTAGAGTGCCTTAAATATGCAGGGAGAGGGAGAGATAAGTAACATTATAACATTGGTTTAAAATATGAAAATGTGAAATTCATATCCAAAGCCAGATTGTTAAAAATAGAAGTATTTCTGTTCCAAATAACGATTTTTACTGAACTTCCATCATCATATTGAGCTTAAAAACCTATACACTATTAAGGGTTTTATTTTTCCCCAAAATGAAATAGCAACAGCTAGCCCCTCCTCCAAAATAAATCCACAAAATAATGTTTGTTCTGACGATCCTGGAAGGTTTAGTTGTAATCCGACATATCCCAGACCTTAGTACTTAGATAGCCGGAAGTACGTTACTTATTCAACATTGCAGCATTCAATATTGAATAAGTAAATACAAAATGAAGTTGGTTACTTATTCAACATTCAAAAATACACGATTATCTGAATTATAAATGTGTTAATGTAGGTCACCGAACCCCTTATGATTCTTACATATGGAGCTTTGTGCTCTTATACTTTTCACCACTCATACACAATATTGAATAAGTAAATAAAACATTAACTTGGTTACTTATTCAACATTCAAACATACAGGACTATAGCCATTATAAATGTGTTAATGTAGCTCACGGAACTCCTAATTATTCTTATATATGGAGCTTTGTGCTCTTATACTTTTCACTACTCATACACAATATTGAATAAGTAAATAAAACATTAACTTGGTTACTTATTCAACATTCAAACATACAGGACTATAGCCATTATAAATGTGTAAATGTAGGTCACCGAACTCCTAATAATTCTTATATATCGAGCGTTGTGCTCTTATACTTTTCACTACTCATACACAATATTGAATAAGTTAATAAAACATTAACTTGGTTACTTATTAAACATTCAAACATATAGGACTATAGCAATTATAAATGTGTTAATGTAGGTCACCGTACCCCTAATAATTCTTATATATGGAGCTTTGTGCTCTTATACTTTTCACCACTCATACACAATATTGAATAAGTAAATAAAACATTAACTTGGTTACTTATTCAACATTCAAACATACAGGACTATAGCCATTATAAATGTGTTAATGTAGCTCACCGAACTCCTAATTATTCTTATATATGGAGCTTTGTGCTCTTATACTTTTCACTACTCATACACAATATTGAATAAGTAAATAAAACATTAACTTGGTTACTTATTCAACATTCAAACATACAGGACTATAGCCATTATAATTGTGTTAATGTAGGTCACCGAACTCCTAATAATTCTTATATATCGAGCGTTGTGCTCTCATACTTTTCACTACTCATACACAATATTGAATAAGATAATAAAACATTAACTTGGTTACTTATTAAACATTCAAACATATAGGACTATAGCAATTATAAATGTGTTAATGTAGCTCAACGAACTCCTAATAACTCTTATATATGGAGCTTTGTGCTCTTATACTTTTCACTACTCATACACAATATTGAATAAGTAAATAAAACATTAACTTGGTTACTTATTCAACATTCAAACATACAGGACTATAGCCATTATAAATGTGTTAATGTAGCTCACCGAACTCCTAATAATTCTTATATATGGAGCTTTGTGCTCTTATACTTTTCACTACTCATACACAATATTGAATAAGTTAATAAAACATTAACTTGGTTACTTATTAAACATTCAAACATATAGGACTATAGCAATTATAAATGTGTTAATGTAGGTCACCGTACCATGAATAATTCTTATATATAGAGCTTTGTGCTCTTATACTTTTCACTACTCATACACAATATTGAATAAGTAAATAAAACATTAACTTGGTTACTTATTCAACATTCAAACATACAGGACTATAGCAATTATAAATGTGTTAATGTAGAACCCCTAATAATTCTTATATATGGAGCTTTGTGCTCTTCTACTTTTCACTACTCATATACAATGTTGAATAGGTAAATAAAACATAAACTTAGTTACTTATTCAACATTCAAACATACAGGACTATAGCAATTATCAATTTGTTAATGTAGGTCACCGAACCCATTATAATTCTTATATATGGAGCTTTGTGCTCTTATACTTTTCACTACTCATACACAATATTGAATAAGTTAATAAAACATTAACTTGGTTACTTATTCAACATTCAAACATACAGGACTATAGCAATTATAAATGTGTTAATGTAGGTCACCGTACCCCTAATTATTCTTATATATGGAGCTTTGTGCTCTTATACTTTTCACTACTCATACACAATATTGAATAAGTTAATAAAACATTAACTTGGTTACTTATTAAACATTCAAACATATAGGACTATAGCAATTATAAATGTGTTAATGTAGGTCACCGTACCCCTAATTATTCTTACATATGGAGCTTTGTGCTCTTATACTTTTCACTACTCATACACAATATTGAATAAGTTAATAAAACATTAACTTGGTTACTTATTCAACATTCAAACATACAGGACTATAGCAATTATAAATGTGTTAATGTAGGTCACCGAACCCCTAATAATTCTTATATATGGAGTTTTGTGCTCTTATACTTTTCACTACTCATACACAATATTGAATACGTTGATACAACATTTACTTTGTTACTGATTCAACATTTAAACATGCACGACTATTGCAATTATAAATGTGTTAATCTAGGTTACCGAATCCCTAACAATTCTTGCATATGAAGTTTTGTGCTTCGCACTACTCATACACAATATTGAATAAGGGGTATATGCGCTATACCAATCGAAAGAGGAGACTTGGGGCTAGGTACATGTCAAGTTTCATCATGATTGAATCGGTTTCAGATGGGTAGAATTTCATTTACTTATTCATTTTGATAATTTCTGCCATAAAAAGCGCCCATTGGACCTCTATATGCGCTCTTTGCGCCTATACCCAGGTTCGATAGGGGTATATGCGCTATACCAATCGAAAGAGGAGACTTGGGGCTAGGTACATGTCAAGTTTCATCATGATTGAATCGGTTTCAGATGGGTAGAATTTCATTTACTTATTCATTTTGATAATTTCTGCCATAAAAAGCGCCCATTGGACCTCTATATGCGCTCTTTGCGCCTATACCAAGGTTCGATAGGGGTATATGCGCTATACCAATCGAAAGAGGAGACTTGGGGCTAGGTACATGTCAAGTTTCATTATGATTGAATCGGTTTCAGATGGGTAGAATTTCATTTACTTATTCATTTTGATAATTTCTGCCATAAAAAGCGCCCATTGGACCTCTATATGCGCTCTTTGCGCCTATACCCAGGTTCGATAGGGGTATATGCGCTATACCAATCGAAAGAGGAGACTTGGGGCTAGGTACATGTCAAGTTTCATCATGATTGAATCGGTTTCAGATGGGTAGAATTTCATTTACTTATTCATTTTGATAATTTCTGCCATAAAAAGCGCCCATTGGACCTCTATATGCGCTCTTTGCGCCTATACCCAGGTTCGATAGGGGTATATGCGCTATACCAATCGAAAGAGGAGACTTGGGGCTAGGTACATGTCAAGTTTCATCATGATTGAATCGGTTTCAGATGGGTAGAATTTCATTTACTTATTCATTTTGATAATTTCTGCCATAAAAAGCGCCCATTGGACCTCTATATGCGCTCTTTGCGCCTATACCCAGGTTCGATAGGGGTATATGCGCTATACCAATCGAAAGAGGAGACTTGGGGCTAAGTACATGTCAAGTTTCATCATGATTGAATCGGTTTCAGATGGGTAGAATTTCATTTACTTATTCATTTTGATAATTTCTGCCATAAAAAGCGCCCATTGGACCTCTATATGCGCTCTTTGCGCCTATACCCAGGTTCGATAGGGGTATATGCGCTATTTTTACCAATGGGAAAAAGAAAAGGTATTGAAGGGATCTAGTGACAGTTATACTGTAGAATTTATAAATCTGAATGTTGAATAAGTAACCAACTTCATTTTGTATTTACTTATTCAATATTGAACGTTGCAATATTGAATAAGTAACCAACTTCTTTTTCCGTAGTACTTATGTAAAACAAGTAGTTTCTCTTATGTTACCGTTGAGGGTCACCGTTATAAAAGCAATTGCACTGCATATTATTTGTGTAATATGCATGAATTGATATCTACACATAAGCTTATGTTATGTTTCCATGCATTCCAGTCCATCGATATGACGTACTGGTCAGTATGCTGCCAATAATTGTCAATAGATAGCCTTTACTTTGTTATAAAATATATAATAGCGAAACAAGTCCTAACTTATATTAATAACACTAAAATTTACGTAATCTGATTCAACTATTATATACATACAAGTACAAATCTTATGTCAGGGGACTCACGTACTCAAGATTCGCCATTAAGTTATTTTTGAAAACAAAAGGCGGTATCTTTTGTCAGTAACACTATCAAAGCAACAATACATGATCTTGTGCAAAAAATTGTCCCTCCTAGTGATAGCATAAGAATTGAGGTAGATTGCGAGTTTTCCCATGATATTTGACTGTGTCTAAACCTATTTTTAAGGAAAGGAAACAACCCTGTTAATGCTTACTTTAATGGTTACAATGATCCTGTAAATGATTACCTTCCAAAAGCAACTCTTGAAGCAATACAAAATATTTATCCAGCGAGCTCAACCTAAATACTTATCGCTGTTCACGACAACTGACTGAGTCGTGCGTTACCCGGATAACGTCGCTCGTCACGTTCTGTATAGTACATTTCCGTATATGTCCATCTAGAATACACTCAGAATACATATTTGTTTGTTGTTGTTGCTGCAGAATTCCTTAATTTTTTGTGTACCGTGTCGTCACCTTTGACGAATGTAGTACTGCTGGAGATATTTTGCATGTACATGTACAGCTTATGTGTAAGCTTCTATAGAGCATTCTTAGTGGGTCGTTCTTGATACTAGTATTTAAACATTGGTCATAACTATTGTATGGGATAGAGCTTTCTTATTTCACATGTTTTTTTCCTTGTGATGAGACCTTTCCATTAATACCAAAATTTATGAGCTTGACTTTGATCTTTGGCCTACTTTTCAAAAACTTCATATGTGTATTCTTTGTGACAAGACCTTTAAATTGATACAAAAATTGTTGACCTTGTTACCTTGACGTTTGATTAATTTAATAGAAAATAGTGTTGATACTGACAAAGATGCCGACGGGGGCATTCATGTTTTACCGACACATTTATTTTTCTTGTCATTAATAAAAGATAGTAATTTCATTTTGAAAGCTAGAAAAATCGACACAACATTATCTATCATTTGGAGCAAATGAATATGCGATACTAATGAAATTTTCCTAAACTAATTATGAATTATTAGTATGATCATTATTCAAATTTGATTTGTATCTGCAATTCACCTAATACTTCTTTCTCAAACATACTATAACAGTCATGTCAAAAACATGTAAACCACAAATCATAGGAATAGACTTAAGTTATTTCTCGTGCTTGTACCAATGTAGTATAAATACGATAAATGTGCCACAACGGTTATTCCCTCTGTCATTTCAAGTGTTGACAAGTGCAATTTTACGCCAAAAAAAAAGCAGAAAACAGGAACCGACACGACAGTGACGTGGTTTAATGCTCTCGATGTTTTCTATATTTCGGAAGAAAATTATCCTCATTATAGGAGAAAAAAATGACAAACTTCTCCAAAGAGGTGCTTTAATGATAAATATAACATTTTAAGACATTCAAGCACAGAGGCGGACTGACATACATACATCATACGTACATACATCAGAGTTATGATTGAGCCATACTTGATCACCCAAGTTTATCGATAAAATATTTTCACAAAGTTCGTCTTCGTTGCTACAATTTTTGTCCCTCTCTTCCGAAGCATCTTCACATACTTTTATGACACGTGATCCATAATATACATTTTATAAAAGATACTCTCTAATTCCTATTACATTTTGAATGAAATATAAGCTAGATGCCGCAAATTGAATGGGACTGTACATTGAATTAACGCAAATGTATAAGTGAATCGTTCATGAAGATGAATTGTTTACAGATGAATAAAACGAATGGGAATCACATACCCATAAGTTCTCCCTGTGTTCCCATCCCGCCCCATAATCCTTGTCCTTGACCTCCTCCGCCCCACATTCCCTGACCTTGACCCCATCCACCACCACCGCCGCCGCCGCCGCCGCCGCCACCACCACCTCCACCACCGCCGGCGCCACCTCCTCTGCCGCCTCTTCGTGCATTTTCTCCACCAAACATCATTGTCATTAGCATCTTTTTCTCGCTAGCGCTGGCCTGGCGTTCTGGTTCACTACAGCATCCTATGTTATTACCGCTGTGACAGCATTTCTGCCGTCCCGGACACTCTCCATCCCTCGCGCAGATCTTCAGACATGCTGTCATCACAGTAGAAGCTACGGGGCAAGTACCGCGCTTCCTCCCCGGGAATGGCGTTGTGAATTCGAAATTGAATAATGAATCCCACATAGATGGCGATGACACTGGTAGTGGAGGCTCAGTCAGAATGACAGGGATCGAAGTTGTGGAAGGGGGCGGAGGGGCTTGTGTGGTAGGTGGCTTGAAATTTACCGTTGGAAATTCTGGTAGTTTTGGCAAAGAACTACCGGTTTGTATTTTGGGAAGAGCTGGCAATAAACTTCCTTGTTGAAATTTTGGAAGAGAAGGCAATAAACTGCCCTGTTCTACTGTTAATGATATTTCAGGGTGAGACTTACGCAGAGTAGTCTGCTTTGATTTTAGTTTCCGGAGGAGAGAATCCAAATCTACAGTATTTTGTTGATTTTGTATTTGTGCAAGATCGTTTATCTGTTTCACGGCTTGCTCCTGTATGTTAGCTTCTGTTGACGGAGGCTTTTGAACTCTTTTTAAAATATCTCTTACATTTTCTAACCTATACCCTGGTCCTTTTTTAATTTGACTTTGTTGATTGTTGGTTTGTTTGAAGGTACTTTCAAGTGAAAGTCTGGGTCTTCCAGTGTTGGGTATTTTGATGTTGCTAGACGGGGGCTGTTTAAAGTTCACCATTTGATTCGCAGCCGTCAATGTCGGTTTTCTTTGTTGTGAGTTTGTTGCCGAAAATGAATTCATTTGGACTGATGGTCTCTTTGTAAACAATCCTGACGGAGTCGGAGGTTTGTTCGCCTTATTTGCAGGTTTAGGATCGTTGAATAGCCAATCTGGAGGTTTGTTGCCAGATGGTTGTGTTCTTTTTGGAGTACGTGATACAGGAGGTGTTTTTGCTTGGATCTTGGAATTCATTTTTCTTAAAGTTGATACGATATTTTGCTTGCCTTGAAGTTCATTTTGTCCTTTTCGGAATATTTGGGTTTGGTCGAAAATTTGTTTGCCCTGGGATGAATTTGGTCTTTTGGTATTAAATTGAGTTGATCCACTACTTTTTGTACCCTGGAGAGGTGCTGGTTTATTGATATTTCCCCGAGTCTGTACGACCATTTGTTTGCTTAGAGCCTGAGACTTGCTGGGTCTAGAGGGCATCATTGATTGAGATGTAAGCATGTCAATTTGTTTCTTTGTCGGCGACTTAACAATTTCTGATGCAATATTCGAAATGCTTGGTTTTGGTGTGAATTTAGTCTGTTTCTGCGCAGACGACATCTGCATACTTAATTGTTTCTGCATTTGACTTATATTTTGTAATGTCGCCTTTTTTCTTTGTTCAGTTTTTCTTATTTCCATTTGGGGCTTGGTGATTTGTTTTTGAGATTCCTGACCCATTTTATACGTCTGTCGTAAGATTTCCTCTATCTGGGATGCTAATAATTCCTTGTTGACTGATTGCCCTGGTGTAGTAGCTGGTCTTGCAGTTGTTGTTACTACCGGAGGTAGCAGTAGTTTCCTCTGCATCTCCTGTCGGACGGACGGCGTTTTGGCAGGCTGTGGGGTTGTTGGAATATCTACCATTGTCTTTTGTGCGATGCTGATGATGTTGTTGAGTTGACCTATCAGAGGTCCGGATGTCGGCTGCTCCGCCATCATGTCCATAAACCTATTAACTTGGACATCATTCATCGTCATCAACTGCTGGTAGATCTTTTTCTCCTCTGATGTGAGCCTACCTTGTGTGGTTGTACGAGGAGGTGCTGGGGTGGTCAGTAACTGCTTGACCTCCACAACTTTTGGCGTAGTCATCGGTGACTTCTGAATGTTCACACTCTGAATAGTTTCAGTTCTCTGTTTGCTTTGTTGTTTTAGTGAACTATCTTGGCCTTTTCCACCTGTTATTTGTTGTAGAAAAGGAAGCACACTTTTCAACTCACTCATGAGAGTTTGGTTACCCAGTAACTGTTGTATAACACCGAGTCCTGATGACTTGGATTTGTCTTCCTTAGTAGATGATTGTACTTGTTGTACGGATTCTTTGCTCTGGACCATCATTTGCTTAGGTTGTGGCCTCTGCTCTTGAACAAGTTGAACTGCAGGTCCCTGATCTATCGTCAACTTAACTTGCTCGATTGATTGCTTAAGTAATGCATTCGTTGTCATTGGACTTTCGGTAGGTGTGTATGCACCACCTATTTCTAACTCTGGTTTTATTGTTGTGGACGGGGGGACCATAACAAAAGCACCACCAGCCATTGACATCTTACTGGCATCTCTTCTCATTTCTGAAAATAAATCAATGACATTTTATCATTGTCATTTAATGGTGAAGCATAATGGTATACATGTACAACCCGGTATATTGGCATTATGACAAGGCTTAATAATATATTCTTTCAAGTATAAATACATAGGTTGAAATGATCTATATAAAGATATCAACTTCAGAGCACCATATGCGCATTTTAATAACAAATGTCTCATCAGTGATGCTATATGCCGAAGAAAAGGAAATCCAGATAATAAATACACGAAGAGCGAAATTCTAATCATGATCTTAAAATGTCGAAGGACCAGCTAAGGAAAGGGCAATACCTTCGGAATATCCATTAGTTTTGGAATTATATAAAAAGTTTTACTAGGTACAATTTACAAATATATATTTCGATTCAAATGTCGACACATTGTGAAACTTTCCGAACGCTATCTTCGGGATTTAACAGTCCACTAACAGAGATACCACCAACCAAGTGGTTGAAATTATCAACCTTGAAATATACGCTCTATTATAGTAATATCAAGTACCAAGTGAACGTTTCAACAAGCAATGTCTCTTCGGTGATGCTCGATCTCAAAATAGAGGAAATTAAATATTACAAGTCTTCTGTAACGAGTCGGTAAGAGCGTCTCTCCTGTAAGCAGAAGGTCTCGGGTTCGATTCCCGGACCGGCCACATTTTCCATTCCGACTGTCACACTTCAAATTCATAACACCATTTAAGAATAGATAAATCAGCAGCATGGGCAAAGTCAATGATAATAAAATGTATATGAAGAGTGAAATTCTAAACATGATCTAAAATTTGTGTCAAAGAACCAGCTAAGGACAGAGCTATGCTTTCAGGGAGATAACCCTTGGTTTTAGATAACTATACTAGAATTGAAATCCTTATTTTGATTCTTCTGGGAACACTCGTCAAAGTACATTAGTGACCTTACTAGCACGTACAGAAAAGTAGATCGATCCTCATTGGTTCTAGCCATTGACTCAAAAACCAAACAGAGACAGACGATGTGCAGAAACAAATAAACAATCAAGTCCAAGGTCATGGATAAGGCACATAAGACATAAAACAGAAACCTAAAAGGATCTATATTGCTCACCTATCCATCCTGTCATCTGATATATATGTATATGTAGTTGGTGTTATTACATTAAAATGAAAACACGAAATATTTGTAAGAAAAACTCCCCAGCTCTGTTGTCAGAACTTAGATAACATATGTTAATGTACCCTGAATTTTTTTATGATATTCTGTACAGCGGCTGTAGAGAATTCGAACGCAAAAACATGATCGCTCACAAGACTACAGGACAATCACCACAGATAAACATAGTATAAACATGAAGTGCATAAAATAGAGTGAACGAAATACACCATGTCAGACAATCACATCATAATCAGACGTCCAATCTTCATACACCAAAACGTTTTAATCTTCTGAAGTACGACTAAGTTTATTTACAGATATTAGTTTGGCCTATTTTACTTATTCTTAGGAGAAGTATTGAGAAAATATGTGGGCAAAATGGCTTGTCGTGTCTTTGCTTCGTCAAGCTTAGTGTCAATTCATAATGCCCCCCCCCCCCCAAAAAAAAAGGGAATTTATAATTATCTTAAAACTATATTGCATATTGATTACCTTGTATAACAAAGTCTGTTTCTCAGATTGAGAATACTATTTTCGTAATGTGTGATACCAAACTTGATGACTTCAGAGTATTGTTGTACAATTTTTTGCAATAGAACATTTACTGATGTATTAACTGCACCTACCTGACTGTTGCATCCCTTGTACCCATCCCGATATCAGACTGTCTTTAGGTGTGGGTGCCTGGGTGGTCCCACGGGTGGTAGCAGCGGTGGTGCCCATAGTCTGGCCGACCATTACCCACTTAGCTGCTCCTTCTTTACCGTCCAGGTACTGTACTTTGGATGGGAATTTACTGGTAGGGGAGGGAGTTATAGCTTCTTGTATTTTTTCTACTAAATTAACACGAGATTTTTGCCACGGGCTGAAGTTGAACCTATTGTTGGCGTTCCCTTTCTTGTACCATGGATTTCCCTCTTTCTGTGGCTGTATAGATTGACTTGACGCACTGACTTGTTGACTGATCTGAGCGTTCGTGTTCGAAATGCTAGCGTCACTTGGCGGCATCATTTGATTATTTCCTTGTGGCGGTAGCGGTATCATTTGATTATTTCCTTGTGGCGGTAGCGGTATTTGCCGTGTATTTGTGAACTGTGTTTTTTCCTGTGGTTGGTTTGTTTCTATCCTGGCACTCGATCCCTGACGTACTTGTGAGTTCATTGAGAACGAGAAATTGTTACCAGAGCCCTTACTCTGAGATTTCACTTGAGTAGAACTACCTGAAGTAAAACTTCCACTAGGCTTTGGCTGATCCTTTATCGGTTGCCAGGAGTTAGAGCTAGCGGTACCAGCATTGTATGCTTGCCAATTGTTGTTCTTATTGTTGTTGCTCTGCCTATTTCTTTGCCAATTGTTGTTATTATTGTTGTTATTCTGTCTGTTATTTTGCCAATTGTTGTTGTTATTCTGTCTGTTATTTTGCCAGTTGTTGTTATTGTTGTTCTGTTTATTATTTTGCCAGGTAAAGGATTTAGTTTGTTGGTTACTTTGCCATCCTTGTCTGGATCCGCCTGACTTTTGTCCTTGCCAATTTCTCTGTCCTCCTTGACGACTTTGACCACTTCCAGGACGCTGGTCACTTTGCCAGTTTTGTTGTACGCTCTGTTGAGATTTCACTTCTACCCACTGAGATCCCGTGTTATACGAGTTTGTAGGAGCATTTGTTGTGGGATAGTTGTTGTATCCCCTGTCATAGTTGTAGTAGGGTGGGGATCCACCTCCCTGTTGGGGAGGGGGAGGCTGGTACAGACGCTGGGGTCCGGTCTTGGTGTTTGGTGATCCCTGATTGAATCTGAATACTTTAGGACTTCCAGGAGGGCTGTAGGGCGTGGGAGTTGGTACGGGGTGATTACAAAGCACAACACAAAATACACAAACCTGTAAAAAAAATATGCATTTGCATTACAAAATGGTTACCGGTATTAATCTTTTTATTTCATTCATTCCTCTTTCCCCCATTTTTTTTTTTAATCTAAATTTTCTTTTCTTATTAAAGTCAAATGATCCCGGACCAGTTTTGGATCACTCAGAAATCGAATAGTTCAATGCAATATGCATAATATTTTTATATCAAAAGACAAATGGACCTTTCGTGTCCTGAGTTTCACTTGTATTACTAGCATTCGGATAATCCAGATAAACCGCCATCGATTCCGGCCTTAAATATTCATGAAAGAAGTATCTCTAGCGCATTGCAACATGATCACAAATTATTTGAACAAGACCATTCAAGTTAAAATTAGTTGATACGGTTTTTCCAAGTTTTACTTCCATTAGAACATGAGAACAATAATTTATAGCTTATTCCTTTTGATAGAAAAAATGGCATGATGTATATTTCTGTTACTTGGAACCAACCATAAAACTTTTTGCTAATACAAGAAGTGAAACCTTAACGAAACTCCGCCCATGTCTCGTAAAGGGAGGCATCATTTGGATTGAATTTGCCGAGGGAAATCTTTTCATGAAATTAACTAATAAGTTTTTTACTTGAAAGTTAGAATAAAAACCAACCGTGACAATGAGATGAGTGAATATATTTAGTTCCATATTTCTCCGAATTCACTATTAACGCTCAGATAATTTCCGTTTCTCCAGAGTTTTCGAAAGTTTTAAAAGTATATAGTTCATTATTTAAACGCACTTTTTACATATCTTTTAAACTCATGGTGGATTTCAGACGTCAAACACAGTCAAATTGAGATGTACAGTATCCTTTTTAGCACACAGTCATCGTTTCAGCGCTGGCACCACGAGTCACGTTCAGATGATTTCTTACGGAAGACCGGATTGGATGGAGATTGCCATAAACCACGGGAGTTTGTGTCGTCATACGTTGCCGTTAATTACGGCTGTCACAGAAAGCGTTATAATCAGTGTGTTATTTGTTTTTCATGTCCATGCGTTACATTAAATATACATATAAAGTGGACAGTGGAAGCATGCTATTTGCTGTCAATTTGTTCCTGGCCATATCCCGACCAAGTCGTGCATAACATGCCGTCAGGGCCCCCGCTGGATTCGCCGCATTTTTACCTACCGATTTACCTGACCCCGGTTAATTATTACCTTGTAAATCATTAATTGGACTCAAATTACGAACTAATTATCTATGTACTAATGCACCTACTTTTATTTTCTCCAATAGCACAGTAAAACGAGCATGTATTCATTTACAAGGCCGCGTTACATGATATTATATCTATGAATTATCCTCGTTTTTTTTTCTATGTTTGCAATTTATTTAGCTCTTGTATAATGATAAATAATTTTCAAAGACAATACATCCGTTTTCATAACTAGAGGCCCAGGGGCCACATTGCTCACCTAGATTTTTTTTTTTTTTTAGATTAAACACATTTTATTGATAATTACATCAAAGGGATTGGAAACAAGTTATCCAACTTAGTTGTATTCCAACACTGGAAATCTTACAAGGAATGTGATTTATATAAAGCTTATCAAGTTATCATGGGCCTTATGAAAACATAGGATAATCAAAGATTACATAGCTCGACATTAGGGTTGTAACGATTTACCGAAATGTCGGTTAACTACTTTTCAAATAAGATAAGGCGTAAAATTTGCCCTGAAAAGTCAAAATTTCAAAATGAAAAATTTAAGAATTTTTATTCAGTGAAAATGTCAAGTAACTTGGTCCACACATAAATCTGCTATCCGATGGGATAATTTATTTAAAGTAGGACCGATATTTGGGTCAAAATAAGCGTTTTTACACAGAAATCAATGGGAAACGGAAAAGTTTTATACAACATCGCCCCCCCCCCCTCGCTTTACAATGCCACTTTCACCAAAGGTATATATCAATAAAACACATTTTCTGGCCAAGTGGGGTTCTGAAGCGAGGGGGGAGAACAATGTCCCACAGACGAAAAACGAACATTTTAGGGGGGATGGACGACTATTTTTAAATGTGCCTCTAGAGCGATAAAATAGGTTATAATTGAATTTTCATTTTATATCATGGACTCTATTCAGAATGTGTTCTGATCAAATATTTAACCGTTTGGAAGGAAATAAACGAGAAAGTTGTCTATTTCCACACCGTGTGTATTTCGCGCCAGAATCCTACATAAGTGGCTGAGAAGAACGAAATAAAACCGTTTTTCAGTTTCCGGATCGCAGAGTTTGCCGATTATATTGATATGATAACCTCAAATTTAATTTCTCTGATCCAATTTAGACTTGAAAAGGTTACAGAAGTATAATAAACATAAAAAAAACGTGTGAAATAATCTATTTTTTGTCCATTTTCGTTCGATATACCCCTACCTCTTCAACTCGTAATCATAACATCTTTCACCAAATTTGTTTACATAAAATACCTACTAGGAATCTTATAATACTTTATATTTTTATCCTGACCAACTTTTATCTAAATTGGAAGGACAACGCACGAGAAATAATCGAGTGATTTCAAGACTAAATACGGCCCTTATCTTAACAGCTCCTTTTCCAGTCAAAAAGAGTAAAAGGATTATAATAAATTCAAAAATTCATATTGTTTTATGAAAATTCATACACGTACATAAGCATTGATTTATAAAACTCTACTAGAACAATATTATCTTAGGGGAAAAGCTAACTGGAATAAAGATATAGTGTAAAAACATGTACATCAGAAATAAAATTAAAATGATTAAGATAATTTCAAATCCATTTAAGAAGCTCAGAAAAAGATTAAAAAAAAGAACGAAGAAGGAAAAAACTTTTTTTTTGGTCCCGCCGGGGTTTGAACCCACTACCCTTGGGTCCATTTTAGTGAAACAGGCTTCTGGTTCCAGATATAGGAATAATGCAATCGGAGACCAATATTGTTGGCCGAAATAATGTTCGATATAAATACATAGTAATACAAATACTTATATAGGAATATTTATAAACTTCTAATTTATATATTATAACTTTTATTGTTTAATTTGTCATATTTTGTGACATTTTATCACAAGAAGCAAAAATAATTCACAACAATTGACAGCTTACATACATGTACTTCCTTCCCAAATCCTCATTTTACTTCAAACAGACTCAACAGTCAGATAAAAGATCATAGATTTTCTCCCTATTCTCGCCTGGTGTAAAATCTCAAACAATATTAGATTTAGATAGCAACATTTGAGCTAAGCCAATCACAGGTTCTGAGATGGCTCGTCTTATTTGTGAAGAATCTGTTAAGAAAACGTCTTCATGGTCGTCATGGATTCAGCATCCTACAAAAGTTTTTATTCACATTATTCACAGCATACTAAGACATAATTGTAGTGGCCTTAATGCTGACCTTTTTCGTGTAAATCTTAAGGAATCTCCAATATGTAGTCAACGGCGTAGCTCTGCCTGAAAAAGTGGAGGGGCACAGCATCCCAAAATTTCTAACAAGCAAAAAAAAAAAAAAAAAAAAAAAAAAAAAAGATAGAAAAAAATAGGGGGGTAGAGGAGGAGATTTTTTAAAAAATGGATATCTTATGTTCTGAATGCATAAATTTTAACATTTCTGGAGATCTGCAAATATCTCACCAATATTCAAAAAGGGGGACAAGAGTAAGCCTTCAAACTACAGACCAGTGTCTGTATGCTGTAAGGTGGTAGAACACATCATACACAGCCACCTTATGAACTTCTTTGAGAAACATGACATCCTAACCGATTACCAACATAAGTTTAGGAAAAAGAGATCCTGTGAATCCCAACTGATAACAACAATCCAGGACCTAGCTATGGGCATAGAAAACAACATCCAAATTGATGCAGTGCTGTTGGACTTCTCCAAAGCTTTTGATAAGGTCCCCCATGAGAGGTTGCTTACCAAACTACACCACTATGGCGTACGCGGCAACTTGCTAAACTGGATCCGGAGCTTCTTATCTGGACGCACACAGCGCGTATTGGTAGAAGGCCATTCCTCTTCAACCGCACCAGTCACTTCTGGGGTGCCACAAGGAACGGTCCTCGGTCCTCTGTTATTTCTGGCATACATTAACGACCTACCCGGTAAAGTTAAGTCAACTGCCAGACTTTTTGCTGATGACTGCTTATTGTACAGAACAATAAAAACAGAGGACGATGCCAAACAGCTCCAGGATGACATGAACAATCTCCAGCACTGGGAGTCAGACTGGCTAATGAACTTCAATCCAGACAAATTTGAGGTTATCCGTATAACAACAAAGCGGAACCTGCGCATCACCCCATACTATATCCATGGGAAGGAACTGGCTGTTACATCCAAAGCCAAATACCTAGGGGTCAACATATCCAACAATCTGTCTTGGAACCACCATATTGACAGTATCTGTAAAAAAAGCAAACAACACCACAGCTTTTCTGCGCAGAAATCTGTCAAAGTGTCCTACCTCCATCAAGGACAAATGCTACAAGACACTAGTCAGACCCCAGGTTGAATATGCATCTACAGTCTGGGATCCTCATACAAAGAAAAATATTGACAAAATAGAACAAACTCAAAGAAGAGCAGCTCGGTTCGTGACGAATAACTTTAACACATGAAGTAGCGTCACATATATGATGGATAGGCTTGGGTGGGAAAAGCTTAGTGAAAGGCGAACCAGAGCCAAAGCTACCATGATGTACCGGGTAGTCCATTCCTTGATTGCCATTCCAGCACCGAACTTGTTCGGTCACATTGGGGCTCCGACTAGGGGACACCAATCCCGGTACATGGTACCATTCTGCCGAACCACTGTGTATAAGGAATCCTTTTTTACATCTACAATAAGGATCTGGAACCAGCTGCCAGAGAACGCAGTTTCAGCGACCTCCTTGGATGCCTTCAAGATCAGGATCCAAGGACTACCACCACCATAGACATTAGCAGCACACGTTTTTATCAGCTTTTTAAACTGTAAATACCGTAAGGGCTCCCCCGCGCACCCGCTTTTAACACACAGTGAGAGAATGCCGCAGAAACGGCCCTTCACTTTTTTTGGGAGAAGAAGAAGAATTCTTTGATTTGTGAGTGATCGAAAAGGGGTCGTAAGGTCCGAAATCCCTTTATGAAAGTTTCAAGACAATATTTAGTAAAGGTCCAAAGAAACATATCAAAAAACCCTAAATTTAACCGGGAACTGGCCCCTGACCAGTACACTCGAAACGTAAAACAATCAAAGGACTGAAGGTCCTGAACGATACTTCTATTCAAAATTTATAGTCAGCACTGATGAATGTTGAAAAATTTTATTGTTTATGCAATGATGAATTGATGATGATTTTTTATACATACATGTAGGATGCATATGCATGTGAAGCTAATAATGTTCATTTCTGAGCTCATCGTGTTCTATAAACAGCATAATTTATAAACTGTTTATATTTACTATAAGTGGTATACTTTAAATTAAGTTTTATTCTGAGTCTTAAAATTAACCCATTTGGAAACTAGAAAGACGTTAAGACCATGCATGCACGTTTAAAATAGGAACTAGAAAGACGTTAAGACCATGCATGCATGTTTAAAATTACTTACAATCTACAATATATATGATAAAAGAGCGGTGACATGTAGTTCCAGCGTAACTTTAAGTTTATTATCACTGGTAATTTCCAAAAATTCTCATTTTAATTACCAGAATTTCCTATTTCTTTCAACAAGATCATGCTTCGTTTCTACTTTCGTTTCTCTTCGGTATATACATCATGTACATAGGGAAGACAACTCTTACATTGTATAAGTTAAAAGAAGTACTATACATGTATTACTACGCCACTGGCGAGCAGTGAAAGCAAGAAATGAATAGTTGATTTTTTAGTGATGCATTTACTTTATATGCAATTGAAACTTTTTTCAAGAAGGAGGATAATCTTGATCTTGCATGTGTCAGACAGCAAATTCCTAAATTAGAAAAAGCACTATATTTTGAGTCGTATGGATTTGTTTACAAATCGGGAATGTCTCAACTGTTACGGTTACATAAGGAGACTTCCTGATAGGAAGTATCCTAAAAACTCATCTAAAAATGCCCCCCCTTTTTTTCCGAAACGTCCTTACACCGATACATCTAGCCGTTCTTATCCACGCAGCGGCGCGTCGAATTACCCAAAAGGACCCAAAAGGAACCAAAAAGGACCCAAAAGGAACCCAAAAGGACAAAAGACCAAATACCCAAAAGGACTCAAAAACCCAAAAGGATAAAAGCAATCCTCTCATCTCTATGACCGGGTGGGGATGGGGAAGGGGGTGGGGAGTAGGGAAAGGAAAAAAAAGGAGGAAATTTTAAATAAGTTACTGCAGCTTACGAAAAGATAAAAATTAAAAACAAGATTAGATTTAATAAAGATAAAATATTTCAGATAATGTATTTGAATTTCAGAGAATTGTTTTCATTTGAAATTGGTTTCATTTTAGTTGTCAAACCACCCCCTGCCTTCACACTCTCTCGTTCAATGTAGAGGCTAGAAGCAATTAAAGGCGCGGGGTGTAAAAATCACACCACTCGTTTCATAAATACCATACGGAATAGAAAATCATTCGAGATCCTATACATATACTTATTTTTTTCATTTTTTGAATTTTGAAATAATGCGACATATGGTTGGCGGTGCAGAGTATGATCTGAAGCATGAGTTTTAAAATCCTGCAAGCCATAACAATAATCAGTTTTCAAATGATGGCTTTTCGGTCCTTTTGGGTCCTTATGGTCCTTTTGGGTTCCTTATGGGTCCTTTTGGGTAATTCGACGCACCCTCGACATGGGAGTTACGCGATGACAGGAGAGTGACAGAATGCAGAAAGAACTGTAGTGGTCCTAGAAATGTAGGTAGGTTGAATCCACCCCACCGGAATAGTGTCAGTTGGAAGCAGACGAGAGGATAATGGCGGCCGCCCGTACAACACAGACAATGGAGATGTAAGGTAAGATTGTACGTACATGTAGCTTACCCCCTCCAGTGATAAGTACTTTTAGGCCACTCAATCCCATACCCCTCAGGTCCACCTCACTGGCGACGAGGATTAAAAAAGGTATCCTCATGTAAATATAAAAACTCGAGCCAGTTGGGGAGCCTCTCAAGGCAAATTCCCGCCAGTTGGGTCATGTGACTCGACCTTCTTCTTCCCGAGTATTTCCGCCATTTTGTTTTGTTTACAGGTCTCGGTACACGCCAATTAGTCTGCAACAGGAAGCAGAGCTTCGTATGATTGACCACTGTCTAAATGTTAATTTTAAATAAAAGTACATTGGAAGTGAATTATGTGCTGACTTTTGAAATTGAACATTTCTGTGATGATTAGTAAGATTTTCAGCTGAAAATAAGCAATCTTTTGTTGTACGAAACTGCACCCAGATGTATCTGTAGCTGGCTCTGTAGTCTCAGCGCATGCTTAGAAGTGGTAAGAAATATGGTGGGAAATTAGATGTCTCTCTCAAAGCTGGTAAAATTGTGTGAAATTGAATCTATGAATGTATATTAAATTTGGTATCATTAGAAAGAGGAGGTTGTGAGCAAGAAATTGGTAGTTGTAAATTTTCTGAAATTTTGTTTTTTTTTTTTGCGAGTGAGGAGGGAGTGAAAACAGGTTATTTTTGGTCAAATTTACCTCGTTTTGGGGGTTTAGCTGGCCGTGCTTTAGCAGGCTCCTGTTTATACCAATTAAGAAGAATGCTTGACTTACTATTGTAAACATAACTAAGTGTACATATGATCACCATGTTAAAAAATATTTATCAATAAATGGTTGCTATAGCAACAATCTCAAATCTTGCACCACCACCACCCCTCACATGGACTGGGATTTCAATATTGGTGTGTACCGAGACCATAAGCATGGGTCACTTGAACCTTAAATTTCTATGTTTCTTTCTTTCAATTTTCATTTGTTTTATTATGTAGCTTAGACCTTTTGCTAACTCACATTACCATTTTCATTTTTCTGTAGTGTTTATATCGTGAGTAAATCATGTCAGAATTGTTCACTAAATTCAACCTGAAAGAGCAGGAAAAACTTAAGCTGCGTCGCAAATTTCACCAAAAAGTATTCAAATATGGGGATGATATGTGTCATTTGTGGGCGGGAACTGTATCGGAGTATGGGTACGGCCAACTTCAAATTACCATTAGGGGAAAGCGTAGGAAAATTGCTGCTCACCGGTTGGCTTTCTTTATATCCCGCGGCTACACACACTTGCTTTCAGACATGCATGTATCACATTTGTGCCACAACAAGCTTTGTGTTAACGTAAAAGAAAGGAGGGGATCTCCAACATCACCTAGTTGCAGCATCAACAGCAACCTCCCAAAACACCCACTGTAAAACACAAAAATGACACGCACAGAAAGAGACGCAGTAGTACAATGAACGTCAAATCACAGAAAAACATAAAACACAAATGACTACACATAAACCAACGAGACCAATGGGCAAACGGTGCCGACTTAGGACGGCCATGTGCCTCGTGAGTAGCAGACGGTGTGGTTATCCTGGATTACGTGCGCACAACCCTCCCACTATTCCGATTACCCAGAGGTCTCGAAGAACGTACAATTGTGGTGTAAAACAACCTCCTCACTGTCAGATGACCACAAACAAACAAGACCCCAAAACGCAGGGGCCCAAGCAACACAGATGAATATGTAAATTGATATAAATCATCTTTCGTTAGAGCCGGCTAACATTAATCTTGGTCGCACATCTTGTGTCCGTATGCACAGATGTTTAGGTCACCATGGTTACCCTAGTTGTAAACTCTCAGAATAATGTACATATTCACGTAAGTAGCCATAATCAAATCCTGGTCTGTCCGTTCAATTTCAAACTAATTTTTCGTTCTATTTATGTCGTTATATATTTTATGATGTTTTTGTTGTTGTTGTTGTTGTTGTTGTTGTTATTGATTTTTCTTGTTGTAATGCTTACAAATTCTGTTGCTATAGAATTATTCTGTTACTATGACCATTTGAAAAGAATTCCTTCATTTGAATGTACCAGATTAACTCAATATATGGATTAGTTATTGATAGGTCAATCGGTCGTGACTGTCCATGCAATGTATGGTCGATCAATTGACCAATCAAAACAAGATGTACTCTTAGTATTAATAAGTTACTGTTCTCAACCATTCCCTCATATGTTTCTAGTAAGTTAACTATTGAAATTAACAAAGAACATGAAAAAAGAAAGTAGAGAAAATGTTTGCAATTGGTTTTAGTTCTGTGTTAAATTTTCTTGAATTTTTAGGTACATGTAGATATTGCATAACTGTGTTCAATCTGGGTACTCGTTGTGCATTGGCCATTTGTGTAGAGAGAATTTTCAAAAAGTTTTCTGTTGCATTTTCTCAGCCGACATAAATATCGTTGCTTCTTGTACTGATATTTCTTTTGTCTTTCTTTGTCGTAGGAGCAGACCCTGTCGACACTCGACATAAATTTGGTGAATGGATCTGTGCGGCCAAATGACAGTCCCAACCTGGAAGCTAGCAATGATGTTGAGGTTCCCCGGTTATGTGTGTCGCAATGCACTGCCGAGTGACAGAGACCCGCAAAGTTCCGGACCCAGCTCGTGTTCTTCGGAGCCACCGTGAAACACCGATGATGTATTGACTCTGCTTTGTTTGTGTTTTTCAACATCTGGATTTTTGCCGTGTTCGCTTCATCAAAGAATTTCTTGATTTCGACGGTAAGCTTTTCTTGATCATTTGGAGTGAGGACCAAGTATTCTTGATGTGGTAGATCTTTAATGACTCGACGAACTACAGACTTTCGGCAGAAAACTGAAGCGCGAGAACACTGGGTGTGGTCACTGATCAGACACGGAACAACGTTATTGACGGCTAGCTTGACTTTTGTTGAGAATGATGTTCGGTTTACCACTGTTTTGTTTTAACGGACAATTTCAAAATAAATTGTGGAACGTATGGCGCGGGCAACCTGTTTTGTGAAAGATTTACTGTCGTAACCAGTGAGAAAGGATTTTAGATTCAGACTTATCAATCGCTTTTGTAATGTGCGGAGCCTGTGAACGAAACAGTAGTAGTGCTGTATGGGACGTGAGACTGCAACGGATACATCGCGGATGACTTTTTCTATTTGTGCACTTTGATCACTTGTAACGGAACGAACTGTTAGAACATTTTTGCCGTGAATTGATTCAATGTTTTTAACTGTCGAGAAAGCTTCGGACGAGACGATGGACTTGTCTTTCGGATAGGACTGTGATGAGGAAGGGGAATCAAGTGACGCTTTGGAAAGTTTTTTGCAAATATTCAAGGCCATGACCAATTTTCTGCCCGTGGAACATTCTACTGCCGGTGTTATGGACATTGTGCCAGCTTCATAACCGCTTTGTATCCTGTTGTTGTACGAAGTGTCGACCTCAAGGTCAACAAGGTTGCCTTGACCTTTCACATCCTGGACTCGCGCAACATAATTTTGGTTCTCATCCATGGACTCCTGGTTTAAAGTTGTAGCAATTTCAGCGGCATGATTCAAAATTTTGTAGAGAAGAGTGGTCGAAGGAGGCTTTATATTCAGGGCTCCAAGGAAGAACCGAACATCAGCTGGTCCCATTTTTGTCTTCAGCATAGGTAAGGCTGTTGCTGTATTTAACTTGCACTTACCATTGGGTCCTTCCTCGTATAATTTGAATTCCTCAGTTTTAAATCTGCAGTTCTTGCATTCAATTGATGCAACCACCCCCAGTCCTAATCTTTTTGTTGTTTTAATTTTTGATTCTGGTTCTGAACACTTTACAAAATCATGCTTGTCCAAAAATATTTGCATTAATTCATTCATTTTTTCCATCCTTATGATCACATTTTCACCTATACCTTTGTTGAAATCTTCAGATTTTTTTTCAGCTTTCCTTGGGCGGAGTAACATTGGTGCCCGTGAATTGTCTTCACAAGAGTTGAAAGATATCCCTTCAAAAACAGACAGTGATGGCCGCACAATCCCAGGAACCTCTGAATGTGGATTATCTCCAGGACAAGACCTCCTCTGCCATTCTGTATTTCCTTTCTTGAAAAAGTAATTTCTGCTTTTTTTTCTTGATCTTCTTTGGTGTTTTTGTACTGCCATATTCTTCCCCCAAAAAGTCCTCGTCAACAATTGTATACCAGATGTTTTTAAAAGATGTATAAACTTTTGTGATCCCTCTAAAGATGTTTATGCTTTCCAATCATAGTAACATAGTGTAGAAACCTTATGACATCACAATATAGATTATGTGATTTTGGGTTAGTTGATTTTTTTTACAGAGTTATCTTCCTTGATATGGTAGAATGTGTATTTTTGTATTTTCATTTTCAGCCTCATTTTTCACTATTTTTTGGTTGAATTTTGTAGAAAAATACCTTGAGATGTTGAATTTGTAAAAATTATGTAAAAAAGGATAATTTGTTTAGATGATTTTCTCAGAAATGTGTTAAAAATCTCATATTTTGAGAAAAAATGCTAAATTTAGATTTTCAGTAAAATTTCTTATTAGTTACACTTTTTTTTAACTTCATCATGTATTGCAGTCTTCAGATGAGTATTTTCTAATTTTGTAGTTGCTTAAAATCAAAATTGTATGATTTATGTTCAATTTTATGAATAGTTTATCCAAAAGGGGCAGATAACTCTTTTTGCTGAAGTGTGAGAATTGGCACTATTGATGCAATGTTTTTGAGTAGGTCTTGCACATAAATTTTAGGTTTAAATTATACATGATTGGTACCATTGTATTCAGAATCAGAATGTATTAAAGTTTATATTGTAAAGAGTTTTATAGGAAAATATAAAATACAGGAAATGCTTATGGTCTCGGTACACGCCAATTAGTCTGCAACAGGAAGCAGAGCTTCGTATGATTGACCACTGTCTAAATGTTAATTTCTAATAAAAGTACATTGGAAGTGAACTATGTGCTGACTTTTGAAATTGAACATTTCTGTGATGATTAGTAAGATTTTCAGCTGAAAATAAGCAATCTTTTGTTGTACGAAACTGCACCCAGATGTATCTGTAGCTGGCTCTGTATGTGATGTCACTCTCTCAGCACATGCTTCGAAGTGGTAAGAAATATGGTGGGAAATTAGATGTCTCTCTCAAAGCTGGTAAAATTGTGTGAAATTGAATCTTTGAATGTATATTAAATTTGGTATCATTAGAAAGAGGAGGTTGTGAGCAAGAATTTTTTTTTAATTGAGTAATTTACAAAGCATAATTTGATATTTACAACATAAAAGACACATTCACACACTCATACGCATTCATTCCACCAATGGATGATACTTATGATGAAACATCATTAAACATTTCCCACCTACATGTATCTTTAAACTTTAGTGTTTTCCCTTTTTTTTTTTGCATATATACGTTTTTCCAAATCAAAGTAGTATTTCAATGAAAACATAAACGAATTAACATCGATGGAACTGTTTATAAGCTTTTGTGTAAAGATGAATTGCTTAGCTAGTAACAGTAAGAGATTGATACAGTCGTTGTGTTTTCTATATTGTTTCCCAAAGATTATCGTCTCTTTTTCAAGACGTAATGAGACGTCTGTGTGTCTTGTAATGAGTTCTGAGAAATCTCTCCAGAAATCCTGTACAATATTACAAGAATAAAACAGGTATAATAAAGTTTCCTCATCAGCATTACAGAAAGAACACAATGTTGTGTCTTTTATTCTCATTCTGTGCAAAAGAATGTTAGTTGGAATTATGCGATGTAACAATCGGTACTGAAACCAACATAGTTTTGTATCTTTTGTGATACGGAAAGGTAAACTATTGATATAATCATGACAAACTTCTTCTTTATCAACATTCATATCTAAACACCACTTGTCTATGTACTCTTGTTTAGATTGAGATGAACACAGAAATATATCATAGACTGAAACATGTTTATCTTTATTCTTAATTATTATTTCTATGTACTCATTGTAATTAGGTAACATTATTTCAAAGCTGTCTGTTCGAAGACAGGGCCATTTTTCTAAAATTGCATTTTTTAAGCCATAGAAAAGAGTAAAAGGTGGATTGAAATCATATTTTTCACAAAATTCTTGATACGACATGAGCATACCACTGTCACTAATTAAATGTTAAATAGAGGTAATACCTTTGCTAATCCAAAGTCTATATGTAAAGACTTCTTGGCTGATTTTAACATTAGAATTATACCAAATTTCTTGATATATAAAGTTACTATCTTTGTCATTGTCATTTTTTCTGAAGAGAAGCATTCTAAATTCATAAAGAATATTAAGGATATCTTTCCAGAAGTCATTTTGTGTTAAGTTTACTAAAGTCTTCAAATAATCTGGGCCATATTTATAAATTTCATCTATTTCCTTTGATGATGATATTTTGAATAGATCATTCAGAACTGATTCTCTTGTCAGTAAACGTTTTATCCAGCTTAGTTTTAAAGATTTACTAAAGGCTTGAATATTAATCATTCTTAATCCACCTTTCTCATACTTAAGGAACATCTGTTTTCTTGATATTCTATCATTTTTATTATTCCACAAAAATTTAAAAAGATTTCTTTCGAGCTCTTTTAAAGTAGAACTGTCTGGATTTGGAAGGGTTATAAATAAGTGAGTTAGACGAGATATAAGTATTGTTTTAATTACTATAATTTTTCCAATTGGACTTAGAATTCTTTTTGACCAACTCGAAATTAGTCTCTTTATTTCTAAGAGTTTTTCTTGATAATTAAGTTCAACCATTTCATGAAGTTTTATACTGAAAATGATGCCTAGATAAGCAAAAGGTTCATCTGACCATACAAGAGGAGTGTTAGTGCATAATTTAATGTTGCTATGTTTCTTTGAGCCTTACCAAACACACCTGCATTTGTCAATATTTGGTTTGAGACCTGGAAATTTTGCAAATTGTTCTAATAAGGAAAGTGAATGTTTCAGTGAGTTTTGTGTACCATCTAAGAATAGACCAGTGTCATCAGCATATTGACTTATCTTAATTTCTTTGTTATTAATCGTTATGCCTTTAATTTCCTTATGCTCTCGAAAAAGTATACCTAGTATTTCAACACATAGTATAAAAATATAAGGGGAAATAGGATCACCTTGTCTGCAGCCTCTGCCAATTGTAAAGAAAGGAGAAGAAACACCGTGTTGAATTGTACACAGCCTAAATTTGTTGTTCAGGCAATTAATATACTTTATGAAATTGGGACCAAACTTAAAGAATTTCAATACTTGATTCATAAATCTCCAGGATATAGAGTCAAAGGCTTTTTCAAAATCAATCATGACGAAAAGACCTTCTCTGTTTTGATTTTCCAATTCGTTCATGACATCATAGAGGACTCTTGTGTTCTCTCCAATGTATCTGTTTTTAATGAAACCAGTTTGGTTTTCATTTATAAGATATGGAAGGACCTTTTTCATTCTTGATGCAAGACAATGTGAGATTATCTTGTATGTTATATTCAATAGAGATATTGGTCGCCAATTCTTAAGATATTCTCGTGATTTATTTCCCTTTGGAAGGATTGAGATAATCCCCATTCTTTGGGTTATTGATAGTTCTTCCCTTTGAAAGCCCTCTATGACTGATCTATAAAGTAAATGTTTTAAGTCAAGCCAGAAAAATTTGAAAAACTCTGCTGTGTAGCCATCAGGTCCTGGACTTTTATCTCTTTTTAAACATTTAACAGCTTGTGAAACTTCTTCAATGGATATTGACTTTTCTAAATCTATGTTGTCTTGATTAGTGATTTTATTCACGTTACTGTTACGTAGAAGATTCTCTATATTTACTGATTCTAACGAGTCATCTCTACATTGGTAAAGTGATTCATAAATTTTTTTAATTTCATTTAGAATCTCCTTCTGTTCGGTAACAACAGAGCCATCTGGTTTTGTTAACTTCACCATATTTTTGTTAATAAAGTTTCTTTTTTCCAAAGACAAAAAGTATTTGGTAGGCTTTTCTCCTTGTTCTATCCATTTGCATCTACTTCTAATAATCATAGAATCTAGTTCCTTCTTCCTAATTCTTTCTAATTTTTGTTCAAGTTCTTCCAATCTTTCTTGGATGTTACTCTGGACATTTTCGTTTCTGTCTATCATTTCATGTATTTGTTTTATATCATGTTCCAATTCAGACTTTTCGCGCGACCTTCGTCTTTTTTCCTTTGCTGCATATGGTATCGTCATGGATCTTATTTTCATAAGAAGCGTTTCGAAGAAAAGCTGGTCACTTTTACTAAATTGCAACTCTGCATTATCAATCTGATCGAGGTTCGCGAAGTTGTACACGGGTAGAGCGTATTCATATTTCGTATGGCTAATAACATTTTTTACCTTCTCCACATATAATTTATCATACAATAGCGAATTGTTAAATTTCCAAAAACCTTTTCCATTTATAAAGTTCGAAATTTTAATCTCTAGTGTGATTCTAGAGTGATCTGTGCGGTATCCCGGTTCAACATCAGTTCTGTCCAACATTGCTAAAAGGGGCGTAGATATAAGGAAAAAATCGAGCCTAGCTCGTTTAGTTGGATTTTTACGGGACCATGTGTATCTCTTTAATATTGGGTTTTGTATCCTCCAGGGATCACAGATTGATAATTCATTACACATTGACTTTACTTCGTCTGAGGCCTTTACATTATTTTGTCTCGTGTAATTATGGCAATCTTTGTCGTAATCCAAGACTAGATTAAAATCTCCACACATAATACAATGTTCATAATCACTATCTTTTATTTTTTCCTTAATTTCTTTATAAAAATTAGGAGAATCTAGATTTGGACCGTACAAATTAACAATTAAGAGGGAATATTTGTTTTCTACAGTTATGTTAAGAATAATGTAGTTTCCATTCTGATCTTTTATACAGTTGACCACTTTGTATTCGAAATTATTATTAAGCGATATCGTAACCCCCCTTGAGTCACTAGACCCATAACTCGAGAATACTTCGTAGCCCCATTGCATACTGATAACTTTTTCCGATTTACTTGTGAAGTGGGTATCTTGTAAGCAGTAAATAGAAGCCTTTTTATCACGTAAAAATCGGAAGACATCCTTTCTCTTTTTCTGGTCCCCTAATCCTCTACAATTGACAGAAACAACTTTCAGTTTATCTGTAGGCATAAGGCAATTTTGTGTATTGATATTCCATTGGCGTTCCATTCATACCACATTCATACATCGACAATAAGTAAAGTAAAAAGGATTCACAAACATACATAATTTAAAAAAAAAAGAAAAAAAGGAGTAATCAAAGTCTTACAACCTATCTCCAGCAGAAGTTACAGATTACAGAGCTTTAGATATATAAGAACTTTCTTAAACTGACATTGCTATTTTACTGTTGATATCGTCAAAGATATCAAAGCGAATTCTATTGTTTCCATGTTGACCGTACACGTAGCTATTGAAGTACCAAGCGCCTGATATTTTATCGTGATTCTTGAGTCTCGTAATGAGTTCTGTGTTCATCTTGATGACATCATCTACTAGCCTTATTCCCCCGCCTGCTTCCTTTATCATTCTTCTTTTCCGCATGACTTTTGACTTGGCGTCGGTGTTCCAAAATTTGATTAAAATTGGACGATGGTCTTCCCTTCTCCCTGGGATTCTATGCACTGCAGTAATTTCGTTGTCCTTGACTTCTATTCCGCCCTTTTCTAAAAAAAAATTCTTGACGACTTCTTTTGTGTTTTCTGATCTCTCTTCTTTTAATCCAATTATTTTGATGTTAGTTTTTCTGGAATACTGCTCGTTGTGGTTGCTTTGGATCAGTGCTTTCGTTATCTTACCCTCGTTTTCTTTGACTCTCTGTTTCAAGGCGGCTTTCTCGTGTTCACATCTGTTCAGTTTAGTCAACAGATTTTCGTTCTCCAGATTTGTTGCTTGAATTTTCTCTTTGAGATTTTGAATTTCGTTATTGTATGTGGACTGAACTTCTTCGATGTCTTTCTTGCACTCATTTACGAAAGTCTTAACGATCTGATTGATTAAGAGTTCGATCTCATCTCTCTTTACTGTTTGGTCTAGCCTTTCTTTAACATCTCGAAGATCTTGTCTAATGAGAGCGAGGATATCGTTTTCTTTCTCTTAATTTATCGCTGCTTACTGTTTGAGAAGATTTTCTAGTGTTCATTTTTACGGGGGCTTTAAAGAATGTATCAACAGATTTTCTCTTATCTGGATTCATCAATTGAATATGTACAGTACCTTATTTCGAAAGCTCAAAGTGTCGGGAAGTTTCACTTCTTGTTCATTCCTTGTCTCCGTACATCAACATTTTATTCTTACTTTGTAATCCGTAATCACTGCCTCGGTGTTTGTTTACATATTTCCTTTATCCCGCTGTGAGTCAAATAGCAGTTTAATTTGTTTTTTCCACACTTCTTTTGTCCAAATCGGCCGAAATAATCTAAAAAATTCTTTGTTTACTCGCTCGTAAAAAATATACGTCCATGGCGATACTGTGACGTCACAGATCCCCCGTTGTGAGCAAGAAATTGGTAGTTGTAAATTTTCAGAAATTTTGTTTTTTTGCGAGTGAGGAGGGATTGAAAACAGGTTATTTTTGGTCAAATTTACCTCGTTTTGGGGGTCTAGCTGGCCGTGCTTTAGCAGGCTCCTGTTTATACCTATTAAGAAGAATGCTTGACTTACTATTGTAAACATAACTAAGTGTACATATGTCACCATGTTAAAAAATATTTATCAATAAATGGTTGCTTTAGCAACAATCTCAAACCTTGCACCACCACCACCCCTCACATGGACTGGGATTTCAATATTGGTGTGTACCGAGACCATAAGCATGGGTCACTCGAACCTAAAATTTCTATTTTTCTTTCTTTCAATTTTCATTTGTTTTATTATGTAGCTTAGACCTTTTGCTTACTCACATTACCATTTTCATTTTTCTGTAGTGTTTATATCGTGAGTAAATCATGTCAGAATTGTTCACTAAATTCAACCTGACAGAGCAGGAAAAACTTAAGCTGCGTCGCAAATTTCACCAAAAAGTATTCAAATATGGGGATGATATGTGTCATTTGTGGGCGGGAACTGTATCGGAGTATGGGTACGGCCAACTTCAAATTACCATTAGGGGAAAGCGTAGGAAAATTGCTGCTCACCGGTTGGCTTTCTTTATATCCCGCGGCTACACACACTTGCCGTCAGACAGGCATGTATCACATTTGTGCCACAACAAGCTTTGTGTTAACGTAAATCATCTTTCGTTAGAGTCGACTAACATTAATCTTGGTCGCACATCTTGTGTCCGTATGCACAGATGTTTAGGTCACCATGGTTACCCTAGTTGTAAACTCTCAGAATAATGTACATATACACGTAAGTAGCCATAATCAAATCCTGGTCTGTCCGTTCAATTTCAAACTAATTTTTCGTTCTATTTATGTCGTTATATATTTTATGATGTTTTTGTTGTTGTTGTTATTGATTTTTCTTGTTGTAATGCTTACAAATTCTGTTGCTATAGAATTATTCTGTTACTATGACCATTTGAAAAGAATTCCTTCATTTGAATGTACCAGATTAACTCAATATATGGATTAGTTATTGATAGGTCAATCGGTCGTGACTGTCCATGCAATGTATGGTCGATCAATTGACCAATCAAAAAAAGATGTACTCTTAGTATTAATAAGTTACTGTTCTCAACCATTCCCTCATATGTTTCTAGTAAGTTAACTATTGAAATTAACAAAGAACATGAAAAAAGAAAGTAGAGAAAATGTTTGCAATTGGTTTTAGTTCTGTGTTAAATTTTCTTGAATTTTTAGGTACATGTAGATATTGCATAACTGTGTTCAATCTGGGTACTCGTTGTGCATTGGCCATTTGTGTAGAGAGAATTTTCAAAAAGTTTTCTGTTGCATTTTCTCAGCCGACATAAATATCGTTGCTTCTTGTACTGATATTTCTTTTGTCTTTCTTTGTCGTAGGAGCAGACCCTGTCGACACTCGACATAAATTTGGTGAATGGATCTGTGCGGCCAAATGACAGTCCCAACCTGGAAGCTAGCAATGATGTTGAGGTTCCCCGGTTATGTGTGTCGCAATGCACTGCCGAGTGACAGAGACCCGCAAAGTTCCGGACCCAGCTCGTGTTCTTCGGAGCCACCATGAAACACCGATGATGTATTGACTCTGCTTTGTTTGTGTTTTTCAACATCTGGATTTTTGCCGTGTTCGCTTCATCAAAGAATTTCTTGATTTCGACGGTAAGCTTTTCTTGATCATTTGGAGTGAGGACCAAGTATTCTTGATGTGGTAGATCTTTAATGACTCGACGAACTACAGACTTTCGGCAGAAAACTGAAGCGCGAGAACACTGGGTGTGGTCACCGATCAGACACGGAACAACGTTATTGACGGCTAGCTTGACTTTTGTTGAGAATGATGTTCGGTTTACCACTGTTTTATTTAAACGGACAATTTCAAAATAAATTCTGGAACGTATGGCGCGGGCAACCTGTTTTGTGAAAGATTTACTGTCGTAACCAGTGAGAAAGGATTTTAGATTCAGACTTATCAATCGCTTTTGTAATGTGCGGAGCCTGTGAACGAAACAGTAGTAGTGCTGTATGGGACGTGAGACTGCAACGGATACATCGCGGATGGCTTTTTCTATTTGTGCACTTTGATCACTTGTAACGGAACGAACTGTTAGAACATTTTTGCCGTGAATTGATTCAATGTTTTTAACTGTCGAGAAAGCTTCGGACGAGACGATGGACTTGTCTTTCGGATAGGACTGTGATGAGGAAGGGGAATCAAGTGACGCTTTGGAAAGTTTGTTGCAAATATTCAAGGCCATGACAAGTTTTCTGCCCGTGGAACATTCTACTGCCGGTGTTATGGACATTGTGCCAGCTTCATAACCGCTTTGTATCCTGTTGTTGTATGAAGTGTCGACCTCAAGGTCAACAAGGTTGCCTTGACCTTTCATATCCTGGACTCGCGCAACATAATTTTGGTTCTCATCCATGGACTCCTGGTTTAAAGTTGTAGCAATTTCAGCGGCATGATTCAAAATTTTGTAGAGAAGAGTGGTCGAAGGAGGCTTTATATTCAGGGCTCCAAGGAAGAACCGAACATCAGCTGGTCCCATTTTTGTCTTCAGCATAAGTAAGGCTGTTGCTGTATTTAACTTGCACTTACCATTGGGTCCTTCCTCGTATAATTTGAATTCCTCAGTTTTAAATCTGCAGTTCTTGCATTCAATTGATGCAACCACCCCCAGTCCTAATCTTTTTGTTGTTTTAATTTTTGATTCTGGTTCTGAACACTTTACAAAATCATGCTTGTCCAAAAATATTTGCATTAATTCATTCATTTTTTCCATCCTTATGATCACATTTTCACCTATACCTTTGTTGAAATCTTCAGATTTTTTTCAGCTTTCCTTGGGCGGAGTAACATTGGTGCCCGTGAATTGTCTTCACCAGAGTTGAAAGATATCCCTTCAAAAACAGACAGTGATGGCCGCACAATCCCAGGAACCTCTGAATGTGGATTATCTCCAGGACAAGACCTCCTCTGCCATTCTGTATTTCCTTTCTTGAAAAAGTAATTTCTCCTTTTTTTCTTGATCTTCTTTGGTGTTTTTGTACTGCCATATTCTTCCCCCAAAAAGTCCTCGACAACAAATGTATACCAGATGTTTTTAAAAGATGTATAAACTTTTGTGATCCCTCTAAAGATGTTTATGCTTTCCAATCATAGTAACATAGTGTAGAAACCTTATGACATCACAATATAGATCATGTGATTTTGGGTTAGTTGATTTTTTTTACAGAGTTATCTTCCTTGAGATGGTAGAATGTGTATTTTTGTATTCTCATTTTCAGCCTCATTTTTCACTATTTTTTGGTTGAATTTTGTAGAAAAATACCTTGAGATGTTGAATTTGTAAAAATTATGTAAAAAAGGATAATTTGTTTAGATGATTTTCTCAGAAATGTGTTAAAAATCTCATATTTCGAGAAAAAATGCTAAATTTAGATTTTCAGTAAAATTTCTTATTAGTTACACTTTTTTTTAACTTCATCATGTATTGCAGTCTTCAGATGAGTATTTTCTAATTTTGTAGTTGCTTAAAATCAAAATTGTATGATTTGTGTTCAATTTTATGAATATTTTATCCAAAAGGGGCAGATAACTCTTTTTGCTGAAGTGTGAGAATTGGCACTATTGATGCAATGTTTTTGAGTAGGTCTTGCACCTAAATTTTAGGTTTAAATTATACATATTTGGTACCATTGTATTCAGAATCAGAATGTCTTAAAGTTTATATTGTAAAGAGTTTTGGAGGAAAATATAAAATACAGGAAATGCTTATGGTCTCGGTACACGCCAATTAGTCTGCAACAGGAAGCAGAGCTTCGTATGATTGACCACTGTCTAAATGTTAATTTTAAATAAAAGTACATTGGAAGTGAATTATGTGCTGACTTTTGAAATTGAACATTTCTGTGATGATTAGTAAGATTTTCAGCTGAAAATAAGCAATCTTTTGTTGTACGAAACTGCACCCAGATGTATATCTGTAGCTGGCTCTGTACTCTCAGCACATGCTTCGAAGTGGTAAGAAATATGGTGGGAAATTAGATGTCTCTCTCAAAGCTGGTAAAATTGTGTGAAATTGAATCTATGAATGTATATTAAATTTGGTATCATTAGAAATAGGAGGTTGTGAGCAAGAAATTGGTAGTTGTAAATTTTCTGAAATTTTGTTTTTTGCGAGTGAGGAGGGATTGAAAACAGGTTATTTTTGGTCAAATTTACCTCGTTTTGGGGGTCTAGCTGGCCGTGCTTTAGCAGGCTCCTGTTTATACCAATTAAGAAGAATGCTTGACTTACTATTGTAAACATAACTAAGTGTACATATGATCACCATGTTAAAAAATATTTATCAATAAATGGTTGCTATAGCAACAATCTCAAACCTTGCACCACCACCACCCCTCACATGGACTGGGATTTCAATATTGGTGTGTACCGAGACCATAAGCATGGGTCACTCGAACCTAAAATTTCTATTTTTCTTTCTTTCAATTTTCATTTGTTTTATTATGTAGCTTAGACCTTTTGCTTACTCACATTACCATTTTCATTTTTCTGAAGTGTTTATATCGTGAGTAAATCATGTCAGAATTGTTCACTAAATTCAACCTGACAGAGCAGGAAAAACTTAAGCTGCGTCGCAAATTTCACCAAAAAGTATTCAAATATGGGGATGATATGTGTCATTTGTGGGCGGGAACTGTATCGGAGTATGGGTACGGCCAACTTCAAATTACCATTAGGGGAAAGCGTAGGAAAATTGCTGCTCACCGGTTGGCTTTCTTTATATCCCGCGGCTACACACACTTGCCGTCAGACATGCATGTATCACATTTGTGCCACAACAAGCTTTGTGTTAACGTAAATCATCTTTCGTTAGAGCCGGCTAACATTAATCTTGGTCGCAAATCTTGTGTCCGTATGCACAGATGTTTAGGTCACCATGGTTACCCTAGTTGTAAACTCTCAGAATAATGTACATATACACGTAAGTAGCCATAATCAAATCCTGGTCTGTCCGTTCAATTTCAAACTAATTTTTCGTTCTATTTATGTCGTTATATATTTTATGATGTTTTTGTTGTTGTTGTTGTTATTGATCTTTCTTGTTGTAATGCTTACAAATTCTGTTGCTATAGAATTATTCTGTTACTATGACCATTTCAAAAGAATTCCTTCAGTTGAATGTACCAGATTAACTCAATATATGGATTAGTAATTGATAGGTCAATCGGTCGTGACTGTCCATGCAATGTATGGTCGATCAATTGACCAATCAAAACAAGATGTAATCTTAGTATTAATAAGTTACTGTTCTCAACCATTCCCTCATATGTTTCTAGTAAGTTAACTCTTGAAATTAACAAAGAACATGAAAAAAGGAAGTAGAGAAAATGTTTGCAATTGGTTTTAATTCTGTGTTAAATTTTCTTGAATTTTTAGGTACATGTAGATATTGCATAACTGTGTTCAATCTGGATACTCGTTGTGCATTGGCCATTTGTGTAGAGAGAATTTTCAAAAAGTTTTCTGTTGCATTTTCTCAGCCGACATAAATATCGTTGCTTCTTGTACTGATATTTCTTTTGTCTTTCTTTGTCGTAGGAGTAGACCCTGTCGACACTCGACATAAATTTGGTGAATGGATCTGTGCGGCCAAATGACAGTCCCAACCTGGAAGCTAGCAATGATGTTGAAGTTCCCCGGTTATGTGTGTCGCAATGCACTACCGAGTGACAGACACCCGCAAAGTTTCGGACCCAGCTCGTGTTCTTCGGAGCCACCGTGAAACACCGATGATGTATTGACTCTGCTTTGTTTGTGTTTTTCAACATCTGGATTTTTGCCGTGTTCGCTTCATCAAAGAATTTCTTGATTTCGACGGTAAGCTTTTCTTGATCATTTGGAGTGAGGACCAAGTATTCTTGATGTGGTAGATCTTTAATGACTCGACGAACTACAGACTTTCGGCAGAATACTGAAGCGCGAGAACACTGGGTGTGGTCACCGGTCAGAGACGGAACAACGTTATTGACGGCTAGCTTGACTTTTGTTGAGAATGATGTTCGGTTTACCACTGTTTTATTTAAACGGACAATTTCAAAATAAATTCTGGAACGTATGGCGCGGGCAACCTGTTTTGTGAAAGATTTACTGTCGTAACCAGTGAGAAAGGATTTTAGATTCAGACTTATCAATCGCTTTTGTAATGTGCGGAGCCTGTGAACGAAACAGTAGTAGTGCTGTAAGGGACGTGAGACTGCAACGGATACATCGCGGATGGCTTTTTCTATTTGTGCACTTTGATCACTTGTAACGGAACGAACTGTTAGAACATTTTTGCCGTGAATTGATTCAATGTTTTTAACTGTCGAGAAAGCTTCGGACGAGACGATGGACTTGTCTTTCGGATAGGACTGTGATGAGGAAGGGGAATCAAGTGACGCTTTGGAAAGTTTGTTGCAAATATTCAAGGCCATGACAAGTTTTCTGCCCGTGGAACACTCTACTGCCGGTGTTATGGACATTGTGCCAGCTTCATAACCGCTCTGTATCCTGTTGTTGTATGAAGTGTCGACCTCAAGGTCAACAAGGTTGCCTTGACCTTTCATATCCTGGACTCGCGCAACATAATTTTGGTTCTCATCCATGGACTCCTGGTTTAAAGTTGTAGCAATTTCAGCGGCATGATTCAAAATTTTGTAGAGAAGAGTGGTCGAAGGAGGCTTTATATTCAGGGCTCCAAGGAAGAACCGAACATCAGCTGGTCCCATTTTTGTCTTCAGCATAGGTAAGGCTGTTGCTGTATTTAACTTGCACTTACCATTGGGTCCTTCCTCGTATAATTTGAATTCCTCAGTTTTAAATCTGCAGTTCTTGCATTCAATTGATGCAACCACCCCCAGTCCTAATCTTTTGTTGTTTTAATTTTTGATTCTGGTTCTGAACACTTTACAAAATCATGCTTGTCCAAAAACATTTGCATTAATTCATTCATTTTTTCCATCCTTATGATCACATTTTCACCTATACCTTTGTTGAAATCTTCAGATTTTTTTCAGCTTTCCTTGGGCGGAGTAACATTGGTGCCCGTGAATTGTCTTCACCAGAGTTGAAAGATATCCCTTCAAAAACAGACAGTGATGGCCGCACAATCCCAGGAACCTCTGAATGTGGATTATCTCCAGGACAAGACCTCCTCTGCCATTCTGTATTTCCTTTCTTGAAAAAGTAATTTCTCCTTTTTTTCTTGATCTTCTTTGGTGTTTTTGTACTGCCATATTCTTCCCCCAAAAAGTCCTCGACAACAATTGTATACCAGATGTTTTTAAAAGATGTATAAACTTTTGTGATCCCTCTAAAGATGTTTATGCTTTCCAATCATAGTAACATAGTGTAGAAACCTTATGACATCACAATATAGATCATGTGATTTTGGGTTAGTTGATTTTTTTTACAGAGTTATCTTCCTTGAGATGGTAGAATGTGTATTTTTGTATTCTCATTTTCAGCCTCATTTTTCACTATTTTTTGGTTGAATTTTGTAGAAAAATACCTTGAGATGTTGAATTTGTAAAAATTATGTAAAAAAGGATAATTTGTTTAGATGATTTTCTCAGAAATGTGTTAAAAATCTCATATTTCGAGCAAAAATGCTAAATTTAGATTTTCAGTAAAATTTCTTATTAGTTACACTTTTTTTTAACTTCATCATGTATTGCAGTCTTCAGATGAGTATTTTCTAATTTTGTAGTTGCTTAAAATCAAAATTGTATGATTTATGTTCAATTTTATGAATATTTTATCCAAAAGGGGCAGATAACTCTTTTTGCTGAAGTGTGAGAATTGGCACTATTGATGCAATGTTTTTGAGTAGGTCTTGCACCTAAATTTTAGGTTTAAATTATACATATTTGGTACCATTGTATTCAGAATCAGAATGTCTTAAAGTTTATATTGTAAAGAGTTTTGGAGGAAAATATAAAATACAGGAAATGCTTATGGTCTCGGTACACGCCAATTAGTCTGCAACAGGAAGCAGAGCTTCGTATGATTGACCACTGTCTAAATGTTAATTTTAAATAAAAGTACATTGGAAGTGAATTATGTGCTGACTTTTGAAATTGAACATTTCTGTGATGATTAGTAAGATTTTTCAGCTCAAAATAAGCAATCTTTTGTTGTACGAAACTGCACCCAGATGTATCTGTAGCTGGCTCTGTATGTGATGTCACTCTCTCAGCACATGCTTCGAAGTGGTAAGAAATAAGGTGGGAAATTAGATGTCTCTCTCAAAGCTGTTAAAATTGTGTGAAATTGAATCTATGAATGTATATTAAATTTGGTATCATTACAAAGAGGAGGTTGTGATCAAGAAATTGGTAGTTGTGAATTTTCTGAAATTTTGTTTTCTTGCGAGTGAGGAGGGATTGAAAACAGGTTATTTTTGGTCAAATTTACCTCGTTTTGGGGGTCTAGCTGGCCGTGCTTTAGCAGGCTCCTGTTTATACCAATTAAGAAGAATGCTTGACTTACTATTGTAAACATAACTAAGTGTACATATGAAAGTGTACGAAAGTGTACATGTACGTATACATATGAAAGTGTACATACTAAGTGTACATATGAAAGTATACACATAACTAAGTGTAAATATGTACCTCTTTAGAGAGGACAGGGCCCCGACCACCTGTCCTCTCTGAATGTCAGTCGGACTCCTCGGGTGATTACATACATGAGCTCGCTACAGCCGGCAGAGCACGGACTGTATTACGCATGCCCTCTTTTTATATCCATTTACATATTCATCTGTGTCTATAGGGCCTCTGCGTTTCGCGGTCTTGTTTGTGTGATGATATCTTACAGTGAGGAGGTTGTTTTACACCACAATTGTACGTTCTTCGAGACCTCTGGGTAATTGGAGAAGTGAGAGGGTTGTGCGCACGTAATCCAGGATAACCACACCATTTGCTACTTGTGTGACAGATGGCCGTCCAAAGTCGGCACCGGTTACCCATTGGTCTCGTCGGTTTATGTGTAGTCTTTTGTGTTTGATGTTTACATGTCGTGTGTCTCTTTTCCGTCTCGTGCTGTACTCGTCTTTTGTGTTTTTGCATCGGGTGTTTTGGTGTTTTACTGTTGATGCTGTAACGGGGTCTTGTTGGAGATCTCCTCCCTTCTTTTTATATCTACACTTATTTCGTGTTGCAGTGTGGAGTTGGTAAAGCAATTCCCCGCGACCCGATGTTTGAAGTGTTTTAATTTCAATGTGTTCTCTAACTTGGCTTTGTTGTAGTGTCTTCTACGTAAGACTCTAATTCACTATTCTTCCATTATCGCATTATGGCATTTTTAAGGTCGCCTCGTATCAAACTTACCCCATTGAGATTACCCTCTGTCACTACAGTCACTTTACCATCATCGACATTCAACAGTAAAAAACTTTTTTCCTCACCAAGAGTACTCTTATCACCTCTCAAATTTAGACCCCACAGTCGTATTTTACGCACTACTCCATCTGCAGGCTCTACATTCAACAACAGACACAGAGGGTTCTCAATTATTTCTAAGTGCAAAAGTAAAAGGTGCTCGTTGTGTCACCTCATCAACTGCGACTCCATAATAACATCTACTGTAAATGGGCAGAAATTCAAAATCGAGGTAGACCAAGACATCGATTGATCGTCTCAAGATCTTATTTACGTAATGACTTGAAATGCCAGGGGATGTGGAGCACAATATGTAGGTGAGACAGGCCAACCTTTAAAATCTCGTTTTAGGAACCATTCTTATAAGATCAGAACCTCACGTCAACAAAAACACAGAAACTTTCTTTATAATCACTTTGATAAATATAATCATTCTATTTCGGATATCACCATTACCCCAGTTCAGACTTTTCCAAAACGTAAAAATGAAAGTAAGACCGAAATTAAAAAACGCCGACTACAAGCTGAACTTGCCTGGATCACCAAACTTCAGACTGCGTACCCTCTTGGTTTAAACGATCAAATTTATGGACAAGGAAACATTTCCTCAGCTTCTACCAATATCAACATCTTTTCAATTCGCCCGAACACTAAAAGGAAATACAGGTCACACGGGAAAAGACAAAACAGACAAAAAAGAAAACGATCCAGAATATACCGCTCTCTCGACGATTTACTTACTATAGCACTCAATGGCGGAAGACATGAGCTGTTACATGCTCTGTCGTCAATACCAGTTATGCACTTGAAATCTATCTTGGATGAAGCAGAGGTTGCATTCTTAAGAAACACTGACTGATTCATACTTAATATCATTGTCTCATTCGCACAGTATAAACTTTATCCTATTGTGAAAAACACTTCACCGAAAAGACGATTCATAAAAATCCCGTTTATTAACAAATGTTTTGATCTTCTAAACATCTCTAATATTTTTCGGGATCATCGCGTACAAAGTACCATTCCTCAATATTTTGAAAATTTAGAGCCACCTCTTATTTGTTATAAGTACAAGAAACCTATTCGAAACTTTGTTTTTAACTATAATAAAGTTACAACGGATCCTGACATACTTGAATCGTGTCCTGCTTCTTGAGAATGTGCAACTTCTAAATATCTATACAAACCAGCTGGCCATGTTGTTACAGGTGACTTTTCAATTATCCAAGACAGACAGCTCCGTGGTCTTCTTAAAAAAGGACCTAAGTATAGAATCCCATCCAAGATAGATTTTGTAAAATGCCGTGAAGTGCTTACGGAAGCCTTAGATAATTATACGAAAAGATGGTGTAAATCAGAAGGAGTCGAACCGCATGCTCTGAATGACTGGAAAAACCTCATTTTAGATATAACGGATATTCGAATAGATAACTTCCATAAAAACCCTCATCTTTTTTCAAAATTCACGTTCCAAATCAGAAAGATATTTCAAATCCAAACTAAGTAAATTACATGAAAAATATGTCTTTGCACAAGCTGATAAAGCAGCCAACAACACCATTATCATTTGAAAACGTTACTACATATCAACTTTGATTTCAGAACTTTCGTCTACTAATACATATATCAAAAGCAATGAAAGTGCATCTAACATTTTAGGCAAGCATAACAGTGAACTGTCTTCATTCAATATCTCTATTTCTGAATTGGATCTCCCATCACTATATTGTATACCGAAACTGCACAAGTCTCCTTACAAATTTCGATTTATTGCTAATTCTAGTAACTGCTCCACTACAATTTTGTCTAGAAATCTGACGTCAGCACTTACTGCTATTAAAGAACACATAACTAGATATTGTGAAACGGTTCTAAACAGGAACGATGTACACGTAAATTTATTTTGGTCTATTAAGAATTCAGGGGATGTGATTGAAAAAATGAAATCTGGAAATTTCCAAGCCAATACGATTTCTTCATACGACTTCTCTAATATGTACACCACACTTCCTCATGACAAAATTAAAGTGATATTAGAACATATGAGATAATACTCTTACCTAAAACTTTCCCTAAAAATAAACCTTAATACGCAAAAAAAAAATTTCAGCTCTTACCGCACACATACGTAAATCAGTTTTGAAGTTGCTATTTTTAGCCATTTACAGAAACCCTGATTCTATAAATGAGCACTTCCGGTAAATATGATGGAGACACTGATGACGTAGAAAGTTGTACACGAAAGACGAAAGTAGTGTAAACAATGCAATGTACTGTTGAGGTATTGAAGCTGAATTCGCATTTAATTTGCTCAGTTTCACATCTTTTGATGATTTCTTGATCATGTCGAGGATTAATATGTAAATGTTAATGTTAGTAATTTGCATGCGACCGAGCATCTGTCCGTGAGAAAAAAAGGGGGAGGGGAAGGGGGAAAGGGTCTTGGGATGGACGATTTCACAATTGATGTCACATCATATTTTCTGTCTGTTCTATTTTACTGTTTGTTCTAAACACGCACGATTTGAAACAATGGTTGAATATACAGCCCGACGTGTTTCAAACGCAGAAGGGAGGGGGGGGGGGGGGGCTTGGAATGCGTGCGACTGGAGATTCAGACCGGGAGCCCCCCTGCCCATTCTTTTATTGAGCTTAGTGTGTACAACATAGTATTACTTATATTTATATTGTCATATACATTCACTTTAATGACAAATGACAGAGGGAGATCATATCTTTGGCATAGACGGATTCAGGAATTTAAAATAGGGAGGGCGGATCACAGTGAACACCGAAAACAATCTTTCTGAGAAGCGTAGAAAGGGGTGAGGGATAAAATAATTAAAACAAAACATTATTAATTTATTTTTACATATATTTTTTAAAAATTCATCTTTATTTAAGGATTGTTTTTCAGCTTTTGCGCTTTATCGGTGTGTATTGGCAGTAGGGAATGGAAACAAAATATGTAAAGCACGAAGTGCTTTTCATGAATTTTGTTTCCATTCCCTATAGTCCGTGAGCCATACCCCCGAATTCGGGGTCATTGGTACCATCCGGGGTGAATAAACGACAACAGTATATTCTGATAGATGGATATCTGTAGTATTTGAAAATGTATGATAGCAATGAATAATAGGTAGCTAAGACAGTTTTTTGGGGGAAAAACCTTGTTTTTTAGTCGAAAATCAATGAAAATAGGAAAAAATTCATAAATTTTATATGGTTGATGATTAAACAAATTGAAAAGTGTAAATATGTAGTATTTTTGGTGTTCTTTCAGATGAAATAAGTTTCAATTTCCCATTCCTATTATTACTGTGTGTTTTGGGGTAAAAAAGTCGAATTTTTGCAAAATTTAAAAGAAATTCGAGAAAATTTTAAGTTATTCCTGCTACTCAGTTCCTCAATATTGCATATGATCGTCCAATGATGATTTAAAAAAACATCTTTGAAGCTTCCTCTTTCAAATGACATATATTTTATATTCTTAATTTTTGCAAAATCTTTGTGTTTTGAGTTTTTATACAGAAAACTGTATTTTCAATTAGAAATCTTCGATTTCTGTATATTAATTCAAAGAACCTCAACTAATTATGCAAGCAATGATGGAAAGTTATTTTCTAATTAAACTTTTCAGATTCTATATGTTTTACTAATATTTCATTCAAAGTTAGAGTGTTTTGGGGAAAAAACGTATTTTTCATACAAAAATTGCTGATTTCTGGAGAGTATTTTTTTGAATCAAAAGAATTTCTTGAAATAATAGCAGGAATGTATTTTCAAATGTAATTATTTAGGTTCATTCATGAACTATATATTTGAAACATAATAGGTATATTTTCTACTTAATTTTGGGGCAAAATGCCTGTTTTTTGTCTAAAAATAACAGATTTCTGGGGAAATTCTATTATTTCATTATCTTAGATAAAATTACAGATTTAAAGCAATCATCATTAAGAAAATTATCATGTTGTCAGATGATTGTGAACTTTAAAGTAATTATTCATTAAAACCAACATTTTTAGATAAAATATGTATTTTTTACGCAAAAACCACTTATTGTGAGAAAATAAATATTAGCTCTTTTAATCTGCCTAAATTGATATATTCTAGCTTTGATATTACTCTGTTTCTTATAATAAATGGATAGGAATGTAATTTGATGACTGAAAGTTAATTTATAAGTTATTTTGGGGCAAAAAACCTAATTAATGTGCAAAAATCACTTATTTCTGTGAACATTTTGTGAAATTTTTATTTTTTTACTTTATCAAAGCAGGAGAGATTTCATATAATTTGATGGCATAAAAGTGATCAAGTTTAATGAGTTAGAGGAGATTTCTTTGATTATCTTGCTATTTTGGGGGGAAAATCTCAATTTTTATCTAAAAATCGCTGATTTCTGGAAAATTTTTATTACTATGAAATGTGTCATTATTATTTGTGTTCCTGGGTATATCATAGTTTGTCCTTGTAAGTCATATACATTTCAAGTATCCTCTGTTAATTTAATTGGTATTTTGGGGCAAACAATATATTTATATATATATATATATAGCCTAAATCAACAAAATTACTACAGAAAGTCTCATATTTCAAACGATAACTATTATCTTCTGTATTTCCTATTTAACTGTATATTCTTTCTAATCCTATTTATCATTTCTCTTCAGTTTTGTGTATAATGTTATATTTGGGGTAAAATACATATTATTAAATATTAGGTCACAAAGAAACCTCTTACGTATCTCCTCCGTGCCTTGTCTAGCAATATATAACCTCGAAATGTGTTTTATCACATTTTGTTTATTAAGAGCTTGCTTTTCCATCTCTTTTTTTTTTTACCCCAAACATACTAATAGTAACATTTCAAAATATAAGAATAAAATGATGAGTAAGTTAAGAATAACTAAACAGATAAAAAGGAGATGCAGAAGACAATAGTCATAGTTTGAAATATGAGACATAATTTTCTTGAGTTAGACTATAATTTTATATAAAACATATTTTTTTTGCCCCAAAATACCAATTAAATTAACGGAGGATACTTGAAATGCATATGACTTACAAGGACAAACTATGATATACCCAGGAACACTTTTGAATATAAATAATAAAAACACATTTCATAGTAAAAAAGATTTTCCAGAAATGAGCGATTTTAAAACAAAAATTGAGACCCCCCCCCAAAAAAAAAGTTAGAGGAGATAATCAAAGAAATCTCATCTAACTCATTAAACTTGATCACTTTTATGCCATCAAATTACATGAAACCTCTCCTGCTTTGATGAAATGAAAAATATAAATTTTAAAAAAATATTCACAGAAATAAGTTATTTTTGCACATTAATTAGGATTTTTGCCCCAAAATAAGATGTAATTAAATTTCAGTTATCAAATGACAATCCTATCCATTTATGATAAGAAACAGCATAGTATCAAAGCTAAAATTTATCAATTTAGGCAGATTAAAAGAGCTAATACTTATTTTCTCAAAGTAGTTGCATTAAAAAAATACATATTTTATCCAAAAATGTTGGTTTTAATGAATTATTACATTTAATTCCACAATCATCTGACAAGATGATTACTTTCTAAATAATAAAAGTTTTAATTCCATAGTTTTAGCAAAGATAATGAATTAATAGAATTTTCCCAGGAATTTGTCATTTTTAGACAAAAAACAGGCATTTTGCCCCAAAATTAAGTAGAAAATATACCTTTTATGTTTCAAACATGTTATTCATGAGTGAACCTAAATAATTACAGTTGAAAATTTCTATCGATTCAATAAATATTCTCCAATAATCAGCGATTTTTAAATTTAAAAAAAACGTTTATTCACAAAAACACTTTGAAATTGAATGAAATGTTAGTAAAACATATATAATTTGAAAGAGTGTGAAAAGGTACAAGAGAAAATAGCTTTCCATCATTGCTTTCATAAGTAATAAGGGTTCTTTAAATTGATGTACAGAAATCTGAGATTTCTAATTGAAAATCAGTTTTCTGAATAAAAACATCAATTTTGAGGATTTTGCAAAGAATATCAAATGTATGTCATTTGAAAGAGGAGACTTTAAATATGTTTTGAAATCATCATTGGACGATCATATGCAATATTGAAGAACTGAGAAGCTGGAATAAATTAAAATTCCTCGAATTTCTGTGAAATTTTGCCAAAATTCGACTTTTTTATCCCAAAAGACACAATAAAAATAGGAATTTGAACATGCAACTTATTTCATCTGAAAGAGAACAAAAAATACTACATGTTTACACTTTTCAATTCTTAAAATCACCATCCATATTTAAGTTATAATTTTTTTCCAGAAAAAATCATTATTTGGCAAGTACGCAAGGGCAATAACTCTTGTTTACCCCTTTAGCTACCTTTGATCAAATGCTATCATCCATTTTCTGAAACCTCTTGGGTATATCTATCATAATATCAATATCAGATTTATTCACCCCAGATGGTACCGACCAACCCCTCTGGCTCACGGACTACTACTGCCAATACACACCGATTAAGCGCAAAAGCTGAAAAACAATCCTTATATTTACATTTTACGTGTTAACTAAGTTATTTCTGCCAATTTTTCAGCCAGTTTCTTTGCATTTGAAATGTCATTGCGGAGGGAGAACGCCATTTGACGCAAGAGCAAACGAACGTTCGACGTTTTTCGCTTGATTCGAAGTAGTACCTTCTGTACGGAAACGTTGTTGACAAATGAGAAACTGAATTTTGTCCTCTTGCTGTATTTTGAACATTTCAATTAAAACTGAAGAAAATTGAATCGTGAAAATTCGTGACTTTTGTCCAACATAATTCAGACATGGCGGAGAGTTAAACTGGAGAAATTTCACAGAAATGAAGGGAAAACTTTTGAAAACTCTTTTTAACACACTGTTAAACTGCTAAGACATATGAAATCAATCGGTATTATTGTATACAAACTTCTGTAAATACCCTATTTCATCTGGAAGTAATTAGAATAATGCAAAAGTCGAGTACAGCCGTCGAAAAAGCGAAAACTTTCGGTATTTTCATGACTTACCTCAACATCATGGCTAAAGATTCGCTGATACTCGAAGTATTTCTGATATTATGAATCCATAAGAAGCAAAGATAAATTCACTGTTGATAATGACACAAGTGAATCAAATCCTCATCCTAAATACTGAATATTTGATCCACTTATGCCTGAATATTCGCTCATCCAAACCTGGCATCTTTCTGCAGACAACAATGCAGTTCGTCCTTGAACTTCGTCTACTGACGCGTGATCGACTTACTACGTCACACTTCTTAGAAGTGTACATGTGGGTGACCTAGATTTTTACAAATTTAATCACTGGGGGTAGACGGTGTCGTTTGATAATGGATACATGTTTTGAATCTGTATTAAAGCAATGAATAAAATGGGCATTTTATCAGAAATTAATCCGCGTAAGTTCTAAAGTCACGTGATAGGCTCTTGCGATTATCGAGAAATAAAGCAACAGTTGGTTTGGTACCTTTATATAAGGGAAACGCAGTAGGAATGTAAATATAAATAATTATTTCAAAATTCACCTGCATTGGTGCAAGGGATATAGGGTAGACCTTATTTCACGAGCTCCTCAGTGGGTATTTAAAACACTCAGTAATTTTTAATATTATTCTGAGGAGTTCGATGTCACGGATTCTATTTTGATTAAAATAAGGATCAAATTTTATTCTATCCATATATATGGTCACAATTTTAGGGATTAACAACGAAAAACGATTCGATATAATTCTTTTTTTTTTCTAAATCATTAAGTTATGGTCACAGCTAGCGGTTTTTATGGAATAACATAATAATATAAAAGAACGAAGCAATAAATTTATATCTGAAAACATTTTTGAAATACGTTTTCATGAGAGGCAATTGATGATAGAAAAGATTGGATGATCTCTCTCTTTCGCGCACGCTCTCTCTCTCTTTCTCTCAACGAATCAAAACGGACAAATGTGTGTGTGTGTGGGGGGGGGAGGGGGAACCCCCGCAAACCACGATCTAATATTCGGCATGTGCTAGATCCATAATTCCATATGTAGATACAGAATCTATCAAAAATATTGGCCAGCACGATTATTTTTCTTAATCAGAATATAAATTATGTCAAACTTCTTCTGTCCTGAATCGACAGGTGATCGCCAGCCATGAGCATGTTTAGAAATGGTGCGCCCTTTATTTATTTTTATAAATCTAATTTTATTTATTCATTTATTTATTTATTTATTTATTTATTTTTTTTGCTCAATAAATAAAAAACTATGTTTCAGATATTGATTTTTTTATTCTTAAAACGGTAAACATATGCGTATACACATGTGCGTGAACAGGCAATCACTTTGTCGTGTACAACTTATGACGTCATTTACTGAGACCCACGAAGATTACAGTCGATCCCGAAAATTTATTGGGTAAATTGACAAAAATGTCGATTTCCTCTAAAACCAGGAATTTTTTTTCTGTGGGTACAGCATGAAAAATTTCATTTTTAAAGAGCTAATGCTATATACTATTTTCACAGATGTTCTAATATCACTTTAATGATCGATTATCTAATCTCATTAAATGGTGTTTCGATAGGGAGCGAAAAACTTACATTTGTACATCTGAATCGAAGGGTTTCTTTTCCTCGACAGACTACAAATCATACAAATCATGGACATGTAGTGACCTGTGTAATGCCCTGTCCTTCCTCTTGGACAATATTTATGTTAGATTTGGTGAGGATCTATACAAGCAGGTTGTAGGAATTCCTATGGGTACTAACTGTGCGCCTCTTGTTGCAGATTTATTTTTATACACTTATGAAAAAGAATTTATCCAAAATCTTCAAAAGCAAAGCAAATTTGATGAGCTGAAATGTTTCAATAATACTTCTAGGTATCTGGATGATATTCTAACCATTGACAATCCTGCTTTTGAATTATATAAGAATGAAATTTATCCACAAGAATTAACCCTTAACAAGGCAAACCTTTCAAATACAGAAACACCCTTTTTGGACCTAAATATCAAAATTGTAAACGGAAAGATTCATACAAGTGTATATGACAAAAGGGATGATTTTGGATTCAACATAGTAAATTTCCCTTGGCTTGACGGTGATGTTCCAAGATTACCGTCATACGGCATTTACATATCACAGCTCATCCGGTACGCTAGAGCATGTACTGATATTTTGGATTTTCACAGTAGAAATTTACAAATTACCAAAAAACTTTTAGGTCAAGGTTTCCGCTTTCATAAACTAGTTAAGACTTTCTGGAAATTTTACAAAAATTACAGTCAACTTCTTTTAAAATTCGGATCTATACATGCAACAGAGTACATTACTATGGGTATTACACAACCTGTCTTTTATGGTGATATGATAAACAAAATAAAAAGGATCAAAGGTAGGCAGCATAATCATCGAAAATGCGTCCGAATCATCAAACGCCTTTTATACCGTTGGTATGATCCTAATGTCACCAGACGGACACTAGGCTGAGTACTTGACCAATCTACAGTCTTGTACAAGCACATCATTGAGACTTGCACTCTCACTGACTGTGACGACGGGACTCCATGACGGGCCCTGTCCAAACCTCTTTAGAGAGGACAGGGCCCCGACCACCTGTCCTCTCTGAATGTCAGTCGGACTCCTCGGGTGATTACATACATGAGCTCGCTACAGCCGGCAGAGCACGGACTGTATTACGCATGCCCTCTTTTTATATCCATTTACATATTCATCTGTGTCTATGGGGCCTCTGCGTTTCGCGGTCTTGTTTGTGTGATGTCATCTTACAGTGAGGAGGTTGTTTTACACCACAATTGTACGTTCTTCGAGACCTCTGGGTAATTGGAGAAGTGAGAGGGTTGTGCGCACGTAATCCAGGATAACCACACCATTTGCTACTTGTGTGACAGATGGCCGTCCAAAGTCGGCACCGGTTACCCATTGGTCTCGTCGGTTTATGTGTAGTCTTTTGTGTTTGATGTTTACATGTCGTGTGTCTCTTTTCTTTTTTTCCGTCTCGTGCTGTACTCGTCTTTTGTGTTTTTGCATCGGGTGTTTTGGTGTTTTACTGTTGATGCTGCAACGGGGGCTTGTTGGAGATCTCCTCCCTTCTTTTTTATATCAACACTTATTTCGTGTTGCAGTGTGGAGTTGGTAAAGCAATTCCCCGCGACCCGATGTTTGAAGTGTTTTAATTTCAATGTGTTCTCTAACTTGGCTTTGTTGTAGTGTCTTCTACGTAAGACTCTAATTCACTATTCTTCCATTATCGCATTATGGCATTTTTTAAGGTCGCATCGTATCAAACTTACCCCATTGAGATTACCCTCTGTCACTACAGTCACTTTACCATCATCGACATTCAACAGTAAAAAACTTTTTTCCTCACCAAGAGTACTCTTATCACCTCTCAAATTTAGACCCCACAGTCGTATTTTACGCACTACTCCATCTGCAGGCTCTACATTCAACAACAGACACAGAGGGTTCTCAATTATTTCTAAGTGCAAAAGTAAAAGGTGCTCGTTGTGTCACCTCATCAACTGCGACTCCATAATAACATCTACTGTAAATGGGCAGAAATTCAAAATCGAGGTAGACCAAGACATCGATTGATCGTCTCAAGATCTTATTTACGTAATGACTTGAAATGCCAGGGGATGTGGCGCACAATATGTAGGTGAGACAGGCCAACCTTTAAAATCTCGTTTTAGGAACCATTCTTATAAGATCAGAACCTCACGTCAACAAAAACACAGAAACTTTCTTTATAATCACTTTGTTAAATATAATCATTCTATTTCGGATATCACCATTACCCCAGTTCAGACTTTTCCAAAACGTAAAAATGAAAGTAAGACCGAAATTAAAAAACGCCGACTACAAGCTGAACTTGCCTGGATCACCAAACTTCAGACTGCGTACCCTCTTGGTTTAAACGATCAAATTTATGGACAAGGAAACATTTCCTCAGCTTCTACCAATATCAACATCTTTTCAATTCGCCCGAACACTAAAAGGAAACTACAGGTCACACGGGAAAAGACGAAACAGACAAAAAAGAAAACGATCCAGAATATACCGCTCTCTCAACGATTTACTTACAGCACGCAATGGCGGAAGACACTCATGAGCTGTTACATGCTCTGTCGTCAATTCCAGTTATGCACTTGAAATCTATCTTGGATGAAGCAGAGGTTGCATTCTTAAGAAACACTGACTGATTCAGACTTAATATCATTGTCTCATTCGCACAGTATAAACTTTATCCTATTGTGAAAAACACTTCACCGAAAAGACGATTCATAAAAATCCCGTTTATTAACAAATGTTTTGATCTTCTAAACATCTCTAATATTTTTCGGGATCATCGCGTACAAAGTACCATTCCTCAATATTTTGAAAATTTAGAGCCACCTCTTATTTGTTATAAGTACAAGAAACCTATTCGAAACTTTGTTTTTAACTATAATAAAGTTACAACGGATCCTGACATACTTGAATCGTGTCCTGCTTCTTGAGAATGTGCAACTTCTAAATATCTATACAAACCAGCTGGCCATGTTGTTACAGGTGACTTTTCAATTATCCAAGACAGACAGCTCCGTGGTCTTCTTAAAAAAGGACCTAAGTATAGAATCCCATCCAAGATAGATTTTGTCAAATGCCGTGAAGTGCTTACGGAAGCCTTAGATAATTATACGAAAAGATGGTGTAAATCAGAAGGAGTCGAACCGCATGCTCTGAATGACTGGAAAAACCTCATTTTAGATATAACGGATATTCGAATAGATAACTTCCATAAAAACCCTCATCTTTTTCAAAATTCACGTTCCAAATCAGAAAGATATTTCAAATCCAAACTAAGTAAATTACATGAAAAATATGTCTTTGCACCAGCTGATAAAGCAGCCAACAACACCATAATCATTTGAAAACGTTACTACATGTAAACGTCTTCAAATTGAATAGCATCATTTAAGAACAGAAAAATTGGCAACGTGGACCAGACATGCACGTTTCGGGTACATAACCCTCATCAGTGATCCTAAATCTAAACAATGTAATATGCCAAAAAAAGTATGAAAGTTACTATGTCGAAAAAGTGCACCGAAAGACGTAGCAGGATGGGTGGGGTATGATGCTACAGGACCCACTTTTTAGAAATTTCAAGAAATTTTGATAACAGAAATTTAGAATGCGTTGAAGAAACGATCAACCCAAATTGATCGAACTTGGCTACATGTGCCCTCGGGGACTCCTGGTCCACTAGCAGTGACACTCACCAAGTGTTATAAATGTAAACGTCTTCAAATTGAATAGCATCATTTAAGAACAGAAAAATTGGCAACGTGGACATATCAACTTTGATTTCGGAACTTTCGTCTACTAATACATATATCAAAAGCAATGAAAGTGCATCTAACATTTTAGGCAAGCATAACAGTGAACTGTCTTCATTCAATATCTCTATTTCTAAATTGGATCTCCCAACACTATATTGTATACCGAAACTGCACAAGTCTCCTTACAAATTTCGATTTATTGCTAATTCTAGTAACTGCTCTACTACAATTTTGTCTAGAAATCTGACGTCAGCACTTACTGATATTAAAGAACACATAACTAGATATTGTGAAACGGTTCTAAACAGGAACGATGTAAATTTATTTTGGTCTATTAAGAATTCAGGGGATGTGATTGAAAAAATGAAATCTGGAAATTTCCAAGCCAATACGATTTCTTCATACGACTTCTCTAATATGTACACCACACTTCCTCATGACAAAATTAATGATCGATTATCTAATCTCATTAAATGGTGTTTCGATAGGGAGCGAAAAACTTACATTTGTACATCTGAATCGAAGGGTTTCTTTTCCTCGACAGACTACAAATTATACAAATCATGGACATGTAGTGACCTGTGTAATGCCTTGTCCTTCCTCTTGGACAATATTTATGTTAGATTTGGTGAGGATCTATACATGCAGGTTGTAGGAATTCCTATGGGTACTAACTGTGCGCCTCTTGTTGCAGATTTATTTTTATACACTTATGAAAAAGAATTTATCCAAAATCTTCAAAAGCAAAGAAAATTTGATGAGCTGAAATGTTTCAATAATACTTCTAGGTATCTGGATGATATTCTAACCATTGACAATCCTGCTTTTGAATTATATAAGAATGAAATTTATCCACAAGAATTAACCCTTAACAAGGCAAACCTTTCAAATACAGAAACACCCTTTTTCGCCTAAATATCAAAATTGTAAACGGAAAGATTCATACAAGTGTATATGACAAAAGGGATGATTTTGGATTCAACATAGTAAATTTCCCTTGGCTTGACGGTGATGTTCCAAGATTACCGTCATACGGCATTTACATATCACAGCTCATCCGGTACGCTAGAGCATGTACTGATATTTTGGATTTTCACAGTAGAAATTTACAAATTACCAAAAAACTTTTAGGTCAAGGTTTCCGCTTTCATAAACTAGTTAAGACTTTCTGGAAAGGGGTAGGGCCACGAAGCCCGATATTGGCCCTAATTTTGATAAATTTTGAACAATGTACTTCATAGAATTTTTAACTGTTATTTGACATTTTGAAACGTTCTCTTCTAAATCACGAATCTACTTTTTGTAAACATTGCTTTTATCAACACCTTTAAGCCCTTTGGAAACACCAAAATAGGTCATATTCGGCGAAATTGATGCAAAAACTCAATATTTCTATTAAATTAGCAATGGCCGCATGCATTAACTATGATGGAAAATTTATATGTGAAAGATTATCATTATATCCTTTTGTCATATACGTTTTATCTCAGTTAACGCATGCGGCCACATTGAATTCTACGACAAAAGACAAAATTCCCAGTAATTTTCGCCATATTTTGTCAATAACGTCGAAATGATGTCACTTCATGACGTCATTACAGTTAAATGGCACATTGTTTGGTGATATCATTCTTTTCATGAAAAGCGGTAAACATTCGTATATTTTCATGAGAGATATCAAGTATTCCTCGTGAAATTTATTTTAAGAGAAAAATCAAGGGCCGATTTAGGGGTCTCGTGGCCCTACCCCTTTTACAAAAATTACAGTCAACTTCTTTTAAAATTCGGATCTATACATACAACAGAGTACATTACTATGGGTATTACACAACTTGTTTATGCTTTCCAATCATAGTAACATAGTGTAGAAACCTTATGACATCACAATATAGATCATGTGATTTTGGGTTAGTTGATTTTTTTTACAGAGTTATCTTCCTTGAGATGGTAGAATGTGTATTTTTGTATTTTCATTTTCAGCCTCATTTTTCACTATTTTTTGGTTGAATTTTGTAGAAAAATACCTTGAGATGTTGAATTTGTAAAAATTATGTAAAAAAGGATAATTTGTTTAGATGATTTTCTCAGAGATGTGTTAAAAATCTCATATTTTGAGAAAAAATGCTAAATTTAGATTTTCAGTAAAATGTCTTATTAGTTACACTTTTTTTCAACTTCATCATGTATTGCAGTCTTCAGATGAGTATTTTCTAATTTTGTAGTTGCTTAAAATCAAAATTGTATGATTTATGTTCAATTTTATGAATATATTTTATCCAAAAGGGGCAGATAACTCTTTTTGCTGAAGTGTGAGAATTGGCACTATTGATGCAATGTTTTTGAGTAGGTCTTGCACCTAAATTCTAGGTTTAAATTATACATATTTGGTACCATTGTATTCAGAATCAGAATGTCTTAAAGTTTATATTGTAAAGAGTTTTGGAGGAAAATATAAAATACAGGAAATGCTTATGGTCTCGGTACACGCCAATTAGTCTGCAACAGGAAGCAGAGCTTCGTATGATTGACCACTGTCTAAATGTTAATTTTAAATAAAAGTACATTGGAAGTGAATTATGTGCTGACTTTTGAAATTGAACATTTCTGTGATGATTAGTAAGATTTTCAGCTCAAAATAAGCAATCTTTTGTTGTACGAAACTGCACCCAGATGTATTTGTAGCTGGCTCTGTATGTGATGTCACTCTCTCAGCACATGCTTCGAAGTGGTAAGAAATATGGTGGGAAATTAGATGTCTCTCTCAAAGCTGGTAAAATTGTGTGAAATTGAATCTTTGAATGTATATTAAATTTGGTATCATTAGAAAGAGGAGGTTGTGAGCAAGAAATTGACAGTTGTGAATTTTCTGAAATTTTGTTTTTTTGCGAGTGAGGAGGGATTGAAAACAGGTTATTTTTGGTCAAATTTACCTCGTTTTGGGGGTCTAGCTGGCCGTGCTTTAGCAGGCTCCTGTTTATACCAATTAAGAAGAATGCTTGACTTACTATTGTAAACATAACTAAGTGTACATATGATCACCATGTTAAAAAATATTTATCAATAAATGGTTGCTATAGCAACAATCTCAAACCTTGCACCACCACCACCCCTCACATGGACTGGGATTTCAATTTTGGTGTGTACCGAGACCTACATTGGTTTCGTTACACGCGAGTTGGATACGGGTCAGAGAAAACGAGCGCCCTACCAGCCCAGCGTAATTTGCTTGTGTACATAATAAATTTGTATGAGAATTTTGTATATATTGTTCACATCGTTTTTGTAATCCCCTTGTGATGATGGAGATGGGGCGTTGTATACCTGATGATCAGATCAGATGGTTAAGAATTGAGTTAAACGAGTGTCGTTCCCGTTTAATTGTTGTATAGGATTGATAGGTTTGCTGACAAGGCCCTCAAAAGGATGTCACAACTCAACCCTGTCAGTGTACCCCTCTCAGGGAATGTAGGTCACAGTTTCCCTACTAACCCCGTAGAAGGACAAGGTCAATTCCTGGTAGCCCAACCACAGGGGCTTGGAACATACCTACCACAGGGGCTTGAAACAGGGTCATTGTACTCCCCTTTGTCAAGGTCACGGTACTCCCCTTTGTCAAGGTCACGGTACTCCCCTACCACAAGGTCACAGTACTCTACCACAGGGTCATTGTACACCCCCATCACAGGTTTATGGTACACCCCTATCACAGGGTTATGGTACACCACAACCACAGGTTTATGGTACACCCCCATCACAGGTTTATGATACACCCCTATCACAGGGTTATGGTACACCCCAATCACAGGTTTATGAGACAACCCAGCCACAGGGGTTTGTCCCAGTTACTAGTGCTGAGTATGTTGGAGACCCCATGTGTTCTAGGCAAGTGCTAGCACCACCACCTAGTTATTACACATCTCTCCATCAAGGTCATGGATACACAATGCCCATGGTGCAAGGGCAGGGCCAAGTGGGCCTAGAAGGATGTGTTAGTGACAATGGATTATGGGGGCCCGGAGTACCCCACGCGTCTGAAGTTGTACATGGTATAGGAAATTTCCCCATCCTAACTAGCCCCATCCCTAACAATGTTCATACACAGTATGGGGTGTCACCTAGTATGGATGGTTATGGACCACAGGGACCTGAAGCTGGTCAGGTGTTAGTCTCTGGACAGGAGAGACAATGGTATTGTGATGTACCCCAAGGAGGGTTTGAAGTATATTATCCCAGGGGGCAAAGCCCTGGGCCTAGCTATCCCCCGTCCTCCTATCGTGAGAGGAGGAGGAGGAGGCCTAATCGTGCACCGGATCCCTATTCCCGCCGCTCTGACAGAAATCGGAGCCCTATGAATAGTCCTGGTTCTAGACGAGCGAACAAGAGGCCAAAGGAAGGCAGTTCGCTAGAAGTTTGCGAATTTTGTTACAAAGAAGGACATGTAGGTAGAAAGTGTCCTGGTAAGCGTAGTCCTGATCTAGACTCCGGAGGGTACTCACCCCTCTCAGTGAACACCCCTCCCAGAGTTTGCAAGTGGAAAGTGAAGATGAAATACCTTGTGCTCGCGTCAAGGTCAACGAAGAAATAGAGGTCAACACAGGGTCAAGTGTAACCCAGGAACCCTGTGACTCTGGAAATGACAAAGATATGAGTGGAAGCATCCCACTCAGTGTGTCAGAAACTGGTCAGGCTGACAACGAGGTCAAAGAGGTCATCGAGGGGGGAAGAACCTCCTGCTGTTGACCATTCCCCAGTTGACACGCATCAAGGTCACAATGAGACCCAAGATTCCTCTTATAAGGTGGCCGATGTAGTGAAATTTAAGAATTTCAAGGTCAGAGGCAAAGGTAAGAAAGGTCCCCTGCCTTGGATAGGCCCCGGGGTCATAACTGCCAAAAGAGGCCCTGAGCATGTAGAGGTCATATCATCAAAGTTCGACATCAAGGTCATGAACCGTGACAATATTAACGTAGATCGCGGGGAAGCTTTCATCACAATCAAATGTGTACGCATGTTTCACCCTCGAATTTTTTTATGTGCACATCTACGCTATGACGTCATAAACCTTACTTGATCGTAACGTCACGTTACGTTGCGCGACATATATCGTTAGGGCGCAAATAATGGGGTTTTTTTAAATACTTATATTTTCTAGTAAGCGTAGCGAGCCGAAATTTTTAAACATAAACTTTATATTGTGTCTAAATTCAGTCAATGTATTTAGACACGCTTGCAATGAGAACCGGAAACTTTGAGGGATGTTTGGTTATAAGTAAGTAAGTAAGTAATTTATTTATTATAGTGACATGTGCATGAAACGTGGGACAAACAATATACAACAGAATGTTCAAAAATTTGCACCAGGCCCATTGGACCTATATGTCACTTTAAGTTTAAAACATATATACATAAGAGTCGCATGGTGAGAATACTTGAATTTCAGAAATTTATATTGATTAGATTTTGTCAAATTTTGTAAGCTTTGTTTATGAAAAATGCAGTGTTTTTATGACAATTATTGAGTAAGTACATGAAAAGGTTATCAGCATCAGAAGGAATATTTGAATTATTTGAAAATGTTTCGTTTAAGTAGGCTGTTCTTAATTCCTGGTATTTAACACATGATAAAAGAAATGTTTTTCGTCCTCTATTTCACCACTGTTACAAACGGTGCACAATTATATTTTGACTATTTCTAGGGAATGATATATGAATGCAATTTTTTCTTCAAATATTACGTTGGAAATTAATGTTCTTTCATCCATCCTGCTCCATCCTTATCTAATTTCTTTATTGTACCATATAGACGGACGGAGAAGGCTTTACTTTTTTATTGTTTTTATTCACCAAAACTTGTATGCTGACATAAAAAATGCACACATCTTCTATAGATAATGATAACAATATATTGCATATACATGTAAGACGTTGCATGAAATATACAAGGTTAAACGGTATTGTATATAATTTGGTTTCATCTCAGGATTATACAAGAGTATAATTATCCTTAATATTTCTATCGTGATAAAAAATTATTGAAATTCAAAAGCTGTCGTGATTAGTTTTCAAAAATCAAATTTAAAGTTTCCCATCTGCTTTTAATTCGTTTTTTCTTTTGTTCTGACACAAGGTACAATTAAAATAATTCCAAATTTCTATAGGATCTCGTGAAGGCTTTACTTTTGATCAGTCTTTTTCTCGCTCTCCTTCTTGCTTGTTTCTCAGTGTGCACAATCGGGGAAAGCGAGGGGGGGGGGGGGGGGGGGGGGGTTGGGGGTTGTCCGACAGAAAAGGAGGAGGGGCTGCCTTATAAAATAAAATTAATCTTCTCAATACTTTTTAAATCGCAAAGCGATGATTTACTTTAAGAATTTAGGAATACATAGTGTCTGAAAGTTCGATTATGACGTAAGACAAAGATTTGTATATATATCAGAAAGCAGAGCGAACCGGAATTGTTTTGTAAGAGGACGACCAATTTGATCCTGAGGGGGAGGGGGGAGGGGGCTGGCAAATTTTTTATAATATATATCACGACAATCGAGGCGGCTGAACGTAATGATAGAAAACGAGCTTGAAATGAAAATCACAATGTATATCTTACATGGACCGCCCCTCCCCAACCCTTATCCGATATTATAAAGTATAGGGGGGGGGGGGTTAACAAGATAAACATGAGGGAATTTTTTTGTATACCCCGCCAAAAGATATCGGATTAAATAGTAATGAGCATGTCCGTCCGTCTGTTCCGTATGATGTTTTCAAATATTTGAAGAAAAAAATGTCATGTACGGAGAATTTTATTTTTACATTAAGATATAAGGTCTAGTTCGAATACAGCCCATGTAATTGTTGATTAATTATCTTTAAAAAAAAAGGTTTCTGGATGTTTTAAAGGAGACCGTTACAGAGAATCAAATATACTCCTTGACGTCATGTTGACATATGCGATCTGAACACGCTGTGACTTTGACGTTGCGAGTAAAATTGACGCCGAAGCCACGCAAAACAAATTTTCAATCTTAAATTGCAAAAAATCTGCCGAGAAGACCTATCCATGTAAACGTCTTCAAATTGAATAGCATCATTTAAGAACAGATAAATTGGCAACGTGGACCAGACATGCACGTTTCGGGTACATAACCCTCATCAGTGATCCTAAATCTAAACAATGTAATATGCCAAAAAAGTATGAAAGTTACTATGTCGAAAAAGTGTACCAAAAGACGTAGCAGGATGGGTAGGATATGATGCTACAAGACCCACTTTTTAGAAATTTCAAGAAATTTTGATAACAGAAATTTAGAATGCGTTGAAGAAACTATCATCCGAAATTGATCGAACTTGGCTACATGTGCCCTCGGGGACTCCTGGTCCACCAGCAGTGACACTCACCAAGTGGTATAGATGTAAACGTCTTCAAATTGAATAGCATCATTTAAGAACAGATAAATTGGCAACGTGGACCAGACATGCACGTCTCGGGTACATAACCCTCATCAGTGATCCTTAATCTAAACATTGTAATATGCCAAAAAAGTATATATGCACAGCCAATGTAATTCCCTGAGATGTTACTATTGAAAAGAACGTGCTGCAATTTGTGTATTAACACTCGTGACGTCACAATGCATAAGATCTAAAGAAACATGCCGCGACGGCTGTTCTAACCTACAAACTGAACCCGCTGTGACCTGAATGTTAATGTCACTTTTTTACGTGGAAAAACGCGATTTCAGAAAACAAGAATGAAACGGACAACTGTGGTGCATATATATAGAATAAATGTCATAATTTGTGTATTGTTACGGGTATGCAACACACAGCAAGTGCATTTATCGCATGAAATGCGCTAACGCGCATTACATGTACGATAAATGCACTTGCTGTGTGTTGCATACCCGTAACAAAACACAAATTAAGACACTTATTCTCTATATGAAAGTTACTATGTCGAAAAAGTGTACCAAAAGACGTAGCAGGATGGGTAGGATATGATGCTACAAGAATCCAGACAGGGACAAAGATAACCTTTGGGTTCAGTCTATAGAGGTCGACATGGTTTCTTGCAAGACTCACAAAGACTGGTTCCATCCCAAACGAAAGGGAACCACCAGGGAGTATGCAGAATCACTGCGCACCAACAAGTGCAGTCAGTGTACCCCTAACACACATACTATGTAAGTTGTGTTTAGACCGACCCATTGTGGGTCACTAACCCACTATATTCTGGGTCACTAACCCACTATTTCTGGGTTACCGCCACCCCAACCCCTACAGCACAAAATCCCCCCTTTAGCAACCCCCTCCCATTCCTTGTCCCATATAGTGATCAATCCAAAAAGCCACCCCCACCCTCTTCTTACCCCATCCCCTGAAGGGAACCCTTATCCAAATCCCAAGTGCGGATTTGCCTTTGTTTTTATTGGGTCAAAGACCCATTCCCTCTCTATCCTTTCCATGTCTCCCCTTGGTCTATTATGGGTAAATACCCATTTCCCCTTCGTCCTCACCCTTTCCATTATGGGTTTATACCCATATCCATCCCCTATCCCTTTAGCAATTTCCCGCCTACCCACCCTTTCTCCCCACCCACAACATCCTTTTTTCTAAAAGGGGGAAGGGAGATGGGAATTGTTTGACCTTAATTTCTAGGGTCATCCCTTGCCCCTCTATTATATGTAAATGTTACAGGGAATAAGTGTAATAAGGGATTTCATGTAATTCCTGAAAGGTTCAGTGATTACGTGTAATCCCTGGTCATTTAAGTGATTACACGAAATCCCCAAAATTTTAGGGATTACATGTAATTCCTAAAATATTTTAGCATTTTTACACTTATTTCCTGACGGCCAAAAATCATATAAAAATGATGAAATTGCGATATGATAGACATTTTTCATGTTCATAATATAAAATCCTATTACTGAAAGAGACAAACGGTTACTTATATAATCAGATATGCTTTTAAGGTTGATTTTGTTAATTCAAGATTCTCAAGATAAATTATGGCCCACTGATATGACTGTAATACATGTACTAGGTAAAATTGTATGCATGGAATCTTGAATGGACTAAAAATGTAACTCAATACACCATTGTACCAAAGTGCCATGGTAATCGCTTCATCCCAAAATCTTTTCTTTGTATCTATTCTATTTCAATGAAACTTGTTGCAATCAAAATATCTTTGTAAAGGAAGGGGATATTCAATTTTTTTTACCGGGAAATAGGAATAATTCACATAGATTTGCTTTATGGACCTTCATACTCAGTCTGGTCTCCTATGCTATTTTTAACATATATTTTATTTGGATATGCTAGTGAATCGACCTTACAGCAAATTTGGAGCAGCGCACTCTCTGTGATGTAAATGTACAAATCTAAATTCAAAGCATTAAAGAGGGCGCTACTGAAATGAATTTTGGTGGCTCCGCTGGAAGGATCGCCGAGGAGAATTTAATATTCGAAACACGTAGCTGGTGCAAGAAAATTTGGTTTGGAATTTTCTTCATGTAGGTATAGAGTTGGAACACTTCCTTATTATTATGCATTGCTGTCGGAAGGGGACATCCGTTGCCTCGCCAAAAAAGTAATTTTGAATATATCTTAAACTTATTTAGACATCACATAATAAATAGTTGAAAATTAGACCATTTTCATCGTTTCCTTTTTTTTTGGCCCATTATCAAGATACGTTAATGAGGGTTAAATACTAATTTTTCTGATTGAAACTTTTGATATATGTTTTAGAGAACTTTGGCCATCAATTTTGTTTGATAAATTCTTTTTCTTTGCGCTCATGAGTTTGTTTTATGTCTATTTAGCATAGATAATGATAAACATGATGAATGAACTTCAAATTTGGGGAATGTTTTGATAAAAAGTACCTATTCTAGTTTGAATATTTTCACTTATTTGGCATAACTAGTTCTTGGTATTTAACAGAGAGGATTTTCAGCATCAACTGAGCCAAAAATAATATATTTTAAATCTGAAAATAAGGAGAAATTAAGGTTAGGAAATAAGTGTAAAAATGCATGAAAAATTCAGGAATTACATGAAATACCTGACCAATTTCAGGGATTACATGTAATAACTAATCGAAACAGGCATTACACGAAATCCCTAAATTTCAGGAATTACATGAAATCCCTGATTACACTTATTCCCTGTAACATAAATATTACAGCAGAAGGTAGAACTTAGATGTTTCAGGGGCTGTAAATATGTTGTGTTTGTGTGTTCCTTAACCCATAGTATGTAACAAGGGTATATCTTTGGCTTTAGTCCTCCTTTTGAGGGCAATCTAAAATCTGTAATTCCAACCTGCAACTTTCCACACTCCCCCTACCAACAGATAATCAAGTCCTTTTCAACAAAAGGGGGAAGGATGGAGTGGTCCTAGAAATGTAGGTAGGTCGAATCCACGGTGGTACCTATTTTTAGTACTCCGACGCGGACTCCGACTTCAAAATGTCCGACTTCGAACATGTTTTTGCATAATTCTTAGTTGCTTTATTTCATTGACCGTAATTACCTGGTTGATTTTATTGCCACATATATTATGAAGATTCTCATATATGACAACTGCTGATAAAATGTTTATTCTGTTATAAATTAGCCGACCGACTTCCCCTAGCACCCTAAAACTAGTACTTGACCGACGCCGACGCAGACTTCCAAGTATGCTGTACATTATACGTTTTTATATATCTTTTTTTTAAACCAATATCAGCTGATTCCGACAAATACTAGTGATTAATTTTTTTTCAAATTCTTCCATATTTGACACGTACATCTTGAAATCGTTGTGATAATACCCATTACGGTGACCGACATAGTCTAGATTCAGTAATTTACTTGACCGACGCGGACTCGGACTTCTAAACAGGCTGATCGAGTCGGACACCTAATTCTAAGTAATACTTGTCCGACGCGGACTTCAAAACTGACCGACTCGAATATTGACTTCAAAACTGATTTTAATTGTATGCATGTGTATAATCTTCTTTCAAGAACGCGGACCTCTGAATATGAAGTTTGAATACTTGACCGACCCCAACACCTACTTCAGATTTATACCGACTTGGACACGCCGACTTCAGATTTATACCGACTCGGGCGAGCCGACTGCAGAGTTAGACCGACTCGGACACGCCGACTTCAGAATAAGACCGACTCGGACACCGACTTCAGAGTTAGATCATCGACTCGAACACGCCGACTTCAGAGTTAGACCGACTCGGACACGCTGACTTCAGAGGTAGACCGACTCGGACACCGACTTCAGAGGTAAACCGACTTGGACGCCGACTTGAGAATTAGACCGACTTCAGGGATGCCGAGTTCAAAATAGAACTTGACTACCTCCGACGCTGACTTTAATGATTAGTAAATGTTATCATGAGCACTTAATAATGATTTGACTCACTTGGACACCCACTTTAAACAAGCTACTCTGATGGAGAATAAACAATACGAGTCGGATGCAGACTCTGAACAAAATTAAAGCTACATGTATCTAGTGAACTGCAGTTGACCTTGACCTTTACTGTTTTCAAGTTCATTTCTGTGTATTCTTTATATTAATCTTTGTTTATCTTTTAACGAAGGACTTATGTATTCTACTATTTAGCCAAAAGGATAGGACATTTTCTGGATGAAAGAAAATTATTCACTCTGATCATCATTCAAGTAGTGATATTTCGTACATGGGACATATATTCTCTCTTACAAATTGGTTTATTTAGTCAAAATTAACATAAAATTAAATTAAACCAATGGAAAAATGGGAAATTTAAGTACTCTTCCCCATCTTGCTACAGAGATATTAGGTCTGATTTATCTCTTAATACATTATTATATTGGCGCGTTCTGCCCATACGCAAGTACGCAACAGCGTACACATCATTTTGCCAAAAAATATAAATGAAGAAATCAACAAATGAAAATAAAATGTTAAGAAAATGATCAAAGTAGAAAGAAAGAAGGAAAAACAATTTGGCATATTGGGAATGGGCCGAAATTCGACCCCAAAACAAGGGGGAAAAACTCACTATATAATGGGGATTTCACTCTGCTCAGGCTATAGAAAAGCTACATTTGGATTTCTGTAAGAAGATTCTTAGAGATAAAAAGTCGACAACTATTATGATGGTTTACATGGAATTAGGTAGGAACCCTTTATTGATGAGGAGAAAATTGAAAATAAAAAAATACTGATTGAAACTATTAAAAATAGTGAGGAAATTGTATACCAAATTCTCTCTATGAAGATTTTTTTGACAAATGTGATAGTCGTTGAAACAATGTATACTTGATTTTTTTACGTGCAATTATTTGAACAGATTGACACTTATGTTTTCTAACTACATGTAGTTAATATTCAATGTACAAGTTATATTTCATTATGAGTGACTCAGATTTTATTATTTTTTAGACAGATAAATTGGATGCTCATTAGGTTGATTCTACATATTCCATTTTCATGGACCATCAGGTGATTATAAAAAAAACTTGGAAAAGGGATGCGGATAACTTCCGACCCCCCTCTCTACACACACCTTGTGCCCGTGCTTACTTAAATGAGAACCCTGTATGGACGTGCAAGCCCGATCTGGCGAGGTGGGATTTTCTCAATAACTGTAATGTCAAAAGCCACAAATTTTCAATAAAATCAGACCACTGCATGGGCGGATCCATAATTTTTTTCAGGAGGGGATGGGGTCATAAAGTCATAAAAAAAACCCGCAAGAAAATAAAGTTTTTTTTTTCAGTTCTGTTTCTAATTATTAATGAGACAGGTAACTGGAGAGCAAGAGCGATGGCGAACAAAAAGCTTGAATTTTCACAAGTCAGTTGAATTGTCAGTTCTAATATGTAAATACAGCTAATGGCGAGCGACAGCGAGCCAGCGAAATTTTTTCCCGAGAATCAGAATAAAATTCACTATTCGTGTCTTTTCCAGTTTCTTTTCGTTTTCTTAGTGCCCTTGTTTATTGACTTAGGTTTAATGTATATATGTGTTGTATATAATAACTTTTTCTGACTTTAAATTTTGAGAAAATTTCAAGTGAGTTCTCACTTGAAATTTTCTCAAAATTTAAAGTCAGAAAAAGACAATAGGAAAGCGTAGCATCATTTGAAAATAACGTACATGTGTGTAGGAGAAAAATTTTGAAAAGCTGACGGCAATATAGATTTCTAATGATATATTTTTCGAATATTATGACAACAAAAGGGGAATTGGTATTTAATCTCTTGAAATATGTACATCAATTTAAAAAAATTAGCTATGCTTCGAAAATTCCAGGGGGGGTTCCGGACCCCCCCCCCCTTTCTGGATCCGCGCTTGCACTGGGACTCATTCTTGAGCTAGTATTCCGTCTTTTCGATTTTACAGGCCTATGTTCGATTTGTGCAGGTATCTGACGTAAAAGTATTGTGACGTCATTAAATTCCTTTGAAAACGTCATATTTGTAACCCTGTTTCCCTGAATTTCATGCTGGTTTCCATAGAAGTTGATGACGTCACAATGCGTTGACGTCAGATACCTGCACAAATGGGAAGTAACTCTGTATTTCGAAAAGACCGAATTTCACATTGATAACATGAATTTCACAGTGTTAATAAAATTCATTGAGGAGTTGCAATTCATTCTCGAATTCCCTGGAATTTTATTCAATAATATCATATTTCAAACGCGGATCTAAAAGGCAGTACCCTTTCCCCAGAAGCAAAATAAATGCTCATTTTCCCTGTTCTTACGTTTATTATTTTTTTTTTAGCTTACAACCCCTTCTCCCCTCGATAGAAATTCGATTCACCCCCTTAAAGCCTCCTACCCTCGTTCTTTCATTTCTTTCATAGCTTGAAACCCCCCATCCCCCCCCCCCCCCCCCCCATTTTCTTCTGTTATCATTCTCTTATCCGACTTTTTATCTGAAATAATTTTTTTCAAATCTATTTTATTTTCGTTGTTTTTCATTTATTCATTTTTTTTTCTTTTTATAATGTGCAAGCCCGGGCTCATTGGCTTACATGGCAGCTACGCGCCTACCTAGGGTTCGTTGTTTGTGTCTGCAGCAGTCACCTCAACGCCTGATCACAATCATTCTAATTATTCGTGGACTGGTAAGCATACATGTATATTTGGAACTCAGATATCTTTCTTCGTCCTTTGATTCAATCAACCCCCCCCCCCCCTCCCCTTTAAGAGATAAGCAAACTACAGAGATAGGACTGAAAATATGCATTGTCACAACCCATAATGTAATAAAATCCTATAATGTAATAACTTTTTACCTTCCAAATTAAATTTGTGTCACTCTCAATTATGTTAACCAACCACCAATTCCACCCCTATGTCCCGTCGCCGTTTCGAATATATTTAGATTGATCTAACAAAAAAAAAAAAAAAACTTTCCATTGCCTTCGAAAATCTAATGGACAAAGACGGATAACTCTTATGTATAGTTTGAAGTCCGCGTACTAGTTCGAAGTACTAGTTTTAGGGTCCAGAAGTCCGAGTCGGTAACGAAATAGTACATAATATCGGTTTCTATTCAGTAAACTACGGTGCAGATGAAGTCTTTATGCAAAGGTATGAATATTCAGAGAGATTCGTTTTTATATGCGCGCCAGCGCGCGCGCGAAGCGCGCGTGCGAAAGCGCTATTACGATCAGGTCCTATACAGAGTTATGTTCCTTTGCTATAGCCTAAACGTTTCAGTTTGCGGACGCCATTTTGATTCATGGGGAACATAGGAGGAAAAAATAACCAACATTTAAAAATCAAATACAGTATTTATTATTCTAACTCATAAAGATGCTTCACTATACTCGTTAAAATAAATATTAAATAAATATTAAATAAAGTTTGTCTTTCATTTTGGAATCATTATCAAAGTCTGCAAAATGTTTGCATGGTTTTTTTTTTATTCTTTTTCCATCACAGTAGACACGATAGAAAGACTTCAATGATTTCTGGAGCTTATGAACCGCGACTGCCAAACAATCCAAACATTTGTCGATCAGTAAGAGCTCACATAAAAAAACAAAAGCTTACCATTTACTTCGTCAGTCCGTGTCAATGCAATGTAAACGGAAAGTCGTTGTTACTTCTGATACCAGTAGATTAACATTGTGTATGCAGTGATTACGAATATAAAATCTACTGGTACAGAGAAAGCTTAAAAAGAGGTAAATCCCAACACAACAAATACATGCACATGGTCGGCTGCAGACTTTACAAAAATGCGTCATCAATCACAGGGCCAATGTTTCTAACTTTTCAAGAAATAGAAACTAAAACTGAAAGTAGTGCTGCTTTCATTTTCCATGCACTTCACATGGTGACTCGGATTTTTACTATCTAGGTGCTTCGAGACCATGTGCATCGATTACTAATTACGTCACAAGAAGTTCCAAGAAAGGTATTTTTAAAAATCACAGGTCAGAGTTCTAAAGAAAGGGGGGGGGGGGGGAGGTCAAATTGAGGTAATTTGTACAGGCAAAATCATTAATCCTGGGGGGGGGGCAACTTTCAAACAAGTTACACAGTCATAGGCGGCAAAGGTTTGCAATATAATTCAATGAATAAAAGCTGATTAGTCTGATGATAAGTAGGAGATGGGGGGGGGGGGGGGGGTTACTGCATAGGCGGATCTAGGAATTTTTCAAAGGGGGGGGGTTGAAGATTTTGAAAGGGGGGATGTTGAATGCATACTATCAAAAGCTTCTGTTTTGCAATAATGCCTTAAAGGGTGCATTATTGACTACACAAAGATAATCTATATCTGTTTTATTATCTTTTAAAGGGGGAAGAGATTTTAAAATATGGGGTTTCATGCACAAATTTTAACATTTCCGGTGCAATACTAAAATCTAAATACATTAATAAATATCTGGCGAGCGGTAGCGAGCCAGGAAATTTTAGCAAAATATTGAATATTCAGAAAATACTTTCTATACACTCTATCATTAACAAGTACATGTAATGATATTCTATATAGATTGAGTTAAATGTCTTCATGTACATTGATGAAGTAATATGTGTAAAGGATGGATCAGAATGGCTAAATTATTCAGAAAGTCTATAAAGAACTGGCGAGCGGTAGCGAGCCAAAGAAAATTTTTGAAAAATTCACGAAAAATTGTAGATTTATGGTACAAAATGTTGCTATTTTAAACAATGTTAATGCATCATAAAATTCTGTGACTGAAAAGTTGGGGGGGGGGGGGGCCACAAACATGGTTGTGCATGTGCCCCCGCTGCCCCCTTCTCCTACGCCCTTGTTAAGTGAACACAATCTCCTACTTATAACTAAACACGCATCGGAGCAAAGATTGTTTTATAAGCCTCAAATCTTCAACATTATAATATTCAGGCTTCAGGTCACAAATGTTGTACACCTTTGTGTTGAAAGCTTGTTAAGTAAGAAGGACAGAGATTAAGTTATTTTGATATAAGCTCTCTCTCTCTCTCTTCTTCGTTTTTTTTTTTTTTTTTTTTTTTTTTTTTTTTGGTCGGACCAAAGGTGGGGTTGTAACCCCCCTATCCACCTCGCTAGATCCGCCAATGTACTGGCCACCAAATCTATCCTCTAAGCGTATGCATGGACCAGGGGGGGGGGGGTTCAGGATAAGCTACCTGGATGACTCATATAGGTATTTCAAATATTTATTGATATCACCAAACATGTTGGCATACATCAAAATAAAAGTAACAAAGTGACCAAGACAAAACAAAACAAATTTAAAACTAACTACATGATTATACACGTAGAAAATGGACTAGCAAAGAGTGATCAAAAACTCAATCATATGAATGGATGTGGCAGGGTGCCAGCATATAACATTGGGTCATTAATTCAGTCTTTACTGAGTCTGATATAATCGAAAATTGCATGAGATTTTTTTTTTCTTAAATATAGTCTGCATTAGAAAGAACCACCAGAGTACGTAAAGTTTTCTGTCTTCTTTGCCATGTTTACTGATGGAAATAGCGGAACAGAAAATTAAAATTGAAGTGTAAATCATATAATCATCATCACCCAAAAGCAGAATAAACATAAATTTTGTCAAAAGAGTCGAGGAATAAGACTTGAAGAAACCACTGAAATAACAAATTAAGACCGTTTAGTTTAATCATCTTTTATTTAAAATAATTCAGTGAAAAAGGATTGGGCAAAAGTTTTCATAACATGATTAATATATAATGCCCTCTCCTAAGCTCCTTAATGAATCATGTGAATATTTAAGTTTTTGTCAGACAGTCAATCCCTCAATCTGCTTGACTTCAATTCAACAACATACTGAACTGAGCAGGACTCTCAGACTCTGTAAGGAGACATTGAGGCAACAGTAGCTTCAATATTTCGTCCATCTCACACGTTATTTCTATTCGGTTATATCCTCTGTGACTGTGAACAGATCAGGATCTGGCTTGGTTTGAGTGAGTAGGAATGAGATGTGCATGGCCAACACTGTTATGTGTTGATGTCTTTGAAAAGTAGTGCATTGATAATTATATAATATATATATGTACTAACTAAAAATATCTTTAAGCTCTTTAAATATTTATTCAAAAAAGCTCATCATGACATTTACACACAAAACATATATCTTTAGATTGGAAAACATTAAGTGAAAAACCACTTAGTACTAATTCCTCTCTCACACTTCTTGCATAGTTTACAAATCTGCCACTTACCAGGGGCAGTATACATGTACATCAAGTTGTAGTCTCTTGAATGTACCTTTTTGTGATGTTTCAGTATTGTATATATACATTTTTTCTCAAGTGATGTTCATTGAATTTGATCAAAGGCGAATGTATGTCACTTGAAAAAAGAAAACTCAGTGAACGTGGTTGTTTTTACCTTTTCACGGTGCTGTTTATAATTGGAGTCATGTATATATTTTTCTTATTATAATATATATTTTTTTTAAACTATACAATCAATTATACATTTACTTATCAGCTATAGTATTCATCTAGAATTTATAGTTTAACTAGCTGGCGCGCGTTGATGGCTTTGCCATGTGTCATAGAGAGCGCAGCTCGAACGGCCGCGAAGCGAACTCATAGATAGAAATGTCTCCGAAAAGGATAAACAAATGAAAACCCCGTATCTACCCCTTTTGCCTATCGCCATTTCTACACACTATGGTACATAAATTCTTTCTCGCACGGAAGAAGGAAGTGCGCATGTGCGTAGAAGAGGAAGCGGAAGTAAATGGATAACACATAACATACCCGTCATTTTTTTTTATTTATTTATTTAATGAAAGAAGATAATCGATATCTCTTTTCTCAAACGTATTATATCATTTATATAAAAAGAATTAGTTGATTGAACTCACAAGTATTATTTCAGTATATATATCTAGATTTATCTATTTGTAAATAAAAGTATTTGTTTTTAAAATTCGAATGACGTAACTTGCAACGTAAGTGCGCGTGAAGGTTTGTGTTCTGCTCTTTAAACGAGCGAAAAACAGAAAGACCCCCCCCCCTTTTTTTTAACGATGATTTTAACATTAAATGAAATTATTTCATCATCGCGAGGTTAGATCTAGATTGCTGAATTGACACAAAAATCGTAGTGCCACAACGGCACGCAGCAGATCAATTTCAAACGAAACTACAGAATATTCAGTAGGCCTAGCTTTGATAATCAAGTCAGAAGTCAGAAGACTTACCTCAAACTGGGCAAATGGTAGCGTGCCATTAGATTGCACTGTGAAGATGAATGACAAAAGTAGATCATACCTTTATCCTAAATTTTGAATAAGTCTGATCCACTAATACCCGAACTAACATCCTAAATTAGGCTAAAAGCTAAGAACAGTTGAGAGTGTACACACTGCATGTGCACAGTCCTTGAACTTCGTCTGCCACATGTCATAGTGCGTCATTGTCTACGTCACATTGTAAATCTAGGCCACTCTCACAGCGCACACGTGTACATAATATTGTACATTGTAGAAAAGTGACATGCAACTGCATAGAGGAGCGGGAGGATCACAAAATGCATACTTACTAAACATAGTAGATAATTTGATGATCATATGGATAATATTTATTTCTTGGTGGATCTAGCTTTTTCAAACTCAAAGACAAGCAACGGGGATCTAGAGGGGATTGGTGGTTTGGTGGGGGAGGAAAGACCACAGTGGTCTGGTGGCTCTGTAAATTTCTTCATCTAAAGGTATTGATTGAAAATATTTTTTGAATGACAAGTCGTAATCCATTTTAGGCTGATTTTTTTTCTGGGGTCTTTTGGAAAGTTGAGGGATATTTCTGAACCCTTTGGTATGGATTTTTTTTTTCTATTTTGGAAAGAAATGTTAAGCCATGCAGCCAAATTTTTGCCCCGTGACTCACCCCCTCCGCTCTCCCCTGTTAAAAACTTCCTCACAATAATTCAATGCGCTGCACTGAACTTAATGTCTTATACATAAGATTTTCATGAAAACTTTGCTGTGTTGTCCATGAATTGAAAGGACAGTGCTCACTGTTTTTGTAAATTCTTCAACCTTTTTATTAATTCAAGCCAGTTATTCTTTATTTTCTCAATATACGAGGTTATGAAATTAATAACTTGATCAATATGAGCAACAGTCAATCAGTTTCGATATATACAGCGATGATTCGTAGTCCGGACAAATTGGTCCCCGAGGAAATTTTTAGCGCAAAATTCCGAGGGGGAGGGTCGGATTTTTATGTGTGCTTGTGTCGTTATATTGTAAACATATCTTAATTTGATCAAATGTTTATTTCTTGAAAATAATAATTTTCTATATCTTTAGATTTTTCTTTAAAACACGAGAGCTACAAGAAAGGTGGAGGCACTGATGTCGGAATTTGTCTCCGCTCTATTGTATTGGTAAAATCGTCTAGAATGCAATAATTTTCTCATCATTGAAAATGAAGGAGCTTCATTTCTTTGTAAATCTAATTGAATTAATAGAAATGAATAAAAATAAAATAAAAATAGAGATTAAACGAAAGTTGCAATGGAGGGGTGTTCCGTTTTATTTGGCTCACTGAATCAGTGATTTTCTATATAAAATGTACGTTACTTCACTGTTTAAAATAGTAATGAAATTTTATCTTAACAGAGAACTTTATAAGTTTAGATAAATATTTGAATTTCGAATGAATGTAAGACGTACAAAGAATATACTTCAGCTGCGCTCTCCTATAGGCTTTGCCTATGTTCATATTATTATATTGTAAAACAGACATGATAATATTGAAGAATAAAGATTACGAGTCCGCCGAAGTCGGACATTTTGAAGTCGGAGTCCGCGTCGGAGTACCAAAAATAGGTACAGCCCGAATCCACCCCACCGGAAGTAGTGTCAGTTGTAAGCAGACGAGAGGATAATACTGCTTTTCACGGTTACCCATGATTCCTTGCGTGGTGTGGTTCCGGTGTTAATGACGCCAAAATGGCTGACGGCGAAACGGTGCTTGTAACGCTCACATTATTTTAGCGAAAGACGAGAGAAGAGAGCTACTGATGACCTCGAAAATGCCACATACAAAGTGGTACAGATTTTGAGAAATGACATAGGCATATGAAATCATGAATTAACTAGAATTGTGTTATATATTTCGATGTATATACCTCAGTGTTATAATCAGCTGATCTGAACTTTAGCTAGATACGTGCCCCAAGCGCGGATGTAGAGGGGGGCTTGGGGTCGGAACCCTGTTAATTTTACTGTAAATGCTGATTTTTTACCATCTTATGAATATCTTTGTTCAAATCATAAGGGTTGACCATCTGAGGGGCTTTACCCCCCCCCCCCCCCCCTTTTTTTCCTTGAAAAAATATGTCTATGTTACACGTAATCCTAGTGATAAAAAGAAGTATTTAAGATAGTCTTTACATTTGGCCTGAGTGTACAGTTAATTTTATACCATTAATAGAAATATTCTAAATTATATCAAATTTTGAAACACTCCCCACACACCTTATCTAACAAGAGTTCTGTCTGTATAATTTGATTGCATGCACCTGGCACCCTTAGTCATATGCGTATACCAGAAGTTATATCTACATGTATGTGTTCACTTAATTTTCTTTGGATAAGTAAAAGAAATTGCTGTTTTGACTTTGTTAATAAATACTCTGCTTCCAATATATTATAATGAACAATTGCTCCAATAGTTACCTTAATGATCCAACCTCCCAACCCCCCTCAGTTTGACTGACAGATTTTAAAAACAGATTATATATTCAGGGTACCTAATAGGCATAGTAATGATTAATGATTACCTGATGGACTTAAGTCAAAGACTGTGCGTGTTACCAACTCTAGGGTAGTAAAAAATAATATTTGGCTACTGGTGCTAGTGCTTAGTTTGACTTATGCTAAAAGATAAGCAATTAAGTACTTTACCATTTGCTGGAATTAATTTCTTCATCTTCAAGCAAGCAGTGCATGGTAAGATATACTGAGATTTGATATATGTCTTTCAATTTAATGAATTAATTTGAATGAATTTTCAACAATTATGCAATTTACGTCTCAATAAAATTGTTTTAATATTATGAAAGTATTTTATTTCAAAATAAATGTACATGAATTCATATATGTTTATTCATACCCTTTTTATGCCTCTATTTATTCATATACTATACAGCTAAAAACTGGTTAACTCTTATATAAGAGGTATACACTGAAAAAAATCAAATCCATGAAGTCTTGATCTAATAATACTAAGACATGCCTATACATGTATATGACAGAATATATTACTTTAATACAGCACTATTCATATCAATCGCTTATAATACATGTACATGTATTTTAAAAGTATTATTCAAGCCCGAAATGTCTTAAATCATAATCCTAAAACAGTTCAATTATTTACCTATAAGTTGGTTATCTACATTCGTTATTTATATTGGTAATAGTCACATGACCTTGGGCCAAGTTTATGTGAAACCTTTGAGTCATCTGAGCAACTTCATAGTAAAATATCATATGAAAGTCATACATTACATTGTTTAAGGGTGTATAGCCCTTACATGATTAGCATATACAATTTTATAAGAAGCATATATTGAGTGAAATTGACTTTGGTCACATGTGATCTTGGATATAGGTGATCTGAAACCTATGAATCATGAGCAACATCAAATTGAATATTAGTGATTGGATAGACGGTTCAAAAGATATAGCCTGGACATGATAAGCATGTAAAATTTCGTAACTAAAGAAAGAAGTGACTTTAGTCATGTGACCTTGGGAAAATTTTCATTTAGTCCTGAGAAACATACTTAAAATTATGAAAACAGTTAATGGTTCTGGAGATATAGCCTGGATAGGATTTGTATGTGTAGTTTCATTAAAAAGAACTAAATGACCTTGACCTTGGACATATGACCTTTGGTCAATGTGATATGAAACCTTTGGATCGTATTTTTAGCAACAACATATTGAAAATATGAAAGTAATCAGCTGGTAAATGGTTCAAGAGATATTAAGCCCAAACAGGATACTAGTAGCATGTAAAATTTCATTAAAAGTGTACCAAGTGACCTTGACCTTGGTCACATGACCTTGGGTCAAGGTGATGTGAAACATTTGGATCATAAGCAACAACATACGATTATATTTTACTTTAAATATGAATGTGATCTAGTAAATCAGTTCAAGAGATAAGCTGCCTCAATGACAGGATATAGCATGAAGAATTTCTTTAAAAATGAACTAAGTGACCTTGACCTTGGTCATGTGACCTTAGGTCATGGTGATGTGAAACCTTTGGGTCATAAGCAACAACATATGTTCTATTAAATATGAAAGTGATCAGCAAACAGTTCAGGAGATATATTAGCCTGGACACGTGTGACAGACGGACAGACACGAAGGCAAAAACAACATGTATCCTCCCCATTTGGGGGGGGGGGGGGAGACATAATGATAATAGTAGATCTGATTTCATGTATTGACCTTGACTGTTTGTCTTGAAATTGAGGATGAGACTTGAGACATATTATGAGGTTCAATGTCAACATCAAGGTTAAAGTATATTTAAAAGTTTTAAGGTCGAACATATAAATGGGACCATGAATGAATTAATTATGGAAATCTTTTAAAGGTTTTATACCATGAGAGATTCCTCATTATAATAAACAGTATGTATAGTTTAATAAATTATCCATAATATAGTACAATGTACTTTGTGTGGATAAATCAACAATTGACATTGTCTATTGTTTATATTTGAAAACCGTGAGTTAATTATATTTCACTGTTAGGTAAACTGAGGGTAATTAAAGTTCTTAGTGGAAAGACTCCCTTTATCAATGAGAAGCATTATAATGTTCAAAAACCAAATTCAAGGAATTATGGTCCCCCTTTTGGGTGTTTGTCTTTAAAGAAATGCTCACAGACACCCCCTCCCTCCATTCTTAAGTTTTCATAATATATCTCATATATTATCAACATTCTAAATATGAAAGATTAAACTCTAGGAAAAGGTCAAAGGGCCCAAACTTTTGATTTGTTACCAAGGGACAGGACTTATGAAAAGGTATGCACATGTGAAATATTAAAGTCCTATCATTTAAATTACCGTCCAAAACTTATGGTCGAGGTTGAAGTTTTTAAATGTGGGTCAACCTCCAAGGACGAGGTTACAAGGTCAGAATGTTGTTACCAACAGAAATTAAGGTCTTGTCACAAGGAACACACATGTGAAATGTGAAAGCCCCATCACTTTCCATTCAAAAGTTATGGTCAAGGTTAAAGTTTTTGAAGAGTATGTCAAACTCCAAGGTCAAGGTCACAAGATAAAAAATTTTGGTATCTAAGGAAAGATCTTTTCACAAAAAATACACATGTGGAATATTAAAGCCCTATCACTTTCCATTAAAAAGTTAGTGACAAGTTTTTTGAAAAGTAGGTCGAACTCAAAGGTCAAGGTCAAAATTTTTAGTATCCATAGAAAGGTCTTTTCACAAGGAATACACATGTGTAACATGAAAGTCCTATCACTTTTCATTCAAAAGTTATGGTCAAGTGATAAGTAGGTCAAAGTCCAAGGTCAAGGTCACAAGGTCAAAAATTTTGGTATCCATGGAAAAGTCTTGTCACTAGTGTTGTAACGATTATCGCCGACATCGGCGACATCATCGCTAATACCCTTCGATTTCGATTTATCGATTATGTTTTCAAGAATCGATTATAATCGGAAATATACAACTTAGAAAAGAATGACATAGTTCTCGGTCGAACACGCGTATGACAAGTACGAATAAAACGAAAATAGATTGATGATCGTTACCACGAGTTAAAGTAACGGTCGTAGCGTAAATAATTCGAAAAGAATACACTTTCTAAGGCATACAATGGGTGGAATTAGGATTCTCATTGAATTGAATAGTAATGACAAGTACTCCAATAGAAAACTTCAACGTCAGATGCGATACGTCAATATCTACTGTACTCGTCTAGAAAAAAAACCCCCAACTTTTACGCCGAACTCCAGAGCTTTGTAAGAAGGACAAGGCCAGATCAGTGATGTTTACATTACTGTTAGCCTAAACTCCATGAAGATATTGTTTGATTCCACGTTGAATGAGCAAAAACCTTACTCTTGGGTCGAATGGAAAACACCCCCCCCCCCCCCCAAACTCTGCATCTGCCGTTTAAAGTTGCCGACTATTAGTATTACAATCACATATTTGTTTTGGCTCCATTCCTGCTGTGATCTTGACAAAATATTTCATTTACTAGACAGGATTTTATCATTCTGTGGTTGGACTTCTCTCTAGACATTTTATTATGTATATTAGCAAGTTTTATCATTACTATTTTGTCATATTCTTTTCTGTAAAAGCAAGTAAAATTTATTTCCAATTAAATCGAAATAATCTATTAAAATCCTCTCCGATTATAAACCGATAATCGATTATGAAATTTGTCCGATTTAATTATACAACACTACTTGTCACAAGCAATACACATGTGTAATATGAAAGCCCTATCACTTTCATTCAAAAGTTATAGTCAAGGTTAAAGTTTTTAATAAGTAGATCAAAGTCCAAGGTCAAGGTCACAAGGTCAAAATTTTTAGTATCCATGGAAAGGTCTTGTCACAAGGAATACACATGTGTAACATGAAAGTCCTATCACTTTTCATACAAAAGTTATGGTCAAGTGATAAGTAGGTCAAAGTCCAAGGTCAAGGTCAAAAATTTTGGTATCCTTGGAAAGGTCTTGTCACAAGGAATACACATGTGAAATATCAAAGCCCTATCACTTACCATTCAAAAGTTATGCACAAGGTTAAGTTTTTGTGACTGACGGACAGATGAAATGGTTTTAATGTCCCCGCACTTTCGTGAATGTTGGGGACAATAAATATGCTCAGCTACAGTGTATAGTATATGGATCTCAGGTGTCAGCAAATTATCATCATAAGAGCTAGGCCCACTTGGGCCTCTTGTGTCTAATTCAAGATACTGTTGAGAAGCTTTTTTTTCCATTAGCCTAAAGGACAAGTAAAAGGAAAAATTTAGAGGCCAAAACAAATTTTTACTCAGCCCCTCAAAATTGTAAGCAAATGAGACAATACAGAAAACTCCATTGATTTTGCGGAATGAATGTAGAATTTTTTTTCTGTATCATAAGCTTTAGCCTATAACCATGCAAGGATCAATTTTCATTATGTAAATATAAGTGTTTCTTTTTTCGACAAGCCTGATGGGCATTATAATTACATGTGTAGTAGAGTGATTTATTACTTATTTGTAGTAAATAACATCATTTTCCATTGTATTTTTCATATTTGCATTATTGTATTCATAATACTTACTTGATGTACTATTTTTAGATCTTTAGGGGATTTCCCTATATGTATCACATTCCAATGTAGTCTATTTATATATATATAGGAAGTGGTGTGACATCAGAGGGGTCACATAGGTCATTTGTAATGTATAAATGTATATCATTGGCCAATATGCTAATGATCCTTATCAGAACTTTTTCTATTGGTTATTACCTTTTTCCCTCCAACATTCAGTGGTCATTGTTTACTATACCCAGACAGACATGTTGATTTCCATCATACCTTGATTTCTTGATTAAGTGCATTATTCCATATTCTGCTGACTGTAAGTACTTTTTATTGTATTTTATTCATGTATGTGATATTTCTGAATTAATTAATTAGCTATAAAATGTGTATTTTGATCTTTATAAATTTTGGTAAATAATGTAAACACAATCAGCTGATCAGCCATTTTGGATCAGCCAGGTAACACATCAGACTTTTCCTATTTTTTATCTTTAGATTACTTTGCATGATTAGACATTCATTATTATTAATTATCTTATCTAGGTTTTCCCATGCATTATCTGTCTGATGTACCAAGGGTATATAGATCATCATGTAGGATCTTTGATCTTTGACAGCCTTGTATCACATACAGGTAATTATTATTGATTGTATTAATTATCATTTTGTGATGATTATAATTATGTGATATTTATCTATTTATTTATATATTGTCTGAAATTGGGGAATTATATATTTTTCCATGAATTGTCAGATTGTGTGAATTTCATATATTTTTGATATAATATGTTTACATTGTATTTATTATTGTTATTATGTATTTCAGGGCTACTTACTTCTTCATGTTGTAATAAATTGAGAACCTGAGACCATGACTTATTCCTATTTTGACCACTACAACATTTGGCGCCCACGTTGGGACTGATGATATCCAGGATATACTTACCGAGGGGCGGATCCAGCAGTTCGATGACTGATACCATATACCTACCTGTTATATAGACTTGCGATATTTTCTGTACCAGTGATGTATTGCGTAGATGACACTGACATTTCATACCTACCATATATGATCTGTGCAGCCGATGATGTTGTACCGCAAGTGACATTTTGATTTTTCGCTCGTACCGCTAGTGACAGTACTGTGACTTTTTCCGCTATACTTACCTACCAGCGTACCATATAAGACAGTGATATTGGACACTATATGTTACGTACCTTTACCTGCATACTTCTGAAGAGAGGCCATGCCTGTGCGATGCTGTACCTGAATATTGACGTTACTTTTTCCAATTTTGCGTGAAACTTTTGACTTATTTTCTCGCATTTTGCATCATATTATTTACATTTATGTATCATGAACATTTTGTATTGATGTGATACTGTATGTAACCTATATCATCTATAGTTGATTACTATTGTCACTTAGCTTAACTTATCATTGTCTATTTTGTAAAAATTTTGTAGTTTTAAGGTAGTAAAATTTACCTGAGTACTTGAGTGCTCTTTGAAAAAATTTCACGCTTGACCGCACACACTGTATACTTTTGTGTACTTTAATTATTTTCATTAGGGCATGACATGAGTTATTGTCCTTGAGTTACTCAGAGTAATCTATCTTAGGTACTTAGTCATTTCCACTGACTAGAGTTATCCTCCTTACATTTTTGGCAAATTTTGTCATTAGAGTTATTCATCTTTGATTTTTGAATTTTCTCTAAAATTTTTGAAAGTAATTCTTTAAATTAGAGTTATCTTTCTTTGCTCAGTCAAAATCTATTAATTTTGATGATATTTTGACTTAGTTTACTTTAATTTTGCATCATTTGAATTAATTTTCATGTTTTAAGCTATCATTACAAGCTATATACATTGAAAAGAAGCTATTTATATCATGTGAAGTCAAATATTTTGCATTGATCAATATTTTACATTGAAACTTTGATTTATTTTTGTGATCAATCTGAAATAAATAAACTTAGTTATTTATTAAGTTAAATCAGCCATGGCAGATGAACTTTCCAAGGAAGAACTTGAAGCCATTGCCGCCGCTTTCAAGGAAATGAAAGTGAAGCCCAAAGCTGACAGCGCCTCCGACTTAAAGAAATGGATGGTGGACTATGTAGCCCAAATAAAGGATGCTGATCAGACAACTACTCAGCCTACAGCTACAGTTAAACAAGAGCCAAGCAGTGATGCCACATCCTCATCCAAGATATTAAGTCAACATATACCTAAGCTATCCTGCTTCTCTGGAGACCAAAGTAAACAAGACACATCCTATGATTTATGGAGGTATGAAGTGGACTGCCTTGTCAGAGAGAAGTATTCAGAGAGCAGCATTGCCCAAGCTATCCGTAGATCACTACTCGGAGATGCCGGTAAGGTCGCCATGCGTCTCGGACCAGAGGCAAAGGTTGCCGACATATTAGACAAGATGAAAAGCGTGTTTGGGACCATGGAAAGAGGCGAAAAGATTTTAGAAGAATTTTATAGTGCCAAACAGAGAAAAGATGAAGACAGTATGGCATGGAGTTGTAGACTGGAGGAAATATTCCGCAAAGCCGTCGTCAAAGGAGTAATGAGTAGGAGTGAGGCCAATGACAAACTCAGATCCAGATATTGGAATGGTCTACACCAATGGATACAGGATGTAAGTGGATACAAGTATGACCGCCTTACAGAATTTGACGACCTTCGGAAAGAAGTTAGACTCACGGAGAAGGAGCATGTTACCAAGAAGATTCAAGCCAACATGGCCATCCCTGCTTCCACTGAACAACCCTCTGAACTACAGGAGCTTAAAGGAATGATCCAACAGCTAACTGCCAAGGTCACACACCTGGAGAAAGACAAACACAGAGGACCACAGACAACATACAGAGGTGGATATGGTGGCACTGGTAGACAACAACAACAAAGAGGCAGACAGGGACAACAACAATGGTATCCCTCATACAACTACCCTAGAGATGACTTAGCATATTATGAACCTTATACAGAGGAACCAGTCTGTTATAGATGTGGACAACCTGGTCACCTAGAGTTAGGATGTCGCGTCATTCTAGATCACCGACGCAAGCCGACGTCAAACTTAAGCAGACCTGCGTCGCGGGGCACACGTTAGGTCACCTCAGAAGTCAACGCCCTACATCACCTTACAAACAGAATACATCCTTGGTTGGGAATGCATCTGAAGTAAAAATTTTCATTGATGGCATAGAGGTCACTTCACTTTTAGATACCGGATCTACTGTTTCGACCGTCAGTGAAGCATTCCATCAGCAGCATCTGCAGCATCTACCAATTCTTCCTCTTGATGAGATTATCCATATAGAGTGTGCAGATGGTGGAACACTACCATATTTAGGATACATTGAAGCCACTATTACTTCACCTGGACTTCCTCATGCTTCAGATACTACCATGCATTACCCCATCCTAGTTGTACCAGACAGTAATTATAATAAGGATGTACCAGTATTACTAGGGACCAACATCTTACGTCACCTACTATCAGAAGTTCATACTAACTATGGAGATCAGTACCTACAGACAGCAAACCTACACACTCCCTGGTACCTGACATTCCGTAGTATGACATTGAGAGACAAAGAACTTAAGCGTAAACAGAACAGACTAGGGATTGTAAAATCTGCAGAGACTCATCCTATCATGATACCACCCAATTCTAGTATCACAGTCTCAGGCTATATAGACAAGTCATTACCATATGAGCCTACACCAGCTTTACTTCAGCCTACACCTCAGTCAGTTCTACCATCAGATCTTGACATAGAGCCTACCATTATTAACTATACCTATCCAGTTAACAACTTAGTCCAAGTTCACATAGATAATGTCACCACTCTCACAGTACAGATACCACCCAGAGCTATATTATGCGAGGTACAACCAATGACTATGGAAGACTTCAACATCTGTAAAGGAGCCCAAGTCACCGATAACTTACTTGACCTTGTACAGATTGAGAAAGAATATCTTACTCCAAATCAGCTAGAAGAAGGAAAGAACTTACTTCGCAAGTACCACGACATATTCTCAAAGTCAGACACCGACATAGGTCATTCAAAGATGGTTAAGCACCGCATTGAACTACACGATGATGTACCATTTAAGCAGAGATCCCGCCGCATACCACCAGCTATGTTCGACGAAGTTAAGCAACATCTACAGACACTACTTGATGGAGGAATCATAAGAAAATCTAAATCACCATGGAGCAGCAATGTAGTCTTATGCCGTAAGAAGAACAATAAGCTCAGGATGTGTGTAGACTACAGGCAACTGAACCAACAAACCAAGAAAGATTCCTACGCACTGCCTAGAGTTGAAGACATTCTGGATGCACTTAGTGGAAATAAGTATTTTACCATCCTAGACATGAAGAGCGGTTACCATCAGATTGAAGTCCACGAGGCCCATAAGGAGCACACTGCCTTTACCGTTGGCCCGTTAGGTTTTATGAGTATACCAGGATGCCATTTGGGCTTGTCAACGCTCCCGCCACATACCAACGCCTTATGGAACAGTGCTTTAAAGGATTACATCTGGACATATGTTACATCTACTTAGACGATCTGATCATTTATGCAAAGACATTCGAAGAACATCTTGAAAGAGTAGAGAAAATTTTCCAACGCTTACGAGAAGTCAACCTGAAGCTCTCCCCTAAGAAGTGTGAATTCTTTAAGGATAAAGTAAAGTACGTCGGAAACATAGTATCAGAGAAAGGTATCGAGCCAGACCCTGGAAAGATAGACAAAGCGAAGAACTGGCCAACACCCACCAACCCTGATGAAGTTCGTAAAATTTTAGGATTTGTTGGGTATTACCGACGCTTCATCAAAGGATTCTCCGACATAGCACGACCGTTGAACAACCTCTTACCTGAAGGAAAGAAAAAGACTAGAAAAGGAGCAAAGCCAAAACCTCCGCCAGCTATTTGGAAATGGAGCTCTGAACAGGAAACAGCATTCAGCACCCTGAAAGAGAAACTTACTACTTACCCGATCCTTGGATATGCAGACTACACCTTACCTTTTGAACTGCATACAGATGCTTCATCCAGTAGTCTAGGAGCTGTGCTGTATCAGACCCAGAATGATGAAAAACGAGTGATCGCATATGCCAGCAGGAGTCTGTCCAAAAGTGAAAAGAATTACCCGGCACACAAGAGAGAATTCCTTGCACTGAAGTGGGCCGTTTGCGAAAAATTTCAGGATTACCTTTATGGAAACACCTTCACTGCGATTACCGACAACAATCCTCTTACCTATGTCATGACAACAGCGAAACTAGATGCAACAGGTCAGAGATGGGTCGCCGCACTCACCAACAACACTTTTGATATCAGATACAGACCTGGATCACAGAACGCTGACGCAGATAGTTTATCCCGGATTCCGCAGCACATTTCTTCAGATTCCATCAAAGCCTTATGTAACGCTACTCACCAGATTCCTTACGTTGAGACCCTAGCAGTCACATCTGATCCAGTCGATAACATCCATTACTTACCTGATTTTTCGGAAATTGACATCAGACAACGCCAGAAAGAAGACCCCGTCACTAGATATTGGATTCCATTCGTCACTAGAAAATTCAAGCCTTCCAAATTTCGCTTACCGTTCAGTAATTCGAAGCACCATTCACTACTCTACAGAAACTTTGATAAACTTCACATCAAGGATGGAATTCTAGTCAGAGAGACCATTATCAACGGCACTACCAGATCTCAGATTGTCTTACCTCGATCATGTATCCAGACCGTCTTACACCACCTTCACACGAACATGGGTCACCCCGGCAGAGACAAGACCACCAGCCTAGTTAGAGACCGATTCTTCTGGTTTGGCATGACATCAGATGTGGACCATTACATCAGCAAATGTATAAGATGTGTTAAGAGAAAGACTCCAACATTAGAAAGAGCACCGCTAGTAAACGTAAAGACATACCAACCATTAGAGCTTGTTTGCCTGGATTATCTTACCTTAGAGTCGTCCAAGGGAGGCTACCACAACATCCTTGTAATCACTGATCATTTCACCCGATATGCACAAGCTATCCCTACAAAGAACCAGACCGCAAAGACCACAGCTGATGTACTCTTTAACAACTTCATCCTACACTATGGCATTCCTCTCAAGCTACACAGTGATCAGGGTGCACAGTTTGAATCCAACATTATAAAGGAACTTTGCAGCATCATGGGAATTACCAAATCACGCACCACGCCGTACCATCCCATGGGAAATGGTGTCTGTGAAAGATTCAATAGGACCCTACTAAATATGCTAGGCACCCTTGAGAACAGCCAAAAGCAAGACTGGAAGACATACATAGCGCCTATTGTGCATGCCTACAACTGCACCAGACAAGAAACCACCCAGCAGTCTCCATTTTTCTTGATGTTCGGTCGAGAGCCAAGACTTCCAGTGGATGTTGTGTTTGGAACCAACCAGTCATCACCTAAGACATCATTACAGGACTACATAGAGTCACTTAGATCCAAACTGCAGCACTCCTATGATCTTGCGAAAGAACACATTAAAAAGGCCCAGACAAGACAAAAGAAAACCTATGACATCAAGGTCCGTGGAGCCATATTACAACCTGGAGACAGAGTACTTACCAAGATAGTTGCCTGGGATGGGAAGCACAAGTTATCAGACAAGTGGGACGAGGATGCTTACATTGTCCATAGCCAGCCTAACACAGAGGTACCAGTATACATTGTGCATAAAGAAAATGATACCAACATCCCAGAAGATCACATAGACAGAGAAGATGTCCATCATGGATGACAGGTGGAGATTATGTAATGAACCAACAACATAATGTAAGTAACACTGAACCTGAATGGAAGATGAGAGCAGACTACCTACAGACATTGACAACATCAGGTATATTTAGTTCAGTAGACAATGAAGTTGCCAAGGCTCTCCTTAACATCGTTACAGGTAAACCTTAGATTAAGTACATATTATCTTGGTTCATATCAGTAAGTCAGTCGATTTTTCTATTTCAGATGATGAATTGAGTATTTATGAAATATTTTGACCATCTTTTTGCATTTTTCATCCATTTATTGACTTGATGATGTATTGTTCATATACTTTGTATTTGTCAGAGTGTATTTTCCATTGAGTCATGTATTGTTATCAGTCAGTAGAAGTATTGTATTTTTAACTAGTCATTTTTGCAGTCAGTAGATTTAAATAATTTTTCACATGTCTTTGATAAAGTACTTTTTGCTTATCATTGAATAATCATTTTTCTTCAAAATTGATAAAGAAATTTTAAATTTTTATTCATTAAATTTAATGTCTGTCTTTAAACCACTCATGTCGAGGACGACATTTTTTTTAAGAAGGGGTGTATGTAGTAGAGTGATTTATTACTTATTTGTAGTAAATAACATCATTTTCCATTGTATTTTTCATATTTGCATTATTGTATTCATAATACTTACTTGATGTACTATTTTTAGATCTTTAGGGGATTTCCCTATATGTATCACATTCCAATGTAGTCTATTTATATATATATAGGAAGTGGTGTGACATCAGAGGGGTCACATAGGTCATTTGTAATGTATAAATGTATATCATTGGCCAATATGCTAATGATCCTTATTAGAACTTTTTCTATTGGTTATTACCTTTTTCCCTCCAACATTCAGTGGTCATTGTTTACTATACCCAGACAGACATGTTGATTTCCATCATACCTTGATTTCTTGATTAAGTGCATTATTCCATATTCTACTGACTGTAAGTACTTTTTATTGTATTTTATTCATGTATGTGATATTTCTGAATTAATTAATTATCTATAAAATGTGTATTTTGATCTTTTATAAATTTTGGTAAATAATGTAAACACAATTAGCTGATCAGCCATTTTGGATCAGCCAGGTAACACATCAGACTTTTCCTATTTTTTATCTTTAGATTACTTTGCATGATTAGACATTCATTATTATTAATTATCTTATCTAGGTTTTCCCATGCATTATCTGTCTGATGTACCAAGGGTATATAGATCATCATGTAGGATCTTTGATCTTTGACAGCCTTGTATCACATACAGGTAATTATTATTGATTGTATTAATTATCATTTTGTGATGATTATAATTATGTGATATTTATCTATTTATTTATATATTGTCTGAAATTGGGGAATTATATATTTTTCCATGAATTGTCAGATTGTGTGAATTTCATATATTTTTGATATAATATGTTTACATTGTATTTATTATTGTTATTATGTATTTCAGGGCTACTTACTTCTTCATGTTGTAATAAATTGAGAACCTGAGACCATGACTTATTCCTATTTTGACCACTACAACACATGCTTTCTACTCTACCTTGATGAAACAGTAGGAAAAGAGTAGGAGTAGTAATTGAAAAAAGGTAGGAGAAAAGTAGGACTTTAAGTAGATATTAATAGCAAAGTATATGTAAGATACTCAAAATTACCTTCAATTTCACTTTTACTTCAATTTGACAACACATAAACTATATAATTTTTTTTCTATTTTAAGATGAAAAAGTAGGAATGTAAGTTGGAGATTTTGGAGAAAAAGTAGGAAAAATAGGATCAAAATAAAAAAAAGTAGTAAATAGTTGGAAAAAGTAGATAGCCTGTAATGCTGAAATTGTCACTAATTTCATCTTAAGTCTCTAGCCCTGGGCTTGTGCTTTTAATTTTGAAGGATACAGCCTTACTGTCTTAAAGCAGTTTTTTGTTCATCCTTTAAACCAAATGAAAAGAGTTGAAATTAAATCTGTTAACAATTTAATGTAAGTTTAGGAGATGAGGGGATCTTCCCCTATAGGAAAAAAAATCGACTAGGTGTATAAAATGATGCAATCAGAATTTTTCTTTGGCTTTTACTATTTTCATAGTAATGGTCTGATGTAGACCCTTAAAACCTTACATGTTCTGATGATGATGATACATATTAAACCTTTGATCATGTATTAATCAATACAAAAGCCAAATTGTGTACATCATTTAAAACTAAACACAATTGTATTATAATGTATAATAAGGTTGAAAAAATTGAAGTTGGATTTGTTTCCGTGTACTTTCATACATGTAACATTGATTTGTTAAGTCTTGATATTACTACAATATATCCCATTTTATATTTCATAGGTTTCTCCCTCTCTTGGTATTTTGATCATAATATAAATTCTATTTTCTTCTCTGAACCATTCACAGCTGTTAAAATCTGTTTTGAATCAATCACGGTACCATATTCTAATCAATGCAAACCTACCGATTCATATTATAGACTGTATTATAATCATGAGATGAAAATGAAATGTGACAAATGACAAGGTGCATGATATTGCTCATTTGTCATCATCAAGACAAAATCAGCACCATTGCCAGCAGCCACACTTTTACACATCAATAATAGAAGATCACCATAAAATACCCACCAGAAAGGGGGGTTGTGCCACTTCGGGATATTCTTCTTCTTCTTCCCTATTGACCTCTGTGTCACAGAAACCTTTCCTTTCAATACTTAATAAGGTATCATATGTGTAACTTGACCTTGACCCTAGGAGACGGATTAATATAAGTTTCACTTGTTTCCAGATCCTATTCAATATATATCTTGATTTATGCTTGTTCAATGTATATGTCACCAATGTCTGAAATAAATACAGTTTAAACTAACTTGACCTTATAGCAGTATTTCAAAGCAGCATCTGATTTAAAATATGACTTGCAAAAAAATAATAGCCAAGTTTCATGATACATATAATTGTTGGTTATCAATATTATACAGGGGGGAAGGGGGGGGGGGGGGGTTACCCAACCAAGGCATGCCTGACCTTACAAGTATCTATTTTTTAACCTTGACAAAAATATTCGTCTGCAAATATTTGTCATCTGTAACCAAATTTGATAAAAATAAAATTGTCCAGCAAAGGGTTCTGCTCAATCAATTTGTGAAACATGAGGCAATGTACATTACATGTAAAGTGACCTTGTTGTCGAGATCTGCCCACACTTGTTTTAACCAAAGATACAATAAAATCTACAAATCTCTTCAGATCTTACAAGCTGAAATACTGTCTTCCTTACAAACAATCAACAAATCGCGATGTGATGAGCGCGTAACGTGTGAGACTTGTTGGCGTTCTGACATTTCTTTCGTTTCTACAGACGCCATAGTGGGCGTGACTTACACCGGAACCACTCCAACGCTCCCATTTCGCAACCGATTTTGCTAAATACAATGGCGTAAGGTCCCCTATGCAAAAAATAGATTTATCGGTTATAATACAATACTGAGGGGACCTTACGCCATTGACTTTCGTGTTGACCATAGTAGAGAGGGAACCTTACGACATTGAATTTAATAAAAAGGGGTCCTTACGCTTTTGTCTTTTCATAATTGGAAGAGGGGGCGACAGAACTGGGCGAAGGATATCAGAAAGGGATGAGGGAGGGGAAGGAAAGGGGCGGAGAAGGCAGAAAAGGGTGGGAGGTGGTAGGAAGAGAGGAGGGGACCTTACGCCATTGACTTTCTACATCAACCATAATAATGAGGGGACTTTACGCCATTGACTTTCTATATGGACCATAATAAAGAGGGGACCTTACGCCATTTACTTACTCTATGTATCATAATACAGAGGGGAACCTTACGTCATTGACTTTCTATATGGACCATAATAAAGAGGGGACCTTACGCCATAAACTTTCTTTATGGATTATAATACAGAGGGGACCTTACGCCATTGCCTTTCTATATGGATTATAATACAGAGGGGACCTTACACCATTGACTTTCTACATGGACCATAATAAAGAGGGGACCTTACGCCATTGACTTTCTATATGGATTACAATACAGAGGGGACCTTATGCCATTCACTTACTATAGGGATTATAATACAGAGGGGACCTTACGCCATTGATTTTCTATGTGGACCATAATACAGAGGGGACCTTACGCCATTGACTTTCTATATGGATTTTAATACAGGGGGGACCTTACGCCATTGACTTACTACATCATATGGCAAAATAGCGCTCAATTTCCTAATTTGCATAGCGGCCATATTGGATTCCGTAGGCTTCATATTCTTACTATAGGAGTCTATGGGGAGCAAATAATAAATTGAGAATACTCACGATTTCATGACACCAATCAAATTTGTCCACATATAGGAAGAAACTCTACAACGATCTGAATTTATAAATCCACATCTTTGATAAATTAACGAATTTTTACTTCTGTCATTTTTGAGGTGAAAATTCGAGGCGATACTGCCCATACCCCCAATGTTAAGAAAGTCCAAAACTTGTCACTAGCCGCACTTTAACTTTGTTTATCAGTAAGAAATCTTAGGAGCTGTGTATTTGTCCACATGGTTTCGGATAGATCGCGATATCAAATTCCGGATTTTGTCAACTTGAGAATCATAAAATGAAATTAAGTTCTGTCACTTTTGGGTTGAAAAATCGATATTTTGAGAAATAGGCCTGTCATATTGATGGATTCACTTTATCGGCTTTGACAGGATAAAGATAATCTTGTGTTCATACTTAGAGTGGGTAATTTTTTTGGTAATAAATAAGCTTAAATAGATTAGAAACAGTTGTATTTTGCCACGGGCGCATTCTGCTTTTTGCATTTATTTGATCTGATGCATTTAAAATGTATTGCTTTTCCTGGCATGTCGGGTCATTCTTGTTTGAGATTTGGCGCGTTTCAAACATAGATATATGACGTAATATAATCGTCATATGAATACATTTGCATATATGAATAAATTGAGCGCTATTTTGCCATATGTGGACCATAATAAAGAGGGGACCTTACGCCATTGACTTTCTCTATGTATTATAATACAGAGGGGACCTTACGCCATTGACTTTCTATATGGATTATAATACAGAGGGGGACCTTACGCCATTGACTTTCTATATGGATGATAATACAGAGGTGACCTTACGCCATTGACTTTCTATATGGATTATAATACAGGGGGGGGGGACCTTACGCCATTGACTTTCTACATGGACCATAATAAAGAGGGGACCTTACGCCATTGACTTTCTCTATGTATTATAATACAGAGGGGACCTTACGCCATTGACTTTCTATATTGATTATAATACAGAGGAGACCTTACGCCATTGACTTTCTATATGGACCATAATAAAAAGGGGACCTTACGCCATTGACTTTCTTTATGGATTATAATACAGAGGGGACCTTACGCCTTTGACTTTCTATATGGATTATAATACAGAGGGGACCTTACGCCATTGACTTTCTATATGGATTATAATAAAGAGAAGACCTTACGCCATTGACTTTCTACATGGACCATAATAAAGAGGGGACCTTACGCCATTGACTTTCTATATGGATTACAATACAGAGGGGACCTTATGCCATTGACTTTCTATATGGATTATAATACAGAGGGGACCTTACACCATTGACCTTCTACATGGACCATAATAAAGAGGGAACGTTATGTCATTGACTTTCTATATGGATTATAATACAGAGGGGACCTTACGCCATTGACTTTCTATATGGATTATAATACAGAGGGGACCTTACGCCATTGACTTTCTATATGGATTATAATACAGGGGGGGGGGGACCTTACGCCATTGACTTTCTACATGAACCATAATAAAAAGGGGACCTTACGCCATTGACTTTCTCTATGTATTATAATAAATACAGAGGGGACTTTACGTCATTGACTTTCTATATTGATTATAATACAGAGGGGACCTTACGCCATTGACTTTCTATATGGACCATAATAAAGAGGGGACCTTACGCCATTGACTTTCTTTATGGATTAAAATACCGAGGGGACCTTACGCCATTGACTTTCTATATGGATTATAATACAGAGGGGACCTTACGACATTGATTTTCTATATGGATTATAATACAGGGGGGGGACCTTACGCCATTGACTTTCTACATGGACCATAATAAAGAGGGGACCTTACGCCATTGACTTTCTCTATGTATCATAATACAGAGGGGACCTTACGCCATTGACTTTCTATATTGATTAAAATACAGAGGGGACCTTACGCCATTGACTTTCTATATGGATTATAATACAGGGGGGGGGGGGAACCTTACGCCATTGACTTTCTACATGGACCATAATAAAGAGGGGACCTTACGCCATTGACTTTCTCTATGTATTATAATACAGAGGGGACCTTACGCCATTGACTTTCTATATGGATTATAATACAGGGGGGGACCTTACGCCATTGACTTTCTACATGGACCATAATAAAGAGGGGACCTTACGCCATTGACTTTCTCTATGTATTATAATACAGAGGGGACCTTACGCCATTGACTTTCTATATTGATTATAATACAGAGGGGACCTTACGCCATTGACTTTCTATATGGACCATAATAAAGAGGGGACCTTACGCCATTGACTTTCTCTATGTATTATAATACAGAGGGGACCTTACGCCATTGACTTTCTATATTGATTATAATACAGAGGGGACCTTACGCCATTGACTTTCTATATGGACCATAATAAAGAGGGGACCTTACGCCATTGACTTTATTTATGGATTATAATACAGAAGGGAACTTACGCCATTGACTTTCTATATGGATTATAATACAGAGGGAACCTTACACCATTGACTTAAAGAAAAGGGGATCCTTATGCTATTGAATGCTATTGACTTCGCCATTGACTATAAGGGGAGGGGCGACAGAGGGGAATAATGGGTGAAAGATGGGAGGAGGGGATCACAGGATTATGACACATGTTTTATACAGAGGGGACCTTTCTAACAGAGGGGACCTTACGCCATTAACTTTCTATATGGACAATTATATACAGAGGGGAACTTACGCCATTGACTTTCTATATGGACAATTATAAACAGAGGGGACCTTACGCCATTGTCTTTCTATATGGACAATTATATACAGAGGGGACCTTACGCCATTGACTTCCTATATGGACAATAATATACAGAGGGGACCTTACGCCATTGTCTTCCTATATGGACAAATATAACAGAGGGGACCTTACTCCATTGTATTCCTATATGGACAATTATAACAGAGGGGACCTTACACCATTAACTTCCTAAATGGACAATTATATACAAAGGGGACCTTACACCATTGACTTTCTATATGGACAATTATATACAAAGGGGACCTTACGCCATTGACTTTCTATATGGGCAATTATATACAAAGGGGACTTTACACCATTGACTTTCTATATGGACAATTATATACAAAGGGGACCCTACGCCATTGACTTTCTATATGGACAATTCTGTTACGTCATCGCACCAAGTAGATCACGTGAGATTGCATTGCTACCACGTGGATAAGTCAGTGCGTTGCGATCTGTCGTTGGAGACGGTCATACTTTTACTATTAGAGAGTCTTGTAAAGATTCTTGATCGTATGTCGTAGACATACAGTTGTATGTGTAATATACATTTATAAGTTGAATCGTAGATTCAATAAACTTTATAGAAATATTTAAGTATATGTAATATACTTGTACGAATATTTTATCGATAAAGTCGTGTTGTAAACACAGAGCACGTAATATTTAGGTCAATTGTACTAGATCACCCGATTATCAAATCGAAGGGCTGTTTTCTGAAATTGACCGACTTCTCTGAGAAGAGTGATGTCATAATAGGTGTCAAAAAACTTTCTGCGACGTGTCACAAAACTTTGGTACAAAGTTACATCATCACTAAGCTATACTAGGTGCTTATCAGTACACGACGGCGGACGCCATGTTACGAAACACAAGAAACAGAAAATCAAACAGCCTGAATAAATCATCGCAGAAAAGCATGTCTGACACTGAAAATTCTGGAACTTCAGTTCCCGTTAGAATTCCTCTTAAGAAATTTGGGAATATATTCTCTCGGTTTGGATCTACCGCTGGAAGTGCGGAGAACGATGCACCGATTGCTGCATCGACCCCTGGGTCATCATCGGCCACTATTTTGCCGAGGGCAGAGACTGATATGCATTCTATAACGAGCCAAGGTGGGGGAGATGTAGAACCCCCGCATGTAAGACCGAGGGTGCTAGAGCTAGATCTAGGTTCAAGTTTTCAGAACTTTTCCGATTCTATTCGAAGCCTAGGCGAAACAATGAAACAAGGTTTCACTGAACTCAGATCTGAACTGACCTCGCAGTATCATGAGTATGATTATGACTTTTACGAGGATGATGATGATAATATCGACGATGAAAGTGACAATGAATCGGATAATCAACCTGAACCGGTCAAGAAAAAGACAAAAGTCGATGATGTTTTGAGAGAAATGAAAAAAGCCGATTCGGGATCGGCAGATGCAGATCAAAACAAAAGTGCGAGCAAATCGAATGTCAATGATCAGACGAATTTGTCTCAAAAAGAAGGAATTTTGAAGATATTGTCCGAGAAGGTGACAATTCAAGAGTCGGTTGGTCCGGCCATTGAATCTAAACTGGCCGAGTTAATAGATGACATGAATTTCAAGGACAATTCGTCTACGAAACCTGACGAAAAGGTGAAAGAAATGAATGAAAAAATTAAGCTCCGAAGACCGGAGAATTGTAAAAGCCTTATCACCACAAAGGTAGAAGAATTAATATGGAACAGACTCCAACCAAGTACTAGATCATCGGATTCCAGATTCCAAACTGTACAATCGTTCATCATTAAAGGGATGACAGGACTTGTAAATGTTATCCAAGAACTATTGGTAAACACTACAATGAATCGCGAAGATGTAACAAAACAAGTCGTTGAGAGCTGTGAATTATTCAGTTATGCAAACCACGAACTGAACCTCAGAAGGCGAGAATGTTTAAAAAATGACTCTGGAATAGACAGTGAAAACTACACTTCTCTGTTTAGTTCAAGTACACCTATTAACGAATGGTTGTTTGGTGGAGACGTCAGCAAGAAACTTGATGAAATTGAGAAAGCCAACAAGGCGATCAGTAAAGTACTACCTCGCAGAGGCAGAGGCTCCAGGCGGTGGAATTTCAGGGGCAGAGGCTTCTATCAGTATCCCTCATATCAGTTTCGAAAGAATGCTTACTCCTCCCAGACAAGAAAAAATTGGAGGCCTTTTTTAGGGTCGCGAAGAGTCAGTTTCCGCCCCAAAAACAAAATAAGAAGCAAACAGAAGCAGGAATAAGGCCTGCCTCACAAGACAACATGGTAAGGCCTATACTTTTTTAATAATGATACATTAAACATCATTAGTGCTCACCATTTTAGGGCAGGTAGACTGAGATTCTTTGTTAAAGAATGGGAGAATCTTACCTCTGATAGATTCATCCTTGATATTGTCAAACATTGCCACATTGAATTTAACGACAATCGGGCAAATGTGATACATGCTCATCAAATCAATTTCAATCACAAAGAAAAGAAAATTATTGAAGAGGGACTGAAAAGATTGCAAGAGAAAAATGTAATTGAGGAGGTTTGTCATGTAGAGGGTGAATTAATTTCTAATATATTTATTCGTCCCAAGAAAGATTCATCATACCGCCTCATCTAAACCTAAAAGAATTAAACAAGTTTGTTCAATATCATCATTTTAAGATGGAAAGTCTCATGTCAGCTGTAAGATTAATGAAACCATACTGTTACATGGCATCTATTGATTTGAAAGATGCATACTATTCAGTACCTCTGGCTTCTGAACATAGGAAATTTGTACGTTTTGAGTGGAATGGTAAATTATTTCAGTATACCTGCCTTGCTTTTGGTTTAGCATGCTGCCCACGTCAGTTTACAAAGCTTATGAAACCTATTTTTTCTCAGCTGCGGAGGAAGGGTATTGAATGTGTCTCATATCGGGAGTTCGCTTCTTTTCATATGGTGGAGGTTTTTGTTTGTTTGCTTTTGTTCCTGTTTTATCCTGATTTCGTATGCCTCGGTTTCTGATTTTCTGAATTATCGATTTTGTACTGTAAACAGGGATATGGTCATTATCCATATTTGTCATTTTTACCACTGTTCATGTGTCACTGCTGGTGGACAAATTGTCCCCGAGGGCACTTGTCGGGCAGTCTTTTGCTTAAATGGATAGAACTCAAGAAACCTACAAAGTGGCTGGGGCGTCGCCCACTATAAAAAGGCCCCAACCTGTTGCGTCTACGGACACATACGCAACAGGTAACTTAGGTGTCCCTAGAATTAGTTTACACGACATAAGAGATGAGACACTTGTAGTAAGTAACAACCATGAGTTTTGGTATAAACATGCAGATGGGTATATTAAAATCAAGCCCTGTAAGATTGAAGTGGTCGATATACTAAAAGAGCACCAATTTTCACCAAGCGATTGCTCAATTTCTAAGTGCGGCATAAAGAACTGCAAAACTTGTAACATCCTAATAACAGACACTTCATTCTCAAGTAATCTCACAAAACAAACATTTAACACGCATAGTTTTGAAAACCTTAACTGCATGACATCTAATGTTGTGTACGGAATAGAGTGCTCACTTTGTGGATTGATTTATGTGGGTGAAACCAAAGGTCAGCTCCGAAAAAGAATGTCAGGACACCGGTCAAAAATAAATAATAAAGGAACTCAACTCCTTTATCGCCATTTTGACCAGGCGGATCATTCGGTTTTATCTATGAGAGTCAGAATCCTGGAGAAAATATATCACCCCACAAACAATCCCAATTTGAGCACACCTTTCCGTCGCAACAGAGAAGAGTTCTGGATAAAAAAATTGAACACTGCAGCGCCCTATGGGTGCAACGATAACATCAGCACTATAGGGAACTTAACAAGTCCCGGTTGTCAATCGGTAAATGTGACTAGCTTATTCAACAGACCACAAAGAAGACCTCGAAGTCATGGCATTCGAAAATATAATAGGCCTGAGATACATAATTTCTCCTTCGATGACTTGGTTCCATTTTTGAATGAGCCTCTAGGACTGCATTATATTCGTACCAAATTATACTCTGTTCCTTTACGGAAGTTACACGAAATCTACGAATATACGAAGGACCTCACATATACCGATACACGTTCCCTAGAATACAGACTACAAGGAGTCATCTTGGACATTTCTACTTTTCGTTTATTTCAAGCAGTTAGATCAGATAAATCAGAGGAGAAAACAAACCGCCCTTTCATTAAAGTAAGATTTGCAAACAAAGGTATTGATAAATTGAATCTTGGTCAAATTTTGAATCACAAAACTGTCACAGAAAAAATCCCACCATATTTCAAAAGAAAAGAAACTCCTTGTATTTCCTATAGCTACACACCAACAGTTGCATCTAAAATTTACAATTACAAACGATTCCTGCAGTGTATTGATTTAAGTAATCCCTCACTACATCCACTTCCTTGCGAATGTTCTTCATCGGATTTCAACTACTCTCCTTGTGGACACGTTATTACTGGTGACCTTAGTATAGTCAAGAACGACAAGTTGAGAGAATTGTTAAAAAAGGGTCCCAAATACAGAGAAAGTATGTCCTTTACATGGAACCAAAATTTGAAAATTATCATGGACTCTTGTGAGGAATATGCAAGACGTTGGGCAAAGAAAGAGGATGTACAGCTCGACACTCTTTCCGAATGGATAAAATCCATCAGAGGGTTACTTTTATCTAGAATTAACCGATTAAAATCAACTGTGAACACCAGATTCGAGTCTATATTTAAAGACCCTGATGTTATCACAGAGCTCACCTACCTCCAAAAACATTATGTCATCACACCAGCGGACAAAGCCTCAAATAATTACACATTTACTTGCAAAAAGTACTATTTCGACAGTCTAGTTAAAGAGTTGGGTTTAAATTCGACACCTGGAAATCCCACTTACACCCCTACAAACCTTTCTGCCTCTGAAATAATAGATAACCACAAATCAGCTCTTGCTTCCTTTGGCTTCCAAACTAACAATTTAGATTTAGATTTACCATACTTATACTGCATACCTAAAATGCATAAGAATCCGTACAAACAACGTTTCATCGCTGGTTCCTCAAAATGTTCTACCAAATCTGTATCGATCTTACTCACCAAAGTTTTATCTGAAATCAAATCTGGGCTTCAAAAATATTGTTCGACAGTATATTCTCGCAGTGGTATCAACCAGATGTGGATTTTAAAGAATTCGAAGGAACTTTTAGAACATCTGAAATCCACTCATTTTAGTAAAGTTCATGCGATCAAAGCCTTTGATTTTTCGACACTTCACACTACAATTCCACATTCTAAATCGAAAGAAAGACTCGCAAAAATTATAAGTAATGCGTTTACAAGTAAGAACGGTAATCGCAAATACAAATTTATTGTTGTGAACTATGACAAAACCTACTTTGTAAAAGAAAAGTCCGATTCTGAAAATAAGTACACTGAAACAGATATTATTCAGATGTTAAACTTTTTGATCGACAACATTTTTGTGGTGTTTGGAGGAAAGGTCTTCCAGCAAATTGTCGGAATTCCAATGGGGACCAATTGTGCCCCACTCCTTGCCGACATTTTTCTTTACTCGCACGAAGCTGAATTCATTCAATCTCTGGTCTCTGAAGGGAAAAGATACTTAGCTTCTGACTTCAACTTCACTTACAGATACATAGACGATGTGTTGTCCATCAATAATCCAAAATTCGCGGATTTCCTGAGCAGTATCTATCCTTCAGAGCTTGAAGTCAAAGAAACTACAGAGACAAATAATTCAGCATCCTATTTGGACATAATGTTGTCCTACGACACTGATGGTCACATGAACACCTCACTCTATGACAAACGTGACGACTTCAATTTCAGCATTACAAACTTTCCTTTTCTGAGTAGCAACATTCCTTCATCGCCTGCTTATGGCGTGTTCATATCTCAGTTGATACGCTATGCCAGAGCAAGTACCAAATATACGGATTTTGTTCTGAGAGCTAGGCGTCTTTCAGATAAGCTTCTCAGTCAGGGATATGCTTGTGACCGACTAACATCGTCACTGAGGAAGTTCTACGGTCGATATGGGGAACTCGTCATACACTATGATGTCCCACTCTCCAGAATGATGGGTGATATTCTGTCGTAGACCATTTGAACCATCCAACCCAAGATTGTACTCTATGTCTTCCGAAATGGAAGTTACCGAATGTGACAGTTCTACCGAATTGAAGCGGCGGGTGTTGCATGCAAGCAGGAGATGCTTACTCTTCCTGGGCACCTGGTCTCACTCTCATATCGGGAGTTCGCTTCTTTTCATATGGTGGAGGTTTTTGTTTGTTTGCTTTTGTTCCTGTTTTATCCTGATTTCGTATGCCTCGGTTTCTGATTTTCTGAATTATCGATTTTGTACTGTAAACAGGGATATGGTCATTATCCATATTTGTCATCATACATAGATGATTCTTACCTTCAAGGTGATGATGAGACTCATTGCTGGCAAAATGTTAAAGAAACTGCCTCCTTGCTACAAAATCTAGGTTTCATTGTTAACTATGAGAAATCAGTATTCTTACCATCACAAAGAATTAATTTCTTAGGATTTTCCCTCAACTCAGTGAATATGACAGTTAGATTGACTGAAACTAAAGCTCAGTATCTAAGAGAGAGAGTTGAGGAATTACACACAAAAGAACGGGCAAAAATAAGAGAAGTTTCACAGGTTCTAGGCCTTATGGTTGCAAGTTTCCCCGGTGTTGACCTTGGCCCCCTGTTTTACAGAAGTCTGGAAAATTGTAAAATAGATGCCTTAAGATCAGCTAAGGGCAATTTTGAAGCATTTATGACTATTGACCATGATGCAAAGTCTGACCTTTTATGGTGGATTGAAAATATTTCAGTTTCAAAAAAGGAAGTTTATAGAAATGATCCTACATTGGTGCTCAGAACAGATGCTTCAAAAGAAGGGTGGGGGCAGAATTAGGTGACAAGGTCACTGGTGGTAGGTGGACAGAGAAGGAGTCGGATTGTCACATTAATCACCTAGAGATTAAAGCTGTACTTTTTGCTTTGATGGCCCTATGCAGTTCTTTCTATAACATTCACATTCAATTACAATGTGACAACACCACTGCTGTAAGTTATATTAATAGCATGGGAGGAAGTAGGTCAAGATCATGCAACAAAGTTGCTAAGGAGATCTGGCTTTGGTGTCTAGATAGGGAAATATGGATCTCTGCCATCCACTTACCAGGAGTTGAAAATGTAATCGCAGATAGGCTTTCACGCAATTTTAATGATGAAACAGAATGGACCATAAAAAATGTAGTATTTAATAGAATAGATCATATATGGGGCCCATTCCAATGTGACATTTTCGCTTCAAGGCTTAATAATAAAGTGTCTAGGTTTGTATCATGGAGACCAGACCCTTTTGCGATTCACATAGATGCCTTTTCTATTTCATGGGTTGACATGTATTTTTATGCCTTTCCCCCATTTAGTATGATATCTAGATGCTTACAGAAGATTGAAAAGGAGGGGGCAAAGGGTGTAATCATTGCCCCTGATTGGTCAACTCAATCATGGTATTCTCGTCTTTTCAGCATGCTGATACATTGTAGATGTACCCAGAATTCTTCCTCAGGACAGGGACCTTCTTACTCTACCAGGATTGAAGAAGGAACATCCTCTCAGGAAGAAGATGACATTGATGGCCTGTCTCCTGTCTGGCATAAATTCAGAGAGGCAGGAGTTTCGAGTGAAGTACTTGAAGTCATTAAGCATTCGTGGAGAGGAAGCACGAAGATTCAATACTCAGTTCACATCAGAAGATGGCAGGATTTCTGTGCAAGGAACAAGATTAGTGCAACCAGTCCCTCTGTGAATGATGTGTTAGAGTTCTTATTACACCTGTTTAAGTTAAATCTTAGTTATAGTTCTGTTAATACCGCAAGAAGCGCAATTTCATCATTTATTATGTATGGTGACAAGGGCATAGGTGAACACCCTTTAATTATTAAATTTATGAAAGGAGTGTATCAACAAAGACCTACCCAATCTAGATACACTTGTGTTTGGAGTGTACATAATGTTTTTGATTTCCTCAGACAAAGTTCTTCAAATGAAAATCTAACCCTTAAATTGTTGTCAATGAAAACGGTTATGTTGTTAGCTTTGATTTCTGCTCAACGTGTACAGACATTACACAATTTATGTTTTTTTTTTTTGGAAAAGTAGGTCAAATATCTAGGTCAAGGTCACTAGGTAAAAAGAATTTGGTATCTGTACAAAGGTCTTATGAAAAGGAATACACATGTGAATTATAAAATCCCTATCACTTACCAATCAAATGATATAGCCAATGTTAATTTTTTGAAAAGTAGGACAAATATCTAGGTCAAGGTCACTAGGTCAAAAATTATGGTATGTGTAAAAAGGTCTCATCACAGGAAATACACATGTGAAATATCAAAGCCCTATCACTTACCGATGAAAAGTTATGGGGTGTGACCCAAAGTGTGACAGACAGACGGACGGACGGACTGACTGACAGACGGACAACGGACAAAGTGATCCCTGCGCTTCCACTACATGGAAAGAAGCGAACTCCCATTACATGGGAGTGAGACCAGGTGCCCAGAAAGAGTCAGCATCTCCTGCTTGCATCTATCAAAATCTATATATTTTGTACTTTATCTGGCATATTAACACGCCATAAGCAGGCGCTGAAAGAATGTTGCTACTCAGAAAAGGAAAGTTTGTGAGTGTAACTTTTAATGTCTCAGTAGATAGTGATAGAATCTATTTCTTCTTCCATGAAACATAATGGTGTAAGGTCCCCTCTGTATTACAGTTCTTATAGAAAGTCAATGGTGTAAGGTCCCCTCTGTACTATGATTCATATAGAAAGATAATGGAGTAAGGACCCCTTTGTATTATGATACATATAGTAGTCAAGGGTGTAAGGTCCCCATTGTATTATTGTCCATATAGAAAGTCAATGGTGTAAGGTCCCTTCTGTATTATTGTCTATGTATAAAGTCAATGGTGTAAGGTCCCCTCTGTATTATGGTCCGTATAGAAATTAAATGGTGTAAGTTACCATCTGTATTATGGTCCATATAGTAAGTCAATGGTGTAAGGTCCACTCCGTATTAAGGTCCATGCATATTTCGTTAAAAGTGTTATGTTCCCCTCTGTATTATTGTGAACATAGAAAGTCAATGGCGTAGGGTCCCCTCTGTATTATGATTCTTATAAAAGTCAATGTTGTAAGGTTCCCTCTCTGCTATGGTCATACAAAAAGTCGATAACGTAAGGTCCCCTCTGTATTATGATCCATATAAAAAGTCAATGGCGTAAGATCCACCCTGTACTATGGGTAATATAGAAAGTCAATTGCGTAAGGTCCCGTCTGTATTATGATCCATATAGAAAGACAATGGCGTAAGGTCCCCTCTGTACTGTGGTCCATACAGAAAGTCAATGGCGTAAGGTACCCTCTGTATTATGGTCCATATAGAAAGTCAAAGGCGTAAGGTCCCCTCTGTACTATAGTCTATATAGAAAGTCAAAGGTGTAAGGTCCCCTCTGTATTATGGTCCATATAGAAAGTCAATGGCGTAAGGCCCCCTCTGTATTATGGTCCATATAGAAAGTCAATGGCGTAAGGTCCCTTGTGTATTATGGTCCATATAGAAAGTCAATGGTGTAAGGTCCCCTCTGTATTATGGTCGATATAGAAAGTCAATGGCGTAAGGTCCCCTCTGTACTATGGTCTTTATATAGAAAGTCAATGGCGTAAGGTCCCCTATGTATTATGGTCTATATAGACAGTCAATGGCGTAAGATCCCCTCTTCATTATGGTCCATATAGACAGTCAATGGTGTAAGGTCCCCATTGTATTATGGTCTATAGAGAAAGTCAATGGCGTAAGGTACTCTCTGTATTATGTCGAATAAGAATGTCAATGGTGGAAGGTCCCCTTTGTATTATGGCCTATATAGAAAGTCATATGGCGTAATAACCCCTCTGTATTACGGTCCTTGTAGATAGTCAATATTGAAAGGTTCCCTCCGTATTATGGTCCATATATAAAGTAAATGGCGTAAGGTTCCCTCTGTAATATCGTCTATATAGAATGTCAATGGAGTAAGGTCCCCTCTGCATTATGATCTATATAGAAAGTCAATGGCGTAAGGTCCCCTCTGTATTATGGTCTATATAGAAAGTCAATGGAATAAGGTCCCTTCTGTATTATGATCCATATAGAAAGTCAATAGCATAAGGTCCCTCTGTACTAAGGTCTATATAGAATGTCAATGGAGTAAGGTCCCCTCTGCATTATGATCTATATAGAAAGTCAATGGCGTAAGGTCCCCTTTGTACAATTGTCTATATAGAAAGTCATTGGCGTTAGGTCCCCTCTGTATTATGGTCCATATAGAAAGTCAATGGCGTAAGGTCCCCTCTGTACTAAGGTCTATATAGACAGTCAGTGGAGTAAGGCCCTCTCTGTTTTATGATCCATATAGAAAGTCAATGGCGAAGGTCCCCTCTGCACTATGGCCTATATAAAAAGTCAATGGCGTATGGTCCCCTCTGTACTATGGTCTATATAGAAAGTCAATGGCTAAAGGTCCCCTCTGTATTTTGATCCAGAACGTCAATGGCGTATTGTATTATGGTCTATAGAGAAAGTCGATGGCGTAAGGTCCCCTCTGTACTAAGGTCTATATAGACAGTCAGTGGAGTAAGGCCCTCTCTGTTTTATGATCCATATAGAAAGTCAATGGCGAAGGTCCCCTCTGCACTATGGCCTATATAAAAAGTCAATGGCGTAAGGTCCCCTCTGTACTGTGGTCTATATAGAAAGTCAATGGCGTAAGGTCCCCTCTGTATTTTGATCCAGAACGTCAATGGCGTATTGTATTATGGTCTATAGAGAAAGTCAATGGCGTAAGGTCCCCTCTGTACTAAGGTCTATATAGACAGTCAGTGGAGTAAGGCCCTCTCTGTTTTATGATCCATATAGAAAGTCAATGGCGAAGGTCCCCTCTGCACTATGGCCTATATAAAAAGTCAATGGCGTAAGGTCCCCTCTGTACTATGGTCTATATAGAAAGTCAATGGCGTAAGGTCCCCTCTGTATTTTGATCCAGAACGTCAATGGCGTAAAATCCCATCTGTATTATGGTCCATAAAGAAAGTCAATCACGTAAAGTCCCCTCTGTATTATGGTCCATTTAGACAGTCAATGGCGTAAGGTCCCCTCTGTATTATGGTATATATTGAAAGCCAATGGCGTAAGGTCCCCTCTGTATTATGGTCGATGTAGAAAGTCAATGGCGTAAGGTCCCCTCTGTATTATGGTCTATATAGACAGTCAATGGTGTAAGGTCCCCATTGTATTATGGTCTATAGAAAAAGTCAATGGTGTAAGGTTCCCTCTGTATTATGGTCCATGTCTCTGTCTGAGAACGAGGCTTGTATCCCCTCTGTATTTTGATCCAGAACGTCAATGGCGTAAAATCCCATCTGTATTATGGTCCATAAAGAAAGTCAATCACGTAAAGTCCCCTCTGTATTATGGTCCATTTAGACAGTCAATGGCGTAAGGTCCCCTCTGTATTATGGTATATATTGAAAGCCAATGGCGTAAGGTCCCCTCTGTATTATGGTCGATGTAGAAAGTCAATGGCGTAAGGTCCTCTCTGTACTATGGTCTATATAGACAGTCAATGGTGTAAGGTCCCCATTGTATTATGGTCTATAGAAAAAGTCAATGGCGTAAGTTCCTCTCTGTATAATGTCGATGTAGAATGTCAATGGCGTAAGGTCCCCTCTGTATTATGGTCTATACAGAGGGTAAATGGCGTAAGGTCCTCTCTGTACTATGGTCTATATAGACAGTCAATGGTGTAAGGTCCCCATTGTATTATGGTCTATAGAAAAAGTCAATGGCGTAAGTTCCTCTCTGTATAATGTCGATGTAGAATGTCAATGGCGTAAGGCCCCCACTGTTCTATGGTCCATATAGAAAGCCAATGGCGTAATGTCCCCTCTGTATTACGGTCCTTATAGAAAGTCATGTAAGGTTCCCTCTGTATTATGGTCCATGTCTCTGTCTGAGAACGAGGCTTGGCGGGTGGAGGAGCACTGTATTTTAGCTGGCACTTTTAATTAGTTTTTAATAGTTTTTAACGCGCTTTAAGAACATTGCACTGCACCAGTTCGACGAAAAATGTCTACAGATCATACAGGAAATTTCTAGTGTTGATGAAGTCGTCCCAAACTTCTAAAATCAAACTTTGAAAATTTTTGAGCTTGGCGTTCTAAGCTGACCATCGTCCGCCATATAGGAAATTGGAAATCTGTAAAGTTGAAATCATAACTATGACTTTTTAGTTATCGTAAAGTTATCTACACTTCAAAAACCTGGAGATATCCTACCATATTGCATTATTGAAGTTGTTATCTCGACATTTGTCCGCTGCAGCCCTTCAATTTTCAAGATGTCTGTCATTTCAACGCTGAACTTGCACTTAGTAGATAAAGATTAGAATATTGTTGTTTACCTGTGTGATTCCTCGAAAGCCAATAACTTTTCACTTTTTATTAGTTTTAAAACATTGTTTTTATGCAGGTGGAGCACGGTTATTAATCTTTCCTACTACTGTATATTACACGGAAAGTGGTAGAATTAGTTGGTTACGGAATTTTTCATGTTAACGTACACTGTAGCATAGCATTTACCTTGTCTTGTATTTATTACTATTGCCACTTCTGTAAAATTTATTATTACTATTGTCATTTCTGTAAAAGGTGGAAGTGTGGTTAGATAGTGTTTCTTTTGTATTATCAAATATTTTCTCATTTTGAAATGTATAGTGGTGTAGGACCTATAAATGTTAATAGATGTAAATAATTTAGAACTTATTGACCAATCATAGAGAATATAGATCTCTTTATGTTCGCATTGTCCGCAACAGCTCGTAATCACTTAATCTTAGAGAGTGCACTGATGTACTCCTATCTGTATCGTTTACTATCTTTATGATACATCGATCATTACTGAACAGTAAATATTGTTCATATTAGTTTCTCTCATTATCATCTTGAGACATTGACTATCACAACATCTGCTTGTTAGTTAGTATAATTTTTTGCTCACTTATATGTCAGTTACTATCTTTGTATACACATCATAGTAAGTTTATTTGATTTAGTATGGCCTGCTTAAACGCAGTTGACACATTGTCTAAATCCAAGAGACCTTATAGGAAAAGAAATCCACCAACTTTGTATACACCTAGTAAAACTGGGTCAGATGTACCTGTCAATTTTAAGTTGAACAAAACGAAAGCTATTCAAAAGAAACTGTTGGCAACATAAAGAGAGAATGATGTGCATATTGTTTACAAGAGTGGTACTTTAGTACTTACTTTTTCTGCTGCAGTGTACGAACTATTTAAGTGTGCAATTTTTAAGTACTATGAAACTTCTGACTCTAAGTCATGTGTTGTTCATACCAAACGTAGTGTTACAAATGATGCGGATTCGCTTGTAATTGAGAATTCTCTATCTGTATCTCATAAAAACCTAAAAGGTCAACTGTACAGAGTAAATCTTTTTCATACAACATGCCGCACCGATGTTAACGGCAAACATTTGAATGAATTTATTCATACAGATCTTGTGAACGTACTAGAACTTGTATATGATAGAAATAATGTACAAATCCTGAACGACCGTATACGTAGTGCATGTTCTGAGTACTTGTGTGCAGTAGGAAGTGAAAGTGAGAATAGTAAGAAAGTTGACATTTTTTGCTTAGTCTGTAGTAAGAGATGTTTGACTAGGTCAACACAGTGTAGTATTTGTCAAAAATGGGTACACTATAAATGTGAAAAGCTCCATCCTGTTGTTATTAGTGAATTAGAAACTGAGAGAAATGCTCGTTTTACATGTAAAACCTGTAAGTCAGCTTCTGTAACAAAGCAAAATACACCTTCTTTGACAACTGGTCCTTGTGATGATAATACTGTACATTGTGTTAAGTCGAAAGCTGTCACCCGTAATGCAGATAAGTCTATAGAACAAGAGTCTGTCAGTCAAGAGTCACATGTGCAAGAGTTAACAAGAAATGTAGTCGCATGTAAGTCAAAAGAGCAAAGGTCAGAAAGTTGTGTTTTGATAGAGCATGATTCAGTTGACAATGTACATGAATCAAGGTATGAAAACGAGGCGAGTAAAGAGCATCAAACTAGCTGTATGATCTGTAATACTCCTATTATTAACATTGAGAGAGAGGTATGTGAGATCTGTAACGAAATAGTCCATACACATTGTACACAGATAGTTATTGTTAAGGACAATGATATAAAAATGTGCCTCCCCTGTGCTGCAACTAGTCATCAAAATGCTGTAAACTCGAATGACACCCCAGTCTCGAACACAGATGCAAATCAACTTACAACAGCAACTTGTCAGCGCTCTACCAACAATGGCCCTACAGCTATGCAGAACTCTCCGCTTACTCAACCCGTACGTAAAGGTGTCCTACAAGGAAAGAAGTCTCAGAAAAGTGATACTACAAATGAAAATAACACTAAAATGAAAGATCTTCGTACTAAAGAAGAAAAATTAAGGAAATGGGAGGAACAACTCAAATTACGAGAAACTCAGTTGCGATCTCATGAGGAGGATGAAGAAAGACGAAAAGCATACATCGCACAGATAGAAGCAAGAAATGCCGAACTGCAGCAGACTGTTCGTATATTAAAACGTAGGATTGTAATGTTAGAGGATTCATCCATCGACTCATCTCAGACATTGAAAAATCAGAGTACAAACAGCGGCTTATCGCAGAATGACGTAGAAAAATCTAGCGAAACAAACAAGTTGATTGAAGGAATCCATGAAAACGTCACTAATTTTATAGTGCGTAAAGTTGACAAGGAACTACAAGCACTTGATGTAGTAAATGGTGCTAGTGCAATACCGACAAATGTTGCTAATAGAACTTTCGTAAATCAGCAGATACCTAGTGCACAAGTACCGCTCATGAGGTCAACTCCCCATCATCAACAGGCAACAGTATTTCCGGATTCCTATCAACAATCACCTGTTCTTCACAATTCTAGACTAATATCAACACCGTGTCACTATCCACTAGCGATGAATACTCAAGCTGTTAATTCCGCTACTGGAATGCTCAGATTAACTACTGCCCCTAATATACGGCATTTTAATGGGCAAAATTACATTGGTCGTCCACTATTTTATGGAACACCGAATCAACCAACTAGTTCCAACCAACAGCAGCATTTTTTAGGACAGCGCCCAATTCTACGGCTACACAGATAACACAAATGGATCACTCTGAAGAAACGTGTGAAACTGATAATGAACAACAAGTTTTATCAAAAGAAACATCTCTACAAATAGTTAGTTTTAACTGTAAAAATGTTCTTACCAGTTCCAACGCAATAACTGAAATGATGGAAACTGCAGATTTTATGTTTTTACAAGAACATTGGCTTTTTAACTTTCAACTACCCATGTTAAACGAAATCTGTGAGAATGTTCTAAGCACTGGTAAGTCAGTAGACGATGGTAACCCCATAACACCTATACAGAAACCAAGAGGCTATGGTGGTGTCGGCATTTTATGGAACATACGTCACGACCATAACGTCACTGTCTTGGATAATGGTTGTCACAGAATTCAGTGCATATCGGTGAAAACAGACGACATGCCACTTCTACTTGTCTCCGTTTATTTACCAACAAAGTCAGGTCAGGGTCACAATGAGGAGTTTGTTGATTGTATCGACCAACTACGTGAGATCACTGAGAAATACATGGACTCTCACAATATTTTAATTGGAGGCGACTTCAACGAATCTGTAAATGAAATAAATCGCAACAGTAGGAGGGCTGAATGCATAAAGAGTTTTATAATGGATTACGAATTTACTGTTAGTAAGTTAGGACCTACGTTTATACATGTTAACGGAAGGGACTGTACAGAGATAGATTTCTTCTTAGTCCTGGAATCTCATTCACTAAGAGTACATAGAAGCTGTAAATTAGACATGTTGGCGTCAAATTCTTCAGATCATTATCCTATCTCATGTGAAATAGTAACTACTCACTACACAGCTAATAACGATACGAGATCAACTACACGAAGAGATGTGAATGTAAAGGTCAACTGGAAGAGAGTAAATACAGAGGAATACAAGGTCAAGGTTACTGAAAAAATGAAAGATTTTCCTCAAGAAATAGAGAACAGCTGTGATGTCGATGTGGTTATTGACCGTTTGCATAAGACTCTATATGAAGCTGCACACCAATGCAGTGCACCCTGTCGCAAAAAAGGGCGAAAGCAGAAACTCTCCGTTTGGAATGATGAGATTAAGGAAGCCATAATGGATAGTACGCAAGCTCATTGGCAATACAAACAGGCGATGGATATTGGTAACGTCACAGAAGAAATCATAAAGGAACGAAAGAGTGCTAAACATAAACTTCGCTCCGAAATTAGACAGGAACATGCTAGGAGGAATGCGGAACAAAGGAATAAAATTATGGAAGCAAGACAATATGACGCAAACACCTTCTATAGCATTATCAGAATGCAGCGTACTACCTTGGATAATCACATCATAAAACTTACTGTAGGAGATGAAATTTACAAAGGTCAGAACATGATGCAGGGATGGGTGGATCATTTTTCGAAACTCTCGGACTCGAACAACGAGACGTCTACAAACTTGAGTTATGACACTAGTTACAGACGACAGGTTGATGATGATTTTGACATGATATATGACATTTGTAGTGCAAATACAGTCAACGAAATCGCTGTCACTACTGAAGACATCAGTGTTGCTATAAAGAAACTTCATTGCGGCAAGGCTCCTGATGCCTATGGTATAATGTCTGAACACATTGTGTATCTAGATGAAGAGATCCTGTCACTTTTATGTAATATTTACAATGCAATATTTAATCTTCAAACTGTACCCGACGTACTGAAACTTGGCACGATATCACCTGTGTTCAAAAAGAAAGGTAAGCGCTCTGAAGCAAAGAACTATAGAGGTATCACCGTATTACCAGTCCTAGGCAAACTTCTAGAAATAGTCGTCAGAGATCATCTCCGTATTGTATTAGACCCACAACAAAACCCGTTGCAAAGAGGATTTACCGCAGGGTCCTCTCCGTTAAACTGCGCTCTACTAATGGAGGAGTTTATCAGGGAATGTCAAGATATAGATTTACAACCTTTTCTAGCACTATTGGATGCCAAATCTGCCTTTGACGTAGTTAGACACAACAACTTATTCAGAAAACTGTACATATCTGGAGTACAAGGATCCCTATGGAATATCATCTATAGTCTTCACAACAACTCGGTCAGTGCTGTTAAGTGGGGAGGTCAACGTTCATGCACATTCAATGTTACACAAGGTGTAAAACAATGTGGGATTTTAAGTGCCGATTTATACAAATTGTACGTAAACGACCTTCTTAATCGCATCTTTGAAAGCAACGTAGGTGGACATATTGGCGATATCCCTTGTAACGCACCTACATGTGCAGACGACATGTCATCCACAAGCTCAGATAAAAATCAGTTACAGCAACTCTGCAACATGGCGAAAGACTACAGTGAGATGGAGCACTACCAACTTCAACCTACAAAGAGTGTCGTGTTACCAATTAGCAAAAAAGGATCTAGGAAGACTCGACAAGAAACATACGCCTGGAAAATTGGTGACACTCCCATGCCTATAGTCGATAATGCTGTACATGTCGGCGTGAAAAGGACGTCTAAACCTACACCCACAGGAGCAATAGAAGAAAACATATCAAAAGCTAGAAAGACTATGTACAGTCTTATGTCTTCAGGTTTGCATGGTAACAACGGTCTTGACCCGGGTTCATGCATTCATCTACTGAAAGTATATGTCATACCAGTATTGCTGTATGGTCTTGAAATCCAGCTCCCTACAGAAAATGAGTGTAAAGCTCTTGACAATATGCTGAAACGTGCACTGAAACAGATACTTTCACTACCAACAAATACAGCTGATCCAGCACCATACATACTTTCTGGTATTCTACCTCCTGAAGGAAGTATCCATATTCGAGCATTAACTTTCTTTGGCAATATATGTAGGTTACCTCACGATTCCTTAGAAAAAAGGATAGCGACACGTCAACTCGCAATCAAAGGAGCGTTAAGCAACAGCTGGTTCGTACAAATTCAGAGGATATTAGTGAAATATGATCTGCCAAATGCGCATCAGATTCTTCAAGATCCTCCTTCAAAAAGCAATTGGCGTGGAACTGTGCTGCAACATGTGAACAATTACTGGAGCCAAAGACTGTCGCACTACGCAGAACAATATACCTCACTCAAATTTATGGATGTGAACTCGTATAAACCAGGAAGAGTACATTCTTTGCTTCATGATGTCACAAACAGTAGAGCCGTTGCTCGTTATGCAGTGAAAATAAAGATGGTTACAGGAACCTACATATTACAGTCTAATCGCGCGTCATTTAACAATAGTGAGATTGATCCAATCTGTCTACTTTGTGGTGATGAACCCGAAACATTACTACATTTCTTCCTAAAGTGTGAAAAACTACAAGTTACCAGAACAAACATCATGTGCAAGATTGAACAGTGTATGTATTCATGTACGGGACTGAAGTTATGTGACTTATCTGATGAAGAATTACTTCAACTCATCTTAGATGTCGGAAAACTTGAAACCCCACAACTGAGACAGTTATTGAAACCTAACATTCGCAGTGATATTGAACATCATACACGTCGCTTGTGTTATGCTCTTCACACGAAACATTATTATCTCATGAGTATGTTACCCACAAGAAAACGTGATGGGCTGTAGCGGACAACGTCGAGTTTTTAAGTATATATTTTTTAGAAATATTTTTTAGAACATTCTTTTAACCTGGTTTTTATGGTGCCGGTGCAACGATTTTTAAAACACTCTACGGAGGTGCTCCTATGAAGGAGGGAATTCCTGTATACAAGTTACAAGTTACAAGTTACAAGTAACCGGATTCTAGATTCTAAACAAGGATTGATATCCTTTTAGGTTCCGAGAACGAGATGTTCTCTTGATGTTGACAGGAAATGTGTTTCCTTTTATGTACCCAAGTATCGTAATTACAGATAATAAAGAATAAATAAAGCAGTCTTGAAGTTAAATAACATAAAAATTTATTTAACGAGTGGATAAAACAAAGATATTTACTTCTGACAAATGTCCTTCTTACTTCCGTTCTTGCCCGTTACGAACTGGTTTTAAAATCGGCTCTCTCTCAACTTGTTTACATTTACCTAGCAACGTCACCGGTTCCGCGCGTGATTGAACGGAAGTGGAACCGGCGGCGGCCATATCGTACAAAACAAATCAAAACAAAACCATTACAGTCCATATATAAAGTAAATGGCGTAAGGTCCCCTCTGTACTATGGTCTATATAGAAAGTCGATGGAGTAAGGTCCCCTCTGTATTATGATCCGTATAGAAAGTAAATGGAGTAAGGTCCCCTCTGTACTATGGTCTATATAGAAAGTCAATGGAGTAAGGTCCCCTCTGTATTATGATACATATAGAAAGTCAATGGCGTAAGGTCCCCTTTCAGGGATTTTTCAGGGTATTTTACTTTGGGTCCAGGGTCCGGTAAAATTGGGAGAAACCGCGGCGTTTTAATGAAATTGGGAATTTCCAACAGTTTAATTTGATTCTTAATGGAATAAATCCTTACACAGAGATATAACTCCTTCTTATTCAAGGTGTCTTCAATAAAATAAACTAAGTACATATGTACTGGTAAAACCATCTATACTTTAGATTGTACTTCAAAGGACATAATGATAATCTTCTAGGATCAGGAACAGGCATCTGTTCAGAGTCAGAGGGGCTACTTTAATGATCATCATGATCAATCAGGATTCAGATTCAAAGTCAGTGTTTGACTGGGGACATTCCCACTGTCCGAGTCGCCATATTCTGTTACTGAAGTTCTACTTTCTGTTGTTTCTTTTATAGTCACTATCCAAAATTTTATTTTGAAGAATGTATCTCTCCTCTACAAAGAAGATGTACTCCCTTTTATCATTTTTATTATCAAATTTGCTGTTGTAAGACGACATGGTCATGGGTTCCCAATACTGGAGATACGATTTGATGATTAAAACGTAAACCTATACCGGATATAAGATTACTGACCAGTTTACACATAGATCGTCAATGTCGTATTTCTGCAATGTATTTCAGTCGTCATTATTTTGCTCTTTATTGAAGAACACTTCAGAAAAATTATGATGTTCAAATTGGGAAATTTCAACCATAAATTGGGAAAATACAGGCCATTTTGGCGTTGGGAATGGGTCCGATAATCGGACCCAAAAACGGACTTGAAAAATCCCTGAAAGCCTTTGTACAATGGTCTATATAGAAAGTCAATGGCGTTAGGTCCCCTCTGTACTATGGTCTATATAGAAAGTCAATGGAGTAAGGTCCCCTCTGTATTATGATCCGTATAGAGAGTAAATGGAGTGAGGTCCCCTCTGTACTATGGTCTATATAGAAAGTCAATGGAGTAAGGTCCCCTCTGTATTATGATACATATGGAAAGTCAATGGCGTAAGGTCCCCTTTGTACAATGGTCTATATAGAAAGTCAATGGCGTTAGGTCCCCTCTGTATTATGGTCCATATAGAAAGTCAATGGCGTAAGGTCCCCTCTGTACTAAGGTCTATATAGACAGTCAATGGTGTAAGGTCCCCATTGTATTATGGTCTATAGAAAAAGTCAATGGCGTAAGTTCCTCTCTGTATAATGTCGATGTTCAAAATGTAGAATGTCAATGGTGTAAGCCCCCCTCTGTACTATGGTCTATATAGAAAGTCAATGGCGTGAGGTCCCCACTGTAATATGATCCAGAACGTCAATGGCGGAAAATCCCCTCTGTATTATGGTCCATAAAGAAAGTCAATGGCGTAAGGTTCCCTCTGTATTATGGTCCATGTAAACAGTCAATGGCGTAAGGTCCCCTCTGTATTATGGTCCATATATAAGGTCCCCTTTATAGTATTGTCAACATAGAAAGTCAATGGCGTAAGGTCCCCCTATAGTATTGTCAATATTACATAGAAAAGCCCCCATATTATTGTCCTTATAGAAAGTCAATGGCTTATGCTAGGTTTACACTTAGCCACGATGCCCTACGATGTCTACGATTGAGCAAAATCGTGGAGCTCCACGATTCTATAAATAAAATTGGTCATCGCACGCTCTCCGACGCTCCATCACGCTCTGATACGCGCTGTAGCGATTTGTTACGATTGTAGACAAGATCTGTTACGATTTGCATCCCGTTCTCTCAAGCTTCGTTACGTTCCCTCACGATTACCAAGATGAGCTATTACGCTTTGCCACGCTCTATCACGGTTCCCTACGCTTATCAAGTTTTGTTGCGATCTGTTACGATGCAGGACTACGATTTGCCGCGATTTAACACCATTTGATATGAGATAGACAACCAGTTTCAATACCACTTGCAATATCCGAAGAAGATTAAGCTTAATATCAAGGAGATGAATATTTTATATCGCAAAACGCAGGAAATGGCATTGATGAACCTTGTTTGATCTTTCTTTTTTTCGATTATTAAAGTTAACATTTTTTCTTAAGCAATTCAAATCTTTGATTGCGTGTATATATTTAACTCGTTCGAAGACAATTAATGCAGCACCTCACTGATTATCAAGACTTCTTTTCTTAGTCTTCTTCATATGTTAGAAATTGTTGCGGATGTTAAAAACACTTTTAATCCATCAAAAACGGGTTGTCTTATTATAATTTTTATTATAGTAATATTGGAATCGCAACGAATCTTGTAGATCGTGGACTGAATCGTGGAAACCGTAACAAATCGTCAAAGAGCGTGAGTGAAATCGTAGTGGACCGTAGGAGAACGTGTTTCACCAAGATCTCCTACGATCGCATATTACGATCTGTTGCGCTTTGTCAAGATCTGTTACGCTCTACTACGCTCCATCACGTTCACTACGCTCTCCTACGCTCTCTCACGATGTAAGGATCAATCGGGACAATCGTAGCAAATTTTTTGAGAATCAAAAATGTTGCCACGATCTCTGCGATCTCCTACGATCATCACGATTCCACCACGCTCTCTTACGATCGTCACGATTCAACCCCACGCTCTCTTACGATCTCTACGATTCACTTCAATCGGGGCAATCGGGGCGATCGTGGCTAAGTGTAAACCTAGCATTAGGGAAGGTCTGTCCAATGAGGGGGTGGACAGGGTGAAATGGAGGGGGAGGAAGAGGTGGGAGAGGAGGATGAAGGAGGGAAGGGGAGATAATGGGAGGAGGAGGAAGGAAGGGGGTTGGAGGGGAGGAAATCGTGAAAGGGAGAGACAGGAAGGAGGGAAGGGGAGGGAGAGGGGGGTAAGGGAGAGGGGGTAAGGGACGGGAGGTGTGAGAGAGGTTACCCCTCATTTGAGAAAGTCAATGGTGTAATCTCCCACCCCCACCCCACCCTCCCCTCTCTACAGTATAGTATTGTCCATATAAAAAGTCATTGGCGTAAGGTCCTATCTCCAGTATGAATTCATCTATAGAAAATCAATGGCGTAAGGTCCCCTCTGTATGAAAGTCAATGGCGAAAGGTCCCATCTAACACGATATAGTCGATAAATTTATTTTTTTTGATAGGGGACCTTACGCCATTGCAAATAGCGACATTCTAATGCAACGCACCGTGAAATCGAGTATGGCGGCCTCGGCCGCCCGTACAACACAGACAATGGAGATGTAAGGTAAGATTGTACGTAGCTTACCCCCTCCAGTGATAAGTACTCTTAGGCCACTCACTCCATACCCCTCAGGTCCACCTCAGTACAAACAACTTCCTGATTCTTTTCCGTCGTCCTCCGAAATGTGAACTAGATTACAAGCGAAATTCAAAATAGGTGCAGGTGTGTCCCTTTCTTTTATTTGATGTTTATGAAAAACCCAGAACAAATGCCATTTACTTTCCAAATTTAAAAAAAAGTAACGACTTTGACGACAGGGGAACTGGGGAAAACGAAAGTAGAACTTGGACTATGTCCCCGCGTATCCGTTAGCAATGCTGCTGTGATTCATGCAAGTGTCTAATAGCTTTTCTGTTGTTTAGTATTACGCTTGCAAGAGCGTAATATTTACCACAGGGGCCACAGTACACAAAGAGCACAGAATAGATACCCCCTCCCCTCCACTTACATATAAAATAGACACAAGGGGTGACTCAAATGACAATATCGCCTGATTCACTCAATCAACTTCTAGCTCAAATTTTGTGCAATTGGTGAAAACTTGATAGCGATCGATAAAGAAACTTCTATTCTTCCTGAGTACATGTATGATCACTAATTTGTTATTTACCTGTGCAACTCTCTGTTATTGAGTACTGTTATCTGTCACCCGTATCGAAAACCGTGTCAAAGGAAACGTGAAGGCAATTTGACCTTCACCTTGCTCCTCATGTCTGTTGTACATGTAGTAGATATTGAGCTGATTTTCGGTAGATATTTTATAGTATGATAAAGAATAAGTTGAGGTTGGGTTTCATTTATTTGTTCTTACAAAAGGTATGATGTCATTAAATTTTCCTGTTTTCCAGACCTTTTCCTAATATACATATTGAACTTATTTTGATGTTGGATTCATCTCATGGAAACGCTGGGAAAATATATTCTCCCACTTGAGACTGAGAACTCTCAAATTTCGATCTCATGAGATAAATCGATCTCACCCTCTGACGTCATCGATCTCACCCTCTGATGTTATGGAAGCAAGGCAAACTGGTGATTATTATTAAACAGACACTCTAGATAGTCGATAACGTGGAAGAAAAACAATCAAAAACCACCACAAGCCTTGTCATGGACTTGCAAAATTTATACACTCGGGTTGAGAAATCGCCATCCTTAGCTCCCTCGTGGTGGTGTAAGATTATATTATTTTTTAATGATTAATTTATCAAAATATCCATAATTAGCAGGTACAGCTAGCTTCTGACAAACAGATTTACACCGAATTGTTGGGTAATTTTCATATATCGCTAATTGTGTTTGCAGCTTCCGCATTTAAAATAATTAATTTTAATGTTAGATAATCTATGCATCTTAATTTAATTGCATTCACGGCTTCAGCACATAATTAACTTTCTTAGTGCGGTGAACGTTTGATCATGAAATCGAGCGCTTGGGTAATGTTCATTGGTGGTGCTTAAATACGGATACCATCACGGTGTTCAGCATTCAACAGCCTTCTCCGCCATGTCTACATATCTATGTATAGACTGTTCACGACCAGTTACCGGGCGCCGGCATCGTCTTGTATGTGATGTCTGTCAGAAATGGCAACATTGTATATGCAATACTGGTGTAACACAGCAACAATACCGCCATGCAGTAAAGTCAAAAGCTATCATCCGCTTCGTTTGCAGACCTTGTGAGGGGATTCACTTTCATGACTTACCCACCACAATACCAGACTCGCCACCAACTACTCAACCAGACTCGCCAACAACCACTCAACCAGACTCACCCACCACTCAACCAGACTCGCCACCAACTACTCAACTAGACTCGCCACCAACCACTCAACCAGACTCACCCACCACTCAACCAGACTCGCCCACCACTCAACCAGACTCGCCATCAACCACTCAACCAGACTCGCCATCAACCACTCAACCAGACTCAATACCCACTACTCAAGACACAAGCGTTCTACAACCATTTGACAATCTACCACCACCCTCTCCACTCAACATCAGTTCCTACGACTTCATGGATGTGGACCTACCTTTACCACCACCACCCTCTCCACTCAGCATCAGTTCCTACGACTCTATGGATGTGGACCTACCCCTACCACCACCTCCACCAATGCCACTGGATGACTTGATGGACGTACCAAACCGAGGAGACCCGATGGATGACTCATTCGACCTACCACATAGGGATGCCTTCAACCACCTGGAGCCCCTTGAGGAGACCTTTGTGACTGAGGATACTCTACCAGACTACCACATCACCGACGTACCAATCACCTACAAACTACTAGAGAAGGACAGCAAGCGGGGCGGCAAATTACTGGTCTCCAGCGACGGCTACTCCTTTGGGGTGAAGGCGGAGAATAAGTCCTCGACTCGTTAGATCTGTAGTGTGAGATCGAAGAAGATTCGATGTCATGCTACAGTGATACAGGTTGGGGATACGTTCAATGCTGGACCCCAAAGTCACAACCACCCATCAGACACCGGACTACCAATGAAGGCGGAACTTTTGTCTAAGGTATAATCATTTTCATACTAGTATTTCATTTGATAATCCAATTTTAAAATTAATTTTCTTATAAACTTATTACTAAATTTGAAATATTTATAATATATAAGTAATGAAAAATGCAATAATCGCTGTGCGATATAAGTCCCCTACCGGCGGCATAAATTTATGACTTGCATCTCTGTTCATCAGTTCATCTTCTGCAACAACAGCCAAGAAAAGTCTTGGAAACTGAATTCATGAAGTCCAAGGGCCATAACTCTTAATTAGTCAATCTAAATTAAACTCAAATCTGCATCACACTATAATGTATTCACATACAAAAAATCAGCTCATTATCTGCAATAACAGGCATGAAAAAGTCCGGGAAAGTAAAAATTTCATGAAATTTGCTAAGTCCAAGGGCCATAACTCTTGTAAAAATAGGCCAATGGAAACCAAACTCAAACTTGGTCTGTATCACACTGAGATGTACATGTATTCATTTACCAAAAATCAGTGCATTATTTGCAATAGAACCAAAGAAAAGTCCGGAAACTAAAATTTTCATAAAATTTGCTAAGTCCAAGGGCCATAACTCTTGTAAAAATAGGTGAATCTAAAGCAAACTCAAACTTGATCTGTATCCCATTGAGATATATCCACATACCAAAAATGAGTTCAATTTATCCAACAACAGCGGGAAAAAAGTCCGGAAAACTGAAATTTTCATAAAATTTGCTAAGTCCAAGGGCCATAACTCTTGTAAAATTAGGTCAATGGAAAGCAAACTCAAACTTGATCTGTATCACATTTAGATATATCCACATACCAAAAATGAGTTCAATTTATCCAACAACAGTGGAAAAAAAGTCCGGAAAACTGAAATTTTCATAAAATTTGCTAAGTCCAAGGGCCAAAACTCTTGTAAAATTAGGTCAATCGAAAGCAAACTCAAACTTGATCTGTATCACATTGAGATAAATCCACATACCAAAAATGAGTTCAATATATGCAACAACAGCGGAAAAAAGTCCGGAAAACTGAAATTTTCATAAAATTTGCTAAGTCCAAGGGCCATAACTCTTGTAAAATTAGGTCAATCGAAAGCAAACTCAAACTTGATCTGCATCACATTGAGATATATCCACATACCAAAAATGAGTTCAATATATGCAACAACAGCGAAAAAAAGTCCGGAAAACTGAAAATGGGACAGAGGGACAGACAGACGGACGGACAGACAGACAGACAGACAGACAGACCAAGAGGAAACTAAGAGTCCCCTTCGGCGTTGCCGGTAGGGGACTAAAAACTTATTTTGTAATTCAAACAATGCATCTGTTAACGTGTTCTTTTTTCATATTAAAGAACGTACAGTGTTTTATGATGAAACGTTAAGTATTATGGGAGTAATATGTAAAAAAAAAGGGTAAAAAAATGAAACATTGTACGTTCTTCGATTAAGCAAGACAGCTGAAAACTGTCTTGCTTGTATGTAATAATTTTGTCATATTTTTTAGGTCAAGGGAACAGCGGCATTAAACACATTCCAACCAGCCATGCAGATCGTGGAAGACACCGTACTCAACGTGGACGCCTTGCAACGATTCCTCCTACCCAAGATGTCCCTTATGAAGAGATCCGCCAACCGACTCCGCTCTAAGACCAGACCAGTAGAACCAACCAAACTTGACTTTGAATTCGACACGGACTTCCTTCAGTGTGACGAATTCCTCATCGGAGATCTTCGACCAAACGGACAGCGCCACCTCATGTTCTCTACCCCGTTCCAACTACAGCTACTGCGACGTGCAAGGCACCAACCCCCTTCAGTCAGCTCTTCACCATCAACGCCTTCATCAAGATGGACGACGACATCAAGCAGTTTCCGCTGGTATTCATTCTCATGTCCCGTAGGACAAAGGATGATTATCAGACAGTAAGTATAGTTTTGTGCATTCTAACGTAAATGTCAAAATTACCAAATGTTTTTTCTTCAATTTAAAAATAAAACATAAATACAATTTTTAAATAATAATTATTGGTGAATATAATTTTATTGTATTATGTGTTACCATGTTATGGATCCAGTATGAACAATTTTTCAAACCTTCTTGATATTGTTTAATTAGAGACGTGAAATAAAAATGTCAAATACTGGATCCAACAATGCCTATCTTAACAGATATCTTCTTTCTTCTTACAGGTTCTTTTACATCTTCAGCAACTACTTGGTGACGTCAACGTAGAGGGGTTTGTCGCCGACTTTGAGACTGGACTCTGGCAGGTGCTTCAACTCGTGTACCCGGGAATTGACATCAAGGGCTGTGTTTTCCATTTTACACAGGCCGTTTGGAGACGCATCCAGGAGGAGGGACTTTCCACCGCCTACCGTGAGAACGACTCACTACACCGGTACCTACGCCAGCTGATGTCACTACCATTCCTACCAGCAGCTCAGATCAGGGAAACCTTTACCAACCTCCAGACCATGGCCAACACCGACAACCTGCGTGCCGTCGTCAACTACATGGACAGACAATGGTTCCGCAACTCAGTTATACGCGTGGAATTGTGGAGTGTCTTTCAGCTGTCAGTACGAACAAACAACGATGTGGAAGGTAAATATGACATTCATAATTAATTCTAACTGTAACATTAACGATTTTATTGTCATATATTTAAAGAAAAATGTTTAAGAAATGATCGACTCAAATTAAAAAAACCCAACAGAAATGGTAAAAGGTCAAAGGTTAAAGGTACACATAGTCTAACAGGTATTAAACTGTCAATTATGAAGTTTTACCATAAAAAGCTTGTAAGTACTAACATTTGAACATCTATATATTACTTAAATAAAATATCTCTCTCATTTTTGTTTTATAGACCCTTTTACTCTCTGGTACACACGATTTCGGTAAACTTCGGAAATTGTTATTTGCATATACAGTATGTAGAAATATGTAACATTTACCAAGGTCAAAATGAACACGCTACAACGATCAGCCAATCGCTTGAATGAACGTCACATCGTGGGATTACTACGAAACATGTAGTAAACCACGTATACAGTCTTTTTTAAATTCTCTCTAAAAACTAACTCACTAATATTTCATTAGTTGCAAATACAAGGTTGATGTCATGTATAGATATCATGTTCCATTCAAATCACCATTTTGAACGTGGATAATCGAATACTTTCAAATGACTAACAACGTGTAATAGTGTATGACCGCTTGAATGGGAGGCAGGTGTAGTCTGCTATACACATGTGCATTTGTTTACCAAATCCTGAATGAAAATTAACCTTTATTTAGTTACGATTTTTTGTTCATTTTTTGATAAATGATTTAGACTATGAATATATATATTACATATACACATATCAAAATTACTGTGGATATATATACACTGCCATCCATAAATTAGTATACACCATATCTGTTCATGTTGCTGTTTAAAAACGAATAGTTTCGAATCAATTGTTGTATAATTCTGAAGATGAACCTTAAAGAAATCATTTGTAACAAACTTGACACAAACATACACATTTTTTCAATTTTCATTCTTTTTCATATAAAAATGACAATTTTATGAAAATAATTGTGCTGACGAAAAAAGGTTCTATTTACATTTTCGTTATCGCAATTCATAATTGTGAATTATGTTAAGCCAATTATTATGGATCTTTCATGTTCAGAATCGAAAAATGTGGATAGATTAATAAAGAATTTAGAGTGATTTCATTGTTTGTATAGTTATTTATGGATGGCAGTGTACACGTTTAACTTATATATATACTTCTCATAGATAAAAATAAACGAGAACTATACATGTACATATACACTGTAGATCCCTTTAGCTAATTTTAATTTTACCGTCGTCCTCTAAGCTAGGTCTCTATATAATAACTTTCCAATACCAAGCCGATACTATTTGTTCACTACATATCTCTTTTCAGATTTTGATAACACCGATTGTCGATTCATTTTCGCCCCACCTGTTATTCGTCAGCCATGTTGTTCTGTTTTGATACAGTACTGGCCTTATGCAAATAAGTGCTTTCACGTGTTCGCAATCGGTCTTCTATGGAAAAAAGTAGGTTATATTAGGGTACCCATTTTATAAGTAACTTTTGATCATAGCTCGGTAGTGAGGGCATATGTGACTATTGTAACCAGCCAGTTTCTAGTTTCTAAGCATGATAGACTCGTTTGCGTTGAAATTTTGACAAAAAAAGTTGATTCATGGTTTGATCTTGACGAGACCTTATGTACCTTTAATAAAAAATATATTGCAAATAAAAAGAAAACGAAGCAAAAAAAAAGGTCAGAATTTTGGTAAAGCAATCAATATCATTTTTTTCATGTGTATTCAATAATATTAATTTTCTCCTTTCAGGTTGGCATACACGACTGAACCAGAAATCCAGCAGCGGGCGTGGTATCTACAGACTCATCCCATTGTTGAGATGAGAAGCAGAACTCATCGCCGTCAGTGTGCAGTCCGAGGACCTTGCCAGGGAGACCAACAGGAGGTACACACGACTGGACGACAAACTACAGGCTTTGTGGACCAGCTACCAGGATCCGACTACCTAGATGACCACTTCAACGTTCCTACGGAAGATTGGCCAGATATACAGATTCTGTGATTGACTCTTTCTCTAGTGCTTGCGAACTTTAATGAACAATGTTTTGCTTGTTTATATAGTGCTTTTACCTTTTTATAACTATCTTGTAATTCATAAATTTATTTAAATTGTGATGCATCTTGAATAGTGCTTTAAAAACGATGTACTTGTGTATAAATGTTGATTGTCTCTTTGTCGTAATGTGTGATTGACATTATATATGTATGACTGCATTCATAATGAATTATATTAAAAGTGAATTTGTATCTGTCTATATCTGCTGATCAACAAAGAGAATACACAAAAGATATTTTAATATAGACAATCCTTATATAGTCTTATACATATATCATTTATTTACTCATAGAAAAAAGACACCGATACAGAAACATTCACTTCATAATGATTGTACATTCAACCCCCCCCCCTATATTTTACAACAACACAGATCCTACGAAATTTCATGTCTATAAGCAACAACAAGCCATAAAAGCTGCCAATATACAAATATTGATGTCACAACACAAGCCCAATATTATAGCGTAATTAAGTAATTATCAAATGAGGGCGAAACGACCCACCAATAACTACAAAAATAAGGGCGAAACGACTCACCATGCAGAGAGAGTATTTATAAAAAGAGGGGCTAAACGACCCACCTTAAGGGGCGAAACGACTCATCTAGAGGGGCGAAACGAACCCACCGTGAGGGGCAAACGACTCACATTTGAGGGTAGAAACGACCCACCTTGAGGGGCGAAACGACCCACCTTGAGGGGCGAATCGACCCACCTTGAGGGGTGAATCGACCCGGGGCGAAGGGGAAAAGGGGCGAAAGGGGAAAAAGGCCGAAACGACCCGACGCCTGTCCGATTCTGTATCGGAAAACAAAATATCAAAATTGATGCCGTTCGTTTTTTAAACGTCTGCAAGTTCGGACATAAAACTATCAAAAATAAGCCTTCAATAGCATCTTAATCGAGGTTTTGAGATCTTTGTATTCAGGATAAAAGCATACGAGCTCGACGTCGTGGACCCACAATAGCACCCCCTCTACTTTCTTTTATGTTAAACAAAGAGTCGGCGACAAAGAACTTGAAGAAGAAAAAAATATACTTATTTTATTTCTAGGCCATTGTGATTACGAAAACAAACCACAAATAGCTTATGTATCTATATGAGAAATATTCATCTAGATAAGCTTCATGTACGTTGAGACCTTTTTTTTTGGGGGGGGGGGGGGGGGGAGGGGTCCGCTACACCGACCTTATTTAATCAGGTCAGCTTTTTTCACAACAAGCAAAGATTATTTAAGGGGCCCGTTTTCAAGCTACATTGAATAAATGATCAAGAGCATATCTAGATGGTGTTAGGAGCCACCTTGGAAATTTCCTAAAATGCTATATTTTCCTGTTTTTATGTCTAATGTTTTTCACAATCATATACTTGGACCTCCTCCCCATCCCAGGAAAAATTCAAGGTCTGCCCATCTTTCTTTGGCTACAATAGCCAATTCCAGACTGTCCTTGCTATCAAGAAGTTCAAGTCATTGGGGGGGGGGGGGGGGGTTCAGTACTATAGCTTGGTCTAAAAGCAAAGCTGCAGTTCTTTCAGCCTACACCATGTTTTTAGCTACCAACTGCCTTGTCAATAGAGTAATCCCTAAACTGCAAATTGTTGATGATAAACATAGAAGGCCCTCCAATGGATATTTTTAGCTCACCTCGACGAAGTTGAGTGAGCTTATGCTATAACCCCACGCGTCCGCGTCCGGTTAAGAAGTTTGGGGTAGCTCATTATCTGACAAAGTACTAATGCTACAGTAACCAAACTGGCACAAGTGATTCATCTTTGGATGCTGAGGTGAACCCATGCATCGGATGCAGCATCTGACCTACATTTTCCGCTTGAGTGACTTGGTTAATAAGTTTGGGGTAGCTCAGTATCTGATTAAGTACTAATGCTACAGTAACCAAACTGGCACAAGTGAGTCATCTTTGGATGCTGAGGTGAACCCATGCATCGTATGCAGCATCTGACCTACATTTTCCGCTTGAGTGACTTGGTTAAGAAGTTTGGGGTAGCTCAGTATCTGACAAAGTACTAATTCTACAGTAACCAAACTGGCACAAGTGATTCATCTTTGGATGCTGAGGTGAACCCATGCATCGTATGCAGCATCTGACCTACATTTTCCGCTTGAGTGACTTGGTTAAGAAGTTTGGGGTAGCTCAGTATCTGACAAAGTACTAATGCTACAGTAACCAAACTGGCACAAGTGATTCATCTTTGGATACTGAGGTGAACCCATGCATCGGATGCAGCATCTGACCTACATTTTCCGCTTGAGTGACTTGGTTAAGAAGTTTGGGGTAGCTCAGTATCTGACAAAGTACTGATGCTACAGTAACCAAACTTGCACAAGTGATTCATCTTTGGATACTGAGGTGAACCCATGCATCGGATGCAGCATCTGACCTACATTTTCCGCTTGAGTGATTTGGATAAGAAGTTTGGGGTAGCTCAGTATCTGACAAAGTACTAATGCTACAGTAACCAAACTTGCACAAGTGATTCATCTTTGGATGCCGAGATGGACCCATGCAATAGGCAGCATCTGACCTACTTTTTCCACTTGAGTGATTTCGCTTTTAAAAGCCAATATTGAGCAAAGTATAAGTGCTACATGTACCAAACTTGCATATTGGATGTATCTTTGATCAAACTTTCATAAAATGACCTTGACCTACTTTTTCCGCTTGAGTGATGTTGGCTTTAAAAGCCAATATTGAGCAAAGTATAAGTGCTAGATGTTCCAAACTTGCATATTAGATGTATCTTTGATCAAACTTTCATAAAATGACCTTGACCTACTTTTTCCGCTTGAGTCATTTTGTCTTTAAAAGCCAATATTGAGCAAAGTATAAGTGATACATGTACCAAACTTGCATATTGGATGTATCTTTGATCAATCTTTCATAAAATGACCTTGACCTACTTTTTCCGCTTGAGTGATTTTGCTCTATAAAGCCAATATTGAGCAAAGTATAACTGCTACATGTACCAAACTTGCATATTGGATGTATCTTTGATCAAACTTTCATAAAATGACCTCGACCTACTTTTTCCGCTTGAGTGATTTTGCCTTTAAAAGCCAATATTGAGCAAAGTATAAATGATACGTTACCAAACTTGCATATTGGATGTATCTTTGATCAATCTTTCATAAAATGACCTTGACCTACTTTTTCCGCTTGAGTGATTTTGCTCTATAAAGCCAATATTGAGCAAAGTATAAGTGATACATGTACCAAACTTGCATATTGGATGTATCTTTGATCAAACTTTCATAAAATGACCTTGACCTACTTTTTCTGCTTGAGTGGTTTTGCCTTTAAAAGCCAATATACTTGTACTAAGAAATATGTTTGAATTGAATTTTGCTGTCACGAGGTGAGCTTCGTAATCTGTGATTACCTATGTTTTAATTAGATGAGAGGGCTTCTATGAAGAATTCTGTGACTTTTTGGGTTGGTCTAATTGAAATCATCACTTACTCAGCACTGCCATTGAATATTTTGCATTTACTATGTTATCATAGAAGTTGTGTTGATCTTAGTCTCTGACTTTGTTGAATCTAATACAATATGACTTTGTATGTTCTTGAAAATAAAACACATAGATCAACACATACACTATCTCTATTGAGAAAAATCAAAGTTTTTTCAGCAACTTTGTTGTCGCGCAATATTGTGCTACTGTCAGCACAATTATGTGTCATTGCGTAAACTTGCGACACAAAATTTTGAGCCAGTGTGAGCCCTGCATCTTTTGGTGTAAGTAAAGGTCAAGGCAGAGTTGAAGGACATGGATTAATGCCGGTAGGGGACTTAAATTGCTTGCAATTTCATAAATTTATTTTTCATCAAGGGGAGATAACTCCTGTACATGACCCTTTTACCAATATTTCTTTTTGCGATATCTACTAGGCTAGTGAAAAAGTTTTTAAAATATCATGTAACACAGAAATATACATGTATTGAATGATAAACACATCTAATTTCAATGTTTTTTTTTTTCAATAATTTTTTTTTTCAATAATTTTCATCATTACCCATCAAATACCTTAAACAGGGAAAATTATCTTTATGAATGATAGTATAACAAGTCAAATATCAAAATGACATTGTTATCATTTTTATCAAAATGACATTGTGATAACAGTAATTTTATCTAATGAAAAACTTTATCTGAGTATCATGTTGCTGTGAACTACTTTTTGTGATAGGAGCTGGGTAATATTTCATTTTAAATAGAAACCTTTTAGATATTTTATATTACGTGTAAAATGTCAGAAAATCTTGGGAAACATTTATGTTGGTCATGCAAAACACCAGGTAAGTATTTTGTTTTATTGATTTAATTGTCATGTACCGGTAATTATGCAATCCATTGAATGATTGTAAATCTTGATAATACGTAAAGAGCTTTGACCCTTGACCAAGAGCTTAATTATGCCATCTTATGCAGAAGTTTCATTATTTTTCCTGCATTAGGTGTATTTATATTACAGGATTCAGTATGGCAGAGGGTGGGAGGAGGAAAGGAGGAGGGGGTTCAGGGAAGGAGAAGATGTCATCGAGTGTTGTATATTATATGTAATATATGTGTTTATAATATTACAGGATCCAGCATGGCAGAGGGTGGGAGGAGGAGGCTTGGGGAAGGAGAAGATGTCATCGAGTGTTATGTATTATTATATGTAATATTACTAATATACATGTATATGGTTTATAATATTACAGGATCCAGCATGGCAGAGGGTGGGAGGAGGAAAGGAGGAGGAGGCTCGGGAAAGGAGAAGATGTCCTCTAGTCAGAAGAAGATGATGGAAACCATGTTGGCTAGTGTTATTGAGATGGGGATGAGTGGGGAGAACTCAGACATAGACATCGTAGTGGAGGGACATTCATTCCCTTGTCATAAACTTCTTCTTGCTGCTGGTAGGATTTAAAATTAGCCATCTTCACTCAAAATTCATCACTTCATTTACACAGCCTCATACTGCATGTTCAGCTACATGTAACTGAAGCATAATGCGAAATGTCTGATGTTTCACCTGTTAGCAGACTATAATTTATGAAGTCCAAATCAATATCCCATCAAAAACTGCTGGACAGGCCGTCTGATTATTAATTGAGTCTGCCAACAGGTGCAATGTTTGACATTTAGTGATCCCTGAGAAGATTGTAAGAAATTTGTCATTGGTCACTGCTTGAGATTACACAGAATAAATTTTATACCCCCTGCAAACAAAGTTTGGGGGGTATATAGGCATCACCCTGTCTGTCTGCACAACTCTTCCCTCTGCAGGTGGATTTCAATAATAGTTCACAGAAATGTTCCATAGGACCTAAGGGCTTGCCATGACCTTGAACCAAGGTCATAGGTTAAAGGTCAAGGTCACGATAGACACCATTAGTAAATTCATGTCCAGAGCATAACTCCTTCCCCTGCGGATGGATTTCAATAATATTTATGTCCCCCTTCGAAGAAGATTGCCTTTGTCGGTTGGTCCTCCACAACAGTTTCGGCTCATTATCTCTGGAATTGATTCACATATTGAAATGAAATTTGGTATACAGATACGTTAAATGAAAATTTAGGTCAAGTTCATATTTGGAATTTTTTTTGACAGAGGTATTGCCCGGTCACAGAGTTATGCCTCTTAAATTTAGAAAAATATAATAATTTATGGGTTTTCATTCATTATCTCTGCGATGGATTCACATATTGAATTGAGATTAAGTTTAAAGATATATCACATGAAAATCCAGATCAAGTTCATACACAGATCCAAACATTTTTAAAAGAAAAAAAAATTAATAGAGTCATGCCCCTTGACTAAAAAAAAGTCCCCAAAATTAAAGGTTTCCATTCATTATTTCTGCAATGGATGCATATATTGAAATGACATTTGGTATACAATTATATCATATGAAAATGTAGTTAAAGACCATGATAGATTCATTAATTAAAATATAATAAAGCCTACGCTCACGCAGCAAGATACGCTCGTTGGGATTTTTTTCACAACACCAAAATATTTAAGTCCCATAACTCCATAAGGACAAATCGGATGAACCTGAAAATCGAAAGGCGGCTTCCTCTTCAAAGTCTGATCACAATGTACAAATATCATGAAAATCTGTTGACGCGTATTCAAGTTATTGTGTTCCATGCACCTATATTTTGCCCTAAGCTTAACATGTATGTGCATATAACCCCCCCCCCCCCCCCCCAATTACACATAATTTCTGGATAATGTGACAAAAAATTTAAGAATCCATTATTTATGTGAAAGAACATCCTTTCTACTTGAAGTATACAAAATTTCAAAACATTTTGACCAGAAATAGATTTTTAAAGAATTTTTAACTATTTTAGTATATTTTTACATTGTATCTAAAATATCTAAGTCCCATAACTCAGTAACGACAAATCCGATGAACCTGAAAATCGAAAGGCGGCTTCTTTTTTAAAGTCTGATCACAATGTAGAAATATCATGTAAATCCGTTGAGGCATATTCAAGTTATTGCGTTCCATGCGCCTATATTTTGCCCTTAGCTTAACATGTTTGAGCATATAACCCCCCCCCCTCCCAACACAAATATCTCAGTTATGCGACCAAAAAATTAAAAACCCATTACATATGTCAAAGAGCATCCTTTCTACCTTAAGTATACAAAATTTCAAAACATTTCCATCAAAAATAGATTTTTAAATAATTTTAACTATTTTAGTATATTTTCACTGTATTTTAAAATATCTAAGTCCCATAACTCTGTAACAACAAATCGAATGAACCTGAAAATCGAAAGGCGGCTTCCTCTCCACAGTCCAAACATGATGTATGAATATCATGAAAATCTGTTGACGCATAATCAAGTTATTGCTTTCCATGCGCCTATATTTTGCCCTTAGCTTAACATGTATGTGCATATAACCCATCCCCCCTTCCCATTACACACAATATCTCGATTATGCGACAAAAAAATTAAAAACCCGTTACATATGTCAAGGAACATCCTTTCTACTTGAAGTATACAAAATTTCAAAACATTTTGACCAGGAATAGATTTTTAAATAATTTTTAACTATTTTAGTATATTTTCACTGTATTTTAAAAATCTAAGTCCCATAACTCTGTAACGACAAATCAGATGAACCTGAAAATCGAAAGGCGGCTTCCTCTCCACAGTCCAATCATAATGTATGAATTTCGTGAAAATCTGTTGACGTATAATCAAGTTATTGCGTTCCATAGGCGGACGGACAGACGGACGGACGGACTTCGCCATACCATAATACGACCCGTCAAATGACGGGCGTATAAAAACTGTTGCTTTCATACCGTAATCAAAATGGGAGTAGGGGGACATTAATGTTGTATAAACATGACTTTTAACTTGTTCACAGAAATGTTCCTTAGGACTTAATGGGTTGTCATGACCTTGAACCAAGGTCATAGGTCTAAGGTCAAGGTTACAATAGACACCATTAGTAAAATTTTGTCAAGAGCATCAAATGAAATACATCAAATGAAAATCTAAGTCAAGTTCATATTTGGGTATGATCGAAAAATTTTAATCAGAGAGTATTGCCCGCTCACAGAGTTATGCCTCTTGAACTTAGAAAATATAATAATATATGGGTTTCCATTCATTATCTCTGTGATGGATTCACCTATTGAATTGAGATTTAGTTTAAAGATACATCACATGAAAATCCAGATCAAATTCATACACAGATCCAAACAAAAGAAAATTAACAGTTATGCCCCTAAGGATGTGTCATGACCTGGAACCAAGGTCTAAGGTCAATGTCACAATAGATGCTTGACCTTGATCCAACATAGCTTTTCAAAGAAAATTGCTGCGGGAGATATTTTTGTCTCGTTAGGAGCAAAGTCTTGTTTATTTACTGTAGTGTAGCATTAAGTTATTCTCAAGGAAATCTTTCACTTGTCAGTTTTAACCTCCTTAGCTTACTTAATTATGCAGTTTGCTGTTGTTAATAGTGCTGTATATTGATATTGGAATATTGAAGAGTATCGATACTTTGAGATTTTCAATACGTTTAGATACGCAAATGCTGAGTATCGATACTTTCAATACATTTGATAAGAAAATAAAATCCTTAACTTTTAATTCGTTTTTGGTTCTAAGTTTCTTCTGAATCTTCTCTGATCACATTAACGTTGAGACATACCAGTTCAAATAAAGTTTCTATTTTAATTTTATTCCGATAAGTTGGGTTGCCAATGTGACGTCAGGTCCACATTTTCAACTTAGGGAGATTTAGTTTTGACACTGTAATTTGCTGTGTTTGCGATGTTCGTGCAAAAAATAGGATGTCTAATATTTAGAGAGATGTATATAAATATTAGAAATGACTGTCTTAGTTTTGATGTTCACAGGTGTATAATTCACGTTTCACAGAATTTGCATGTTACCAGTCGCCAGCTAGAATTTTTATGTTACAGACAAAGAAACACTTTCCATACCTGCCATTGTCATCTTTTTATTCCTTTTTTAGCTCACCTCGACGAAGTAGCTCACCTTGACGAAGTAGAGGGGGGCTTATGCTATCGCCCCGTAGTCGGTGTAGGCGTCAGCGTCCGCACTATAGGTTAAGCAAAACGGGACAGGTCCATTCCCGCCAAACTATAAGTCCCACATCAAACAAACTTGCATGGATGATGCATCTGAGGATGCTTTCAACAATGCAAGGTACCGAGGCTGCATCTGACCTACATTTCATGCTTGAGTGAGCAGGTTAGGTAAAATGGGACAGGTCCATTCCCGTCTTACTATAAGTCCTACACCAACCAAACTTGCATGGATGATGCATCTGAGGATGCTTACAAAAAAGCATGGTACGGAGGCTGCATCTGACCCACATTTCATGCTTGAGTGAGCAGGTTAGGTAAAATGGGACAGCTCCATTTCTACCTTACTATAAGTCCTACACCAACCAAACTTGCATGGATGATGCATCTGAGGATGCTTACAACAATGCATGGTACGGAGGCTGCATCTGAACCACATTTCATGCTTGAGTGAGCAGGTTAGGTAAAATGGGACAGGTCCATTCCTGCCTTACTATAAGTCCTACACCAACCAAACTTGCATGGATGATGCATCTGAAGAGGCTTACAACAATGCATGGTACAGAGGCTGCATCTGACCTACATTTCATGCATAAGTGAGCAGGTTAGGTAAATTGGGACAGGTCCATTCCCGCCTTACTACAAGTCCTACACCAACCAAACTTGCATGGATGATGCATCGGAGGATGCTTACTACAATGCATGGTACGGAGGCTGCATCTGACCTACATTTCATGCTTCAGTTAGCAGGTTAGGTAGAATGGGACAGGTCCATTCCCGCCTTACTATAAGTCCTACATCAACCAAACTTGCATGGATGATGCATCTGAGGATGCTTACTGCAATGCATGGTACGGAGGCTGCTTCTGACGTACATTTTACACTTGAGTGAGCAGGTTAGGTATAATGGATCAGGTCCATTCCCGCCTTTCTATAAGTCCTAAATCAACCAAACTTGTATGGATGATCCATCTGAGTATGCTTACTACAATACATGGTATGGAGGCTGCATCTGTCCAACATTTCATGCTTTAGTGAGCAGGTTAGGGAAATGGGACAGGTCCATTCCTACCTTACTTAAAATTGTGTGGTTGATGCATCTAAGGATGCTTACAACAATGCATGGTACAGAGGCTGCATCTGACCTACATTTCATGCTTGAGTGACCAGGTTTAGTAAAATGGGAGAGGTCCATTCCTGCCTTACTATAAGTCCTACATCAACCAAACTTGTATGGATTATGCATCTAAGGATGCTAAATGCAATGTATGGTGCAGATGCTGCATCTGACCCACATTCCATGCTTGAGCAATCAGGTTAAGTAAAATTGGACAGGTCCATTTCCGGCCTATTGTAAGTCCTAGATCAAACAAAAAACTTGTGTGGGAGATGAATCTGAGGATGCTTACTGCAATGCACTGTACAGATGCTGCATCTGACCTATATTTCACGCTTGATTGACCAGGTATGGTAAAATTAGAATCTTCATTTCCAGCCTTCTTTGAATTTTTTATCAACCAAACTTATGTGGATGATGCATCTGGAAATACTTTGTGCAATGTAGGTACAGATGCTGGTCATGGGACAATGATGCTGTCGAGGTGAGCGCTGTCATCTCTGATGGCTCTATGTTTGTTTTTGAAAAAATGGAAAACATCCATTTGCTTTTTATTTTTGTTCTGTTTTATAAAGTTTTCATTGATTACCGGTAAAACATAAAAACTCCATTTATTGATTCATTATTTATGACTTTTTTGAGAAAAATGTAAAGATGCGTATTGTATGGAAAATATTGAGTATTGAAGCATAATGTATTGTATTGTATTGTATTGAAACATTTATTTCAATATACAGCACTAGTTGTTAATGTCTTTAATCATTATATTATATCATGTCATGGTAGAATATCTATATGTTTCTCTGAAGCGTAACTGAAACAGTCACTTATATATGTGTGAACATATTTTCAGGATCACCATACTTTAAGGCGATGTTTGCATCAGGTATGATGGAATCAACTAGTAATCGTCTGGAATTACCAGACATTGATCGGAAAACATTTGAGGCCTTTAGGAAGTACATTTACACTCAAGACGTTGACATTAACCAGGACAATGTTATGGACCTACTCAGGGCTTCGTCAATATTCCAGGTGATTAAAAACTAAAATTAAAAAACAAACTCTGTATTTTTATAGAATTGAAAATAGCTTAGGTATTCAACAAAAAAGTCCTACTATACCTTCTATATACTGTAACCATGGAGATTTTTGCGTGGGGGTAATTTTTATGATTTTCCTGACTGCATGTACAATGATTGTGAAAATTACTCCTGCATGAAATGTACAACTAGTATATAAGACTTAAGTGAGTACTCAACAAAATTACCCCCACGCGTAATGTAACTAATGTTAAAACGGTCATTTCATGAAAATTCACCCCAGCAAAAATAACCACGTTTACGATTACAATTACAATATGTTCCTCGTCTCAAGTTGTACTAGCTTGTAGGTAACATTTCAAACAAGAGCTCATATTAGATTTCAAAGTGAATTGATGGGAATCTATTTGGTCACTTTTTGGTTTGTACATGTTTGTCAGAAAAATTATGTTGAACTATATTTTTATGCCCCCGGTCATTTGACCTAGGGGCATATAGTGATTGGTTCGTCTGTCTGTCCATCCGTCTCTCCGTCCGTCTCTCCATCATTCCGTCTCTCCATCATTCCGTCCCACTTTCAATAAAAAGGTATAAAATTTTAAGTAGAGATGAAAAGGGCTATTAAATTTTGCATATGTGTGTATCTTGTGAAGACGCATCTTTTGGTACCAAATTTTCAGACCTTTTGACCTTGTCCTTGACATTTGACCTACTTTTTTCAATTTTTGAGGAAAATACTAAAAAAATCTTGTATAATCTATATCTCTCCTTGAAGCACCTTCAAATTTTGTATAGTTCAAGTGGTATATATGTTATGTCATATATATTGCAGGTTTTTAGAAATTTCACCACATTTTCGAGATATCTTAGCGAATGGAGGGGGGGGGGGGCAAACTTATAAGTTTAAAACTTGGTTATATCTCTTGAATCATAAATGGTAGGATTTTTATATTTCACATGGATTTCTTATTACAAGACCATTCATCTTAGATAATGACCTTTGACAATGTGACCCTGAAATTTGACCTTTTCTTAAACTTAAAACTAGGCTACATCTCTTGAACTATAGCTGACACTGATTATCTCAAACTCGGTTATCTCGAAATTCCATTTATCTCGAAGTCAAGCGGCGGTCCCATCTTTTTGCCTTCATATATTCTAACTAATTTGACTGCGGATAACTCGAAATGGGTTATCTCGAAATTTCGCTTATCTCGAAGTTTAATTTCGAAGTCCAAAGTGATTTTCTTCGTGTATTTTATACTCGTTAAGTCGAAGTCCTAATGTGTGTATAAACAAACCAATTAACGTACCAAATAATAGTGAAATCGCATGGTAAACAAACAATTATAGGTACCAGTAAAGTAGGTGGACTGATTCGCCGTTGTTTGATTGAAATTAATTAAGGGGGATAACAGTTAATTAGATAATATCATTGCGGAAACAATGATGTAGGCATGTTCATTCATCAAAATTGCATTGTTTGTTATGTTGAAATTCTTATGAGAAGCGACGGCCAAAAAAAAAAAAAAAAACCAAACCAATACACCCCCCCCCCCCCAATAAAGAAATAGTAACTGGAGCAACCAAATCATGTTCAAAGCAAAAAATACTTGAAGAAACTAAATGGGAGACTTTGGCATATAGACATTACAAACATAGATTAACTACATTCTTTAAAATGACCAATAAAATTACTCCACCATACTTATACACTTTAATTCCACCTACTGTTCAAGAAATTAGTAATAGGACTTTACGCTCAGGATCACATCTGCATATTCCACACTCTAGAACAAATTTGTATCAAAATTCTTTTATACCAAAGACATCTTCAGAATGGAATTATTTGACAGAAGATATCAAGAACAGTACTTCACTTAATATTTTCAAGAATAAGTTCAAGAGTAACCGTGGTAAAGTACCTGATTATTTTTATATTGGTGAAAGAAAGCTTCAAATTCTACATACAAGACTTCGCCTCGGTTGCAGCTCTCTAAATGCAGATTTATTCAATAACCATATTTCAGATAATGATAAATGTACATGTGGATTGACTGAAACTGCAGAGCATTATCTTTTAAAATGTAAAAACTTCGAGCAAATAAGAAACTCAACACTAGCTCCTAAGTCTGAATATTAATCTGAATATTGAAACGCTTTTGAAAGGATTTCCCCTTTATAGTGATGAACTAAATGAGCAGATGATTTTAGCGGTCCACAACTTCATCAAAATGAGTAAACGATTTGACTAAACTATAACCATAACATAACACAACTAACACAAAATTTAATCAACATTTTGAGTAACATCAATACTAAACATGACTCTATATTTATATACATCTTCATCTTTATACTTCATTTTCATATATATATATATATATATATATATATTGTTTTTTATGCCTATGGAATCAAAGATTCGGGGGCATATAGTTTTTGGCCTGTCCGTCTGTTTGTCTGTTTATCTGTTTGTCTGTTTGTCTGTTTGTCTGTCTGTTTGTCCGAAAAACTTTAACATTGGACATAACTTTTGAATGGGAAGAGATAGGGCTTTCATATTTCACATGTGTATTCCTTGTGACAAGACCTTTCCATTGATACCAAAATTTTTGACCTCGTGACCTTGACCTTGACCTTTGACCTACTTTTCAAAAACTTTAACAGTGGGCATAACTTTTGAATGGGAAGAGATAGGGCTTTCATATTTCACATGTGTATTCCTTGTGACAAGGCCTTTCCATTGATACCAAAAGTTTTGACCTCGTGACCTTGACCTTGACCTTTGACCTACTTTTCAAAAACTTTAACATTGGGCATAACTTTTGAATGGGAAGTGATAGGGCTTTCATATTTCACATGTGTATTCCTTGTGACAAGATCTTTCCATTGATACCAAAATTTTTGACCTCTTGACCTTGACCTTGACCTTTGACCTACTTTTCAAAAACTTTAACATTGGGCATAACTTTTGAATGAGAAGTGTTAGGGCTTTCATATTTCACATGTGTATTCCTTGTGACAAGACCTTTCCATTGATACCAAAATTTTTGACCTCGTGACCTTGACCTTGACCTTTGACCTACTTTTCAAAAACTTTAACATTGGGCATAACTTTTGAATGGTAAGTGATAGGGCTTCCATATTTCACATGTGTATTCCTTGTGACAAGACCTTTCCATTGATACCAAAATTTTTGACCTCGTGACCTTGACCTTTGACCTTTTAACCCAGTGACCTCACATACATGTACTTAACAGAAAATAGTGTTCATATTAACAAAGATGCCACCGGGGGCATTCGTGTTTCACAAACACAGGCTTTATCTTTTCTCTCTTCTCTTTCTACATCAACTCTTCCTTATCTTTTCATCCTCTTCTATCTCTAGCTACAATTATTTATCAGGTTTATATAGTATTGAAAAATGTCCACTTCATAAATGTTTTCTATTCTTGTAATTTATTGAACTGGAGGAGAGAGTTGTATTCATAAGGTATCTCCTTGTTACTCAATCCTCAAATTCTTTCTTCATTGTAATAATTATTTTATGTAAATTGAATAAATACTGTTTAAACCAATAAAGAAATAAAATTCGCAAGATTTATCGTAACTGAAATAAAGCAATTTGAGCAACAATGATTAAACTGATGATCTACAAAATAATCCATGCATAAAATTTCGTACACTATGAGGAAGATGATTAAACTTGATTGCATGCAAATAAATTTAAGTGAAGAATGAAGACATGTATACAACATTGAAATCTAGCAGACGAAAAAATCAAATAGCGTACAAACAAATGTGTTCGTTGTACTTTGATAACACAATGATCTAAAACTCTTGAAGGTAAACGGCTTATGACAGATTGATAAGACAACCAAACTGGTATTATATCAGGGCCGAGGTAATCGGCGCGGAAAGGGGGGGGGGGGGTTCACACAATGAATAAAAATACCTGACGTTCTTAATGCACCTCTTCGTAAAATTTCAGTATTAAGAATACGTTTATGACACTTCTAGAATCATTTCTATGTTGTGAAGTAAACATTACATTTTCAGCACAAGTAGCCTTTTAAACTCTGATATCTATCGTATAAAATACAATAGCAAAACGATTCCTTTAGCCTTATAGGTGGTACAATACATTCGAAAATATACCGTAAATTCCACTGACGTTTATCTCGAACTCCACTTATGTCGAAGTATTTTCAGTGGGCCCATCGACTTCGAGATAAGGAGTGTCAGCTGTATAAGTGGTTGGGTATTTCACATTTATATTTCGCATTTAGACTTATGACAAGACCACTCATCTTTGACTCTGACCTTGACATTTGACCTACTTTTTAAACTTTTCAATCTTCACTATATCAAAAAGCCAATATTAAATATCCATTGATATAAGTATAAGTGCTACATGTACCAAATTATAGTACTACATGAGCAACAAAAGTGCTACATGAGCAAAGTACAGTATAAGTGCTACATGTACCAGACTTGCATCTTGGATGTATCTTTGATCAAACTTTCATAGAATGACCTTGACCTACTTTTTCCGAGCTTTGATTGTATGGATTTTCTGTGGCTGGAGCTTTCCTTTAGCATCATGGCTTTTGACCTAATGACCTTGACCTACTTTTGAAAAAAAAGTTATGATATCCATTGTACAGCAAGGTACTGTGAAATGATTATATTTCTTGGGGGCTCAATTTTCGTGGTTTTCGTGGATAGCCTCATCCAGGTTGCCTGCAGTCTTGAAAAGTCAGGGAAATTGCCTTTTTATCTCACCTGAGTGAAGCTCAAGTGAGCTATTGTCATAGCGCACTGTCCGTCATCCATCCGGCGTCGTCCAGCATAAACTTTTAACATTTTCAACATCTCCACTGCAACCACTTCACAGAATTTCATGAAATCTTACAGCATGGAAGAACTCAAGGTCCTCTACCAAGTTTGTATTTTTTTGTGCCGATCCGTCAACAAATATGGCTGCTAAGGGCTTTGATTGGCTGACACATTTTCCACTTCTCCTCTGAAACCACTGCACAGAATTTCACAAAAACTTATAGGAAGCAAGTACTCAAGGTCCTCTTCCAAGTTTGTGTTTTTCATTTCGATCAGTCATTTTCAACTTCTCCTCTGAAACCACTGCACAGAATTTCACAAAAACTTATAGGAAGCAAGTACTCAAGGTCCTCTTCCAAGTTTGTGTTTTTCATTCCGACCAGTCAACAAATATGGCTGATGATGGCTCTGATTGGCAGACGCATTTTTCGACTTCTCCTATGCTACTGCTGCATAGAGTTTCATGAAACCTTACAGGAAGTAAGCGCTGAAAGTCCTCTACCAAATTAAATTTGTTTTTTTCGTTCCGATCGATCAACAAATATGGCTGCTAAGGGCTCTGATTGGTTGGTGCATTTTCGACTTCTCCTCTGCAACCACTTCACAGAATTTCATGAAAAATTACAAGAAGCAAGTACTCAGGATCCTCTTCTAAGTTTGTGTTTTTTTTGTGCTGATCGGTCAACAAATATGGCCGTTGAGGGCTCTGATCGGCTGATGCATTTTCGACTTCTTCTCTTCAACCACTGCTCAGAATTCATGAAATCGTAAAAGAAGCAAGTATTCAAGGGCCTCCACCAAAATGTCCTCTATTATTCTTTTGTTTGCAACTCAGGTGAGCGATGTGCCCCCCCTTTGGCCTCTTGTTTTTCAAGGTCAGGGAATTGTCAGGGAATTTTAGAAGTTGTCAGTGAAAAATGATAGTCCATAAAAATCAGGGAAAAAATATTTCAGAAGTGAAAAAATCTGAAGGTTTTTTGAATTTTATGGCTATGTAAAATTGAAGTAATTAGAAATGAATTTTAGATGATAAAGGCCTCATAAGAATACTTCAAAGCCTTTGTTTTTGTTCTAGCCTTTTAAAAGGCCTCAGATGATGACATGCATAAAATTCTCTTAGATATAATTTATTGGGCGGCTAATGGGGAGGTCATGAGGCCGATTTAATGTTTGGCGGTTTTTGGTCGGTGAAAAACATGAATTGCATGGTCAGGGAAAAGTCAGGGAATTTTTTTCACCAAGAGTGCTGGAAACCCTGCTCATCCACGAATTTGCATCCCAAACAAAAAATTGTACATAAAGCAAGAAATTGAAACAACTTTTTAATGACAAAACAAGCATGCATATTTTACAGGCAAAGTCCTGATGTATAAACAACTTCCAATAATGTGGTCACATACCCATAAATGTTTGTCATCACTGTTTTTACAACTGTTTGTCACAAGCCAACCTTGAGAAACCCGATTATGATTAAGTCACAGCAATAAGCCAGTTGACAAGGAGAGGTGGATGTTTTAGATCAATGTCAATGTAATCATCACCACTTTCTGTCTTCTCAAGCCCTTCAACTACCTTGGCTGAGTACCATTCTTGAAAGGTTAATTGATTCTAAAACGAAATCCACGAAAATGACTCCCCACGAAAATACAGAATCTCATGAATCCACCTAAATTGGGCCCCACCAAATAATAGTATATGTCTTTGATAATTGAATCACATGTCTCTATTAAATCTGTACTTAGCAGTTATCTTTTGAAACTGAAGTTTTGAATTTTCTTACATTAAATACATGTAAGTACGTCTCTTTGTTCAGGTTGAGACCTTACAGCATCAATGTGAGAGTTTCCTTGGAAAAGAAATGGACACAGAGAACTGCCTTGAGCTCTATAAGGTGGCTCGCTGTATGGGATGTAAGGTACTACTGGACAAGTGTAGACCTTATGTGATGGAGGGATTTAACGGCTTGTGGAAATCTCAAGAGTTTATGGACCTGGAAATGGATGACATAGAGAGTATTGTAAAAGACGACGAGCTTGTGCCGGTAGATGAAGAACAGATCGTGGAGGCTGTACTGAGGTGGGTAAAACACGACGTAACAAACAGGAGAAAGGATCTGGGTACACTGTTCAGGCATATTCGACTTATCAATGTCAGCCCGGAGTATTTGATTGAGGTTTGTATAAAGAAGAGTTATGCGTTGAAGATGAAAAATGTATGGACTATTTATGTGAAGCTAGAGATTTCCATATGCTGCCTGCAAGACAACAGGAGTTTTGTACGTCACGTTTTCATCTGAGAAATAGCGATGATTTTGAGGAGGTAGTGCTAGTGGTGACAGAGTTTGATATGGAGAGGTCAGGGTCGTTTTATCAGGATGGAAAATGTTTATGGGCTTTCAGTATGCAGCAGAGTCGATGGTACACCCTGGCTCCAATACCGCTCAAGGAAAATCCTGGTAATGACTTTGCTGTTGTTTCCTTCAGAAATGATCTCTATCTGAGTGGGGGAGAGAATGGACTAAAGCATATGTTAAAGTACGACTCTGAGAGAAATGAATGGGCCAAGTGTGACAATCAGATGAAGAAGGGTCGTATATCTCACATGATGGCAGCTGTACGTGAATGTATCTATGTCTTTGGTGGGATGAATCCAAAAACGCGCAGGGAAAGTAACGTCATCAGCTCTGTGGAGGAATACAGCATTCCAGGACGACGATGGAGGGTAATGGGTGAGCTAACAACACCAGTCCACTCAGCATCAACAGCCATACAAGGAGAAAAAATCTACATCATGGGAGGAATTCTACAAGACGGAACACTGTGTGACGCAGTCCAAATGTTTGACACGCGTCATCGTGAATGCAAGATTGTAGGTCAGCTCCCAAGCGGACTGTCACAGCCACTACAAGTCACACATCTTAACAGGAAGGTGGTTATAGTCACAGCAAACGGAGATGTGTATCAGTTCAAGGACAAGCCTAAAATTGAGTTTACTCAGATTAACAAACTGTCAGTTTCCATGTTACCTATCCTGGGTTTTACCCAGTATCGAGGACAGTTAATCCTACTGTCATCTACTAAGGACAAACCAGACTGCTTTGCGAAGATGTCCAAGGTTAACACCAGTCAAACACCACCCAGGATTGATCAACTTGTACCTAGGGTAAACACCAAACCCAAACCCATCCATGCCTGTCTACACGGCATCGTCAACAAACAATTCCTCTATCATACATACTTTCAGTGAAAGATGTCTTACCATGGCAAGGTATAAATAACCAGAAACAGTCATGTGAAGCATTTTGTAATTTAGAGATTGCCAAACGTCCATCCTTGCCTCTGCCGGCAGACTTTTGCATCATCATTTCATAATCAATGAACCATAAAGCAATGACTTTGTATTGGATCATTTGATAATGATGTCATTATGTATAGCTCCGCCGACAGGTGTCAGATGTCGGATATTTGATGATCCAGAAATTTCCATTATATGATTTGAAATGACCAGAAATATTCAATGTCGATAAAGCTTTAGTCACTTATCTAAATTAGGAAGTGGCAGTTGTATTTAAAACAAAAGGCTAGCGACACAACATCATCATAATTGCTGTATGATAGGTTATGTAGCCCCATTAACTTTTTATCATGTTTATCATACAGTGATAATTAATGGAACTTGTGGTACTTTTGGTGGTATCTCCAAGGAAAGTATCTCTACCAGATACAGATTTAATATGACACAATTATTATCATTATATTTACAATTTTTCATTTGATCTTAACTTCGTACACAATAATCAGTGTTTCTTCTTCTTTCTTTCAAGCATATTTTGAGGATATAAATTTCCGTTCTGTTCATCATATCCAAATATACTTTCTCACAAAGTTTGTTAGTACATGTTAAGTGCAAATTGTATCTGGCAGAGGAGTATATACTACATAGTTATGGTTTGATGCAAACTGTGTTATAACAAGTATGTATAGCTATGTTAAGTATGTACATATAATGTCATATAGTACCAAATATTAAGGAGTTGCTTTCAATCCATCTCCCTGTAATGTAGTCAGAAAGCTTTTCATAAGGAAAACTTGATTTTCAACTGTGGATGGGATGTTTTATGTAAATGCACAATTTTTTAGAAAGGGAAGTAATTTAAGAGAAAGAAACTTAAATGGTTTGCTTCAAGGTACAGCAGAAAGAGAGAAAAAGTTAGATCCTAGGCATTACCGGTATTAGAAGGATAAACTGTCTTTTAAATACATTTTGTGCAACTATGCATTTGAAATGAAATACATGTATATTTACCTAATACATATTTTCAGCAAAAGATATTATTTACACTTCAACTTCGTTTTCTGAAAGCAAGTAACGGGAGCTACTGCTTGTACTTCCCGATACAAAACATTGATGCACATGCGTTTTGACACTGACAGCTGCATCACATTTCAATGGTCTGCGCATGAATATATGTAACCATGGATTCACCTTAATTTGTGCATATATGCAATCAAGTCTTTACTTTGTCTCTCGACTGTGAATAAACATATAAACATGCAAGGAAATAAAAGTTTTGACTTGTTTTAAATACATGTATTTCAAAGTCTGTTATTAAAAAGAAGAAAATTATTAGAGCACTAGTCTAAGGCATTGTTGCGGTTCAAACACGTACACATGTAGCAGGTTAACATTCTTCTTTGAGTTATATCTTTGTGCACGTTGAATCGTGAAATTGCTGGAGCCATGGTGAAAGAATTATCACTAAAAACCGATTATACTTATGATTGTATGTATATAATCTGGTAAACTGACCAAAGTTATGAAATTGTCGATGAAAAGTTGAGTAAGCCTAACTGTAATACTTCAAATCTATCAGCCGATAGGTTATTCGATCAGTATAAAAATATTCAAGATCAAGAAGAAGTGCAAATTTCAAGGCTGTTCCTCAAAAGAGCTAGTGCTTTTCCTGTGAATAGCTCAAAGAATAATAAGTTAGTGCAAACACTGATAAGTTTTTATCACATAATATCCTCCATGATGGTAGACATCCTTCTGAAATACACTTGTCGAATCTCCATGTTATCGTTGACAGCCGATACACGGATCTGCATCACTCAAGATGAAATATAATATTTTGCAACCATATTCAATATCAAGATGAAACAAAGGCGTATCTGTTTTGATTATTTCAATTATTTTTGAAAATATTACATGTTCCGGTACCATAAGATAGCTGAACAAGAGTGCAAATTCAGAACTATTTCTCAACTTTCAGCTGCTGTAAGCTTTTCTGAGTGTTATTGTTCTTTATCCCCAGATAAAAATTAAGAGAGAGAGATGTACAATACAGAGACATCCAGTGAGTTGGAATAGTATTCGTTTCATAAAAATAGTAGGCATATTTACGATTGCTTTGGGGTGTACAAAACATGTAGTCATATGGTAAAAATTCAATATGCTGCACAGAGTTCTTTTTTATCATGACCAAATGTTTTGCCCACACCAATGCAAACACAAAATGTGAAAAACAATTCTTCTATGATTGAATTTTTTTATGATATACATGTATGTGTTGTTTGAAATCCTCTTTTAGTTTTATATAATGTTTGATGTTGGACTTGAAGTACTTTATTTGTGCCATATAAACTACATGTATATTACTTTATCTTTCAAATCCAGAGTCTGTTACCCTTTAATGCAATTTTAGTTTTATTGTATGCGCATTTGATTGTATGCATGTGCATTTGTTAGACACTTGGTGCACATGAATCTGCATTACTTTTATTAGATTAGATGCATGTAAGATTTTATATAAATTGTAAACATAAAACAATTGTCATTCCCATTTAGCATTTTACACATGCAGATGTAATATCCTTTGAACTGAAGTCTACTAATACTTTGTATTTTGTTGATTCTACATGAATAAGAACATGAAGAAGGGGCGGAGATTTAACAGATTAAGGAAGCTTCACATTAGTTCTGATATCTTTTCTTTAACAAAGTCAGCTGCTCTCTTAACTATAAAGTCAGTTACTTTGGCTGTCCATACTCAAGTTATTTCTATACTAACATATACAATGTACTACATTTTTAGCTCACCTCGACGAAGTTGAGTGAGCTTATGCTATAACCCCACTCGTCCGCGTCCGTGTCCGCATCCGTGTCCGGTTAAGAAGTTTGGGGTAGCTCAGTATCTGACAAAGAACTAATGCTACAGTAACCAAACTTGCACAAGTAATTCATCTTTGGATGCTGAGGTGAACCCATGCATCGGATGCAGCATCTGACCTACATTTTCCGCTTGAGTGACTTGGTTAAGAAGTTTGGGGTAGCTCAGTATCTGACAAAGTACTAATGCTACAGTAACCAAACTGGCACAAGTGATTCATCTTTGGATGCTGAGGTGAACCCATGCATCGTATGCAGCATCTGACCTACATTTTCCGCTTGAGTGACTTGGTTAAGAAGTTTGGGGTAGCTCAGTATCTGACAAAGTACTGATGCTACAGTAACCAAACTTGCACAAGTGATTCATCTTTGGATGCTGAGGTGAACCCATGCATCGGATGCAGCATCTGACCTACATTTTCCGCTTGAGTGACTTGGTTAAGAAGTTTGGGGTAGCTCAGTATCTGACAAAGTACTGATACTACAGTAACCAAACTTGCACAAGTGATTCATCTTTGGATGCTGAGGTGAACCCATGCATCGGATGCAGCATCTGACCTTCATTTTCCGCTTGAGTGATTTGGATAAGAAGTTTGGGGTAGCTCAGTATCTGACAAAGTACTAATGCTTCAGTAACCAAACTTGCACAAGTGATTCATCTTTGGATGCCGAGATGGACCCATGCATCGGATGCAGCATCTGACCTACTTTTTCGACTTGAGTGATTTCGCTTTTAAAAGCCAATATTGAGCAAAGTATTAGTGCTACATGTACCAAACTTGCATATTGGATGTATCTTTGATCAAACTTTCATAAAATGACCTTGACCTACTTTTTCTGCTTGAGTGGTTTTGCCTTTAAAAGCCAATATACATGTACTAAGAAATATGTGTGAATTGAATTTTGCTGTCACGAGGTGAGCTTCGTAATCTGTGATTACCTATGTTTTGCATGTATTGTCAGAAATAAATACGATTATGAAGCTTTCCATTTTACCATAAAGTTTTTATAATGCACCATTCAAAGAAGAAAAGACATATATTGCTGCTGACAGTCTGTTGGTCTGTCAGTCGGTCTACAAACAACAGTAATTTTGTTCATTTCTCTGCACAGGTAATCCCATGAAAATATATGTCAAGTTGATCATGTGTGAATCCAGCCGATTATATTTTTTAAAAGAGTTATGCCCCTTTGACTTATTTACATACCAAGAATTAATGGAACTTAGTGTCCGCTTGTTGCTAAGAGTAACCTTGGCCTGTAAGTAAGTGGAGGATGAGCTGTATTGATTTTGAGTTCAAAATGTCAAGGTCATGGGGAATTGATGATTGAAAATGAATTCTTGTTCAAAAAATCAACTTATTCAAAAACAGTCTTTTACGAAATTATTTTACTCAAGAGAAATAGTTTTGCTTCTTGAGACGACTGATGAACTAAAAAGGTGAATCAATTACCCCTCTCAATTCTGATTTCAGGCTTATAGAAATGAAGGTCAATGCCATCGGGTAAACATTTTGGAAAAATTCAAAATGTAGCTCCCATCAATCACATTTTACCAAGCGCCATTTTTATGTCACTGTGATATATTTTAAGGATCGTTTTATCATGTGACCGTCTCACTATTAAGGAAAATATTTCGACTACCTAAGCTTGCAAACAATAGGGGAGAATGAGACTTTCAACATAATCAACATCAAATGGTCATACACTCACTCACTGTCAAAGTGGACAAAACAAAACATGACTTATAAGTCACATTGAAGGAAAATGGGTCCAACACCTACATGAAAGAAAAGGTGTGGTTATCCTGATTACATATGCATAACCCTCCACATATCGGTATACACAGAGGACTACATAGACTCATAACTGTTGTATTAAAACAAAGTGCCTTTTCATTGTAAGATGTCATCACAGCCTAGTAAAACACAAGGGACTTGGTTAACACAATTAAAAACAACATAAATTGATATCAAAAGAATGGGCATATAGAAAACAATTTGTGCTCTGGTAGCTGAGAACTATCGATCACTCGAGAAGTCGGACCAACTTTCAGATAAGACAAGGTCACAAGAATGTTTTATGAATACAGAAATTTGGGAGTACACAAGTGAAATATCAAAGCCTACTTTTTAACCTTCAAAAGCCTATAAAATTGAAATTGTGTGAGAACAAGGTCTCAGTGTCTCTTCATGACATTATATATTTCAAAGGTTACACAAAAATGTCCACGATGAACAAACAGTAGCAACTTTAAAGAGAGCAAGTCCTCTTTTAACTTTTTCACACAAAGAGAACATCAAGAGATGCTATTATCCATGTCAAGGTCATCGGAATAAACCACTTTCCAGACTATAAAAATGTACAATTCTAATACATTGAATAGGATGACAATTTATGTAATTTACTTAGCTTTTTATTCAATAGTAATATCATTTATCAATGTAAAATAACAATCGAACACTTATTCTCATGTTTGATTCTAATGTTTATCATGAAAGAATATTTTCATACTTTTTCCATTGCATTGTACAGTTTTGATTTTTACACATTGCAGAACGTTATTAAATCAGAAATAATTGTTAATAAAGGTATTTTATCTATTCATTATTATCATCATTTTAAAGCTAAGGATTTATTTGATAAGGATGCTGAGAATTTGATACTGTACACAATCTAGAGTGGAAAGAGAAGTAGTAACCAGGGGGAAAATCCATTGTACAGAATAATTAAAATTCAATGTCAAAGATCCAAAATTTCTCATTAGATTCAATGTGATGAGTTACTGCATGATAAACAGATTGTTGATTTAAGAAATAAGAAATGACAAGCCGGGCTCTATTGTCTCATAATGCCCGAGCGTCTTCAGCCAATCACATTTATTACCGAGCCGCGTCAGCGGCGAGGTGATAAATTTGATTGGCTGAGGACGCGAGGGTATTATGAGACAATAGAGCCTGGCTTGTCATTTTTAGCCGAGTTGCAAAACTCGGCTCTTAATTTGATGTGAGACGGGCGGGCGGGCGGGAGGGCGTCAACAATTGGTTTCCGGACTATAAGTCAACTACGAAAGAGGCTATAACAATGAAACTTCATACACTTACTCACCATTAGCCAAGGATGAGCCCTATTGATTTTGGGGTCCAAAGGTCAAGGTCACAGGACTCAGATGATTGAAAATGGTTTCCGGACCATATTTCAGCCTGTATTGCACCTATAATCATGAAACTTGCCAGAAATGTTTCCCTTGAATCAAGGATGAGGCCTATTGATTTTGGGGTCAAAAGGTCAAGGTCACAGGACTCTGTTGATTGAAATTGGTTTTCGGACCATATTTCAGCCTGTATTGCACCTATAATCATGTAACTTGCCAGAAATGTTTCCTGTGAATAGAAAATGACCACTTTTGATTTTGGGGTCAAAAGGTCAAAGGTCAAGGTCACAGGACTCTGATGATTGAAAATGGTTTCCTGGCCATATTTTAGCCTGTATTGCACCTAAAGTCATGAAACTTGCCAATAATGATTCCCATGAATCAAGAATGACCCCTATTGATTTTGGGGTCAAAAGGTCAAAGGTCAAGGTCACAGGACTCCGATGATTGAAAGTGGTTTCCGGACCATATTTCAGCCTGTATTGCAATTATAATCATGAAGCTTGCCAGAAATGTTTCCCATGGATCAAGGATGACCACTATCAATTTTGGGGTTAAAAGGTCAAAGGTCAAGGTCACAGGACTAAGATGATTAAAAATGGTTTCCCGACTGAATTTGAGCCTGTATTGCACCTATAATCATGTAACTTGCCAGAAATGTTTCCAGTGAATAGAAAATGACCACTTTTGATTTAGGGGTCAAAGGGTCAAAGATCAAGGTCACTTGAACCTAGGCTCAAAATTATTTTGCTCAATGATATAGAAAGTGCAATTGGAGAGGATGTTACACTTGCATTGCCTTTATATTTCTGTGTTTTAATGTAATACAATATGGTTGAACACATAATATGTACAAATCAATATTAATCAAAGCTTATATGCAGCAAAAACATTGAATATAAAAAAAATTAATATGAAAAAAAAATTATATACCACTGAGAAAAAAGAAATTGCAGAAAAAAAAAGAGTCTGCCCAAAAAAGTAAAAAGAAAAAAAATTTAAAAAAAATAAAAAAAAAGTAAGAAAAAAATGTAAATATGAAAAGAAATGAAAAAAAAAAATGAATTACAGAAATAGAAAAAAAGGAAAGTAAGAAATTGCAAAAAAAAAAAAAAACCAGAAAGAAAAGAAAAAAATTACAAAGAAAAAATAATGAATATTTAAGATATGAATTGTACCTTATTCTGTATCTTTAGAGTATGCTTTGTTAAATCATATTGTACATACAAATACAGTTCAATATTTAAATCCAATTCTACATAAAAGTTCTTTGTTCTTTGTTTTATAGTAGTTCTCTTTGCTTAAGGTTCCTGCACCCTAATAGACAACTTTCGGTTAAAATTTTCACAACATTTCGCCATTTCCAACAAGTACCGATGATTTTATCATCGCAAATGTTCGTACATAATAGCATGAGTTTACAAATGGTACCATGTAAACAAGAAAAATTAGGACATAAAGTATTCTGTATGATGAGATTGAAAATCTGTATCCTTGAAAATATATTACACACTGATATAGAATAAAGAGAAGACCATTTCTTGATCCAGAAATTTTCATTTAGGACCACAAAATGTTGTTACAAACCATACACATTTCATGTTAGTCTGCATATTCATACTTACATTCCAGTTTTGCAACTCGGCATTTTGCATCTTCGATGCATTTTGAGCTTATTTATTTCTATTCTAATGATGACCAAACTTGGACCTTACGACAAATTCGATTCTTGGTAAAAACCAGTTCCTGCCGGTTTATCTGCTTTCAGAAAATGGGTAGGCGTGGCTTATCGCTATAGGGCCTATATTGGGGAATAGAGCCCGGCTCGCGTCTGTTGTCTTAATAGGGAAAAAGAATCAAGTCATATTAGAATTGTCAATAATGACCTTGACCTCTAGAGTCCTTTTTCTCCCATTACAATCTGATACTATGTTTGATGTAAGTGCATTATGACCTTGACCTCTAGAGTCCATTAACATTGAAAATATCAAAATGCAAAAGAAATGAAAATGTAAAATGGACAAAGATATAACAATCAATACATGTAAATTTACACAATATAAACATCAAACTGACACAGTTACAAACAAACTATATCATCGTAACACAGAATTACACTGTAAATTGGTATAGAACATGTAAATCATTAAAAAATCATTAAAAAATTAAAATACCTCATAAATCTAAAAAATAATCTATGAGCAAAATACAACATATTATAATGTAACAGCAGATATTTGTTGTGAGATGGTTAGAAATATCCCATTCTTACCATAATTATTCATATACCAGCAATACAAATTCAGAAAAGCCATATCATAAATGCACATTTATATACTGTAAACTTGCATGGTTATTTTTGCTGAGGGTAAATTCATGATTATAAAATCAAGACATTACACTTGGTGTAAATATTTGCAATATACACATCTCTGCCTTTGTAAGAATACAGAACGGTTACTTTTGCTGAGGGGAAATTTCGTGATTATAAAATCAAGACGTTACACTTCGGGTAATTATTTGCAATATTAACATCTCTGCCTTTGTAAGAATGCAGAACGGTTATTTTTGCGTGGGGGAAATTTTTGCAAAGTCCCTAGATTCATGAAATGTGCAGAAATGACTCTCACATGTTTACAGTATATGCAAGTCAAATGCATGTATTATACTGTTTTGTTTTTCCTTCCACAGAAATAAACTACAGTCAAACCTGTCTTAAAGTGACCCTCTTTTTAGCGACTTCCTGCCTTATGTGACCTTTTTTATTCCTCCCGAGCAATTTTCCTGTCAAATTAACCTGTATATAACGAAAACCTGTCTAACGCGACAACGATCGACCGTTATTTTTCTGTCCCGTACCGAATTCCGAACCTGTATATAAAGACTTTTAGTGTTGCATAGGACCCAAACTACATAATATTTTACATTAAATCTCCCATCAGTGTCTGTCATAATTAAATCTTCTGTGATAATTAAAATCTAATGTGATTTTATTTGTGCAATACGATTAATCAATGAATACACGAATTGGTCTATGCGGTGATTTTTTTAAAAGTATTGCTCTTAGACTACGAAAATTTTGTTGGTCAAAGTCAGATCAGTATGAACCTGTATTCAGTGACCACCTGTCTTAAGTGACCTATTTTTTGTCGGCCCTTGCAAAGTCACATAAGACAGGTTTGACTGTAATAACAAATTAAGAGACATGTATACCCATGAGTCATTATTGATTAAGTAAGGAACCATCTATACATTCATATAATAAGTTTGGTCAAATCAGCTTAGAAAAGGTGTCAAAACTAAATACAAACATCAGTGAATTAATCTTAGCAAATTAGGTACATCAGTAGCTCATACATACATGTATATTAATTAACAAATAAATAATAATAAACAACTAATGAAATCTAATAATCAACATAATACATTACAATACAGAATCAGTAACATTAATTTATTTAATCATGATCAATTCTCCACATCAGGGGCTGAAAGTTAAAGAATGTTTCAAAATCTTTTGACAAAAGTTATATCAATAGATATATTCTTTGATAATGTGCATGTAAGTAAATGCTTTTTTTTTTTTTCATGAACACTATCTGCTTCTTCAAACCTCTTCCAGGAATTACATTTGGTTATGTTTGGATCTTGCTTCATCCAGCCAACGTGAAATCACATTCTCTATTTTCTGGAAGAAAAATTACTTGTAAAATAAATCAGACAAAACTAGTTTGACTCTTGATTTTTTTCTTTTCTTAACTTTCTTCACCATTCAAGTATGAGGAAAATTCCTTCAGAACATTCATATGGAGGCTAATTTGAACACATTTTAAGAGAAAAAAGTTCTGCAAAAATTTTAAGGTTTCTCAACTGCCTGATCCTTACGTGGACCTGTTCTTAATAGTAAAACCAAATGAATATATATGCACAACCAATGTAATTCCCTGAGATGTTACTATTGAACGAAACGTGCTGCAATTAGTGTGTTAACACTCGTGACGTCACAATGCATAAGATCTAAAGAAACATGCCGCGACGGCTGTTCTAACCTGCAAACTGAGCCCGCGGTGACCTGAATTTTAACGTCAACCTTTTACCTAGAAAACGCGATTTCAGAAAACAAGAATGAAATAAACAACTATGGTGCATATATATAGAATAAATGTCATAATTTGTGTTTTGTTACGGGTATACAACACACAGCAAATGCATTTATCGCATGAAATGCGCTAACGCGCATTACATGTACGATAGATGCACTTGCTGTGTGTTGTATACCCGTAACAAAACACAAATTAAGACACTTATTCTCTATATAATCTAAGAGACCTTGACCTTTGTCTTATTGTCTACAAGATAATAGGTGTATTCCCCTCCTGTTTGGTATCCACTAAACTTGTAACAATATATCAATAGTATCGATCACGAGGAAGTACATTAAGGTTATCGTATGGAAATGCAGGAATCAAGATACTGACATAAATTTATTCAAATAGAAAGGGAAAATGTTGACGTAGAGCCTTACTTCAAACCGAAATGTATTGACATGATGATCCTTTGGAAGAAAAATCATACCATATGTACATATATTTTCCCATATATTATTAGACATTTGTCAGAATGCTGAACAAAGATCCCAAATAAATAAAATTAGACTCAGAATTTATATGAAAGAAATATAAAGATTGAAGTATCATGATACTATCGTATCGCAACCCTATATCATGATACTGTATCGTATCATGGGATACCTGGCAATTCTCAAGCCTAGTATCCTAATAAGAAAACTTGGTTTAAATAAGTGATAAGGTTAATGAGTTACCATCTTGATACCTACATGTATTTGAAGTCTATTTTCCTAACAGTGTGACCTTGGCCTTTGACCCAAATATCAAAAGGCTTCCTCCCCTTTACATCATTATTTATAGGAAAGACTATCCCAGCTAGTTTCTGCACTATGACTTGTAGATAATCATTTCCTATACAATTTACCTTTCTGCCCTCAGTAAGTGATTCTGGGTCATCTTTTTTGGTGGATCCCATGTCGGCACAATGAGCCGTGCCTTTGATGAACACTGCTAATTCCGTGTCACTCTCGTCCTCTAGTACACTCAGCCAGTGCCATGGGTCTATAGATCCTGTATTATAAGCAATTACTTGTGATGTAGAGCACTATTTAGGCATAGTTTTCATGCATGACAAACATGTACATGGTTGATATTCACAACTTTCTTCAATCTTGTCTACACCATTCATTTAATCTGATAGCATTTATGTTTGGAAAATTTTCAAGCAGTGTAATACTCTCTCCGTGAAAAGAGCACAGAGACATTGTCCTATCTTTATTGTAATTGATTACATTTTTATGACTCTTTTGGAACATGTAATTAACATCATTGAGAAGGAATCAATATCAACTAGAAAGTTTCTTTCCTTTGACCTTGACCTTGTACATTTGACTTTGATTCTTATCATGTTATACAATTGGTTTTTGGTAAAACTCTGTCAAATTCATTCAGATGTTAAAAGGAATTTTTTGCTGTTGCGCTGTAAGAAATTCACTTTAAAAAGAAAATAACTTGCCCTGTGACCTTGTCCTTGAAAATATGTTTTAAGTCAAGGTCATGGGCTACATTCCTATGAAATGAAATGAATTTATGAAGGGATGAAAAAATTGTGACCTTGGCAAGATTTATGGACAGACAGATGGCCATATAGACTCAAGGACAGAGATAGACACTGTAAACATGGTTATTTTTGCTGGGGGAAACTTCGCGATTATAACATCTCGACATTAGGCTTGGGGGAAATATTTGAGATATAAGTCTTTTCCTTTTTGTAGTGCTACAGTCTTATTTTCTCATTGGGTAAAATTTCACAATATCCATTGATTCGTGAAGTGCGCGAAAATTATCCCTACGCAAAAGTTTCCATGTTTACAGTACAATATGTTTAAGGTGATTCCTGTTGACTCCAAAAAATAGCTGTCAGCAGTATAAGTAGGGATAAACTAGTATGGATGAATTGTAATTGTTCAATGCATAATATTTCAAAAATGAAAAGTTAAAACAGACAAGACTTATTTACCATTTACAAAGACAATTCTCGTGCCACGAGGGTGTTCAGCCCCGTAGTAAGAGTTGGTAAATTCTACAAAGTCGTCTATTTTAGTGGTAGGAATCTTGTATATATCCTGACATAGAACCAGGTTAGACTCCAGGGTTAAAAGACGAGAGAACGGACAGTCTGTCTTATCATCACATGTCTGATCTACAATAGAAAATAGGATTGGTTAAGTGCATTCGGTAAAATATCAGGTCCAAGGTAATTCTAGTTACATAAAGATTATGATAAATGCTTTCACTCCTAGTTAAATCCCAGTCTACCCTGGGTTGTTGTGTATTACATGTACTAGGAAACGAAAATAAATATGGTCAGTCCAAAAAATATCTCAAAGCCCTCAACTTACAAGGCCAAGACCCAGACAAATAAAGCCTGTGTTTGTGAAACACAAATGCCCCCGGTGGCATCTTTGTTAGTATAAACACTATTTTCTGTTAAGTACATGTATGTGAAAGGTCAAGGTCAGGGTCACTTGGTTAGAAATTTATGGTATCGATGGAAAAATCTTGTGAGAAGGAATACACATGCGAAATATGAAAGCCCTATCACTTACCATTCAAAAGTTATTCCCGATGTTAAAGTTTTTGTAGAGTAGGTCAAAGGTCAAGGTCAAGGTCACGAGGTCAAAACTTTTGGTATCATCGGAAAGGTCTTGTCACCAGGAATATACATGTGAAACATGAAAGTCTTATCAATTACCATTCAAAAGTTATGCCCAATGATAAAGGTTTTGAAAAGTAGGTCAAAGGTCAAGGTCACGAGGTCAAAAATTTTGGTATCAATGGAAAGGTCTTGTCACAAGGAATACACATGTGATATATGAGAGCCCTATCAATTACCATTCAAAAGTTATGCCTAATGTTAAAGTTTTTGAAAAGAAGGTCCAAGGTCAAGGTCACGAGGTCAAAAATTTTGGTATCAATGGAAAGGTCTTGTCACAAGGAATACACATGTGATATATGAGAGCCCTAACACCTCCAATTCAAAAGTTATGTCCAATGTTAAAGTTTTTCGGACAAACTGACAGACAGACAAACAGACGGACAGGCAAAAAACTATATGCCCCCGAATCTTTGATTCCGGGGGCATAAAAAGTCACCTAAAGGTTAAGAATGCTGTCTGAGATTATAGATCTTTTCAAGTTTTCTGCGGTACTTAATCTGAAGGTCAGTTTTGAGGGACACATGGATCAGTGACGTCATTGTTTGTTATAAGATGTTTAGCAACGAATTGTATTTGTTTGTTCTCAGCAAAATCTTTGAGCAATCAAATGATGTACATGTAACTAGCGTGCATATACACAATCTATTGTTTTTTCCCAGACATGAGCTTAAAATTAAGTACCACAGATATTATGTGAAAGGATCTATAATCTCAGACAGCATCCATTACCTTTCAGCGAAATTTTTCCTTCGTATATTATGCCTATATGGGCACAAAATCTAAATTGAGATTTTTGACATATACTTTAGACAACATATTGCTGTAAGACTATATGTTAAATGACTTACAGTATCCAAACTGTGTACAAGTCTGCCATGTCCACGATCGTATACCAGCTCCTACTGCCGTTCTGTTAACTGTGGTATCTGACATAGACTTCACAAACGTAGAGTATGAGTTGTCTACACACGTCACATTCATCATCTTCATAAACATCTGTAGTATAAAGAGATAACTTTGTATATCTATAGTATCACATATCAACAATCAGACATGAATCAACTGAACAACTGAAAATCTGAAAGGGTTTGAAAATGGAGATTTTCTTAATCAGATCCAGAAATTTTTTTCGGGGGGGGGGGGGGGGGGGGGGGGGGGGGGGGGGGGTTCCTAAGGTCCGAATTTTTTAAAGAGCAAAAAAAAAACCAAAAAAAAACCATATTGATTGATGATTGTCAGTTCTGTCTCTAATTATTAATAAAACAGGTGACTGGAGAGCAATGGCAAGCTAACAGCTTAAACTTTTGAATTTTCACATCATAGTAATTGATTAAATTGATTGTCAGTTCTATAATAATATGTAAATATAACAAATGGCGAGCGATAGCAAGCCAGTGAAATTTTTTTTTATGAATTGGAATAAAATCCACTATTCGTGTCTTTTTCAGTTCTGTTCGTTTCCTTAGTGCCCTTGTTTATTGACCTACTGTCCTGTTCACTAAATCCAGAGCACCCTGTTTTGGTGATTTTCTCCGAAATATACAGTTGTCATCTTATAAATTGATATCCAGTCTATAGAACTCTTTTAGTCGTAACAGAAAATGCCCCCCTTTTGTTTGTGCGAAGCTTAGTTCAAAAATACGACGCAAAATAAAATGTCTACGGGGATTTTTTATAGTAAAATTGACTAAAATGGGTGACGTTGGATGCCATATGACGTCACTGTTTACCATTGTTGATACGGAGAACAAGATGGCGGCGGGCTGAAATTAACATGGGAAATTCCCGTAGACATTTTATTTTCAATATGGCAGGTTAAATACAGTTGAGAAGGTGAGTTCGTGCACATCTCCTGTTATGACTAAAGGAGGTCAATCTACAGAGTCAAAGAATATTTGGAAATTTCCTAAGACGGCTGAGAAAATCACCAAAACAGGGTGCTCTGGGTTTAGTGAACAGGACAGTAGGTGTAATGTATATGTGTTGTATATAGGATCGCGAAGCATCATTTGAAAATAATGTACATGTTTGTTATAAATTTTGGCGAGCGGAAGCAAGCAAGAAAATTTTTGAAATACTGACGGCAAAATGTTATCAAAATGAAAGATTTCTAATACAAATTCATGATATATTTATCATTTAATTTCCATTGTCATTTTCAAGAAACGACGATTCTGATTGGCCGAGAAATTTTAATGATACATCGATCAACGCAATTTTTCACGGAAGTATATTTATAGAACCGGGGTTCCCTCAAACACGAATGAACTCGTTGCTGAAAATACAATTTGTTGATGTTTGCTTATCATTTCAAGGGTACCATTTCTTTTCTACTTACTAAAAATTAAATGTGCATGTAGAATTTGCTTAAACTGGTCCTTATTCCAAAGATATAGAGATACGATCGTTCGCTGTTTGAATCATGGCGGCCGCCATAACTTGTTTTGGCAGACGTATCACTGAGAAGCCTTCCAACTTACGAAACACAGTGCGGTGATTGATTGTTTTTAGATCCAAGAAAACAGTCTGTTTTCCATAATTAAATGATAAGAAATGAATCTTATACTTTTTTCTGTTGATGCAGGTATCACCCGAAAAATTGGACAGAAAACTTTTGCATCAACGCGCTACGCGCATTGATGCAGTTTTCTGTCCAATTTTTCGGGTGATACCTGCATCAACAGAAAAAATATAAGATTCATTTCTTAATTCAAATATATTGACAACAAAAGGACTTAATCTTATGAAATATGCATATTAATAACAAAATATGAGCAATGTTTCGAAAATTCCGGGGGGGTCCAGACCCCCCCCCCCCCCTCTGGATCCGCGCTTCCTATAGAAATGTATTCTGGTGGCCCAAGTCAAGGTTTCTGGCAATCTGAGAAGCAGAAATGAGGAATTTCTTAACGCCTGAATCACACCTTTTAGCAAACTTATCCATTATGATTTCACAATCAAATGGCCTGTCAGAGCATATTGAAGGGCTGTTGATTATACATTATTTCATCATAATGTGACAGTCTTCCAGCGGGTGCAATGTTACACATTTCGTGATCCCTCAAACCCACTTTAAAGCGGAAAATGATAAAGTCTTAGCAACGTTTATGAATCTACAAAAACTGTACAAAAATATGTAGATAGCCAACCTGGTTGAGTGCCATCATGTTTTTGTAAGGATCACTGGAAGTTATCATGGTTCCACACACTTTCTGGATATTGATTCCCTTGGCTTCATTATTGTACTGTACCACACCCTGTATGTTACCAGCAAGGTTTGACACAAACACCATACTGTCCTTGGGGTCAGAGATACTACCACAGGATTTAAAGTCCTTTTCCAGCATTTCAAATTTTTCTAGTTTAATTAGGCCATCAATTTGAATGAATGCTTGGGAAACTTGCTGTAGGCACTGTAATATACAAGAACATGTATGTCAATCTATTCCTCAACATATTTTTATTAGTTATTTGCCCTTGACATTTGTGACATATAATGTCATTCACTTAAATACTACATACCTCTAATAAAACAGCCTCAGGTCAAGGTCATTATACACTTATCTCACCATCTCCTCCTACTGTTGGGTCTGACAAATTTTTACATACAAATAGACCTTCAATAGAACAGCCTCAGGTCAAGGTAATAATACCTTATCTCGCCTTCACCTCCCACTGTTTGGTCAGACATGCTTTTAAATACAGATCAGCAGCCTCAGGTCAAGGTCATAATACACTTACCTCACCATCTCCTCCCACTGTAGGGTCAGACATGCTTTGACATACAGATAGACCTCTAAATAGAACAGCCTCAGGTTGAGGTCATAATACACCTACCTCACCATCTACTCCCACTGTTCAACCAGACAAGTTTTTTTTACATACAGATAGACCTTTAATAAAACTACCTTAGGTCAAGGTCATAACACACTCATCTTACCATCTCCTCCCACTGTAGGGTCAGACAAGCTTCTAAATACAGAAATAGAACAAGGTCAAGGTCATGTTACACTTACTTCACCATCTCCTCCCACTGTTGGATCAGACAAGCTTTTATATACAGACATACCTCTAATAAAACAGCTTCAGGTCAAGGTCATAATTAATACGCTTACCTCACCATCTCCTCCAACTGTAGGGTCAGACAAGCTTTTAGATACCACGTTATTATATCCCTCAAAGTTTGTTTCTGCCTTCACTGGTGCTGAAGAGGCTATAGCACCATAAACAAGATGGGGGTACTGAAATAGTGAAGGATTGAAGTAAGATATAGGAACTGTAATAGTAAAGTTTATACGGAAATATTAAAGTTAACATTGTTCAGGCACTAAAATGGCCATGTATAAAAGATGGCAGTACTGAAAAAGTAATTTAGGTATACAAAATGTAAATACTGAAATTGTCGTGTATATGAATAGAAGTTGGGGGTACTGAAAAATTAAAGGATAAAAGATGCAGGTACATCATGTACTGAAATAATCATACATGTATACATTGTAAATACAAAATACAGGTACTGAAATGGTCATCTATTCATAGAGATTATGCTGCTGAAATACAAGAATCATAGATCAATAGAAATTGTTACTTACACAAAATGTGGGTACTTAAAAAGTGAGGTACTGGTATACACAATTTATGTTAAGTAAAGCCATGTATACAAGATGTGGATAACCAAGATATTGAAGTGTGCAGGATGCAGTCATTTTTACAAGATGCAGTTAGTAAAATAGTTATGTATAACAATAGAATAATTTTGTGCTAACCTTGAGTCTGAACCAAGCTGACAACGCCCCTGGGTAGCTCCCTCCAAAACATATCCATGTGGTGTTTAGCGGAAGGCTATATTTAGTGCTGATGTAAGAGTGGACATCTGCTAGATCTGCCAAGCTGTTCAATGAAATTTTAGTGGTTAATCAAGCCAAAATATAAGTATATTACTTGATTTTTAAAATTTAAACAGTACAATATGAGTCTACCAAACCTCAAGAGACCAATAAAAAGTTTATATCTACATTTATTCATTATATCCAGAGAAAGTTGTTGCACTTATAATACAAAACTCTGTGGGAAATAAATTCTACTTCTATTATTAGATATTAGGTTAGTTACTGACCATATACAGGGATTTGACGGGTTCGCCTCACCTTCTATGGGCTTGATCAACCCGACAAATCTCTGTGGATGGTCAGTAACAAACCTAACAACTGTTTTATTTTGTCGAGGACCAAAACCTCCATTTTTTGTTGCAGAAAATTGGCGTTTCATGACTCCTTTTACTTGCGAATTCATTTATACGGCAATGACAGAATTGCTGACTGTCTATAGAAATTTAGACAGCGTGCACGTGAGGCAATTTACGCTCCCTGATTGATTCGAACTAGTCCGTGGCAAAATAAAGAAGCATAGATTTATTACATCTGTTATCATAATATGGTAAATGCTGATCACTGTATTCATAAAATTTTTATTGAAAATTGAGTTTGATTTTTTTTTTTTACAGAAAAAGAATCTCTACATTTTTACTACAGACTAATATGTTCCATTCATTCATCAGTTATGACATCATCACATTCCTATAGAACAATCATATTTTTTTAATCATGTTTCCATAGGATTTGAAGATGTCACAATAAATTTACATCAGATATCAGCACAAATGGAAAATGACTCGGTATTTCCACAAAAACTGAATAATGATTCACATAATGTATATTAAAACCTGATGTTTCCTTGAGTAATTTTTTGGTGTGATTTTTGGATAATGGAACATATTTTTTTAAATAAATTTTCAACTTTTCACGATGGCCTTTGACTTTGAAACTTATCAGGCACATTCATAAATATTTATCATGTTAATCAACCTTTTTGAACTTACGCCTGCTGACTTGACAAGTAATGAAGATTTTCCAGTTGTAATCCATCATCATTAAGGCTGTCACCATAGAAACGATGCTCTGCTCCAATCAATAAAGCGTGGTGAACCTTTGCCATCTCATAATGATGACCTGTAAATATGCATGAACATTTAAAACTATCAAATTATATAAATGAAAAAGGGAAAAATAATATTGTTACATCGACATATAACAGTTATCACAATAATTTACATCCATAAAATAGAGAAGTTCAAACATAAACTGAAGGTAAGAACAATCCTTTTATAGAAAACTTCAAGTACATTGCCGAATGATTTGGGTAAATCAACCTTCCATTTTCAAACATCTTAGTGCAGTTATTTGTGAACATTTATACATGTTGATGACATTTGTCTACATCTTTGTACTGAACATGCTGAAGATGATTTTTATGCATTTTGCATATTATAATGCTTTAACTCTTTGTGAGCCAAGATTCTGACATGAGGGATTTTTTTGTATACATGTATATTTTTTAGATTCTTTTTCAAATTGGATTTTCATTTCTTCTTCTTTTTTTTTTTTGGTATTGAATTTTTCTTTTTAAATTCCTTTTGATAATTTTATTACCTTGAAAAGATGGACATATCATTTAATCATTTTAATTGCATTTTGAGATGTTTTAAAATAGGTACACAGTATAAGCACAAAGTGAATATTATTTTAAAAATAAATTCAATATATATTAATGCTCTACTCCAGGTTTTCACCCATAGATTGAAATGTTAAGTATTACCATAAGTATCCAGGTGCAGTTTATCATTGAGGGAGGAGGAGGACATTGGAAGATGTAATTATATCTTTTTTACTTCTAAGTTTTTTAAATGTCCCTATGTCTTTTTAATTTCTATCTATTAAATTGTTAATTTGACATATCTTACCTTTACTGACAGAGGAATTTTTCAAAGTTCCCTCCCCTCCTATATACAAGAAAACAGGACCTCCTGGACTCCAGAATTCCTCATTCAGATAAATCCTCTGTTTATATGTCCCTTCCTACATTGTATAGATTAATTGGAAATTCTGAGTAGTACATTGACAAATGAATTTATCATTGATCTATACGAACATTTGTGAATTAGCAAAATTTAAAAAATACAAACTATGATTTTGCCTCACCTGAAATGCATCAAAATGGTCCAATGGCTGCTCTAGATACTCTACTTTTACAGGACTGGGACTTAGGTAAAATTCTTCCTCATATCTCTGTTGTTTAGCTCTCTCAACTATTTCTCTTATTTTCCAAAAGTTTGGACCTGGATTTAAAAACGTGGAAAATAATTTAATAAATATTCATTTTGTATCATTTTTATAGAAATATAATTCCATTGAACTCTTCGGCCTATAAGAATTCAGACTGTCATAACATTTAATCATAAATGCAAAGCAAATTAAGCGAGCTAGCAGGCAAAAGGGACGCGCATGCTCTGAGCAAACATTAATGGTAACGTGTATATACGAAAAAAGATTTGAGCTAATTTCATAAAATCTCCATCCAGAATTTTTTCCTGCAAAGTTTTCCTGTGCCCCCCTCCCCTCCTAAAAATCAAATAGCTGCACCCTAAGCTACATACAACCAAAAGAATGGCATTTTCTGTTACTACTAAGAGAATTCTATGGTAACAGTGAAGACCTGACCTTGACCCCTAGCAATAGTTTCATAAAAGTCATCACTGTTGATTTTCTGTGATGGAATTTCTAGGATATGAGTAATCATGATGAGTTTTACAGGATTTTTGATGATTTAATAAGACTTGTTACTGAGGTGGTAAAAAGTCCATATGCAGAAGTATGAAATGTTCTGAGAGCTAGTACACACTTAAATTGCTACCTTTGGTTTCAGCATCACTCTCACATGTGCTGATTTCAATGCAAGAAATAACATGTATTTTTAGGGTCCTGCTTATTTCATGGAAAATAACGAGAAAACAAACCGATCAACATACCATATAAATTTGGAATGTATGGAAAGAGGAAGATTTTTTTCTTGTAATTGTATAGTAGAAGATTTTCACAGAATTTTTTTTCACTTGCTATATTGGGTGAAAATGTTACTTTGGTCTAATTTCTCCTTTTGGGCGCATGTTTTGAATGTATAATCATGATAATTTCTGGGGTTGTATACATAAATACTTATATAATACTGATTTTGTAGAGAATTCTTCTTATTTGAAGAGAAAATTATTCTGTAAAATAGTTGCTATGGTAACCAAATAAGAAATTGATGCCTTATAATCCTTCTTTCATGCGAGCGAAACAGGCCACGGGGTATTTACCGCCTCCTATAGACTGTGTATCAGTTTATAAGATTTATACAGTGGTATATTTCAGAAAAAATCGCCAAAACATGGTGCTCTGGATTTTAAATGTCAAAAGACAATGGTCAACAAGATAGTAAGTTGTACATGATAAAAACAAATTACCTGTAATTCCGTTTGCTTCATATATCACAATTGAAAGGAAACAAAAACAAGAAATAATTTTCTGCATGCTAATGTGCTTCATTGTATCTGTGATTAAACAGTGCAGTTACGACCAAAATTGAAAATCTTATGATTTTCACATGACACCATCGATTCCCGCTCTACTTTCGTTTTCCTAGCGGAAGCTGCACGTGACTTTCGATTTCGAAAAACAACAAACATGGCGGCGCTCACAAATTGATTTTCTTTCCTCAAACAGTAACAGGATGAGTTCCAATTTAATGCAGTATGTGGTAGTTAGAAAGGACTTGTTAAAGATGACAGGATGGTCTACAGGTGCTCTCATTACACAGGCTTGCCACGCATGTGTAGCTGTCATACACACTTACTACAGCAACAGTGACACACAAAAATACCTTAGTGATTTAGACAGGATGCACAAAGTTACACTGGAAGTAAGAAAATTCTATAATTTTGCTTTTTCAGTCTTTGTTTTAGATTATCTTTATGAGTAATGATCGTGCACACATAATGACATAACATTTAATACTGCACATCTTCGGTTTCTTTCAGACACTGGATGAGGAGAGCTTAGTATCGCTGTCAAAGACATTAGAGGAAAATAACATTGATCATAAACTGTGGATAGAGCAGCCGGAAAATGTTCCTACATGTTTAGCCATCAGACCTTATGAAAAATCACAAGTACAAGAATACTTTAAGAAGTTTAAACTTTTCAGATCTTGATTAAAGATTTAATACTCAATTTTGACACTGTTGATTTATGTTTTATATAATTATGTTATACTTTGTGAAATATTTATAGTTAGAAGTTCTTTAATCCAAAGATCCTGCACATCTTGTAATAAGTAGGATTTCAATGATTGTCAACTACTGTAATATTATCGTGATCCTTGCTTGTACATGGAAAGGTGTTCTTAAAAATATACAGGAAAAATACACCACTAAAGATGGTATGGCCGGATTGCTAAGTAAGTTTTTGCCACTAACTGGGTCAAGGTCACTAGGTCAAAATTGACAAATGTTAAGGCATAAATTGAAAGATCTTGTCATGGGCAACCTTCATGTATAATATAAGGTTTCTACTGCATAATGTTCCTCAGATATTGCTTCAACCAGAAACTTTAACCAAAATCTTTAACTAGGTCAAAGTCCAAGGTCAAGGTCACTAGGTCAAATGTTAAGGCATAAATTGAAAGGTCTTGTCATGGGCAACCTTCATGTTTAATATAAAGTTTCTTCTGAATACAGTTCCTTAGATTTTGCTTCAAGCAGAAACTTTAACCAAAATGTTGATGACAGATGGATGGACGGAGAGACAGAAGGACATCGTCAATCGATAGACTGGAATTGCTTTGCAATCCGGCCAAAAAATTATAGAATTTCACTGTGACCTTGCCATATATAACTTTTGGTCAAGGTGAAGTTGCTGAAGTTCATCTGTAACTATATCATATCACAGTATACATCCCCTCAAGTGTTGAAAGTGAAAATTTTGAGCCATTTAACAATTCAAAGTGACCTTGACAAATTGGCTCAAAATCATGACAGAATTAGAAGGAGAAAGGTCTTGTAGCAAGAAATACACATGAAAAGTGTATAGCAAAAAGAAAAATTATTTTAGGGAGCCTGTCGTGAAAAGATTCTATCTCTGTTGTAATATGCCAATAGTTGATGGATAAAAAGTTTTTCCTTGTGTTCCTGTGATCCTTTGTAAGTTTGTAGCACATACATGTAGTGCTAATGGCAAGGTCTATGCAGCTTTAAGTTTTACAAGTGTGAGTTCCGGGATATGTGGCCTCAACATTTGACCTAGATAATCAATGAACTCTTCCCCTTACTGCAGCAATCCTTTCTGATGAGTTTGAAGATTCATACACCCACAATATTGTTATGGTAATTTTGGGACATTACAAATTAGTATTACACTCTAAGGGTTTACAGTTGGATTTTGACCGAGTTGCATCTGTGACTTTGACCTTTCTTCTCTGCACCATGCACTAAGCATACGTAGTTTTACCAAAATTCTGTTTTAAACCTTTGTCATCATAAATAAGTAAGTATGATACATGCTTACACCTTTTCATACAAACTGGTGAAATTACTCTGCAGCTTTTACCTGAGGTGTCAAGTCATGACCATGGATACATAAAATACTTAATTTTTACCATGTTTACTACATAATTATTCAGACAAAATCATATTTCTTAAAACATTTTATTCAAAGAAAAATCCCACTTCATTAACAATTTAAAACACACATACAAACATTTCATAGAAATAAATAATGCACCAACATAGGTAATAATGACTGTGAACAGTGTATTGTAATTACTTAAGGAGTTACCTTGCTTGTTAACCTTTTTGTGGACTGCAAATTTGTTTTTATTTCCAATATTGATCTTTCTTTGCACTATGAGGAGGTGGTGACAGATTAAATCTCGATGGACCAACTACATCTAGGCTTCATCAAATTAATTTCAAAGTAGAAAGAGGAGAAAGTAGGTCAACCTATACTACACTAAGGAATTAAATTATACATTCATTCTATCCTTTTGTTTGAGCTATTACCTCCATTGTATGTAAGACATCTCATATTAATAGGGAGACAAAAGGCATCTTTTCTTTGGCATCTTGTGAAAAATATGCAACATAACAAGAGGCCTAAGTGGCCACATCATACACTTGAGTTGCTGACAAAGGGTTCAAAGTAACCAATTTGGAAGAGGACATTGAGTACTAACTTCCTGTAAGATTTTCTGAAATTCTATGCAGTAATTACAGAGATGTCAAAATTGTGTCAGCAAATTAGAGCCCTTAGTAACCATATTTGTTGACTGATCAACACAAAAAAAACATAATCTTGGAAGAGGACCTTGAGTACTAAGCTTCCTGTTAAGTTTCGTGAAATTCTGTGCAGCTGTTGCAGTGAGTATAACGAAAATGAGTCGGCCAATCAGACCCCTCAGCAGCCATATTTGCTGACCGATCTGCACAAAAATAGAAACTTTGAAGAGGACACTGAGTACTTGCTTCCTGTAAAGTTCTGAGAAATTTTGTATAGCAGTTGCAGAGGAGATGTCAAAAATGTGTCAGCAAGTCAGAATCCCCCGTGGCCATATTTGTTGAGCGAAGGGCACTAAAACACAATCTTGGTAGAGGACATCAAGTTTTTACTGCATGTAAGGTTTTGTGAAATTCTATGCAGAGGTTGCAGAAAAGGTGCTGAAAGTGCGTTAGCCAATCACAGTCTTTGGCAGACATGACCGACCCACTTGAAAAACACAAATTTGGTAGAGGACCTTGAATATTTGCTTCCTGTAAAGTTTCGTGAAATTCAGTATTGTGGTAGCAGAGCAGATGTCGAAAATGCATCTGCCAATCAGAGCCCTCAGTGTCCATATTTGTTGATCTATCAGCACTAAAAAAAAAAAAAAATGGATGGAGGACCTTGTCGGTACTTGTTTGGCTGAACCATACATTTTCATAGCAAGTTGAATGAAACATTAAATAAAGCCTGTGTTTGTGAAACACGAATGCCCCCGGTGGCATCTTTGTTAGTATGAACACTATTTTCTGTTAAGTACATGTATGTGAGGTCACTGGGTTAAAAGGTCAAAGGTCAAGGTCACGAGGTCAAAAATTTTGGTATCAATGGAAAGGTCTTGTCACAAGGAATACGCATGCGAAATATGAAAGCCCTATCACTTACCATTCAAAAGTTATGCCCAATGTTAAAGTTTTTGAAAAGTAGGTCAAAAGACAAGGTCAAGGTCACGAGGTCAAAAATTTTGGTATCAATGGAAAGATCTTGTCACAAGGAATACACATGTGAAATATGAAAGCCCTATCACTTCCCATTCAAAAGTTATGCCCAATGTTAAAGTTTTTGAAAAGTAGGTCAAAGGTCAAGGTCAAGGTCACGAGGTCAAAAATTTTGGTATCAATGGAAAGGTCTTGTCACAAGGAATACACATGTGAAATATGAAAGCCCTATCACTTACCATTCAAAAGGTATGCCCAATGTTAAAGTTTTTGAAAAGTAGGTCAAAGGTCAAGGTCACGAGGTCAAAAATTTTGGTATCAATGGAAAGGTCTTGTCACAAGGAATACACATGTGAAATATGAAAGCCCTATCACTTACCATTCAAAAGTTATGCCCAATGTTAAAGTTTTTTGAAAAGTAGGTCAAAGGTCAAGGTCAAGGTCACAAGGTCAAAAACTTTGGTATCAATGGAAAGGTCTTGTCACAAGGAATACACATGTGACATGTGAAATATGAAAGCCCTATCACTTACCATTCAAAAGTTATGCCCAATGTTAAAGTTTTTTGAAAAGTAGGTCAAAGGTCAAGGTCAAGGTCACAAGGTCAAAAATTTTGGTATCAATGGAAAGGTCTTGTCACAAGGAATACACATGTGAAAAATGAAAGCCCTATCACTTACCATTCAAAAGTTATGCCCAATGTTAAAGTTTTTTGAAAAGTAGGTCAAAGGTCAAGGTCAAGGTCACGAGGTCAAAAATTTTGGTATCAATGGAAAGGTCTTGTCACAAGGAATACACATGTGAAATATGAAAGCCCTATCACTTACCATTCAAAAGTTATGCCCAATGTTAAAGTTTTTGAAAAGTAGGTCAAAGGTCAAGGTCAAGGTCACGAGGTCAAAAATTTTGGTATCAATGGAAAGGTCTTGTCACAAGGAATACACATGTGCAATATGAAAGCCCTATCACTTACCATTCAAAAGTTATGTCCAATGTTAAAGTTTTTTTGAAAAGTAGGTCAAAGGTCAAGGTCAAGGTCACGAGGTCAAAAATTTTGGTATCAATGGAAAGGTCTTGTCACAAGGAATACACATGTGAAATATGAAAGCCCTATCATTTACCATTCAAAAGTTATGCCCAATATTAAAGTTTTTGAAAAGTAGGTCAAAGGTCAAGGTCAAGGTCACGAGGTCAAAAATTTTGGTATCAATGGAAAGGTCTTGTCACAAGGAATACACATGTGAAATATGAAAGCCCTATCACTTCCCATTCAAAAGTTATGTCCAATGTTAAAGTTTTTCGGACAAACAGACAAACAGATAAACAGACAAACAGACGGACAGGCCAAAAACTATATGCCCCCGAATCTTTGATTCCGGGGGCATAAAAATAACATATATCTGAATATATGTCAGATATGGAAGTAGATAATTTCTAGCTTTTCCATGATATTGTTATCATACCCCCAATACCTTAAATTCTGTGCAGCCGATAAAGATGTCCAAAATGTTTAAAATTTACAAAGATAGATGGATGGACGACAGACAACAGACATCGCGCTATGACCATTATGTCGTTATTATTTTTCATTCATTAACATCAAACAAATTATTATATATCTAAGTACTTTCTTACAAATGATAATTGTGCCAATGTATTCCTTTGAATGGGGACATACAATAAACACAAATTGTTCATTCCTTTCAAAAAGCAGCATAAATAAATAAAATGCATGTCTACCTATGAACAATTATGGTACCATACACCATCATAAAGTATGTATACATGTACATGCTTATTAGTAAATGTTAGGTATTTTGTGAAAGCCCTTTTACATTGTAAATGCCACACAGCATTTTCGTAATTCTATTTGATATCAGGAATGGACAAATAAACTTAAACATTGTACATAAACCAATAATAAACGATAAAACATGTACATTATTTCCAAATTCAGACAAACAAAGCTATGATTATATGATATGCAAAATATAGACCAAGCAGCAATCCTAATCTCATGTACTTAACACAGATATTACAAAGCAATTATGGCTGATTTCTCCCTATATGTGCATTCATATTCCATGTTAAATTGCCTTAACATTTTTTCATAATGAATGTTCACTTTAAATTTCATAGTTGAGAAATCTATGATAGGCCAAAACTTACATGAACATTAATTATGAAACATCTACTTAGAATACTACTTGTACATGTATGATATTATTTTCCTTTTTAGCTGCTAATTGGTAAAAACCAACAATAATTTTTTAATAATTAGTTTTGAAATGAACATAAAGATACATGGCCAATACTGAGATATACATGTATAAAATCAGTCTATGTTTACTTCACAAACACAAACTTTAAATGATCTAAAAGATAGAATTTCTAGAAAGTAAAAAAGAAGTTCAATTTTATCCAATTTCATTTTCCTTTTAAATAACCATCAGCTAAAAAAGCAGACAGTAAACTGCCCGAGACAAAGACTTACGAACTCAAAAATGAACTGTACATTAGGGAAAAAAGAACAAACCAAAAAAAAAAGCAAAATTATATGCGACCAATTGAATAATTATGACAGAAAAAGCATTTCTAAAAATATAATACAATGCACACAGTGTCACAAAACATGCCAAATATTTGTCTGTGAGAACAAAGATGTAGTAGTGAAATAACACCATTATCACAGATTTTTGTATAATCATTTAAGTACAACATTATCTTACATCATTAAGTTCCTCAGCTAAAAAAAAACGCTATATGTAATATAATACAATTTTCTATTGAATTTAATTCGAGAACATTTAATTTCTCTTCTTATCTGATAGACCATTTTCCAATCTAATTATTGAGCTCAACTTCTTTTGTTGTTGTTTTCCGTAATACTATGATGTCACTGTTAAAGATGTGACTCCACCGTGAGGTAACAATAACAAAGATCGAGGGGATAGCAGTACCTGCCTTGGACATTTTCATTATTTTGTCATCCAATATGAATTTTCGCAAGTGGTCTATTATGAGAAGACAATGTGACAATCATCAAAGATGTTCTTAACAATACAATTTGTCCTTTTAAAAATTGCTGGAAACAAACAGTACAAGAACATTATGACATCAATCTTTAGTGGAGATCCGATGATCCCTAAATAACATCTTTCTGTGTGAGTTTGCAGGGTGTGTAAGCTACATGGACATAGATTTCTTGCGGGAAAATACATTTGAACCATGAATGAACATAATTAACATATTAATAATTAATACATGAAAATGACATGAAAGTTTTCATTAATACTATTATGCTATCTGTTATCTTCGTATATTTCTAATCATCTTCAGAGTCTTCTGCATCATAGGAGCTTTCTGTTTGACATCTGAAAAACGATGTGTGATATTTCTCTTCACAAATTATACTTATAGAGAATAAGTAACTTGATTTGTGTTTTTTATGGGTATGCAACACACAGCAAGTGCATTTATCATACATGCAATGCACGTTAGCACATTTCATGCAATAAATGCATTTGCTATGTGCTGCATACCCATAACAAAACACAATTTATGACATGTATTCTATATTTATGAACTAAAATTGTCATTTTCATTCTTGTTTTCTGAAACTGTGTTTTCCAGGTAACAAGGGGACGTTAAAATTTAGGTCCCCACTGGTTAAAGTGGTTCAGTTTGCAGGTCGGAACAGCCATTGCGGAATGTTTCTGTAGAGTTTATGAATTAAGACTTCATGAGCATTTAATGCTGAAATGCAACACGTTCCTTTCAATAGTTTCATCTCGGGGAATTACATTGGTTGTGCATATACACGCATATATATACATGTATGTACATGTTTAAAAGATTTCTTTTTCATTCATCACAAAAACAATTTCAATGATTTCTAATATGGTACGACATTGTCAAATTATAAATACATTACTGAACCAAGATAATTTTTTAAAATGTTTCGTGTAATAATGCAGGTAGTGCATACATGTACTCCTATTCTGTTCTTTTTAAAGATTGTTATTTGATCCTACCAGTTACATATGCATTCTATATGTAAACTGAATTCTTACTTCTCCTGTTTCTTTATATAGACTGTTATATGATCCTTTCAAGTGACATAAGCATGTAAACCGAAAACTTACTTTTTTCTTCCCGTTTCTCTCTATTAATGGCAATAGGGTCCATGGCAGTAGCAAACTTATCAATCCTTTTCATCCTCTCCCCAGTCGTCGGCCCTGCAGTGCCATACTTAAGCTGTTGCCTTCTCACTTCTCTGGGTGGTTTGGCTGCCGAGTCCACGTAGGCTAACTTGGCTGTCCTCACTGAAAATTACACGAAGGAAAAATGTCAGCAGACAAGCTTATGAAGGGAAAAGGCCTAACAATTAGGAATACTGACAGAAATATTATATAAGGTACTGTAGACGTGGTTATTTTTGCTGTGGGGAAAATTTCGCGATTATAACGTCAAGACGTTACGCATGGGTAAAATATTCACGATAAAAATGTCTCTTCCATCGTAAGAATGCAGCGGGGATATTTTCGCGTGGGTGAAATTTCCGTGAAGTCACATGATTAGCTAAAACGCGAAAATTTCCATGTTAACAGTATTTCAAATCTTTGTTGTTGACAGCTTTTCATGCTTGATCAAAGAATAATTAAACAAAAGTCCTGTGTGAGGAAGTTTATATCAACAAATAACAACAAACATCCAATTTCCATTTTTTTAACCCTTAGCCTTTAACAAGTGGAAGTATAAGCATTTAATGGGCCAAAAAATCTGAGGAAACTGAGTTTCTTGTTCCATGTATCAAGCTCCAACCTCAAACATTTTTGTTGCACTGGAAAGGTATTGTCACAAGCAATCAGAAATATGAATGAATCAGACGCTTTGTAAAATGTAAATGCTTTTCAAAAGTAGGCCAAACTCCAAGGTCAAGGTCCACAGTCAAATGGTCACAACTTTTGGTATCAATGGAAAAGCCTGGTTATAAGGAATAAAATGACATCTCTATCATTTACAATTCAAAAGTTAAATGCACTCTTAATTTCTTTTTTAAGTAGGTCAAACTGCAAGGATAAGATCACTCAGGGGGTCAAAGATCTTAATACCAATAGCAAGGTCTTATCACAAGGAATACGCATGTAAAATATGAAAGGCTATAACTCTAAAATCTTTGAAGTTTTTAAAGAGTAAGTTGAACACAAAGGTCATGTTCAAATACTTACAAAGTTTTGTCATAAGGAATAAAAATGTGAAACATGAAAAGCCATATCATTTACCATTCAAAAGGTATGCCCAAGAATAAAGTTTTTGCCACAGACAGACAAAACCTAAATGCCCACAAATCTTTCATTCTCGAGGCATTCAAACAATACTTTAAAAAAAGACAAATAGTGATAGACCATTGTCTGAGAGCTCCAATTGTCAACATCTTTTGGCTTTGCTTATCATCATGATGTCACTGTTAAAAGACGCAACAATGAAAAAACCTCGGACATTTTTCATCATTTTGTCAGCCATTATGAATTTCGGCAAGTGGTCTATTGTCGCCGACAATCATTTGTCGATCATCAAGAGTCACAATTGATTGTCGCTGAAAGCAAGATGCTCATGTTTGGGGTATTATTTCCCCTTATTTTCACAGTTACATTTATTACTTGTTTTTCTTCTTCAGATCATAAAGCATGCAAACAATCCAAATATTTCATATTTTGCTTTTCATAAGAATTTTTCTCAAATTAAGCATGAAATTAAAGCCAATTTGTCTTTCATTATGCTTTTTTCGTGAAATATTGTTTTCTTATTCAAATCGATAATCAATCAATTGATTTACCATTTCCGATTATTTTCCAATTATCGATTCCAAAATGTCTTCTGATGTACAACACTAGTCACAAACCCCAAATATAGATTTTATGTTTAAAGTTTAATAATTTCAATTGCATTCTATAAATCAAAGGACTGAAGGTCCTGAGAGATACTTCTTTTCAAAATTTATAGTCAGCAAATAAATGTTGATTCATTTTATTGTTTAGGTATATTTAAAACATAGGTAATCACAGATTACGAAGCTCACCTCGTGACAGCAAAATTCAATTCAAACATATTTCTTAGTACATGTATATTGGCTTTTAAAGGCAAAACCACTCAAGCAGAAAAAGTAGGTCAAGGTCATTTTATGAAAGTTTGATCAAAGATACATCCAATATGCAAGTTTGGTACATGTAGCAGTTATACTTTGCTCAATATTGGCTTTATAGAGCAAAATCACTCAAGCGGAAAAAGTAGGTCAAGGTCATTTTATGAAAGATTGATCAAAGATTCATCCAATATGCAAGTTTGGTACATGTATTACTTATACTTTGCTCAATATTGGCTTTTAAAGGCAAAATCACTCAAGCGGAAAAAGTAGGTCGAGGTCATTTTATGAAAGTTTGATCAAAGATACATCTAATATGCAAGTTTGGAACATCTAGCACTTATACTTTGCTCAATATTGGCTTTTAAAGGCAAAATCACTCAAGCGGAAAAAGTAGGTCAAGGTCATTTTATGAAAGTTTGATCAAAGATACATCCAATATGCAAGTGTGGTACATGTAGCACTTATACTTTGCTCAATATTGGCTTTTAAAAGCGAAATCACTCAAGTGGAAAAAGTAGGTCAGATGCTGCATCTGATGCATGGGTCCATCTCGGCATCCAAAGATGAATTACTTGTGCAAGTTTGGTTACTGTAGCATTAGTACTTTGTCAGATACTGAGCTACCCCAAACTTCTTATCCAAATCACTCAAGTGGAAAATGTAGGTCAGATGCTGCATCCGATGCATGGGTTCACCTCAGCATCCAAACATGAATTACTTGTGCAAGTTTGGTTACTGTAGCATCAGTACTTTGTCAGATACTGAGCTACCCCAAACTTCTTAACCAAGTCACTCAAGCGGAAAATGTAGGTCAGATGCTGCATCCGATGCATGGGTTCACCTCAGCATCCAAAGATGAATCACTTGTGCAAGTTTGGTTACTGTAGCATCAGTACTTTGTCAGATACTGAGCTACCCCAAACTTCTTAACCAAGTCACTCAAGCAGAAAATGTAGGTCAGATGCTGCATACGATGCATGGGTTCACCTCAGCATCCAAAGATGAATCACTTGTGCCAGTTTGGTTACTGTAGCATTAGTACTTTGTCAGATACTGAGCTACCCCAAACTTCTTAACCAAGTCACTCAAGCGGAAAATGTAGGTCAGATGCTGCATCCGATGCATGGGTTCACCTCAGCATCCAAAGATGAATCACTTGTGCAAGTTTGGTTACTGTAGCATTAGTACTTTGTCAGATACTGAGCTACCCCAAACTTCTTAACCGGACGCGGACGCGTGGGGTTATAGCATAAGCTCACTCAACTTCGTCGAGGTGAGCTAATGATGATGATTTTTTTTTCATAGGATTCGAAGCTTAATAATGAAAATAAATTATTCATTTCTATGTGCTCAATGTGTTCTAAAACAGCACAAACTGTTTATATTTACTAGAAGTGGTATACTTTAAATTACAAATTTTTCTCATGACTTAGACCTGGAGCAGTGTCTTTAATAATTCATTGAACCGTTTGGTTCTGTAGAAACCAAAAAGACCATGCAAGCATGTCTAAATTACTGACAGTCTACCATATATTTGATAAAAGAGTGGTTGCATGTACTAGTACTAGTAGTTCCAGCGTAACTTTAAGTTTATTATTGCTGGTAATTTCAAAAAATTCTCATTTCAATTACCAGAAGTTCCTGTTTCTTTCAACAAGATCGTGCTTTGTTACTACTTTCGTTTCTCATCGTTTGGTCTTAATATAAGGAAGACAACTCCTATAAGTTACTCTTATCAAAGTAATACATTATTATGCCAGCAACGTGCAGTGAAAGCAAGAAGTATATCGTTGATTTTTTGTGATGCATTTACTTTAAATGAAATAGAATTTTTTTTCCAAGAAGGACAATATCCTTGTTCTTGCATTTTGCATGTGTCAGACAGCAAATTCTAAAATTAGAAAAAGCACTATATTTTGAGGTGGTTGCAAAGCGGCGGTATCTCAATTGAAGCAGTTACCGTAACAGTAAGAGACTTCCTGAAAGGAAGTATCTTAAAAAACAGCTATATCTCTATTTAGCCATGTGCACTTTCAATCCATAATACATACCTGGTTGAGATTTGGCTATGGAAGCTGTTATATTTGTTCTTACAGACTTGAGTTTTGCTTCTCTCTCATCGTATTTCCTCTGAAATAATGTAATATAATTTGTATAGAAATCATTAATGAATTTTCAAAGAAAGCACAGATATCACTGCTAGACACATGTAATGTATTACTCTGCAAATTACAATAATCAATGAAAAACATGCGTTTGTGAAACACGAATGCCCCCATTGACATCTTTGTCAGTAGAAATGTTGAAATGTCCAAAGTGGTTCACATTTTGAGGTCAAGGTCACACGGTCAAATTTTGGCTTCCATGGAAAGGTCTTGTCACAAGGAATACACGTACACATGTGAAATATGAAAGCCCTATCGCTTACCAGTCAAAAGCTTAATCATGCTTAATAGCAAGGTTTTTCAAAAGTAGGTCAAACTCCCAGGTCAAGGTCACAAGCTCAAATATTTTGGTATCCATTGTAAGATCTTGTCACAAGGAATACACATGTACAATATGAAAGCCCTATCACTAACCATACAAAAGTTATGACCAAGGTTAAAATTTTGCGGACAAACAGACAAGCAAACAGTCAGTTGGACAGACCAAAAACTTTATTCCCCCAAATCTCTGATAAGGGGCATAAAAAGGGATAAACTTTCCATCATTTAAAGTTTTTGATTGTGTTCACAATAGATGATACAGAGTTATATAGTATACAACCATATTGTCACATTTTGGAAAATCTTCATAAATGGTTCTTATCTTTAATATCCCGTAATAAGTAACTTACAATATAAAGTTCTCTCCAGCTCTCAAACTCGTCCGGTTGTGCTCCCTTAAAGTCCTTATGGCAGTGAAGCTTCCACAATTCATCTGTGTCCACAACAAATTGCTGCAAAAGTATATGCGTACATGTATCATATGAAAATCAGGCTCAAAATGTATTTATTTCAATCATCATTTTTTATCAACAAAACCTAATTTATTTGGTAAAATGTTATTGATGTTCTGAAATCTAAATTCAAAATCATTGTGGGGGTTCAATCTTTGTGGAAAATTCCAAAACCACAAACATTGCGAAATTAAAACCACCGCGATCATTTCCCCGTTTACAATATGTTTGACAACAGATTTACAGACTGACACTGACCTCATATAACATATTCGCCTGGCATTTGCTGTACAAGTAGAAAATTGAGACTCTTACATTTTTACAAAACATCTTGCAGTGAGTTTAACAGTAAACTTATAGAATATTGAGCACTTTCAAATTGTGTCCACTATAGGGCTGCAATGATTCACCCTGATGTTCAATAAACTTCACAGTGACAATTCAATTCATGATATGACCTTGCCTCCACTTCAACTTACTTCGATTCATATAGGATATGACTTTGCAATCTTTGCAAACACAGCTTGGATATACATGTATGTATACTGGTAATGAAGGTTTTTTTTTATTCAAGATCTCTCACTATACTTGATACTGTATGGTACATGTACAACTATGCTACAGTTTTTCTTTCTTTTACTGGTATTAAATAAATTTATATGTAAGACAGTACTCAAATCTGATTTCATCTTTTTACCAAAAATCATTAATAGTAATAGGAATTGTGTCATAAGCAAATAGTGTATCACAATACATATCACATCATGATAAAAATTAAAGTACATGATTGTATCGTATTGAGAATAAAGCCCATTGTTGTAGCCCTAGTGTCCACCATCGTCAAATGCAAAACAATCCACTCAACCAAACTCCAACCTCGGTTCAGTATACTGTGATTGGTATGGTGGTGAATGAAAATATTTTGTATCTGTTCAAAGCGCTTTAAATGGTTACTCCATCACAAATCTACAGATATACTTACTGGATTATAATCTTCTATTCTATACAGCTGCATGGCCGTACATCTTTCTAACACCGGCTTGAGGATGTAGTAAGGTGCTGCTCCCACATTCTCAAGGTCTGAAAATAACAAGTTTACTTATTCAAAAAAAGAAACATCATCTTATAATCATACATTATTGTTATATAGTCATATAACTTAAGCTTTAATTCAAAAGAAATGCATCTGACATTAAGTATTCTTTTCATTCTTTGCTTGTATAAGAAAAGGAAAATCTAGAAATATTTCAGCCAGTTCATGCAAATCTAATGATATTCTTAGAAACATGAGGCTTTTCTGGCTTCAATTTATTAAGTTTCAGGATTCATATGAATTTATAATCAATAATGTGCTCATTCAATAAATAATATACATGTAGATTATAGATTATCATGGAAAACAAGTCAAATGAGCCGATTCATGATTACACTCTTAGGTCACTTTGCCAAATTCTGCTGATCCTCTTAAGTTTGATTGCCCTAAAATAAGTACACATACATTTATTATGCTTCACTTACTGCCATATGCCCTTGATTGACATGATTTTCTTACTGCTATAAACCTTTACACTTGATTCATGTTGTTTTATTTACTGTCTTGATTCATATTGTTTTATTCACATTGTTTTACTTACTGTCAATGTTGTTGCAGAGAACTTGAAGACAGATTTCTTGTAGGGAGTACAGCTCTGTAACAGATAATCACAAATCAATTAAATAAGTTCTCACGACTTATCCTGACCAAGAAAAAAGTCCGGAAAACTGATATTCGGACAGACGGAGGGACAGACGGACAGACGGACGGAGGGACGGATGGACGGACAGACAGACAGACCCAGAGGAAACTAAGAGTCCCCTTTGGTAACAGATAATTACAATCAATTAAGTAAGTTATCATGACTTATCTTGACCTTATAAACAGATAATCACAATCAATTAAATAAGTTATCACGACTTATCCTGACCTAACAAACATTTGCATTATACATATCCTACAGTGTCATGTCATTGGTTGAATAGATTTTGGCACCACCACGGTGTTTTTTAGCCAATTTTGATCCATTATCTGACTGTTGTAAGGTACATACAATACTAGAAACATACCAGGTACAGTGACTTGTTTTTTCCCTGAGTAAACCTGAGTTCTAGTGTAATTTTTAGTTCCAATCAGAGATTCGTCAAAATCGCTTGCTGTTTCAACCATTTTCTTCTTTTCCTCCAGGAGATTTGCACGCCAGGGTCTGTAAGTGGTGCTGATCTCAGGTAGGCTTGTAGAAATGTCTCTTGATGACAGCTTGACCTGAAAATGTGAGCAAATAGAAATAAAATTGCATAATACAATCAACTACCTCTTTGAAAATGATAATAATCATAAAATAAGCATCTCATTTTGTGTTTTTATGCTGAAATAAATGATAATGTCTGATGCGCTAACACGCATTAATTATCAAATGAATGCTTCAGCCATTGTAATTCGGCATAAAAACACAAAATAAGACACTTATTCTATGTACACGATATATTATATGCACTTTCAAATCCAAAATTAGAATAAAGGAAGTTCCTGATGTCATTTTATAAAGCGAATCCGTTCGCCAATGTGGAAGTTTATTTTAATCATAATATGTATGCCCTCTTAAAAGAATAATGACTTTGAAACAAAAAGTGAAATTTCATGTAATATTCCGTAGTAAGGATTTAATATTAGAAAAATGAGGAGAACATACTTGTTTTGTGGGTGAGGGAACGATGGAGTTTCCTTCCTCAGTTTTACGTTTTGCAGATGGTAGATTTGGTGTCGGACTAGACTTTTCCCTGGCACTGATGTCCCCTACAGTACCTTTCTTCTTTATCTTGAACTTGGATTTCAATTTTTCATAATCTGAGGTGGATTTTCCTTTTTTTGTTGAAGAGTCTAAATCCAAACAGTCTGCGAATGAGAGACCAAGTTCCTGCTGTGAACTACGACGGTATTTCTTCGAGGATGACTCCTCCTTTGAATGGTGATCACTTTTACGTTTCTTCTCTTTACTTGATTTTGAGTCTTTGGATGAGGTTTTAGAGTGCTCAGAGTGTGATTTTTCACCATGCTTGCCATCTGACTTGTGACTGCCCTTGTCTGCCGAGTGACTTTTGCTTTGGTGATCAGAGTGTTTTTTTGCCTCGGAATGAGAACTTGTACTTGAGCTTTTGCTTGATGACGATGAATGTTTACTGGATTTACTTGAGGTGTCTTTACTTGAGGTGTCTTTACCTGATGTGTCTTTACTTGACGACGAATATTTACTGGATTTACCTGAGGAGTCTTTACTAGAAGATGAATGTTTACTTGATTTACTATGACCTGATGAATGTTTTGAGCTATGAGTAGACGAAAGCGATGATCCATGACTCTTTGAGTCCTTAGAGCTGTGACCTTGACCTGACCAATGACCTGCGGAATGACCTTTCTCTTTATCACCATATTTAGATAATAAATGGTTAATATCACTTTTACTCAGACTTGAAAGGTCAGGCAGTTCATCCATGGAATCATCATTTTGGGCACTTTCAGGACTTAAACCTGAGTACTGTGGACTCGCTGTGTGATCTGGACTTAAGTCTGCATAATCCATTTGGGACGGAGAGGTATGACGATCAAAAAATAAATGTCCTGGACTCTCCTCGTTCTCTACGAACGTATTACCTGTAGTTAAGGGAGATAATCTGGAATCTGTCTCCACAATGTCATCATGGTACACCAGTCTGTTACTCACTTTCTGATTTGCACTATCTACACCCATATGCTGTTTCTCCTTTTCTTCACGTTTTCCTTTTTCACTGTATTTGTAGTTTGGTTTGTGTTTGTCTTTTTCTCTGTGCTTATCCTTTTCTATTTTTCTGTGCTTTTCATTTTCTCCGCGTTTATCTTTTTCCGTATCTCTGTTTTTGTCCTTTTCTTTTTCGTTGCTTTTATATTCCTTTCCATTGTGTTTGTCTTCCTTACTATGTTTATCCTTGTCTTTGTGTTTTACTTTTTCTGTGTGTTTGTCTACTTCTCTGTGTTTGTCTACTTCTTTGTGTTTTTCCTTTTCTCTGTGTTTTTCCTTTTCTATGTGTCTGTCTTTTTCTCTTTTTGTATCCTCATGCACATCATGTTTATCCCTGTGTTTTACTGAAGCAGACTGAGTTGATTCTTTATGACTTCTGTGCTGTGAGACTTTAGAGTCGTTTAATTTTTCTCTTCTGACTGGCTCCTCATCAGGACTAGAATGTGAATGACTATGACTGGATTTATGTGTTTTATGTGAAGTCAAGTCTCTATCCTTTGAACTTTTACTACCACTATGTGAATTGGAATGATCTCTTTGAGAACTTGATCTATTGTCAGATTTATCCCTTTTAGAGCCTGACTCTCTGTGTGACGTATCAGTCTTAGAGGAGCTTCTTTTCTTGTCCGTATGATTATGCTCACCATAGCTTCCAGAATTCAATCCATTGCAGGTACTAGAAGTTTTGTCTGATTTTGTGTCCCTGATTTCTTTGTGTTTCTTGTTATAATCACGGTGTTTGTCAGATTTTGAGGTGCTTTTGTATGGTTCTCTTTCCTTCGAGCTCGGACGTTCTAGATCCGACCTTTCCTCATCCACATCACTGGGATCCTTACTTGACATATCGTTACTGTGGACACTGTGCCGGCTATCAACGCTGGACACGTCATTATCTGACACATTGTTACCAGAATCGGAAGCCTCTCTCTCTGCATCAAGTCGCATGGCCTCCTCCGCCACCATTGCTTTCCATCGTGAGACAATGACTTTAGCTTTACATCCAATACTTCCTTCATGCTTGCGGAATCCATTGACGACTTTCCCTATCCCTGTACTCTACAATGACATAATGTACATGTATAGCTTTTACAGTTTGACAATACATATCACATCAGCAAAGATGTGGGATCCCCTCAAAATATATTAAATTGTTATTATCTAATTTCAATTGCAACAATGATTCTGGTTGGTTCAAACATTCATGTACACCCCCCCCCCCACACACACACACACCCCACCCAAGAAATTCTCTGGTCAGTGGTTACATCAAGTTCTGCATTATCCCTAGATATTCAATAACATCACCATAAACATTGTTCTGCAAAGTCTTTAAAGTTAAGCACTGGGTTTATGGATCATGATTAAAGAAAATCTGAAGCTCTTTAGAAGAAAATTAAATGATAAGGAAAGAATCTAATGTTTGTTTTCATTGCATAGAGGTAATTCCAATGAAAGAAGGACAGAAAATGTATAATGTACTATGTGCAATTATAGCTTTCCATCCAGCAAAAGTGAAATCCAAGTCATATTCTTTCAGGAAATAGATATATAAAGTTAAAATCACCATTTATGATATCAATGCATTAATGATAAATTACCTGTAGTACATTGACAGTTATCGGCAAATCCTCTAGTCGATTGAAGACATGATCAATCTGAAAATAAATGAAATAATTCTATTCAAGTAGTTCATATAAACTATAGTTTAAGTCAGCACCTTGTCTAAAAATACGGTTTCATGATAAATCATAGAATACGTCAGATGGAATTACTGGATTTCATTGTGTTACTTTATTATACATGTAATCTCAATTAAAATGCAATTTATATGGCGTGGTGACTGAGTGAGTCTAATCAGCTCAATGCCCTCAGCCTGTTGATTCATGGGCAGTGATGCATCCAGGCATTGCCTAGGTTCGAATCAGGGCAATGCGGCTCAAAGTAAGAGACTTGCCAGGCTGACATCTTGTAAATTATAAGCCAAGTTGAACCCTAACCAAGTCCTTTGGAAAGGACATTAGATATGCATTTCAACTACGATAAATGCACTTGCTGTGTGTTGCACAGGCCTCTAAATTAGTGGGAGACACTCACGAAATGCGACTGGAATTTGGAAATTGCGAGTAGAAAATCCAGGAACTCTGTCCGTTTCTATCGGCTAGTTAGTTCCCAATTCATCTGGATCAGTAAAAAGCTATATTATGTATATTTCTGTATAATATGTCAAACGTTTGTGATACCAGTATAATGTCAAAAAAATTTTATACCTTGACATTTACAATACCGACTGTTTTATACACTGTAGTGTTTACGTAGTGTACTTTTGTTTTCTTATATGAAATTCATAATGTTCTGTAACATTACTTAATTGTTTGATACATGTAGATTACAGTGTGAAAGAATTTTTTCCTTGATTTTTAATTTGGCCTGTAGATTTCTTTTTTAGCCTGTGGATCTTTTTTTGAAATTAGCCTGTGGTCAAAAAAGTTAATTTAAACACCAGTGTTGCATACCCGTAACAAAAAAACAAATTATGACAGTCTTTTTCTCTGTAACGAGATCAGGGTGGCCACAGATTTTGATAAATGAAATTCCCTGAAATTTCCATCATTTTCCCTGACTCATACAAGATTTTCCCTGATAAAAAGTGCACAGATACTAGTCTATTTTTACACTGTTTTTTTCATGTTTATGTTGAAATACGTAATTAAAGTTCCTTCACTGTATACTTACTAATTTCTAGAAAATTGTACTTAACTTAATTAATTTGCATTCAAAGTGTTCATCTGCGTCAGTGAAGCGAGCCAGAAAATTTTTATGACAATACATCAGCAATAAAACATCTTATTTCTTTGTTCAAATGTATATTGTCAATTCCATCACATACTTGTTATTTTTTTTTAAACATTCACTGAATAAAATTCCCTGATTTCAAATTCCCTGCATCATTTTCCGTTTTCTTAGAGTCCATGGCCACCATGTTTTGAAAACAACAATAATTATTTACAGCCAAGTCGGGTAACCTGTCAAATGTCTACGGATTTTAAAAATGAAATCTGATACAGAGTATTTTAATTCAGTCACATACACTGTAAATAAAAATTATGGCAGTCGTGCGGGTCTACGAAATTACAAAAATAAAAAAATACATGTATAACGTATCCTTTAAAAGTCTTGCGCTATAGAATGGTCATATCTTTTGTTGGTCAATGACGATACAAATATATATGCCGACAACGCAAAACGTGTCAACAAAGCAATAATTTGAACGTAGGGTGTACAACATATGAATGTGCGGTCCATAGAAGCCATAAAATCATTTTTCAGGTTAATACATGTTTTCTGGGGACTACAGTAATGTATAGCAGTGCTCCAGGTAGCATTCAAGATTTGGTTTGTTTAAATTTTGGTCGCCATTTCCAAAATTTGGTTGCAATAAGCATTTTTGGTCGCTATTTGTGTATGTTTGACTTTCCAGAAACAAAAACCTGTATTTTCTCATGATTATAAAAAACTTAATTTTGAAATCTACAGTAATATATTCAGAGGAAGCCTTGCTAGAAAACACTTTGACGTAATCAATTTTATCCCTGCATCGGCAGGACTCGTGCTAGCTATCTTACGCCAGTAGCAATAGAAGTTTTAAAACGAAGAAAGAAAATTGTGTGTGACGAAAGTCTTACATGTACTTTCAAATCGTGTATACGTGTATGAAGCCATTCTACGTCGAAAACAAAGTTGAGTGCATTTATCGCTAAATAGATAACTGGATTAAAGCGTTGGGCAAGGGTAGTCGTTGCCAGGGTACATTACTGGTGTAGACATCGTTAGTGTACGACTACGTACATGCGTCAGGAGTCTGCCTCCCTCAGCTATAATTTACCCAGCAGGCATTTCAACGTTGATTCAACGTCGATCTTCAACGTTGAAAGAACGTTGAATTTTGGTTGAAAATGAAAGTTGAGTCAACGTTGAAATTTTCGACGTTGAAGTTTCAACGTTGAAACAATGTTGAAATGATTGATCAACGTCATTTAAACGTTGTTTCAACATTGCAATAACGTCGATCAACGTCTATTCAACGTTGAAGTTTGGTTGAATTTTTGTTGAAATCTACAGGTGATGATGCAAAGCACTGATCGTTAAGTATGTGTTATTTATTGCAAATCAAAGAATTCATGAGACAGCTGCATATTGAGCAGGTCAAGACAACGAAATTAACGTTATGTCTTCGACGTCGAAATCCTCAACATTGTTTCAACGTTGATATCACATCATTTCTTCGACATCGAAATCTTCAACGTAATGTTTCAACGTTGAATTTTGGTTGTTCGACGTCGTCGACCTAGATCAACCAAATCTCAACATTGAATCAACGTTGAATATCTGCTGGGTATTGATTTTATAAACATTGATTTTTACTTCATGGAGGCAAATCTGTAATTCATGTGCATCTAGAGGATTTTGTTTTAATTATCATAAAATTTTGTAATCGAAGAACGGTCGAAAAAAGAATAAACGTGCAATTCTGAGAAAAAAGTTTCTAATTTAAAACTGACAAACACCCCCATTCCAACATCATAAAAATAATATCCATGTAGTTTATTTTACTAATAATATAGTATTTAGACAGTCATTAAATTTAGAGGATCGAACTCTATATAGTTTAGCAGGCAATTGAATTAATATGACTGAGTAGTTTTACCGACCAAAAACCAGTTACCCGCTCGTAGTCTTTCCTCAGTGATTGTTTGTTTACTATGTATTTATTTATTTTTTGTGTAATATTATGTATCGGTACCCGCATAGTGTATATTGAGGTTAAAATTTAATTCGTATACATCAGTACAAAATTTGTATATCTCGGCGCCCAATTTTTTTAATGGTCCCAATTTTGCAAGTTCATTTAAATTAAGGTCGCAAAACCAAATATTCAGTCGCAAATGCGACCAATTTAGTCGCAACTTGGAGCACTGTATAGCTCTAGATGTTCGACATCTCAGGATTTAGAATATTACAGCCAGACAGAGTCAGGAACACAACACGTCAAAATGGATCAGAGAGGCAATGTCTATGAAGATCTTGAGGACAAGTAAGACAAGTAAGATGTTAACAAGGCCAAGATAAGGTTCCTATGCATGTACAGTAGCTCATAAGCTGCTGCCAGTGCTGGATGTGAACGACATGCAACAGTCACCAAAAAAAGATAAAAAAAATATCAATGATTTTCATTTTGACAAGAGATTGAAAACCTTTTTTGACTCTTTGCTAGTTTCCAATTGAGTTTTGTAATGTAAAACCCTCTGCGTGACTCCATCCATCTGAATTTTACTGTGTGAAAAGTACAAATCTCCAGCTGTCAGCAAGCAGTTTCTCGTCTGACACGTGAAGGTAAAGAGTTCCGAGAGAGTCCGAGTGAAACGGAAGCGTTTGAGAGTTTCAAATAGAAGTATCAGGGATTTTTCACTTCAAATTGAATAATTTAGAGTCAGGTAATCAACTTAAAGAAACAAAATTCTTCTTAATTTTAAACTAAACTCGCGAAAATGAAGGATCTTGTCTGAAGAAAAATCAGTAAAACTTTTGAGACAGTCCCTTTCTACTTTCGTTTCCCAAATTCCGTTGTTCGGATCTTCTTCCTTTTTCACTGAATCGCCATCATGGGTTGGTGTTTTTTCTTGCCATCAACTTGAAAATCTGGGAACATCGCGCTGTTTCGACAACCTTTTTCTTCCCTTTAAGTCCATAAAGTATAGTCAATCAACCTGAAATTTCAAACACACTAAAATCTTTAAAGACTCCTCTTCATATTCAAAACGCTGGATAAATTTCTGTGGTCAATATTGGAAACAAAAAGGCAATGTTCAAATTCCAGTCGTTAGAAATAACCTTACCACAAGTAAAACATACCCCTTAAGTATATACGTCCGTGGTCTCAAGTACATTTTTTTCATTCAAAATGTCTTGTCAAATCAAAATGTCACTGTTGAAGATTTCTGTCCACGCAGTTCGATTCAGCCACAGGTTGCAGACACAATCCCCTCTTTCTCCCTTCTTTAAGAGATTTAAGGTCTTGAACTCCGATGTTCACAGACCTAGATGACGGAGAAAATTCAATTTTCTGAAATTATTCAACTGTTCTTGGTTTCAAGACGCATATTCCGTAAAACAAATAATTTATCTATGAAATCCACATAGCACGGTGATCACTATAAACAGGTCTGGGTCAAAGCCGTTTGGGCTATTATAGCTCGATCGGGCTATAAACATATAGCCCGATCCGGAAGAAATGTAATTTTTACTCAATATTTCCCCTATAAAACACTTGCGCATCGAATCAGGTGGACAGAGGAAACACAGACCAATCAAATTGAATATCTAGGCAAAAAAACGAAAGTTCAGCGTGGAATTTATGTGCACCGCACCCTGCTGCACATTGCAGTTTTGCAAATTAGCCTTAAATCTCAAAATCAACACTTATTATTTTGACAATACTTGGTAACATTCCGACATCTTTGCAATCTTTCTGCGAGTTGTCACGTGACTACCACAACACGCCGCTTGCATAATGAGCGAAAGATCAATTAGCAGACTTTTTTTTGTGAGACGAACTCTAACAGGAGTGACGTATTTCCGATTTACCCCGTCATAAAAAAACTTTCAAAAAATCCAATCAACAGTGATAAAAATATCTGAACTCTGAAGTTGTTATGTTTTTATTTTTAACTTTCTTTTTTTATTATTTTTTATTAATTATTGCGATTTAAATGTTATGATATATATTGAGATGAACAGCAAGGTGAATTGGTAGTACTTCACTCCCATTAGAATTAATGTAGCATGAAATCGTCTGCTAATTGATCTTTCGTTCATTACGCAAGCGGCGTGTTGTGGTAGTCACGTGACAACTCGCAGAAAGATTGCAAAGATGTCAGAACGCTACCAAGTATTGTCAAAATAAGTGTTGATTTTGAGATTTAGGGCTTATTTGCAAAACTGCAATGTGCAGCAGGGTGCAGTGCACATAAATTCCACGCTGAACTTTCGTTTTTTTCGCCTAGATATTCGATTTGATTGGTCGGCGTTTCCTCTGTCCATCTGATTCGATGCACAACTGTTTTATACGAGAAATATTGAAATTACATTTTTTATGTTTATAGCCCGATCAAGCTATAATAGCCCAAATGGCTTTGACCTGGACCTGATACAGTGTTTTGGTTGTCCGTGAAAAGCCCATTATTTTTATTTTTTTTCTAGGTCTACCTTTTACTGGTAACATTCTAGTTTGGCATTGTCACAGTCAGCACTGCTTGTGTCAGGCCCTCGATCGGTACGCAAGCACAATACAGTAGCAAACTCTAAATCACTATTAGATATGATCCACGTACCTGTTTTTTTTTACAAAACACCGCAAACAACTCTCCTTTTAACTTTTTCTGTGAACGTCGGAGTTCAAGACCTTAAATTTCTTAAAGAAGGGGGAGGGGATTGTGTCTGCAACCTGTGACTTCAGAAGGTTAACTTGGGGAAAACTTCAGATCGAGCTATAATAGTTTGATCGGGCTATAATAGCTCCATGCAGTTATCATAAAACTATATTTTTCTTTAAAAAAGAATATGAAAAATTTATGATAATTAAATTTTGTTTACAAGTCCAACGAGTACTGATAAAATACTACAACTTTTGTATAGAAACCCCCATTGAAATACCAACAGATAAGGACATAAGGAACCTCAAATTTTTCGTTTTTTCAAAATCTTGTTGCTCATCATCGGTCCATATTTGAATATATGTGTCTTGTTAAAAATTTTGATATATATCGAGTACAAATGGAATCAGTGAATATTTTTCAAAACTTTTGATTTTAGTTTAATTTTGTATTGAAAAATGTTATTAGGCAATAGCTTGTTCTAGCTATTATAGCCTGATCAAGCTATAATAGCTCGATTTGAAGTTTTCCCCAACCTGTTCAGAAATCGGAAAATTGGAAGTTTTGGCTCGTTTTTGTAGTTTTAGATTGGGACTTGTCTATGTTAATTTTAGCATGATGTCGTCGATGTTCTCCATACTAGACTCCCCATCTAAAGTTCTTTTCTGTCACTGTGAGCGAAGTATTGGTCACACAAACATATAACTTACACTGTTAGTTGTGAGATTTCGAGATTATTAGCTACATGGAGCTATTAAAGCCCGATCTAACTATTATAGCTCGATCAGAAGTTTTCCCTCACCTGTTGACTGGTACCCTTACCCAGATCCCTTGTCAGCCATTCATTCAACACATAATTCGGATAGTGCAGGCCCCGATCAACCGGACTGCTTCATTCCCCGCCTCTAGTCTTATAATGTATGACCCTTATTGTAGTCCAAATTTTCTCGAATGCTTTTTTACGATGTCGAAGGACATATATTTGCATCATAGAAACAGGTTTGCACTATTAAGTTTCATCCCCTTTTGTCACCAAAAGCATCAATCACAGGTCTGAGGATCAGGTAGCCATAAGACTTCAACTCCCTCCCCCCTTCCATGTAACAAGGTCGAAGTCGCTAATTATAGGACTATCTGACTATCGCTTCCTGACATATTTTTATTTCCATCTATGAATCTTGTTTAAAAACGGAGAAATAACAGTTTTCCATCACCTTGAATATATATGGCTCAAATTCCATCTAAATGTGACATGACATGGTCAATTGTCCAATCACAAGCCTGGCATCTTTCCATGTGTGCTACAGCAACAGAGTAGAGGGAATTGGATTGAAATCTGTCATTTCTCCATTTTTAAGAGGGATTTTAAGCAATGAATGTCATATATGGAAGTAAAAATAGTCGGGAAGTGGAGACTGACCTACATTCTGCCTGTGCAAAGGTTTTTATGTCACAATCATGCCCTGAAGCAGGCGAGTTAATAAGGGCCTACTCCCTGAATAAACGAAAAGTGTTGGATTGCTGGCTATCTCCTGCAGATATTTAAAATGTCCAACAGTTTCAAGTTCCCAACTAGAAAAAATGTCCGATGACTTTTTGTTCCAATATTATAACACTACATTATCGTTTGAGCATTTGTGTAGTATTTAATTTTCTAAAGACATTTTAAATCATTCAGAATTTGTCTCTTGATCATGTTGATACCACCACGTTCATCATAATCATCCAACAAAAATTAACTTCAAGTGGACAGGTATTGATTATCCTCACATTACTAAAATACTTGCATCTGTTTACAGGTATTTCCCGAGATAAATGGCACAAGAGGAGGAAGACTGGAGGTCGTATTCCCCAGCTTCGAAAGAAGAGGAAGTTTGAACTCGGCAGACCTGCAGCCAACACCAGGGTATAATATTTGTATTTGTAAACAAGATATAAGGTTATGACATCCTAGTCAGATTGGTGACATTGACATTTTTCTTCGGAATTGTAGTCCTTTGGGATGAAAATTGGTTGAAATTTTCAGGGGCCTATTGGGACCGAAAGTAAAAACATTTAGGCGCCCACATAAAAACAAGAAGCCCACATCAAAATGTATTTAAAGGGGTTAGGGCCACAAAACCCCTAAAACGGCCTTTTAATTTTCCTTAATGAGAAATGAGAAATACTTAATATGTCACATTAGATTTGAACATTAACAGTGTAAAATATACTAGTTTTTGTACGCATTTTGTCTGGGAAAATTTTCTACAAGTCGGGGAAAATGATGGAAATTTCAGGGAATTTCATTTATCAAAGTCTGATAAGTACTGAAGGTGAACAATTTATTAGTTATGTAGTCTGATTTACCCAAAGACTTTTATTAGATTTCGTGGAACATGAAGAAAGTTTGAAATCTATTGTTTCCCTTATTTAACAGATTGGTTCACATCGTGTTCACACGATTAGAACAATGGGTGGTAATAAGAAGTACCGAGCTCTGCGTCTGGATACAGGAAACTTCTCCTGGGGATCTGAAGGTAATCTTTTTGCTGATATCTTAGAAATAGTTTGTTGTTTCTTCATCATTGGAAATCCAAGCTCGGTCACGCAAGCTCACCTCCTGTGGGTTATAACGGCAGAATTTTGGCTGGATAGCAAAACATGTCAGTGAATGAGCTATTTAAAGCCAATATAAGTGATATTGTTTTGTAACTCTGAAAATTAACAAATATGAACAACTGTCAACATCAATTATCTAGAGCATCTTCTGTTGATAAAAATATAAAATAGATCATGCTTTTGCTATCGATAACATATTCACTGACAAGTACTCACATTAGATTTTTGTAATGCTGTCCAGCGAAAATTCTACCGTTATGACCCACGGGAGGTGAGCTTGCATGACCGAGTGTGGGTTTCCGACAATGTCGTTTCTTATGACTCAAATGAAACCATCTCCCTTCCAACAAATTATTCTATAACACGTTTAACATGTTTCATTTTTGTGAAAATAAAAAGTATGTTCTTGATGAATGTGAAAATACTCATTGAAGATTCGCTATTAAAGATACATCTGTTACTCCTTTCAATGAAGTATTTAGGGGTTACCATGCATGTGTTTTACAAAAACTGACAGGGTATCGGTGAATCCCCTGTCATAAATTGAGTTTTACCGCAAGGCGTCTCCTTCTGTGCGTAAATATTTTAAAACGATATTTAGCTAAGAAAAAATCGTGTAAATGGGGGGAAATTTCTTTGACAGGAGGAGAAAAATATATACCCCAGAGAGGGGAGGGGGCAAATATCGCTTTTTTGGAGGGGGGGTGAACACTGTCTGCTATGAAGGATATATGGGTTACTCCTTGGGGATATCTAAATCTTCTCAGACTCTGCAAGCTTTAGGTTTTACATGATTTTGAGACACCTTCAGTGGAATCGATGTACATGTATCTCACATATAGGAGCAGACCATGAAAATGTCTAATGTTAAAAGGTTGTGTTGTTGCGCTATTAAGATTCGAAGTCCTGCAATTTAGTATAAGATAATCATTCATGCATTATAGATATTTATCTTTTGGTCCATACTTCCTTATGTTGGTGACAATCGTTCATTTTTATAGTTGATGTTATATTTCTTGTAGCTATTTCAAGGAAGACCAGAATAATTGACGTTGTTTACAATGCCAGTAACAATGAGCTGGTGAGAACAAAGACGCTGGTCAAATCTTGTATCGTACAGGTTGATGCCACTCCCTTCAGACAATGGTACGAAGCCCACTATGCTAAACCACTGGGGCGTAAACAAGGTGTGAAACTGGTAGGTCTGCAATGTCTTAATACCAAAAATACTTAAGACACATGTTATTTATTACAATATTAATATTTATTTATTTATGATGTAATTAAAATTTAATTAACACATACCAGAATGTGAAAGGAACTTGTGATGATTCATGTTATTCACCATCTTTCGCCTGAGATATTTGATGCTATATGCTGTGAACTGATGGTTCCTTTACAATTCTGTTTGTAAAAATTAAAGTTGATATCTTACATAATCACAACTGAATAAACAATGCATCAATTAAAAACTAGGAATAGACTTTTGAAACTGAAATTTTCTGAGTCAACATCTTTTGGCATTGTTTTCCCTTATGACATCATTGCAAGACACAATTCCATTGTGACGTAACAGTGAAAAGGTGCACAAAAATTGCCTACCTCGGACAATTTTTGTCAGCCATTATAAATTATGGCAAGTGGTCTATTGATCCTAACTTTATGCTGTTCTGAGCATATTGTGCAAAATGTAATGTACCTTTCTGTTTTGAACCTATTCTCAGTCTTTGTAGATAAATAGAAATAATCAGATTTGTTACAAAACTTTACTCAACTTAAATATGCATAGTGTGCTATCCTCTTGCTCACGTCATATGTAATACAATATTTTATTGGCTGATTGCTTTCAATTTGTGAGATTAAAATCATAATATATATGCCTTGAAATCAATGAAGGTATCGCATCCTTAGCAAAACTACATGACATTGTTATGAATCGGCCCTCCATGAAGGGTTTTAAACCTGTTAATCAGAATAGGAACAAAACCTAGATATATTGATGATTTGTAGGCATAAATTGTTTGATTTTATAATTGTAAATACTCCTTTTACCCTTCTGCTAATGTGGTGTAAAACTAAATTTAAGCCGAGTAATAAAATGCATATCTGCTGATCATTCAAATACAGACATAATATCCTATAATTGAGCTTTTAATAATGACATCTTCATCTCTACATGTAAATAAAGTTAAATGCATGAAGTGAAACACCATGACACTGGAATGTAGGTTTGTAAGACAGATTGCTGTCTCATTACATGAGAAAAAAAGGCAATGAAAAATACACATATAGTTTATTAGATTTGAAGGAGGAACAACCTATGATGATTCACACCAATCACCATCTTTCGGCTGAAAGTTGTGATGTCAAAACTTGTGAACTGAAGGTTCTGTAGTTCCTTTACTTATATATTACGACTGATTACTGAATTCAAGAGTCTCCTTCTCCTAGGGGGTTAAGTGGCATCCCCAGCCAAGGTTTTAGAATCAGAGTTTTCCTTTCTTCTAGGAGGTTTATTGTGTCTTCGGCCTTCCAAGATCCAAAAAGAATTCTGTCGAGTGTGTTTTTCTTCGTACCTTCTTTACCTCTCATTGTTTTAAATGTCAGATATTTTCCGTTTCAATGGTTTCCAGGTATTGCTCCCTCGACATATCTAAGTTTTGCCCACATTAAGTCATTCGATGTTTGAGCAGTTTCCAGAAATTCAAATTACAATTTTCAATCCATTGACTATTTTCTAAATTTTTGCGTTCTCGGGATGCTGAGTATTGATTCAGGGCCCATTTCGGACATTTGGTCAGAAAAAAACTGATGGTATGAATCGGACCAGTTGTAATTTTGTCAGACAGGCCAACAGTCTGAAGCGTTTCGCACAGACTGCTACATGTAAATAAAGTTAAATGCATGAAGTAAAACACGGTAAAAGAAAAAACACCATGACACTGATATGTAGGTTTGCAAGACAGATTGCTGTCTCCTTACATGAGAAAAGGCAATGCAAAATATAGTTTATTAGATTTGAAGGGGGAACAACCTATGATGATTCACACTAATCACCATCTTTCGGCTGAAAGTTGTGATGTCAAAACTTGTGAACTGAAGGTTCTATAGTTCCTTTACATGTATATTACGACTGATTACTGAACTTGCCACAAGACTGGAAAAAAAGCAGGATTGAAATATTTACCTTGAATTTAGTATAAAACTTGAATGCCAATGTTTCATGTTATTCCCTTGGAGATATTGGACTTGCCTATCTCTTTCTATCCAAAAATGCACATACATGCTTCATATCATATTCTAAGATCATAGTAAAAATAACAGAAAAAGATGTACACTGTTATTGTAATGTCTTCACCACTGGATGGTAGTTTAATTCGATTTTCTCCTAAATTTCTTTGTGACAGAGTGAAGCAGAGGATGCCGTTTTAAAGAAGCTTGATGGGGCCTCTAAAAAGTTAAAGAAGAAATATGCAGAGAGAGAAAAGACCGCCAAAGTAGATCATGCTCTGGAAGAGGAATTCTCTACAGGCCGTGTATTAGGTAACGCTATCTACATCTAGTTCAGAGTAGTTTCCCTTTTAATAATGCAACTGATGTAATATTGTTTGTCATAACTGTATCATAGATTCTTGGTTCTACCCATTGAAAAAAAAGTCTGGCAAAACTTGATCACCGAGCTTAAATCAAGTGAATGCATTTGTATCTACAGTGATATTTTAATTGAATGTCACTGTTCGTTAGAAATGCTAAATCAAAATCATATCTCATCGTTCGGTCAGGATTTCCTAGTCTTTGACCTAAGTCAAGTATGAGACAATGACCTTGTGTTACCTGTCATACCTCTCTTTCCCCCCCCCTCCCCCCACCCTCCAAAAAAGAAAATTTTTCTCAACAGGTTATGGTTTAACTGTGTCAACTTTATGAGGTCAGGGTTGCATGTGAAAAGTGTAAATTTGAATGTTTCTAAACGATAAATTTGAGTTGAAAATCTTTCATCCTGTCAAAACCAAACTTGAATGAATTCATTTGATACTTGTCTTGTACTTAAGGGATTTGAATGTTAAGGTATATGTATTTCTGTGAATTGGTATTGGGAAGGCCAAGGGCCATGTGTCTTTAAAGATGGCCCATTTAAGTCTGTGTATTGCCTTAACAAATGACCCATGGAAATTGTTGAAAATCATAGAAAATGGCCCATTCACAAAAATTTCCCAATCACTGGTATCTATTACATTTTATGGACAAAGATAAGAAAAAGAATTTTGGGTATATCAATTTGTATTCTATGGCATGATATCCTTTGAGCACACTATGTAAAATCTTGTTCCTTGCAGTTATATTATTCTAAATTTACAGTGGCAGAACTTAAATCAAGTGAATGCATTTGTATCTACAGTGATATTTTCATTGAATGTCACTGCTCGTTTGAAATGCTAAATCAAAATCATTTCTCATCGTTCGGTCAGGATTTCCTAGTCTTTGACCTAAGTCAAGTATGAGACAATATTCTTGCATAACCATTTTACATACACCTTTTGTACTGAGATGATGATTTTCTCAATAGATTAATGGTCAAACTGTGCACTCCTTAAAGGGTCAAGCTTGCATTCAAAAAATTAAAATTCAGATTTTAGTTTCTAAATGCAGAGTTCATGAATTGTATTTTCCTTTAAAAAAATTGTTTGGTCCGATAAAAACTTACTCTGTCTTTTATTTTGACTGCTAAAAATTCTCAAATGTCCGACATACCATGGAAGCTTTTCAGAACTCTTGTAAATGATACTTTCATCCTTTCAAAATCAAATCTAAACGTGTTCATACTCATTGGCTTCAGGATGTTAAGATAAATCTATCTATTAATTATAACCCCCCCCCCCCCCCAACAAAGTTTGGGGAGGGGAGGGTGTATATAGGAATCGTTCTGTCCATCTGTCCTTATCGGTTCATCACACCTTGTTCGTGGCATAACTCCTTCCCTTTTGCATGGATTTCAAGAATATTTCACACAAATTTTCCCTAGCATCTAAGGGAGTTTCATGACCTTGAACCAAGGTCATAGATTAAAAGGTCAAGGTCTCTATAGACACTATTAGTTTAACCTCGTCCAAGGATTAACTCCTTCCCCTGTGCATGGATTTTATTAATATTTCACCTAAATTTCCTTAGGACCTAAGTATGTGTCATGAGTTTGAACCAAGGTCACAATAGACACCATTATTTAAATCTTGCCTGGGGCATAACTCCTTCCCACGTACATTGATTTCAATAATTTTTCACACAAATGTTCCCTAGGACTTAAGGATGTGCCATGACATTGAACCAATGTCAAAGGTCAAGGTCACAATAGAGACTTGATCTAAGATAATTTTTCAAAGAATATTGCTACAGGGGTATTTTTGTTCTGTTAGAGAAGAAGAACTAGTTATTGTGGTCAAATATGAAGAGAATGTATATGTAATATGTGGGAAATGTTCTTATTGATCTGGAGGTTGACAGGGCAAGGAAAATTTTCAATAAAATAATGAATCCCTACAGTCTTTAGACAATTTATTCTGCCTTTAAGATCAAATTATCCTGAATGATAATGTAATAAACATGGCAATGTGTGCGATTTCTTGAATAAAATTTAGAAATGCTGTCCATCAGAACCTGGTTCTTTACTTTAAAGCTTCCTCATAAAGATTTGAAAGAATGGTAAAAAAAAATAGCTTCACAAAAAGACTTTTATGCATTCGTATCTACAGTGATATTGCGTTGAATGTCACTGCTCGTCAAGTAATGCAACAGTAAAGTTTTGGCACATCGTTAGGTCGGGATTTGCTAGTCTTTGATCTAAGTCAAGTGTCAGACATTTATGTTGATATCTACATGCCTAGTTAAAGATCTAGTAATAAACCTTGAGAAAGGATAGTCATTTGTATGTTTGTATATCATATTTGTATGTTTGTATATCATAAATACATTTTGTTTAATATACTTTTATTTTGCAGCTAAGGTGGCTTCCCGGCCAGGACAGTGTGGTAGATGTGATGGCTATGTACTGGAAGGAAAGGAACTGGAATTCTACACCAGAAAACTCAAAACAAAGAAAGGAAAATAAACTGTTAATCCTACATGCTGTCCACATTAAAAAATAAAATAAGAAAATTAAAAAAAAAATCAACAAAGAATAGGTCTTGTGTTCATGTTTGCTCCCTTTGTCACAAATTATATCAGGGTTAAATTGTGTGAAATGTTGAGAATGAAATGATTTTGCACTCCCTGGTCCAAGTCATGTTATCAAGGTAACTAAATGCTTCTGAAATAGGGTCTGCATATTTTGTCATACGATAAATTTATGCTCAATTTATCTGCCACACATCCAATCGTAATTTAATTTTCACTCTGGGAGAGCCAAAGAGGAAGAGAGATTTCTGTTGGTGTTAGTCTGTCATTCCATTTCAGTTGTCTTTATTTCTCCTCACAGTTGAAATTGAGCTGAAATTTTGTATATATCCCATATCATATGCTTGTTGGTGGATCACAAAATAATCCAATATCTGTAGAATCTTCAAACTTGTTGATATGGAATACCTTGGCTATAGGAAGAACCTTTTGATTTTTCAAGGTCAAAGTTGTGTCAATTTCAATCTTGCCAACAAGGATTACCTATACTTTATCAAGGAGAACCCTATTGGTTGTAAAGGTCAAAGTCATATTCCTTGGAACAGTCGAATCTATTACTGGCATTTGATTAGCTCATATTGACAAAGGCAGCGGAGGTGTACCATCATTTCAGTGTTTGACGTCCACGCTACAGGACACTTCCATGGCTAGTGTACTACATCAACCTATCTTGTAAGAGTGATGCATCAGAGGATATTTATTGTAATTGTATGGTTAAGGTCACATGGCTGTATAAGCCAATCAAATTTGTAACACACCTCAGGTCACGAAAATTGACGTCAGAGCTATCACGTGTTTACTATGAAATGTTGACAATGACAAGCATTATAAACTTGAATTTGATATCAGTATAATCTTTGAGGATAGGCGAAGACATTTCAGAAAATAATACATATGTGAAATCATTCTTTATATCAAATTCGATACGATTCTGACCATGGGGGTCATAAGAGATAATTATGCACGCATGTACGTAAACAGAGGGTAGTGTACATTATGTGTACTTATTTTTCGATTCATAAACACAAGGTATACTTTTTTTGTTCTTAAAATAAAGAGTTAAGATCAGACTTCAAGACTAGATAGGTGAAAGTGTCCACAATTTTTTTGTAAGAAAGAAATGTGACTTATAATTTGGTTGAAAACTGCATAAAATCTTATACAGCTGTCACACCTGGTATAGATTCAGGGTCTGACTTATATTTTGTGACCGAGTGACCACATTTTGTTAAATTTGACACCTTTATTCCGGCCTCGAAAGTTTTGCATCAACTAAACTTTTAATTCGGTGATACATGTACATCTGGGAATGCTTACTGCAATCCATGGTGGGGCAGCTCCATCTGACACATGTCACAACCGAGTTACCATGTTGTGTCAGATTTGACACCTTTATTCCCAGCTCAAGTTAAGCATCAACCAAATTTTTAAGGTGAAACATCTGAAGACGCTTGGTACCTCGCATGGTTTGGATGCTGGTCAAGAAATACTGATGTCCATGTGAGCTACATGTATGTCATCTTTGACAACACTATGTATTGCTATACTCCCGTTTGGTGAAGCATTCAAAGTCAGATGAAGAAATATGACTTTGAATGCTGTAAAAAGGAACGTCTCAACAACATGAACAACTTTTCACTGCCTGCACCGACTCGAATGCATGTACAGAATTTATGCCTAGGATAAAATACAATGTAGAGTGACATAAACATTTTGGGACTATATACATGTAAAAAATCATTAGAACGAATGCATGTGTCGCCTGCGAAACATAGCAATACTCGGGAATCACTTTTATAGGGTGTGACATCCAACTGAGACGGACGGACAAAGTGATCCCTAAGTGTTGCTATGCTTCGCATGTGACACAAAAATGTCGGCTAGATTTTATTTTCTCTGTGTCATAAATTCTGTAAATGTACTGTAAACATGGTTATTTTCGCTGTGGGAAAATTTCGCGAAATCACCATTGCAACATTACACACGAGGGTAATTTTGGCAAAACCAGGAGTATTCCCTTAATATTTTTATACTGGATATTTTCATGTGGGGGTTATTTTCACGATAATTAAACAAGGGCAAAAATAACGCCAATACGAAAATTTCCACATTTACAGTACTTTAATCTGTGCAGGCAGTGAAATGTTGTTCAGATAGGTTTGACCTTCCAGGAGCATTATGACTGGCCTGTTCAAGGTCATGGCACACGTTTAGGTCTTTGGATAATTTTGAACAAAGACATTGGTCAAATCTATGCAGGTAGTAAAGTTACAGCTTGTACAAGGTCTGACACACAGTGTGCTCTATGCCTTTGCCCTTTAACTTTAGATCAGGATTACGGCAGCCAAGTATTGTGAACAAAAATTATTATACTCTGGCACGTAAAGGCCACCAGAAAGTTTTTGCCACAGGATACACACATGCCAAATATGAGAGAACTATCTTGCGGTGGTCAAGTAATGGCCAAAATTAAAGTTTTTCAAATGCAAGTCAAGGGTCAAGAATGTCAGATTTGTCATAAGGAACACACATGCTCAGTTTGTGAACCCTTTCTTTTATGCTGAAGAAGGTATGGCCAATGTTAATGTTTTTGAAATCTAGGTCAAAGTTACAGGCTTAAAGACAAGCCATGCAAAGTGTAGCCTCCCCTCATGTGGCAACAAAATTTCTAATATTTAATCCAATCAGCTCAATATAAACAGGTGTTTCTAATATCATTGTGAAATTGACCTTAAAATCAATAGGTGTCATTCTTGACCTTGAAAACCAATAGAAGTCATCTTCTCATCATGGACAACTTATTGGAAAGTTTAATGAATATTGGAAGTAAATTGTGACCTCTAGTGTCCATAAGGTTCTTCTATTCTTGCTTATTGTGACCTTGACATTTGACTTCTAACCTTGAAAATCATTAGACATCTAACCATGGACAACTTACATGCAAAGCTTGAAGATAAGTGTCCACAAGATTGCCCATTGTGAGTTGGACCTTTGACCTCTGATCTTGAAAATCAGGTGTCGTCTTCTTACCATGGACAACTTACATGCAAAGTTTGATATAGATTGGAAGTAAACTGTGATATCTAGAGTGTGCACAAGGCTTTTCTAATATCCCCCATTGTGACATTGAAAATCAATAGATGACGTCTCAACATGGACAACTTGCATGCAAACTTTTATGAAGACTTTTATGTGACCATGAAATTAAACTGCGACTTCTAGAGTGTCCACAACCTTTCATGGACCCCCACCCCACCCCACACACACACACCAACCCACATTGTAGTTGCTACATATCCTTCGGCAACAAAGTGGTGCGAGGAGATAATTTTGGTACCACAAGAAAGATTCACATGACAAATATGAAAGCCCCAACTCTTATGGCGAAGAGTGAAGAAGTTATGGCCATTGTTACAGATGTTCATAAGTAGGTCAAGGTCACAAGATAAAAAGTTGTTGGTAACAATAGGAAGGTCTTGTCAAAAGTAACACACATACCAAATATGTGAACCCTATCTCTTGAGTTAAAAAGAGTGAAGAAGTTATGGCTGTTGTAAAAGTTGTTCATATGTAGGTCAAGGTCACAAGGTAAAAATTGTTCGTAACAATAGGAAGGTCTTGAACCCTATCTCTTGTGGTGAAGAGTGAAGAAGTTATGGTCATTGTAAAAGTTGTTCATATGTAGGTCAAGGTCACAAGGTAAAAATTGTTGGTAACAATAGGAAGGTCTTGTCAAAAGGAACACACATACCAAATATGTGAACCCTATCTCTTGTGGTGAAGAGTGAAGAAGTTAGGGCCATTGTTAAAGTTGTTCATATGTAGGTCAAGGTCACAAGGGCTGATTGAAATGTTGTGAGCCTTGGTTTTCTGGGATGCAGAAGGTATTCCAAAAAGGACAAACAATCAATGGTACATACTGTGCTTCACTTCTGACACAGTTAGGGGAAAATATGAAACTATGCCATGGAAAGCTCACTAGTTAAAGGTGTGTTGTTCCATCAGGACAATGCTCCTGTTCACAAGTCTGTCATTGACATGGCTGCCATTCATGATTGTGGCTTTAATTTGATTGAGCATCCACCTTATTCACCTGATCCTGCTCTATCAGACTTACATCTATTCCAAAAACTGAAAGTTCAGTCTGATGATAACGTCATATTTGCAGTGTATGGCTTTCTGACCAGTCAAGATAAGGAGTTCTTTAAACCAGAAGTCTCTGATGAGACTGTAGCTCTCCTGGTTGTTTTTTCTAAAACATCAATTTCCTTTCTTTTTTTTTTTTAAACCAAGACCATAGGGAGCAGGCGCTCTAACAAATTATAAGTAGCATGACAAAACTACATATCCATTATACTGCAACTATAATAGCACTCGTATAATTCATAATATCCGAGATAAAGTATTTCTAAAAAGAATGTCACACCCATTTTCCAAGATCCTAGGGGCCAAGGACTGCTAGCTCAAATGAACTACCAATGACACATCAAGACTTGGATAAAGAATTAACTCCCCATCATAAATAGCTTTAAACGAGAAGAGAGCACAACTATATAGGAAAAATTACCGCACCCATTTTCAAAGACCCTAGGGGTATAAGGCTAAAACAAAATATCAGGTGCACATCTATGCCACAGACCAATCATTGCAAAAAGAATTAATTCTACATCATTTATAGTGTCAGAGGAGTTGCAAGCACAAGATTACATTTACTTATATAGGAAAAATGACCACATCCATTTCTGAGACCCTAAGGGTCAGGGGCTAAAACATAAAAACAGGTGCACAACTAGGCCAGAGACCCATAATATTGCAATAAGAATTTAGTCAGAGGAGTTGTGAGCACAAGATTACATAGAGTTATATAGGAGAAAATGACCACACCCATTTCTATGACCCTGGGGGTCAGGGGCTCAAACAAAATATCAGCACAACCAGACCACAGACCCATCACATTGCAGAAAGAATTAAGTCTCCATCATTTATAGTGTCAGAGGAGTTGCGAGCACAAGATTACATAGAGTTGTATAGGAGAAAATGACCACACCCATTTCTAAGACCCTGGGGGTCAGGGGCTCAAACAAAATATCAGGTGCACATCAAGATCACAGACCCATCATACTGCAAAAAGAATTAAGTCTTCATCATTTATATTGTCAGAGGAGTTGCGAGCACAGATTATATAGAGTTATATAGGAGAAAATGACCACACCATTTCTAAGACCCTGGGGGTCAGGGGCTCAAACAAAATATCAGGTGCACAATGAGACTACAGACCCATCATATTGCAAAAAGAATTAAGTCTCCATCATTTATAAAGTCAGAGGAGTTGCGAACACAAGATTACATAGAGTTATATAGGAGAAAATGACCACACCCATTTCTAAGACCCTGGGGGTCAGGGGGCTCAAACAAAATATCAGGTGCACAACAAGACCACAGACCCATCATATTGCAAAAAGATTTAAGTCTCCATCATTTATAGTGTCAGAGGAGTTGCGAACACAAGGTTACATAGAGTTATATAGGAGAAAATGACCACACCCATTTCTAAGACCCTGGGGGTCAGGGGCTCAAAAAAAATATCAGGTGCACAACTAGACTACAGACCCATCATATTGCAAAAAGAATTAATTCTCCATCATTTATAGTGTCAGAGGAGTTAGGAGCACAAGATTACATAGAGTTATATAGGAGAAAATGACCACACCCATTTCTAAGACCCTGGGGGTCAGGGGGCTCAAACAAAATAGCAGGTGCACAACAAGACCACAGACCCATCATATTGCAAAAAAAATTAAGTCTCCATCATTTATAGTGTCAGAGGAGTTGTCCGGACAAGATTACATAGAATTTAATGACCACGCCCATTTTACAAGACCCTGGGGGTCAGGGACTGAAACTAAATGTCAGGTGCACAACTAGACCATGGACCAAGTAAAATGCAAAAAGAATTAACTTTCTATCTCTAACAGTTTCAGAGGAGTTGTCCGGACAAGATTACATAGAATTTAATGACCACGCCCATTTTCTAAGACCCTGGGGGTCAGGGAGTGAAACTAAATGTCAGGTGCACAACTAGACCATGGTCCAAGTAAAATGCAAAAAGAATTAACTTTCTATCTCTTACAGTTTCTGAGGAGTTGTCCGGACAAGAATTGTTTACGGACAGACGGACAGACAGACAGACGGACAGACGGACAGACGCCGGACAAAGGGTGATCGCATAAGCTCGACTGGTCTGAGACCAGTAGAGCTAAAAAGGTATTGAGGCCCTTAAACACCGGTGGCAAAAGTGTATAGATACTGAAGGCAATCATGTAGAAAAATAATGCAAAATGTCTGATAAAATTCAAATCCTTAAATACGAGGCTTACAACATATCAATCAGCCCTCGTAAAAATTATTGGTAACAATAGGAAGGTCTTGTCACAAGTAACATGAATACCAAATATGAGAACCCTATCTCTTATGGTGAAGAGTGAATTAGGGCCATTGTAACAGATGTTCATATGTAGATCAAGGTCACAAGGTAAAAATTGTTGGTAACAATAGAAAGGTCTTGTCACAAGGATCACAATCCGAGAAAGGTCTTGTCACAAGGATCACACATACCAAATACCAATGGCCTTTCCCTTATGGTGAAGAAGTTATGGCCAATATCAAAGTTTTTTGAAGGACAGACAGACACAAAGATTACTATATGGCAACCACCATTTGGCTGGGCCCTAAATATAACCTCAGGGCAGTATGTACATGTACATACTGATGAATCTATGATATATACAAGAAACAACACTTGTAAATACATGTATTTGTAGGGATAATTGCCCCAAAATTCATTATTGTTTAAAAAATCAAGTGTTCATGAAAGTTATCAAATCTCATATTAAGAAAATTAAAAGTACATGTACAATTATATTTTTCCCATACAGATGAAGATTCAATAGTTTTCTATAGACCCTTTCACATTATCTGCATTACTAAATTTAAATGCCAGTTCCGGGGGACAACGAATAGATTGCGCATGCACCAGTGACGTCATTTGATTGTTCTAGGACGTTTAGCGCGGAATCATGTTTAGTTTGTTCCGCGGAAAACATCTTGGAACAATCGAATTACGTCACTGGTGCATGCGCAATCTATTGTTTGTCCCCCGGAACTGGCCTTCAAATTCAGTACCGCAGATAATGTGAAAGGGTCTATTGATATATGAAATATTTAAAAAGAATGCAACAAAGAAAAAGTTTCAATTACCATCAATAGTGTCTATGATGCCAATTAAATAATGAAGTTCTTACATAAAATTTTCAGAAGGAAGTGAAAGATCTTGGACACACACTATACTGCAAACTCAGTAATAAATTAACATATAATATAACAAACCAAATGACACACTTAATGAAAAATGCAATGATCGCTGTGCAATATAAGTCCCCTACCGGCGGCATAAATTTATGACTTGCATCTCTGTTCATCAGTTCATCATCTGCAACAACAGCCAAGAAAAGTCTGGGAAACTGAATTCACAAAATTTGCTAAGTCCAAGGACCATAACTCGTGTGAAAATTAGTCAATCTAAATTAAACTCAAATCTGCATCACACTATAATGTATTCACATACAAAAAACAAGTTCATTATCTGCAATAACAGGCAAGAAAAAGTCCGGAAAACTGCAAATTTCATGAAATTTGCTAAGTCCAAGGGCCATAACTCTTGTAAAAATAGGCCAATGGAAACCAAACTCAAAGTTGGTCTGTATCACACTGAGATGTATTCATTTACCAAAAATCAGTGCATTATTTGCAATAGAACTGAAGAAAAGTCCGGAAAACTGAAATTTTCATATAATTTGCTAAGTCCAAGGGCCATAACTCTTGTAAAATTAGGTCAATCAAAAGCAAACTCAAACTTGATCTGTATCACATTGAGATATATCCACATACCAAAAATGAGTTCAATTTATCCAACAACAGTGGAAAAAAGTCATGAAAACTGAAATTTTCATAAAATTTGCTATGTCCAAGGGCCATAACTCTAGTAAAATTAGGTCAATCGAAAGCAAACTCTAACTTGATCTGTATCACACTGAGATATATCTACATGCCAAAAATGAGTTCAATATATGCAACAACAGCGAAAAAAAGTCCGGAAAACTGAAAATGGGACAGACGGACGGACAGACAGACAGACCGAGAGGAAACTAAGAGTCCCCTTCAGCATCGCCGGTAGGGGACTAATAATGAAACCCAGAGGGTTCATTGAACAAGTACAGATCTAGAGAAGGGGGCAAGTAAAGACCAACTTGAATTTGTCAAAAATCTTTATTTTTCCATTTTCAAACTACATTTTTTTTCAAAATCATATGCTTGAGCCCCCTCCCCCTCCCTGGAAAAAAATCCAGATCTGCCTATGTTAACATCATCCTTTCTCTCAACAAAATAAAATAAATATACATATGCAATAAGAGGTAATAAAATCAATCAACTAGAACTGTATACAATTATCCCCATGTTTCTTTATTTTTTCTTTTCTAAAATCCTTACACTAGGATTCAGAGTCCTTCATATGCTCTCTCGACAAATTTGTCCAATTGTTCTTTAAATATGATCATAACAGAAATTTGAAATTCCCCCGTGGGATTTAAATAAGTAAATATTGCTAGATATGGAGGGTTTAGCAAAGCTCACTTAATTTTATCAAGGTGAACTTTTAATTTGTAATCAGTAAATTTTTATAAGGAAATAATCACAATGATTTAATATAGTTTATGGTATATACATTCTTGTCTATGACTTCAACGTATTGTACTGACTTGTATCTCTGTAAAGGACATACTAGTAATATATACATGTATATTACTTTCAGTTTCTATCCATAAATAATCTACGATGCTAACATATACAGATACATGTAAGTTAGAATAATGTGGTAGCCATTCTCACAGACAATCTGACTTCAATGTGTGCAACATATCTAATAGCTTAAAACTAAATAAAAATGCCCATATGCTGTAATATTGAGATCAAAATATGATTTAAAGGACATTTTCTAGTATGTCCCCTGAGGCACTTAAAATTGATCCTAAATAAGAGAACTTGACCTTGACTCACATTGGGTATTGAGTCTCATGCTTGACAATCCATCCAAGTTAGATAGAAGAGGACAGGTGACATAAAGACTGTCTGACTTCAGGCTGTAAAATTATAATTCAAATTAAAGATAAAGGCCATGCAAATATAGGCAACCCCTCAAAGCTCCATGTCCTCTATGATGCTCACAAAGTTAACAAGCTTTAAGTACAGATAACCTTGAAGATGAATAGGATTCATTCACTTCCTATTGGGAACATTTGTGGAAAGTTTGATAGTTCTATGATGACAAGAGTTTATAGTCCAGTCACTAATGACCTTGACCTTTGACCCTGAAAATTGATAGGGTTCATCCTCATCTCATGAAGAACATTTATGGAAAGCTTGATGTTTGTATGATGGTTCCTTTGTCTTCTATGCTGTTCACAAAAATCTGGAAATACATGCACACACACACACACTCCCTCACACACAAGGACAAACTACAGAGATGTCATTTCTCATCCACAACTGAGAGATGATAAATGTATATTCATGTGTGAAAATGTTTCCCTGAAGTACTGAACACATCAAAGCAATTAAGTTATCGTTAAATTATACATATCTAATAGACAAAATTCTAAGTACCACTTTTTAAAATAACAACACCTAACATTCAAATCTTCAATTATACTACATGTACTGTCAATAATATCATGTATCTTTACCATCCAATATAGGTAAAATCGTCAGTCTAGACTGCATTTAAAGCATGGACTCTAGTCCACATTTTTAAATAGAGAACTTATCAATAAGGTATGAAGATCAACAGTACCACAATAAGCATTCTTTTCAATTTACCATGACAACAGACAATCAAGTACATCCCCACGGTAAAATTAACAGTTGTACTATTTGTGTACCTATCTTACTACATTAGCGTAATAACATTTTGTATAAACAGAAAAAATTGCAAATTGACATGTATTAAACGTGAAAGAGCGCACTTGACCTATTTAATTATAAGTTGTAGAGTAGTCTTAAATTAATACAGTCTCAATAGCGCCAATTCCTTTAGAATATGAATCCCACTAAAATACTCATTACAGTACATAAAGCAGCAATATTGGAACTGTATATTTTTCAAGCAATAAGCTGAGAGCAATAAATTCCAAACTTTGACTTTTGCCTTTACATATATAAGTAACAAAGAGGTCAAAATATTGTAGACATATCCTTTCATATCATAATAGAACCATGTTTGAAACATGAAAACAAATCTAAATCACTTATTCCAATGAGAAAGAGAACGATAACCCTAACCCTCCAAAAATTTTCTGAAGGTCTGTTTCGAGTTTCTGTGAATATGTATAAAATGCTAAAAGTTTTAACAACTGTTGAAAATAAAGAATCATGCAGTCTTCATGAATATTTTTTTAACCATTAGTCTGACTCTTATTTTACCAGCCAATTGTATAGTTAATTGACAATTTCTTATAGCCAAGCAAAATTGCTTGTAGCATCGGGCATTGTGACGATGGATGGAAAGGGATATACCAGTAATACTATGACTAACAAACACATATGCCTCAATAAAAATACATTTTTATGGCACATTTACATTGTATGAGCTCTGGAGTTAAATCAAATTATGACTATTAGTCTAAAATTATGACATCGTCATCATCGCTAGGTACACTCGATGTTACTACATTCTCCCCTACATCATCTTGGTATGACTCTCCCCCTCGTTTACCTTCCTTTTGCATTGCCAGTTTCAGTCCTTTGTTTTCACTGTGTATCGTTTTGGGTTTAGACTTCTGGAATTTTAATGTATTTGTAGGGTTTTTAGGCTGTGTTGTCTGATGTTTTAACATATTTGTAGGGGTTTTAGGCTGTGTTGTCTGATGTTTTAACATATTTGTAGGGGTTTTAGGCTGTGTTGTCTGATGTTTTAACGTATTTGTAGGGGTTTTACGCTGTGTTGTTTGGACCTTTGACATATTTGTAGGGGTGTTGGGCTGTGTTGCCTGGTGAGGTCTCGGGGAGAGGTTTGACTGACTAGCACTGCACACACGATCCTGCTTAATACTGAAAGATGTGGGACTCTTCATTGCAGTAGGTGAGACTGGTTTATATTTGGTTGGTATAATCACAGATTCTTTCGTAGTATTTGTCTTTTGTAAAGCACCAGGATTCACTGAGTGATTTTGCTGCCTTTTTTCTGTACTGGTGTTTTCTACTTTTTCTAGCTTGAGCCTTTTGCTATCTCTGTCCTGAGGTTTATATGAATCAGCTGGTCTTTTTTACCAACTGAAGCACTGAATTTGGAGATCGTTAATTTTGGGGGCACAATATCTTCACTGATTATCTCTATGTCACTATCCTCCCCTGAGCTTAGTTTACTGGCCTCTGTATTATGTAGTGTTATGGGAACAACACGCCTACTGGAGCCTGTATTATGTTTTACTGTATCCGAAACACACTTACTTGGCGGCAAAACCTTTCCAGACTGTGGCTTCTCTGATTTTTGGTCCAATTTGCGGTCACTGAGTGACAGCGATTTGTTTCCCAATTTTTTATCGGGAATACCATCTTGAGCTTGAAGATTGATGTTGTTTTTCTCCCCTATGTCCAGCATTGTGATGTCATTACTGTTGCCTTTATGTGGAAGATTCTTTTGTACATCCCTTGTCACTGTGACATCTTTGTCCTTAGTCTTAAAAGGTGACAGACCAACCGCACTTACGATGGATTCTTTTTTATCGTTCTCTACCGGCTTCGTGCTGGATGCTGTTGACTCCCTTGGATCCTCCTCTTCTATCGACTGCCTTGCACTTCCTGTATCATTCAGTACTGAAAAACATAGGTATTCACATATTACAACCTCTTTATCAATGATCTAGTTGGAACCATAGACAAGTCCGAAAATGTAATATTAAATGATAAAGAAATTCCCTGCCTCCTTTATGCGGATGACCTTGTCTTAATATCTAAATTGGCTGATGGATTACGACAAAAACTCAACGGCTTGGATGCTTACTGTGAAAAATGGTGCCTTCAAGTAAATACTGCTAAAACTAAAGTTATGAAAGTCACAAAAACGGGAAGAAAAAACGGGATACGTTCTACTTAGGTAAAACGCAATTAGAAAACACTAATATTTATAAATACTTGGGAATCTTGTTTTCATCAACAGGAAAGTTTACTTTAGCCAAAAATAATATCTACGAAAGAAGTCAAAAAGCACTTTATAGTTTGAAATCAGCAGTAAACAGGGATAACTTGTCCATTTTTACAAGTCTGAAGCTGTTTGACCACACGGTTAAAGAAGTCTGCTTGTATGGATCTGAGGTATGGGGAGAATTGGATAGGATCTCATCAACGAACCCCTTTGATTTATTCAATCAATGCATCAATAAATTACCTATAGAAAAAGTCAACTTATCCTTTTGTAAATGGATCTTAGGAGTACGCAAAAACAGTACAAATCTAGCTGTAATTGGAGAATTGGGTAGGTATCCACTATTCATTGATGTCATTCTGAGAACCTTATCGTACTGGTCGGACCTCCAAAAAAGACGCATCAAGAAACCATTGTTAAATGAATGTTTGTTAGTTGCGGAAAACTTACATGAAAACAGATCGAAGTCTTGGTTTTCGGGTATTGATCAAATTTTCTCAATGTTTAACGTAAAAATTTCTGAAAATCAAGGTCAAATAAATATACAGGAACTAAAGAAACAAATATTTATTCAATTTGAAAATTTTTGGACAAATAATCTACAAAAGATGCAGGGAAAACTGCGCACTTATGCAAAATTTAAAACAAATTTTGTAATGGAGAAATATATACAAGAAACCCCTTTCTCTTTAAGGTAAACTATACTAGATTCCGTATAAGTGCACATAACTTGGCCATTGAAACTGGAAGGCACACAAGACCCGTTACTCCGGTAGAGAAACGTACATGTGGCCATTGTTCACTAAATGAGGTAGAGGATGAAATGCATGTCCTCTTGCGATGTTGTAAATACAAAGAAACAAGAGCCCCAGGGGGCACAACGCTCACCTGATACCCATGCATGCTCTAATTGACATACTGCTATATGAATACTGATAGTGCCAGTACCGGGATTTTAGCCCACAACCTTTCTAAAAACATTTTTGCCGGATGCAGAGAAGTTTTTTTTTTTCAGACAACCTTTAAAAGTACAAACAAGAAAAAATAGTCACATTTCAAAACAATAACTTTTTTTAAGTCATATGCCCAACTAGTATAGTTCAATTATGCAACATCAAAAATAAAATCATATTGTAAAATCCCACTTTAATGCGCAGCAGAAAAAGAATAAAACAATGAAATGATTTCATAAATTAAGTTTATTTAAAACTGAACGACCATACCTTTCATTATTGATAGCTAGCATGCCAGAAATTATAAAGCCTGACAGGCTGTGTTTGTGAAACGAGAATGCCCCCGGCGGCATCTTTGTTAGTATAAACGCCATTTTCTGTTAAGTATGTGAGAGGTCAGGGTCAGCGTAATATTGGTATCTATGGAAATATCTTGTCACAAGGAATACACATGTAAAATATGAAAGCCCTATCACTAACCAATCAAAAGTTATGCGCAATGTTTAAGTTTTTGAGAAGTACGTCAAAGGTCAAGGTTATGGTCACGAGGTCAAAATTTTGGTATCAATGGAAAGGTATTGTCACAAGGAATACACAAAACCAAGTAAGTATAAAATAATAAGTGACATTAGAAATGTAAATTTTAGTTCAGATCTCTCTGTTCTTATAGAGACAATAAATCTATATTCAATAATAAAATTTGAACTATTTCACCAAATAACTTTGATTTATATCCAAGGATAGCCCATTTAAGCTTTTACAAAGCTTATTTCCAAAGACACTCACTAGGACTTTTACAATATTTTTTTTTTTGAAGATGAATTAAAATGGAATATTTTCATACACTTGAATCTTTAAGACTTGACTTACCACTGCAATAACTTTTTCCCTTGCAACCCCCTCCAAATCAAATTTTTCTGACTATTAATGCAAACAACTCATACCCCCCCCCCACATTTGCAGATATATCTTTGTATGCAATAGTCGCTCAGAGCGAAATATTACTTATAGTCCTAATATTGAATTTCTATGGGATATTTAACCAAATCAGCATGCAGCAAGTAACATGTCACACTACGTATATGAATACATAGCCGTAGGCCTAGATCCAACTCGAAAACATGTTTATACATCAAAATAATTTAAACCTAGGAATTGATTACTTCAAGAACTATACCATCATGTATTTGTTTTAACATAACCAGTGTTACTAATCTAATTTATGTGAAAAATCGCTGACTTACCTTCACAGCGCTTCGTTGTTTCGGTACGTATATTGAAAGTGAAAGTACTTTCTATGCCTCCCGGTGGGGGCGCTGCGGACATGTGAACATATTGTGCTATTTTTAGAGTCGGCGATCCCTCTTGATATACGTCGAAGGTGTAACTACAGTTAATCATTTTAGCAGGGAATCCCTTCCCTTTTGACTGGTGAACCGGGCTGAATAGAAGGTGTCACCTCATTGGACATAACTATTGAAAATTTAACCAGAAGTCTCTGACGAGACTGTAGCTCTCCTGGTTGTTTTTTCTAAAACATCAATTTCCTTTTTTTTTTTTTTATTAAACCAAGACCATAGGGAGCAGGCGCTCTAACAAATTATAAGTAGCATGACAAAACTACATATCCATTATACTGCAACTATAATAGCACTCATATAATTCATAATATCCGAGATAAAGTATTTCTAAAAAGAATGTCACACCCATTTTCCAAGATCCTAGGGGCCAAGGACTGCTAGCTCAAATGAACTACCAATGACACATCAAGACTTGGATAAAGAATTAACTCCCCATCATAAATAGCTTTAAACGAGAAGAGAGCACAACTATATAGGAAAAATAGCAATCCAAGGAATGCTTGTGTCGCCTGCGAAGCGGTTTGATTTTTATTCTAGAAAGTGGATCAAAATTCTTGAAAAGTAGGTTTAGGTCAAATATCTAGATCAAGGTCAAAAGGTCAAATTTTATGGTCTGTGTAGAAAGGTCTTGTCACAAGGAATACACATGTGAAATACCAAAGCCCTATCACTTACCAATCAAAAGATATATCCATTCTTAATTTTTTTGAAAAGTAGGTCAAATATGTAGGTCAAGGTCAAAAGGTAAAAAAATAATGGTATGTGTAGAATGGCATTGTTACAAGGAAAATACATGTGAAATATCAAAGCCCTATCACCTACCAATCAAAAGATATAGCCAATATTACTTTTCTTGAAAAGTAGGTCAAATATCTAGATCAAGGTCAAAAGGTCAAATTTAATGGTCTGTGTAGAAAGTCTTTTCAGAAGGAATACACATGTGAAATATCGAAGCCCTATCACTTACCAATCAAAAGATATAGTGAATATCTTTTTTCAAAAGTAGGTCAAATATCTAGGTCAAGGGCACAAGGTCAAAAATTATGGTATGTGTAGAAAGGTCTTGCCACAAGGATTGCACACGTGAAATATCAAAGTCCTAACACTTACCAATAAAAAGATATATCCATTCTTAATTTTTTTGAAAAGTAGGTCAAATATATAGGTCAAGGTCACTAGGTCAAAAATTATTGTATGTGTAGGAACGTCTTGTCACAAGGAATACATATGTGAAATATCAAAGCCCTATCACTTACCAATCAAAAGATATAGCGAATCTTATCTTTTTTTCAAAAGTAGGTCAAATATCTAGGTCAAGGTCACAAGGTCAAAAATAATGGTATGTGTAGAAAGGTCTTGCCACAAGGATTGCACATGTGAAATATCAAAGCCCTATCACCTACCAATCAAAAGATATATCCATTCTCAATTTTTTTGAAAAGTAGGTCAAATATGTAGGTCAAGGTCACTAGGTCAAAAATAATGGTATGTGTAGCAAGGTCTTGTCACAAGGAATACACATGTGAAATATCAAAGCCCTATCACTTACCAATCAAAAGTTATGGGCTGTGACACCCAAAGTGTGACAGACAGACAGACAGACGGACGGACGGACGGACGGACAGACGGACAGACGGACAACGGACAAAGTGATCCCTAAGTGTCGCTATGCTTCGCAGGCGACACAAAAATTACCACACCCATTTTCAAAGACCCTAGGGGTATAAGGCCAAAACAAAATATCAGGTGCACATCTATGCCACAGACCAATCATTGCAAAAAGAATTAATTCTACATCATTTATAGTGTCAGAGGAGTTGCAAGCACAAGATTACATTTACTTATATAGGAAAAATGACCACACCCATTTCTGAGACCCTAAGGGTCAGGGGCTAAAACATAAAAACAGGTGCACAACTAGACCAGAGACCAATAGTATTGCAATAAGAATTTAGTCAGAGGAGTTGTGAGCACAAGATTACATAGAGTTATATAGGAGAAATGACCACACCCATTTCTATGACCCTGGGGGTCAGGGGCTCAAACAAAATATCAGCACAACCAGACCACAGACCCATCACATTGCAGAAAGAATTAAGTCTCCATCATTTATAGTGTCAGAGGAGTTGCGAGCACAAGATTACATAGAGTTGTATAGGAGAAAATGACCACACCCATTTCTAAGACCCTGGGGGTCAGGGGCTCAAACAAAATATCAGGTGCACAATGAGACTACAGACCCATCATATTGCAAAAACAATTAAGTCTCCATCATTTATAGTGTCAGAGGAGTTGCGAACACAAGGTTACATAGAGTTATATAGGAAAAAATGACCACACCCATTTCTAAGACCCTGGGGGTCAGGGGCTCAAAAAAAATATCAGGTGCACAACTAGACTACAGACCCATCATATTGCAAAAAGAATTAAGTCTCCATCATTTATAGTGTCAGAGGAGTTGCGAGCACAAGATTACATAGAGTTATATAGGAGAAAATGACCACACCCATTTCTAAGACCCTGGGGGTCAGGGGCTCAAACAAAATATCAGGTGCACAACAAGACCACAGACCCATCATATTGCAAAACAAATTAAGTCTCCATCATTTATAGTGTCAGAGGAGTTGTCCGGACAAGATTACATAGAATTTAATGACCACGCCCATTTTATAAGACCCTGGGGGTCAGGGACTGAAACTAAATGTCAGGTGCACAACTAGACCATGGACCAAGTAAAATGCAAAAAGAATTAACTTTCTATCTCTAACAGTTTCAGAGGAGTTGTCCGGACAAGATAACATAGAATTTAATGACCACGCCCATTTTCCAAGACCCTGGGGGTCAGGGAGTGAAACTAAATGTCAGGTGCACAACTAGACCATGGTCTAAGTAAAATGCAAAAAGAATTAACTTTCTATCTCTTACAGTTTCAGAGGAGTTGTCCGGACAAGAATTGTTTACGGACAGACGGACAGACGGACAGACGGACAGACGTACAGACGGACGGACGCCGGACAAAGGGTGATCGCATAAGCTCGACTGGTCTGAGACCAGTAGAGCTAAAAATAGCACATAAAATCAATGTATGATTCCCTGCTGTCTGTAGAAATTGAGTTTTGAACATGATTTTGCCTTATATGTAATCAATAGATCGATTTGAAAATATATAAAAATTAGCAAATTTTCAATTCGGAAGGAGGGGTCATTAAACAAGTGAATTTTGCAGAAAAGGTATGCATGACCCCCTTTTTTCTTTCGTTTTTATACGTGCCAAAGATGACCTAGGCCAAAAATATTCCTTAAAAATCTAAAAGTGGATATCTTGACAAAATTCTTTCACTTGTAGGGTACCATGCATGAGTACCTCATATCTACAAAATGTCATGACAATCTGAAGAGTGGTTATAGAAAAGAAGCAGAAAATGTATGAAAATCACCCCCCCCCCTTCCTTTTTACATAAGAAAAAAATTCATAAAAAATCAAAAAAATAAATTTTAAGCATAAAATGCATATCAAAGCATTAAGTAAGTTAAATATGATAAATATGTAGTAAATGAGTGTGTAAAATCATACACTTATTGAGTTATTTAAAGAAATAGTGCAAAAATGTGCATTTCTGACTAAGTCCGAAAAGACGTCAAAAACGCGTCAAAAATTTGACTTCGAAGTGGAACCAAAAATAACAACACTTCTTAAGACATCTCTCTAGATCATCCTGATGCTTTCGGTTTGTCGATACATGCTTCGGTTCTGAAGAAGAAGTTTGTCAAAGGAGGGTACCCCCCGTGACCTACTTTTTGCTGTGGTGGCGCCACCTGTTGACAGATCCGGACGAAAAACAACAACACTTGTAGGGGACCATGAGTACTTCATACCTACCAAGTTTCATCAAAATCCCTTCAGCCGTTCTGGAGAAGAAGTTTAAAATGTGAAAAGTTTACGACGACGGACGACGACGACGACGGACGACACACTATGACAATAGCTCACTTGAGCCTATGGCTCAGGTGAGCTAAAAAGGGAAAAAAATTTTTGTCGGGATCCCGTCGGGGTTTGAAGCCGATCCCCATGGGTCCATTGGGCATGGAAAACATACATTATACCTATGTACAATCTTAAAAAATATTCCTTAAAAATCTAAAAGTGGATATCTTGACAAAATTCTTTCACTTGTAGGGTACCATGCATGAGTACCTCATATCTACAAAATGTCATGACAATCTGAAGAGTGGTTATAGAAAAGAAGCAGAAAATGTATGAAAATCACCCCCCCCCCCCCTTCCTTTTTACATAAGAAAAAAATTCATAAAAAATCAAAAAAATAAATTTTAAGCATAAAATGCATATCAAAGCATTAAGTAAGTTAAATATGATAAATATGTAGTAAATGAGTGTGTAAAATCATACACTTATTGAGTTATTTAAAGAAATAGTGCAAAAATGTGCATTTCTGACTAAGTCCGAAAAGACGTCAAAAACGCGTCAAAAATTTGACTTCGAAGTGGAACCAAAAATAACAACACTTCTTAAGACATCTCTCTAGATCATCCTGATGCTTTCGGTTTGTCGATACATGCTTCGGTTCTGAAGAAGAAGTTTGTCAAAGGAGGGTACCCCCCGTGACCTACTTTTTGCTGTGGTGGCGCCACCTGTTGACAGATCCGGACGAAAAACAACAACACTTGTAGGGGACCATGAGTACTTCATACCTACCAAGTTTCATCAAAATCCCTTCAGCCGTTCTGGAGAAGAAGTTTAAAATGTGAAAAGTTTACGACGACGGACGACGACGACGCCGGACGACGGACGACGGACGCAACACTATGACAATAGCTCACTTGAGCCTATGGCTCAGGTGAGCTAAAAAGGGAAAAAAAATTTTGTCGGGATCCCGTCGGGGTTTGAAGCCGATCCCCATGGGTCCATTGGGCATGGAAAACATACATTATACCTATGTACAATCTTAAAAAATATTCCTTAAAAATCTAAAAGTGGATATCTTGACAAAATTCTTTCACTTGTAGGGTACCATGCATGAGTACCTCATATCTACAAAATGTCATGACAATCTGAAGAGTGGTTATAGAAAAGAAGCAGAAAATGTATGAAAATCACCCCCCCCCCTTCCTTTTTACATAAGAAAAAAATTCATAAAAAATCAAAAAAATAAATTTTAAGCATAAAATGCATATCAAAGCATTAAGTAAGTTAAATATGATAAATATGTAGTAAATGAGTGTGTAAAATCATACACTTATTGAGTTATTTAAAGAAATAGTGCAAAAATGTGCATTTCTGACCAAGTCCGAAAAGACGTCAAAAACGCGTCAAAAATTTGACTTCGAAGTGGAACCAAAAATAACAACACTCCTTAAGACATCTCTCTAGATCATCCTGATGCTTTCGGTTTGTCGATACATGCTTCGGTTCTGAAGAAGAAGTTTGTCAAAGGAGGGTACCCCCCGTGACCTACTTTTTGCTGTGGTGGCGCCACCTGTTGACAGATCCGGACGAAAAAACAACAACACTTGTAGGGGACCATGAGTACTTCATACCTACCAAGTTTCATCAAAATCCCTTCAGCCGTTCTGGAGAAGAAGTTTAAAATGTGAAAAGTTTACGACGACGGACGACGACGACGACGACGCCGGACGACGGACGACGGACGCAACACTATGACAATAGCTCACTTGAGCCTATGGCTCAGGTGAGCTAAAAAGGAAAGAAGTATTTGATGATATTAATGATATATGTAAAAACTTTCCAACATTATCAGAGGAAAAATAAATTTATATACATCCTAAATAGCGAATACTGAACTGTTGTTTAGAACTTGTGAACTATATTTTCCAAACTAGGAGATCCTCTTGAGTAGATAGTAGTAATCCACTATTCTTAATATTAATATTATCAAGGTTCACATGCATATATTCATAATATTGTTACTTTACTTATTATTATGTCTATGTTTAATTCACTATTTATCTTTCTTGCATAATGACTTGTAAAAATTGACTGCAATAAATGATTTGATTTGATTTTGATTTGATTTATTACAAAGATCAAAATTCAATTTTGTTTTGGGGGGGGGGGGGGGGGGGGGGGGGGTTAGAAGCAAAATCACTCAAGCAGAACCAAAAGTCTCTGACGAGACTGTAGCTCTCCTGGTTGTTTTTTCTAAAACATCAATTTCCTTTCTTTTTTTTAAATCAAGACCATAGGGAGCAGGCGCTCCAACAAATTATAAGTAGCATGACAAAACTACATATCCATTATACTGCAACTATAATAGCACTCATATAATTCATAATATCCGAGATAAAGTATTTAAAAAAAGAATGTCACACCCATTTTCCAAGATCCTAGGGGCCAAGGGCTGCTAGCTTAAATGAACTATGAATGACACATCAAGACTACAGATCCATAATATTGGATAAAGAATTAACTCCCCATCATGAATAGCTTTAAACGAGTAGAGAGCACAACTATATAGGAAAAATTACCACACCCATTTTCAAAGACCCTGGGAGTATAGGGCTAAAAATAGGAGAAAATGACCACACCCATTTCTGAGACCCTAGGGGTCAGGGGCTAAAACATAATATCAGGTGCACAACTAGACCAGAGACCCATAATATTGCAATAAGAATTTAGTCTCCATCATTAATAGTGTCAGAGGAGTTGTGAGTACAAGATTACATAGAGTTATATAGGAGAAAATGACCACACCCATTTCTATGACCCTGGGGGTCAGGGGCTCAAACAAAATATCAGCACAACCAGACCACAGACCCATCACACTGCAAAAAGAATTAAGTCTCCATCATTTATAGTGTCAGAGGAGTTGCGAGCACAAGATTACATAGAGTTATATAGGAGAAAATTACCACACCCATTTCTAAGACCCTGGGGGTCAGGGGCTCAAACAAAATATCAGGTGCACAACTAGACCACAGACCCATCATATTGCAAAAAGAATTAAGTCTCCATCATTTATATTGTCAGGAGTTGCGAGCACAAGATTATATAGAGTTATATAGGAGAAAATAACCACACCCATTTCTAAGACCCTGGGGGTCAGGGGCTCAAACATAATATCAAGTGCACAACTAGACTACAGACCAATCATATTGCAAAAAGAATCAAGCTTCCATCATTTATAGTGTCAGAGGATTTGCAAGCACAAGATTACATAGAGTTATATAGGAGAAAATGACCACACCCATTCCTAGGACCCTGGGGGTCAGGGGCTCAAACAAAATATATCAGGTGCACAACCAAACCACAGATCCAACACATTGCAAAAAGAATTAAGTCTCCATCATTTACAGGGTCAGAGGAGTTGCAAACACAAGATTACATAGAGTTATATAGGAGAAAATGACCACACCCATTTCTGAGACCCTAAGGGTCAGGGGCTTAAACATAATATCAGGTGCACAACTAGACCAGAGACCTATTATATTGCAAAAAGAATTTAGTTTCCATCATAAATAGTGTCAGAGGAGTTGCGAGCACAAGATTACATAGAGTTATATAGGAGAAAATGACCACACCTATTTCTATGACCATGGGGGTCAGGGGCTCAAACAAAATATCAAGTGCACAACTAGACCACAGACCCATTACATTGCAAAAAGAATTAAGACTCCATCATTTATAGTGTCAGAGGAGTTGCGAGCACAAGATTACATAGAGTTATGTAGGAGAAAATTACCACACCCATTTCTAAGACCCTGGGGATCAGGGGCTCAAACAAAATATCAGGTGCACAACTAGACTACAGACCCATCATATTGCAAAAAGAATTAAGTCTCCATCATTTATAGTGTCAGAGGAGTTGCGAGCACAAGATTACATAGAGTTATATAGGAGAAAATGACCACACCCATTTCTAAGACCCTGGGGGTCAGGGGCTCAAACAAAATATCAGGTGCACAACAAGACCACAGACCCATCATATTGCAAAAAGAATTAAGTCTCCATCATTTATAGTGTCAGAGGAGTTGTCCGGACAAGATTACATAGATTTTAATGACCACGCCCATTTTATAAGACCCTGGGGGTCAGGGACTGATACTAAATGTCAGGTGCACAACTAGACCATGGACAAAGTGAAATGCAAAAAGAATTAACTTTCTATCTCTAACAGTTTCAGAGGAGTTGTCCGGACAAGATTACATAGAATTTAATGACCACGCCCATTTTCTAAGACCCTGGGGGTCAGGGACTGAAACTAAATGTCAGGTGCATAACTAGACCATGGTCTAAGTAAAATGCAAAAAGAATTAACTTTCTATCTCTAACAATTTCAGAGGAGTTGTCCGGACAAGAATTGTTTACGGACAGACGGACATACGGACGGACGCCAGACGAAGTCTGAGACCAGTAGAGCTAAAAAGTAGGTCAATGTCATTTTATAAAAGCTTGACCAAAGATACATCCAATGTGCAAGTTTGGTACATATAGCACTTATACTTTGCTCAATATTGGCTTTTAAAGGCAAAATCACTCAAGCAGAAAACCTAGGTCAGATGCTGCATCCAATGGCTTTTATGCATGGGTTCATCTCAGCATCCTAAAAAGAATCACTTGTGCATGTTTAGTAGCTTTGTAAGATACTGAGCTACCCCAAACTTCTTAACCAAGTCACCAAAGCGGAAAATGTAGGTCAGATGCAGCATCCCATGCATGGGTTCACATCAGCATCCAACCAGACTTGTCAGAATGACAACATAGCTCGCCGGTGGCAACCATATGTAAATTGCAACAACAACAATAAATAACTCCTTTGATTAAAAAGTCCCAGTGCCAATAAAGTTTACTTAAATCAGTAAAGAAGCTATGGCCCAAGTTAAAGTTTTTGAAAAGTAGGTAAAATTTCAAGGTCAGATCACTAGGTCAAAATTTATGGTACGGCATGAAAGGTCTTATCACAAGGAATGCACATGTGAAATATCAAAGCCCTATCACTTACCATTCAAACCAGAAGTCTCTGACGAGACTGTAGCTCTCCTGGTTGTTTTTTCTAAAACATCAATTTCCTTCTTTTTTTTTTTTAAACCAAGACCATAGGGAGCAGGCGCTCTAACAAATTATAAGTAGCATGACAAAACTACATATCCATTATACTGCAACTATAATAGCACACATATAATTCATAATATCCGAGATAAAGTATTTCTAAAAAGAATGTCACACCCATTTTCCAAGATCCTAGGGGCCAAGGACTGCTAGCTCAAATGAACTACCAATGACACATCAAGACTTGGATAAAGAATTAACTCCCCATCATAAATAGCTTTAAACGAGAAGAGAGCACAACTATATAGGAAAAATTACCACACCCATTTTCAAAGACCCTAGGGGTATAAGGCTAAAAAAAAATATCAGGTGCACATCTATGCCACAGACCTGTATAATCATTGCAAAAAGAATTAATTCTACATCATTTATAGTGTCAGAGGAGTTGCAAGCACAAGATTACATTTACTTATATAGGAAAAATGACCACACCCATTTCTGAGACCCTAAGGGTCAGGGGCTAAAACATAACAAGAGCCCCAGGGGGCACAACGCTCACCTGATACCCATGCACGCTCTAACTGACATACTGACATTGAATACTGATAGTGCCAGTACCAGGATTTTAGCCCACAACCTTTCTAAAAAGATTTTTGCCGGATGCAGAGAAGTGTTTTTTTTTCAGACAACCTTTAAAGGTACAAAAAAGAAAAAAATAGTCACATTTCAAAACAACAACTTTTTTACTGATTTGAAAAAAAAAAAACGGATAAAGTGGTCCAACGTCATATGCCCAGCTAGTATAGTTCAATTATGCAACATCAAAAATAAAATCATATTGTAAAATTCCACATAAATGTGCAGCAGAAAAAGAATAAAACAATGAAATGATTTCACAAATTAAGTTTATTTAAAATTGAACACAAAACCTTTCATTATTGATAGCTAGCATGCCAGAAATTATAAAGCCTGTGTTTGTGAAACGAGAATGCCCCCGGCGGCATCTTTGTTAGTATAAACACCATTTTCTGTTAAGTATGTGAGAGGTCAGGGTCAGTGTAATATTGGTATCAATGGAAAGATCTTGTCACAAGGAATACACATGTACAATATGAAAGCCCTATCACTATAACCATTCAATAGTTATGCCCAATGTTAAAGTTTTTGAGAAGTACGTGAAAGGTCAAGGTTATGGTCATGAGGTCAAAAATTTTGGTAAATACACATGTGAAATATGAAACCTCTATCACCAGCTTCCATTCAAAAGTTATGCCCAATGTTAAAGTTTTTTGGAAAACAGACAGACAAACAGACAGACGGACAGGCCAAAAACTTTATGCTCCTGAATCTTTTATTCCAGGGGCATAAAAAACAAAGATTTTTCGGTTTTGCCTTTATTCACTGAAATCTATGAATTATGCTTTTGAATAGTATTGATTTCATCTCAAATACATGAAACGTACAGTTAAAATCGTTTTGATCCAATATTCATCAATTCAAGTGAGTTGTGCAGAAATTGTGCCAGTTTGTTTGTTTTCCAAAAAAGCAGTGTATGTTGTATCAAACCTCATGACCCAGTGAAGCCACTTGAACAAATAATTTTAAGTAAATATGCTGAAATGCGACGCTTCTTGCCTATGCATATTTCAACAGGCGAGAAGGAGCGTCGCATTTCAGCATACGCTGTTCAACAACTCAAGTGGTTTCTCTAAGGTTTCGCAGTTTGAAACAAATTAAAAGGCCCATGAAATTGTTAAGCTTGTCCAACTAGCAGACCTACGACATCGTTATTTACTGTTAACTAATTGTTTTACCTCATCATAGGTCTGTTACACGGGCAAGTTGTTAGCAGAGAGAGTTCATGAAATGTATCGGTTGCATTGGATTTGCCGACAAGAAGTTATTTGGTCTGATAAAAACTCATTATGTATCTATTATTTGAACAGATAAAAATTCCCAAATGTCTTAACACAGGATCCTGTCGTTTTATGAGAGAAAATGTTTTATTATTCACAACCTCAGGCCTCTGTGTTCCTCTTAGAAATATTATACATACAAGATGACGAACACAGTGGCTTAAGGTTGTGAATAATAATTTATTTTCTCTATTAAAACAACAGCTTCTGTGGTCCAACATTTCATTGGAAGATTTCAGGAACTCTGAACGGAATTATTTATTTTCAAGAATTTCAGATATTAAATGTCCTATGCATTCTCAAATCCAGAGGAAGAGATTACTCATTAGACGTTTCTTCAAGAAATCAGTCCGTAAATTACTTCATCTAAGAGAGTCTAAGACAGAGGAAATTCGAGCAAACTTTATACATGATAACAAGTATATGCAAGTGTTCCAAGTACATGAATGATAACCATTATGAACGTTGTTCATAGCTCAAACCATACTCGCTGCTTTAACATACCTACATGTAATTCCGTCATCAGGAAGAACTCATTCTTCATACGTACAGTCACAGAGTGGAACGAACTGGATAACCATCAAGTGCTGTCAAGGACTGTGGAAGGCTTTAGATTCAGCCTGAAGCGCGATTAAGTAAGTTTATGCGCTCTCTCATTCCGTTGATCACAAGCCAGTATTGGTAATTCAACGTACCCATACAGATACAGATACAGATTATGAAAGTGTTCCAAGTATAAAAATCTATTCCGTTTGCACTGTATCTCCTGAAATATATCGCAGTACTGCTTTGCGGTTTGTATTGCAATGAAGCGCCTAGCGGAATACGATGTGCCTTGGGCACGAAGATGAATTAATGCATATCTAGGTCATTGTCCTGTCAAATAGTTCCGATTATTTTCTTATTATTTTCAACAATTGGTGGAAAATACACACAATGTTTATCTTCAATTGTCTTCCCGTGATTGTTTACTAGATAGATGAAATAAAATTTTGAATATAGTTTTAAAGTGTGTGAGACATCTACATGTGTGGAAGAATACGTGTGAAAATGGGTCCTCAGATCATAAAATTCGAATAATTCCGGTCCGGAACCAGGTGCATGGCTTTGAAAAAATATTAAAAAAGTTGTGTACTTTTAATCTTTACGGCATTTTTTTTTTTGTGATTCAAATAAAATTTCTTCATTCAAAAGTGCGATTTGAGAATTTCTTTTCTTTTTTGGTAAGAAAACATACATTATACCTATGTACAATCTTAAAAAATATTCCTTAAAAATCCAAAAGTGGATATCTGGACAAAATTCTTTCACTTGTAGGGTACCATGCATGAGTACCTCATACCTACAAATTGTCATGACAATCTGAAGAGTGGTTATAGAAAAGAAGCAGAAAATGTATGAAAATCACCCCCCCCCCCCTTCCTTTTTACATAAGAAAAAAATTCATAAAAAATCAAAAAAATAAAATTTAAGCATAAAATACATATCAAAGCATTAAGTAAGTTAAATATGATAAATATGTAGTAAATGAGTGTGTAAAATCATACACTTATTGAGTTATTTAAAGAAAAAGTGCAAAAATGTGCATTTCTGACTAAGTCCGAAAAGACGTCAAAAACGCGTCAAAAATTAGTTGTCGGATTTTAACGAAATGAACAAACTTGAATCATACATCCTTCTAGATCACATAGATACAATTAGTTTTTCAATCCATTCAGTGGAACTGGAGAAGAAGATTTTTGAAGAGGGGTACCCTCCGGGGCCTATTTGACCCCGCCCTGGATCCACCCCTGAAGGGATCGAGCCGAAATGAACAAACTTGGTAGAGGACCTTTAGTACTTCATGCATACCAAGTTTCATCAAAATCCCTTCAGCCGTTCTTGAGAAGAAGTTGAAAATGTTAAAAGTTTACGACGGACGGACGGACGACGGACGACGGACGCCACACTATGACAATAGCTCACTTGAGCCTTTGGCTCAGGTGAGCTAAAAACAGGTGCACAACTCAGTGATTGGGATAAGCATGCGCCCTGTGCCATAGTCACATTCAATATCAAAATGGCACATTTAAATTTCACTGAGTGCGCCAATGTGGCGCATTCAATTCCTAAACAAATTGTGGAAATTTTCCGTTTTTTACTCAACGTGGTGATGACATCACCATATTCACTTCTGACTTTGTTATATGATTGGCCATTATTGTTAACGTGTAAAAACTGATGGAGATCTTTACATGTTCTGGTTTCTTTCGGTTTTTTTTTCCAAACTGTTCATGGCACATTCATTTTCAACAATGGCACATGCATTTTGCAAATGGCACATTGATGTTCCAGATTGCCTATCCCAATCACTGACAACTAGACCAGAGACCCATAATATTGCAATAAGAACTTAGTCAGAGGAGTTGTAAGCACAAGATTACATAGAGTTATATAGGAGAAAATGACCACACCCATTTCTATCACCCTGGGGGTCAGGGGCTCAAACAAAATTTCAGCACAACCAGACCACAGACCCATCACATTGCAGAAAGAATTAAGTCTCCATCATTTATAGTGTCAGAGGAGTTGCGAGCACAAGATTACATAGAGTTGTATAGGAGAAAATGACCACACCCATTTCTAAGACCCTGGGGGTCAGGGGCTCAAACAAAATATCAGGTGCACAACAAGATCACAGACCCATCATACTGCAAAAAGAATTAAGTCTTCATCATTTATATTGTCAGAGGAGTTGCGAGCACAGATTATATAGAGTTATATAGGAGAAAATGACCACACCCATTTCTAAGACCCTAGGGGTCAGGGGCTCAAACAAAATATCAGGTGCACAATGAGACTACAGACCCATCATATTGCAAAAATAATTAAGTCTCCATCATTTATAAAGTCAGAGAAGTTGCTAACACAAGATTACATAGAGTTATATAGGAGAAAATGACCACACCCATTTCTAAGACCCTGGGGGTCAGTGGGCTCAAACAAAACATCAGGTGCACAACAAGACCACAGACCCATCATATTGCAAAAAGATTTTAGTCTCCATCATTTATAGTGTCAGAGGAGTTGCGAACACAAGGTTACATAGAGTTATACAGGAAAAAATGACCACACCCATTTCTAAGACCCTGGGGGTCAGGGGCTCAAAAAAAATATCAAGTACACAACTAGACTACATACCCATCATATTGCAAAAAGAATTAAGTCTCCATCATTTATAGTGTCAGAGGAGTTGCGAAAAAAAGGTTACATAGAGTTATATAGGAGAAAATGACCACACCCATTTCTAAGACCCTGGAGGTCAGGGGCTCAAAAAAAATATCAGGTACACAACTAGACCACAGACCCATCATATTGCAAAAAGATTTAAGTCTCCATCATTTATAGTGTCAGAGGAGTTGCGAACACAAGGTTACATAGAGTTATATAGGAGAAAATGACCACATCCATTTCTAAGACCCTGGGGGTCAGGGGCTCAAAAAAAATATCAGGTACACAACTAGACCACAGACCCATCATATTGCAAAAAGATTTAAGTCTCCATCATTTATAGTGTCAGAGGAGTTGCGAACACAAGGTTACATAGAGTTATATAGGAGAAAATGACCACACCCATTTCTAAGACCCTGGAGGTCAGGGGCTCAAACAAAATATCAGGTGCACAACAAGACCAAAGACCCATCATATTGCAAAAAAATTAAGTCTCCATCAATTATAGTGTCAGAGGAGTTGTCCGGACAAGATTACATAGAATTTAATGACCACGCCCATTTTATAAGACCCTGGGGGTCAGGGACTGAAACTAAATGTCAGGTGCAAAACTAGACGATGGACCAAGTAAAATGCAAAAAGAATTAACTTTCTATCTCTAACAGCTTCAGAGGAGTTGTCCGGACAAGATTACATTGAATTTAATGACCACGCCCATTTTCTAAGACCCTGGGGGTCAGGGACTGAAACTAAATGTCAGGTGCACAACTAGACCATGGACCATGTAAAATGCAAAAAGAATTAACTTTCTATCTCTAACAGTTTCAGAGGAGTTGTCCGGACAAGAATTGTTTACGGACAGACGGACAGACAGACAGACGGACAGACGTACAGACGGACGGACGCCGGACAAAGGGTGATCGCATAAGCTCGACTGGTCTGAGACCAGTAGAGCTAAAAATATGGCCCAAGTTAAAGTTTTTGAAAAGTAGGTAAAATTTCAAGGTCAAGGTCACTAGGTCAAAATTTATGGTACGGCATGAAAGGTCTTATCACAAGGAATGCACATGTGAAATATCAAAGCCCTATCACTTACCATTCAAAAAATATGGCCCAAGTTAAAGTTTTTGAAAAGTAGGTAAAATTTGAAGGTCAAGGTCACTAGGTCAAAATTTATGGTACGGCATGAAAGGTCTTATCACAAGGAATGCACATGTGAAATATCAAAGCCCTATCACTTACCAATCAAAAAATATGGCCAAGGTTAAAGTTTTTCAAAAGTAGGTCAATCATCTCCAAGGTCAAGGTCACAAGGTCAAAAATTTTGGTATCCATGGAAACGTCTTGTCACAAGGAATACACATGTGAAATATCAAAGCCCTATCACTTACCATTCAAAAAATATGGCCAAGGTTAAAGTTTTTCAAAAGTAGGTCAATCTCCAAGGTCAAGGTCACAAGGTCAAAAATTTTGGTATCCATGGAAAGGTCTTGTCACAAGGAATGCACATGTGAAATATGAAAGCCCAATCTGTATTGGTTTAAAAGTTATAAGCAAGGTTAAAGTTTTTGTGCACGCGCACGCCGACGCAGACGCCAACGCCAACGCAGACGCCGACACCGGGGGTATGACAATAGCTATCTGGACATTTGTCCCGGCGAGCTAAAAATGAGTCACTTGAGCAAGTTTAGTACCTGTAGCATCAGTACTTTGTCAGATACCCTAAACTTCTTAACCAAGTCACACTAAGCTACCCAAAACTTCTTAACCAAGTCTCTCAAGCGGAAAATGTAGGTCAGATACAGCATCCCATGCATGGGTTTCTCCTCAGCATCCCAAAATGAGTCACTTGTGGAAGTTTGGTTACTGTAGCATCAGTACTTCATCAGATCTGAGCTACCCCAAACTTCTTAACCGGACGGAGACACAGACACCAAAGGGGACAGGGAGGCTGATGCACAGGGGTATAGCATGAGCTCACTCAACTTCATCAGGGTGAGCTAAAAAATATACAATTTTTGTATTTGGTCATTTGACTATTATACAGTAGCTAGGGCAACAACCTTTCAAAACAGAATATCGATGGATCTAGTTAAACATCAAGGATTTGGTCAATTTCTGCTGTATTTACTCGGGAATGAATATCTAGATTTGACATTGTTTCCTATGAGAGATATATCTGTTTTGAAAACATGTTTTTAACCTTTTGTTGCATGTATATTCAAATATTTAAGGTTGAAAAGCCTAGAAATCTTTTCTACAGTAGCTCTTCAAAAGAATATTTGTAGTTTTTGGGATTTTTTTTAAGGAAGGGGTCTAAGTTTCCTATCATATTTTAAACTAGACTTCAAAATGCCACAAATGCACCATTTGACACAAAGTGTTACGATACTGAAATCCATTAAACTTATCAAGGGGCCATTACTACCATGGTAGCTTAGGATGAATTACAAAGACAAAATAACCTCACACATAAAAGATTCAAGAACAGGGGCCATAACTTGTGCAATAAATTTTGGACAGCCTTCCATTCTTTTATGCATATTTCGAGGACATCATTCTTTGTTCCAAGTTTAGGAGAATTTATCATGCTTTATTAATCTCTATCAGGTCTATGGTGATCATTTATGTAAATTTCTCTTTTCTTTCGAGAGTGAATGTTCAAGAATAGGATCAATAACAGGTGCATGTAAGGCTTGATATGATTTATTACATGTATGTTTAAGTGAATATAAAGTGCTTACTTCTGTCCATCTCTGGCACATCTACATTTTCATCATTACTGTCATCATCACTTTGCGTGTTGTTGTCATCACTCTGCGTGTTGTTGTCATTAGAACTACTACACTCCTCCTCCTTTTCCCTATCATACTGTTTGTTCACGTATTTCTCCATCACCTATCAAACACACCGGTAACAGAAATATGTAAAATCAGTAAGCAAGATGCTCAATCGGGTTTATATGATTGAACTGAAAGTCATTTGATGTACATGTAGCAAGTGTGCTTTTGACAAAATAACTACTGCCTTAAAAGAGTGATAAAATTCTTAACCGATGAATAAAAGATTTAAACATAGGCAATCAAAGATTACTAAGTTCAAAAAATACATTTGGCTTCATTTGTACAACTAGATTCAAATGGGTCAAGGTCATTTTATGACGTCTGATCAAAGATAAATCCAATAAGCAAGTTTGAAACAGGTAGCACTTATACTTTGATCAAAATTGGCTTTTAAAGAAAAATCATTCAAGTGGAAAAAGTAGGTCAAGGTCATTTTAAGGAAGTTTAATCAGAGATACATTCAGTATGCAAGTTTAGTGGATGTAGCATTTGTACTTTGCTCACTACTGGCTTTTAAAGCAAAGGCATTCAATCGGAAAAAAATAGATCAAGTGTATTTTATGAAAGTTTGATCAAAGATACATGTATAAGTTGGGTACTTTGCTCATTACATGTATTGGCTCCAATTTTACAAGCAAAAATTACTCAAGCAAAAAAAAGTAGGTCAGATGCTGCATCTGATGCATGGGTCCATTTTTTAGCCCACAACCTTTCTAACAAGATTTTTGCCGGATGCAGACAAGTTTTTTTTTTCAGACAACCTTTAAAAGTACAAACAAGAGAAAATAGTCACATTTCAAAACAACAACTTTTTTACTGATTTGAAAAGATGGATTATGCGATCCAAAGTCATATGCCCAGCTAGTATAGTTTGCAACATCAAAAATAAAATCATTTTGTAAAATTCCACATTAATGTGCAACAGAAACAGAATAAAACAATGAAATGATTTCATAAATTAAGTTTATTTAAAATTGAACACCAAACCTTTCATTATTAATAGCTAGTATGCCAGAAAATAATAAAGCCTGTGTTTGTGAAACACGAATGCCCCGCGGTGGCATCTTTGTTGGTATAAACACCATTTTCTGTTAAGTATGTGAGAGGTCAGGGTCAGAGTAATGTTGGTATCAATGGAAAGATCTTGTCACAAAGAATACACATGTACAATATGAAAGCCCTATCACTAACCATTCAAAAGTTATGCCCAATGTTAAAGTTGTTGAAAAGTAGGTCAAAGGTCAAGGTCACGAGGTCAAAAATTTTGTTATCAATGGAAAGGTATTGTCACAAGGAATACACATGTGAAATATGAAAGCTCTATCACCTTCCATTCAAAAGTTATGCCCAATGTAAAGTTTTTCAAAACTACAAAAACTATATGCCCCCGTATCTTTGATTCCGGAAGCATAAAAAACAAAGACTTTTCGGTTTTGCCTTTATTCATATTAAATTATACAGAAATCTATGAATGAGAGCTTTTGAATAGTATTGATTTCATCTTAATACATGTAAGGTACAGTCAAAATCGTGTTAATCCAATTAACACAGACAAGTTGTTAGCGGACAATATTAATTCAAGTGAGTTGTGCAGAAATTGAGCCAATTTATTTTCCAAACAGCAGTGTACGGTGTATCAAACCCCATGACCCAGTGAAGCCACTTGGACAAATTATTTTCGGTAAATATGCTGAAATGCGGCGCTTGGAAATGTATTTTTAGCATATTGAATCAATAGTCGTGATAAATTTAACTTCGAACTTGATCTTGTCTTTTATGCAATCTACAGATAGGTTTGAAAATATGCAAAATTCGGAACATTTTCGATGAGGACGCAGAGTTCCTGTAAAAAAAAGTGAAATTTGCGAAAAAAGGACATGCATGACCCCCCCCCCTTTTTCTTTACATTTTTATGCGTGCCAAAGATTCGCAATCAAAAAATAAAAAAAAGACCAATTTTACAGACTTCCGGGCATTTCAAGTCAGTCAAAATTTTTAGTGTGCACCTTTTTATTTCCTGTAGTTACCCCTACTAAAGGGGCAAGGAGGTATTGAACCAATCAAATCTGTAACACAAGATATATGGCGACTATGTTTACCATAGATACAGAAATAAGACAGAGAAAATAATCAAGTACATGTATATTGGCTTTTAAAGGCAAAACCACTCAAGCAGAAAAAGTAGGTCAAGGTCATTTTATGAAAACTTGACCAAGATACATCCAATATGCAAGTTTGGTACATGTAGCAGTTATACTTTGCTCAATATTGGCTTTATAGAGCAAAATCACTCAAGCGGAAAAAGTAGGTCAAGGTTATTTTATGAAAGATTGATCAAAGATACATCCAATATGCAAGTTTGGTACATGTATCACTTATACTTTGCTCAATATTGGCTTTTAAAGGCAAAATCACTCAAGCGGAAAAAGTAGGTCAAGGTCATTTTATGAAAGTTTGATCAAAGATACATCTAATATGCAAGTTTGGAACATCTAGCACTTATACTTTGCTCAATATTGGCTTTTAAAGGCAAAATCACTCAAGCGGAAAAAGTAGGTCAAGGTCATTTTATGAAAGTTTGATCAAAGATACATCCAATATGCAAGTTTGGTACATGTAGCACTTATACTCTGCTCAATATTGGCTTTTAAAAGCGAAATCACTCAAATGGAAAAAGTAGGTCAGATGCTGCATCCGATGCATGGGTCCATCTCGTCATCCAAAGATGAATCACTTGTGCAAGTTTGGTTACTGTAGCATTAGTACTTTGTCAGATACTGAGCTACCCAAAACTTCTTATCCAAATCACTCAAGCGGAAAATGTAGGTCAGATGCTGCATCCGATGCATGGGTTCACCTCAGCATCCAAAGATGAATCACTTGTGCCAGTTTGGTTACTGTAGCATTAGTACTTTGTCAGATACTGAGCTACCCCAAACTTCTTAACCGGACGCGGACGCGTGGGGTTATAGCATAAGCTCACTCAACTTCGTCGAGGTGAGCTAAAATGATGGTATGTGAAGAAAGGTCTTGTCACATGGAATGCACATGTGAAATATCAAAGCCTATCACTCAGCAATCAAAAGAAATAGCCAATCTAAGATTTTTTGAAAAGTAGGTCAAATATCTAGGTCTTGGTCATGAGGTCAAAAGTTATGATATGTGTAGAAAGGCCTTGTCACAAGAAGGAATACACATATGAAATATCAAAGCTCTATCACTTACCAATCAAAAGATATAGCAAATCTTAATTTTTTTTGTAACGTAGGTCAAATATCTAGGTCAAGGTCATGAGGTCAAAATTATGGTATGTGTAGAAAGGTATTGTCAAAAGGAATACACAAGAGAAATATCAAAGCCCTATCACTTGCCAATCAATAGATATAACCAATCTTGGTTTTTTTAAAAAGTAGGTCAAATATCTAGGTCAAGGTCATAAGGTTAAAAAATATAGTATGTGAAAAAAGGGCTTGTCACAAGAAATACACATGTGAAATATCAAAGCCCTATCACTTACCAATCAAAAGATATAGCCAATCTTAGATTTTGATTGGTAAGTAGGTCAAATATCTAGGTCAAGGTCATGAGGTCAAAAAATATGGTTTGCGTAGAAAGGTCTTGTCACAAAGATTACACATGTGAAATATCAAAGACAAAGCCCTATCACTTGCCAATCAAGAGATATAGCCAATATTAGATTTTTAGAAAAGTAGGTCAAATATCTAGATCAAGGTCACAAGGTCAAACATTTTATGTGTAGAAAGGTCTAATCACAAGGAATACACATGTGAAATATCAAAGTCCTATCACTAATCAATCAAGAGATATAGCCAATATTAGATTTTTAGAAAAGTAGGTCAAATATCTAGGTCAAGGTCACAAGGTCAAAAATTATGATATGTGTATAAAGGTCTTGTCACAAGGAATACACATGTGAAATATCAAAGCCCTATCACTTACCAATCAAAAGTTATGGGGTGTGACACCCAAGTGTGACAGACAGACGGAGGGACGGATGGACGGACAGACTAACAACGGACAAAGTGATCCCTAAGTCAACAAAAAGTCAACATCTTAAAAATAAATTCAGAGTATATTTGATAGCGTATGTGGCCAAGTTAATTCGAAGTATGAAAATAAGTACACAAAGCCAAACTAGCTATAGCTTGTCTTATTTAAAAAATCATTAAAAATCTAAAAGTTGATATTTTGACAAAATTCTTTCACAGTTTCATTTCTAGCAATAAATATAAAAATAAAAAGAGAAAAAAAACTGAAAAAGGGAAAAAAAATTGTTGGGGTCACGCCGGGGTTTGAAGCTACTCCCCATGGGTCCATTTGGCATGGAAAACATACATTATACCAATGTACAATCTTAAAAAATATTCCTTAAAAATCCAAAAGTGGATATCTTGACAAAATTCTTTCACTTGTAGGGTACCATGCATGAGTACCTCATACCTACAAATTGTCATGACAATCTGAAGAGTGGTTATAGAAAAGAAGCAGAAAATGTATGAAAATCAACCCCCCCCCCTTCCTTTTTACATAAGAAAAAAATTCATAAAAAATCAAAAAAATAAATTTTAAGCATAAAATACATATCAAAGCATTAAGTAAGTTAAATATGATAAATATGTAGTAAATGAGTGTGTAAAATCATACACTTATTGAGTTATTTAAAGAAATAGTGCAAAAATGTGCATTTCTGACAAAGTCCGAAAAGACGTCAAAAACGCATCAAAAATTTGACTTCGAAGTGGAACCAAAAATAACAACACTTCTTAAGACATCTCTCTAGATCATCCTGATGCTTTCGGTTTGTCGATACATGCTTCGGTTCTGAAGAAGAAGTTTGTCAAAGGAGGGTACCCCCCGTGACCTACTTTTGGCTGTGGTGGCGCCACCTGTTGACAGATCCGGACGAAAAACAACAACACTTGTAGGGGACCATGAGTACTTCATACCTACCAAGTTTCATCAAAATCCCTTCAGCCGTTCTGGAGAAGAAGTTTAAAATGTGAAAAGTTTACGACGACGACAGACGACGACGACGACGACGACGGACGCAACACTATGACAATAGCTCACTTGAGCCTATGGCTCAGGTGAGCTAAAAACACCACAGACATGTCGGCACAACACAGACAACATGGACAAGGACGTTTATCATATCTAACATATAACATATAAGTGCATATATGTGGGCAGAACCGCGGTACTAGTAAAGATCGATCCAGCAATCTTACGGTTACTGGCCCGACACTTTAATCACTAGACCACGGTGCCGACTACTTTGTTACCCAAAACTTCTTAATTGGACTGGGACAGGGATGCAAGGGAAATAGCATAAGCTAACACAACTTTGTCAAGGTGAGCTAAAAAAGGAGTCAGCTGATGAGATAATTTGGAAGCTATGTTGTTGAATGGTTAAATATCATGCAGGCCCTATGGAAGCTATGCAGTTATATCAACGATAATTTTAATGCTATAAGAATATCAATAACTTGATTTTCACTGTACATTAGTATGTCAAACCTTTTCAATAAAGTTTCAATTCATTCTTTGATAATTTATAGATTAAATCAATAAAGCTTTAAGTCACCATACCTCATTCAGCTTTCTCAAACCAACTTTCCTGCTGTCATCAAGTTTCCTTTTTAATTCCTGATCAGCAGTTGCAGGATCCCTACTTGAACTGTACAGAAAAATGGAAAGTTTAACCTTTTAATGAAATTTTAATTCTTCATATCATTATCCTCTATTTCTTAAACCTCATGGTCATATCCTTTCAGAAAAGCTTTCCTCCTGATTGATGTATTACTGTTATACAGATCTGCATATTACGAGTCTGTAATTTCAGTAATACATGTAGAGTGAGTGACTATAATTTGCAGCATTTTTTCACACTTTTCCTTGATAATCTTGATACTTGGAGGCCAATTTAGTCAAATTCCTACAGTCCTATTGGGTTTCACCAGTAGGGGACTAATAAGTAGAAGTGTCTTAAAGGTAAGCAACCATGTCTGATCCAAGGTCATAGGTCAAAGGTCATGACAATACCTAAGTTCCTCAGTGACAAATCTGTAAAATATTGAAATCAATGAAGAAGTGAATGATTTATATCTTGGACAAGGTTTTACACATAAAGGCTTTCATGAATAATTGACCTTTAACCTACAACTTGGGTTCAAGGTCATGACACATCCTTAGGTACTAAGTAGAACTTCTGTGAAATATTACTGAAGTCCATGCAGGACAATATGACAATGTTTTACTCAACCATTGTGACCTTGACTTTAAAATAGACTTGTGATCTTAGTTCAAAGTTCTGATATACTTTTTAGTCCTTGGTAACATTCCTGTAAATTTTATTGGAGTCCAGGAACTATGTCCTGGGAAGTCCAGGAACTATGTCCTGCACACAGTTTTATCCATTTAGCCTACTGTGACCTTGGCCTTTGACCTTGATTCAAAGTCATGATACATCCTTGGGTTTTTAGAATCAATTCCCTGGAATATAAGTGAAATCCATGAGTTCTGCCCTGAATGTTATATCCTTTACATCTACTGAGACTAGCAGAAACCTTGACAATGGTTCAAGGTCATGACTAACCCTTGAATTCTAAGTACATGTACCAATTTTTTGAAATATAATTGTAATCCTTGCAGATAGGAAGGAGTTATGTCCAGGAAAATATTTTATCCACTCATTCTACTGTGACCTTGACCTTTGAACTTGGTTTAAGGTAATGACAAACCCTTGGGTCCTAAAAAAAATTCACTTAAATATTATCATAATCCATGCTGAGGAGAAGAGTTATGCCCTGGACAATGTATTACCCATACAGTCTTGGTTCAAGGTCATGACAACCCTTGGGTCCTTAGTAATAATTCTTTGAAAAATTATCGCAATCCATGCAGAGAGTACAAAGTTATATCGCAGATAACCTTAGACCTTAGAAGATAGAAAGACGGATGGACGAACACTGATATGCAGGGTGATTCCTTTATTACCCCAGAACCTTTTTTTGGGGAAGGGGGCATGATATTAATAAGCAACAAACCTGAGGTCTGAGGTATTGGTTAAATGTCCACCAAAGGTCACCAGTAAATCAGCCTGTCGTCTTCGTTGAAGTTTGTCACCAACATCAGTAAATACTTCACGAGCTTCCTTCTCTACAGCTGATGATCTGCAAACGAAAGAGATCTATCAAATTTAACCAGTATGTCCAGCACCTACCCATGCATGAATACTATAAATGATTGATCAAACAAACAAGGAACGATTAAAATCATACAGAGATCCCTGTACTTACCTCATTCCTAACTTACACCTGTGGTTGACTTTGGTTATAACCTGTCTGATGTCATGGAAATCAGGAAACTTCTTGGTTTTATTGATGAAGGATTCAATTTTCCTGTTGATCTCTGGAAATCTGGTTCCTACATTTCATAAAATGGTGAAATTATTTAATCATTAACTTAAAAACTTAAGAAATGAGAAGTATCTCCCAAAGCCTGAGAATTGAAAATTATCAAAATATCTACTATCCTATTTTGAAAACAAACTCTTCTTTTCTCTTCATTATCATAACTTTAATCTTTATACAAGTGTATATTATGTTACAGCATACCTGAGTAAGTAAACTTCTTTTCGCTAGGTCTGCCTGTCTTTGGTGTACGTCCCTTTACTTCACACAGCTTGTTCCAAACCTTAACAAACTTTTTCTGATACCTGTCTTCCATGATGTAGGCGGAGTCATCATCATCCATTTCATCCAGGCTTACCTCCCTTTGCTTTAGTTCTTCAATCTTATCCTTGATGTCCTATGTAGGAGATAAAAATTCCATTACATATATTTTTGGGGGTTATTTTTGCATTATGTAGAAAAAAATTTAGAATTATGAATATGTACTCTTGAAGTAATTTATGACAGGGATCAAACAAAATCTCCAGGGCAGTTAAAACTTACAATGTGGATAGACCATTTTCATATTATAACAGCAGACGTCCATTTTTAAAAGTATGTCAATCCCCGACATTGCAATATTTGATGTAACTACATTGCTATGGTGCCGTAACAGATCTAGCTATGATTTCAGAATAAGAATAACATCAATAGTGGGAATGTGTGGTAAGATGTAGACAAATCAGGAGAGTAGGCAGTATGGAAAAGTCTGATGTCATGTCAAAAATGGAATAAAATGTAAAATTCCCTCTCAGTGTTCAATTGTTTGATTATTCAGGATGGGCTTTGTAAATAGTGTGCATTATAATGGTTGAGTTCATGTAGGATTACAACATACCTCCAGCAACTTTTCTAGTTTCCTTATCTGGCCCTTTGAACCTTTTTTCCTCTCTTTTGTCTCCTGTTTCTCTTCCTTTTTCTCAGCCTCAGAGTGACCTTCCCTTTTCTTTTCAGCCTCAGAGTGATCTTCTCTTTTCTTGTCAGTATCAGAGTGACCTTCCCTTTTCTTGTCAGTGTCAGAGTGACCTTCCCTTTTCTTGTCAGTGTCAGAGTGACCTTCCCTTTTCTTTTCAGCCTCAGAGTGACCTTCTTTTTTCTTGTCAGTATCAGAGTGATCTTCTTTTTTCTTGTCATTGTCAGAGTGACCTTCCCTTTTCTTGTCAAATTCAGAGTGACCTTCCCTTTTCTTGTCAGTGTCAGAGTGACCTCCCCTCTCCTTCTCTATATCTGAGTGATCATCCCTCTTCTTTTCAATATCAGAGTTGCTTACTTGATGTTTAAAATCTGGTGTACTTGCAGACCCTGAGAATGATGTCTCCATTTCCTCTGTTATATCGGAGGTGTTGTTTGTATGAAGTGTTATGTCTTGTGTAGAAGTTGACCCTGAGTAAGATGCTTGTTCAACTGCATTGTTGACTTCCATGTAATCTTCATAGTGACTGTTGTTTTTGTCTTTGTCTTCCTTTAAGTTAAAAGATTTGTTCACACTTTCTCTCATTTTTTACTCGAGACTTCCGTCTGATTTTTCATCACTGAACTTATCATCAACACAATTGTCTGCAGCTCTCAGACCTTTAGTTTTCACAGTGTTGTCACATGAAGATTCAAGTAGTTTCACATCACCTGATGATTCAGAATTTAAATCCCTGGTTCGTTTTAAGGAGAGGTATTTCCGTCCTTCATTTTTAAGTTTCTGCACAACGGAGGTTAAGTTTGACATCCTTGTTTCTGTATCGTTACAATTCTCTATATTACCAGTTGATTGGTTCATTCTCTCTTCCTGTTTCTTCCCCTATGACTGTAAGTTTTAAATTCTTGTTCAGGTGAGATTGCTGAATCTTTCTTGGTGACTAAGCATTCCTTTCCTGTGTCTTTAGTTTTAGAGTTTTTCTCTGCAGAGGATAGCTCCCTTGGAATCCTGTTGCTTTTTGACTGTATCATTAGAACACACAGTAACTTCTTTCACATCATCACTATCAGTAGATAAGACAATGGCTTCATCCTCCTCAGAGTTTACTTGTACTTCAAATAGAAGTTCACACGAGTCATCCACTTCACTGCATCTGTCATTTTCTACATCTTTATCACTCCCTCTAACAGTTGTGCTTCTTTCTTTACTTTCACTGTTTCTATCAAAATCAATCTTCCCCTTCATTTCACAGCCTTCGTCCTCTTTGTTGTCGCTATACTTTTCTACTGCCTCCATCCTTTTCACTGCCTCTATCCTCTTTGCCCTCTCCATCCTTTTCATTGCTTTCATCTTCATTCCTAATTCCATCCTCTTCGTTGTCTTTATCATTCTCACTTCCGAGTATCAGTTCCATACCCTGTGAGTCTGGAGAACAAATTGGTTGACATGGTAACTCCGCCTCATTCTCAGATTCCTCTTCTTCTTCCTCAGTAACCATGGTAACCTCCTCTGAGGAATCATCGCTAATCAGAGTAATATCATTATCTTGGTCTTGTTCATCCGTTGATTTTTCAGATGTGATGGAGCCATCACAGCTGCCCTCAAACACAGTAAAACTACTACTTAACTTGAACGACTGATCGGTATGGCTGATTGAAATTGATTGGTTATCATCTTGTTCTATTATAAACTCTACATCAGACAATTCTGAGTTATCTTCCTCCTGTGAGCTCGGTGCAGATGTTACACTGTCATTTTCACTACCACAAGTGTCGACCCTCTCTGCAAACTTCCTGAAGTAATCATCGTATGTCTGCGGAACTTTCCCGACATTGTTTATGGATTTCTTTTCTTGGACGGAATAAACATGACTAGATTCTGCATCAATAAGGTTTTCTCTGTCACAATTTACTTTGTTATCTTTACTTTCATCAGCATTTTCATCTTTTGTAAGAGTTGTGCCGGTATTTGCCAGTGAAATGCCATTATCACTCGACACATTTTTATTTTGGTACTTTTACTATCTGTATTTGTGTTACTTGAGGGACTTTTTTCTTCTTTGTGCTTTTTTGACCTCCTCTAAGAACTCCTTTAAGTGAACATATATATTTTTCTTGTCAGTATTTATTTTTGCCTCCGTTATAAGAACTGCATTAAGTAAGTCTGATGAGGTAAGGTACTCTGGCTGACATTCACAAATTCTTTTCCTGAGCAGCTTTATTACTTTTTTCTGGACAAGTCTCTCACAATTTGATAAAAACTACAAAAAAAGAGAGAGAAATGATTGAGTCAAATAAGCTCACAATGCATCAAAGGTGCAAAGTAATGAGTTGCAAAACTGTAACGTAAGTATGAAAATGCAGACTTACATGAATTGTGTATGGTCTGTAATACGTCCAAATTAAATTTATGTGGGTATTATGATACATGTATGTGCAATACACACTCTTATACCTTCTGAAAACTATTTTCAATAATCAGAGTCCTATGAACCTTGACCTTGACCTTTTGATTCCAAAATCAATAGGGGTCATCTTTGACTCATGAATGGGAAACATTTCTGGCAAGTTTCAATATACATGTATCAAATAGTTACAATACTCACTTAATATGATCAGGAAACAATTTTCAATCTTCAGAGACTCCAATGACCTGAACCTTTCGACAAAATAACCAATAGAGGTCATCCTTAACTCATGGTAAATGTTTCATGATAATAGGTGCAATGCACATTCTATTATGATACCAGACCTGCCTACCTGTTTCTCACAGTTAGGGTAATATCTCGTAAAAGAAAGTGTAATTTTGATGACTAAAGCCTAATATTTACCATTACTGCAATTTTGCGGGAAAAAATAGAGAAAAAACATAGTCTGCTTCGACAATTGTTACATGTTAGAACTTATGCGCTTGACTGCAAGATATGGTAGACATGTGTTAATAAAGGGCTCAAAATATCGAAAAATGTCAATTTGCTACAAAAACAGTTTTCGGCGCAAAATGGAGTAGCAAAAGCGTAGAGCGTAATTTTATGTCGAAAATTGTAAAAATTACGCCAAAATCGTAAAAGTAGGCAGGTCTGTGATACAGAAACCATTTTCAATCATCAGAGTTTTATGATCATAACCTTTGACCTTTTGATCCAAAATTCAATAGGGGTCATTCTTGACTCACAGGGAAACATTTTTGGCAAGTTTCATGATAATAGGTGCAATACATGCTCTAATATAATCTGGAAACCATTTTCAATCATCAGTCCTATGACCTTAACCTTTGACACTTTGATCCTAAATTCAAGAGGGTTCATCCTTACTCATGGATAACATTTTGGCAAGTTTCATGAAGATATATGTAGGTGCAATACATGCTCTAATATGATCAGTAAACCATTTTCAATCATCAGAACCCTTTGACCTTTTGACCTCATAATCCATAGGGATCGAGTAACAAATTTTCCAGAGTAACAAATTCCAGACAAATAAATCGTCACTGTAGACAATTTGCACATTGCCACAGCTGACTTGCATTTTACGCTTCCAAAGACCTGACATCACATGATTTGACACAATGAATAACGGGCAACTCGGACCGTGGAATACTCAGCCCGTGGAACATTTGGCCCATAGTAAGTCCACTCGGCCTATAAATATAGGTCCACTCGGCCCGTAAACATGGTAAATCGTTCTTTTTAGGGGACGACCATTTGATTCTGAGGAGGGGGTGTCTGCAATTTTTTTCGGGTCAGAGTATTTATTTCAAACGTACAGCCGGCCGGATTATTTATTTTCTACGAAAAAAATTATGTATGAGTTATGCAATATGTATGTTAATGGGCCGAGTGGACCTATATAAATTTACGGGCCTAATGGACCTATAGGTGCGGGCCGAGTGGACCTATAACAGGTCAAGATCAAGGCCACTAGGTCAAAAGTCATGATATCAAATGAAAGCTCTCACCATGAAGAATCAAAATGTGAAACATAGGGTAATCAAAGATTACATAGCTCGCCTATACTGGTTTTTGTCAGAAACCAGGTTAAAGTTTTTGAAAACTAGGTCAAAGTCCAAGGTCAAGGTCACTAGGTCAAAGGTCATGGTCTCAAATGAAAGGTCTTGTCACAAGGTATCTACATGTGAAATATCAAAGCCCTATCCCTTATAGTTCAAGAGATAAAGCCCAGGTTAAAGTTTTGTCGACGACAACGACTCCGAGGGTATGGCATTAGCTCTCCGGGACTTTTTCGTCCCGGCGAGCTAAAAAATATCAAAGCCCTATCCCTTATCATTTAAAAGAATGTCAAAGGTCAAGGTCACTAGGTCATATGTCTTGGTATCAGACGGACAGGGTGTTTCCTATATATCCCCCAAACTTTTTTTGCAAGGGGTATACTAACGTCAAAAGTTGTCATGATGGGTCTTGCAGTGTCTAAAATGCAAGCCTAGTGGTAATGTGAAGAAGGTCTATTGTAATGCACGCCAACCTGTTTCACATCAAATTAAGAGCTGAGTTTTGCAACTTGGCTGATAAATCAGAAAGAGTGACAGCCTTTTGAATTTTTCTATAAATTGCAGACTCAAACCAGCAACCTTTAGATCACTGGCTCAGAATCGTAATCAGTAGACCACGGTGCCAACACCTGTTCAATTTTTTAAGCTTATTAGAATGAAAAACAAACATCTGCATTTTGGATACCGGTACATCGTTGCATCAAACAAAGGAGGGGATCTCCAACAACACCAGGTTGCAGCACCAACAGCAAAACCCAAACATAGGTAATCACAGATTACGAAGCTCACCTCGTGGCAGCAAAATTCAATTCAAACATATTTCTAAGTACATGTATATTGGCTTTTAAAGGCAAAATCATTCAAGTGGAAAAAGTAGGTCAAGGTCATTTTATGAAAGGTTGATCAAAGATACATCCAATATGCAAGTTTGGTACATGAAGCACTTATACTTTGCTCAATATTGACTTTTAAAGGCAAAATTACTCAAGCGGAAAAAGAAGGTCAAGGTCATTTTATGAAAGTTTGATCAAAGATATATCCAATATGTAAGTTTGGTACATGTAGCACTTATACTTTGCTTAATATTGGCTTTTAAAGGCAAAATCACTCAAGCGGAAAAAGTAGGTCGAGGTCATTTTATGAAAGTTTGATAAAAAATAAATCCAATATGCAAATTTGGTACATGTAGCACTTATACTTTGCTCAATATTGGCTTTTAAATGCAGAATCACTCAAGCGGAAAAAGTAGGTCAAGGTCATTATATGAAAGTTTGATCAAAGATACATCCAATAAGCAAGTTTAATACATGTAGCACTTATACTTTGCTCAATATTGGCTTTTAAAGGCAAAATCGCTCAAGCGGAAAAAGTAGGTCGAGGTCATTTTATGAAAGTTTGATCAAAGATACATCCAATATGCAAGTTTGGAACATGTAGCAGTTATACTTTGCTCAATATTGGCTTTTAAAGGCAAAATCGCTCAAGCGGAAAAAGTAGGTCAAGGTCATTTTATGAAAGTTTGATCAAAGATACATCCAATATGAAAGTTTGGTACATACACTGCCATCCATAAATAACTATACAAACAAGGAAATCGTTCTAATTTCAATGTTAGTTAAATTCTAATTATTCCATTATGAACCTGAAAGAATCATAATAATTGGCTTCACATAATTCAAATTTGTGAATTGTGATAAAGAAAATGTAAAAAAGAAACTTTTTTCATCGCACAACTTTTTTTCCATAATTGTCATTTTTATATGAAAAATAATAAAAATTCAATAAATGTTAATATTTGGGTCAAGTTTGTTGCAAATGATTTCTATAAGGTTCAACCTCAAAATTATACAGCAATGGATTCGAAACTGTTCATTTTTTAACAGCAGCATTAATAGAAATAGAAATATACTAATTTATGGATGGCAGTGTATAGCACTTATACTTTGCTCAATATTGGCTTTTAAAAGCAAAATCACTCAAGTGGAAAAAGTTGGTCAGATGCTGCATCCGATGCATGGGTCCATCTCGGCATCCAAAGATGAATCACTTGTGCAAGTTTGGTAACTGTAGCATCAGTACTTTGTCAGATACTGAGCTACCCAAAACTTCTTAACCAAGTCACTCAAGCGGAAAATGTAGGTCAGATGCTGCATCCGATGCATAGGTTCACCTCAGCATCCAAAGATGAATCACTTGTGCAAGTTTGGTTACTGTAGCATTAGTACTTTGTCAGATACTGAGCTACCCCAAACTTCTTAACCAGACGCGGACACGGACGCGGACGCGGACACGGACGCGGACGCGGACGCGTGGGGTTATAGCATAAGCTCACTCAACTTCGTCGAGGTGAGCTAAAAAGAGGGTGTATGTAATACAATCCGTGCTCTGCTGCTGCGAGCTCATGTATGTTATCACCCGAGGAGTCCGACTGACATTCACACAGGACAGGTGGTCAGGGCCCTGTCTTCTCTAAAGAGGTTTGGACAGGGCACGTCATGGAGTCCCGTTGTCACAGTCAGTCAGAGTGCAAGTTTTAAGAATGCGCTGGTACAAGACTGTAGGTTGGTCAAGTACCAAGCCTAGTGTCCATTTGGTGACATTAGGATCATATCCAAAGTATAAAAGGCGTTTGATGATTCTGAAGCATTTTCGATAGTTATCCTTCTTATCTTGTTAATTATGTCACCATAAATATGTCACTTGTTGCATCATATGTCACTCGTTGCATCAAGACATATGTAGGGCTGAGAAAAAATTGTGAACATACCTTGGAGAGGTATTCCTCCATTCCTTTCCAAAGAATGATTCAGATCACCTATCACTCCTGAACCTAGAATTTCAAGCAGATAAAAGTGTGATTACAAAATTCATTATACATGTATAAATGAAACTCAAGTAAACAATTTTCATTAAAATGATTGGAATAGGATTTTTTTTCTTTCCCCACATTCAATGTCTGATATTTAGGAATGGAGAAGTAAACTGTAGGATTTCCTCTGAAAAGTAGGGCTGGGACGATTCAGGTATCCTTCGATTCAGTTCGGTTTCGAATCACAAGGCCTCGGTTCAATTATTTTTATTTAATTTGAATGAGATAAAAATACAAAATGATGTGTGAAATGAATGAATTTAACAAAACTCAAAAAAAAAATTGATTTCATCAAACTATCACTTCAGTCTAACCTTATAGAGCATCAATTTACATATACCTGTATCTGAAGAATGTGCGGGTATATATACTGTGATTTAAAACAATAATCAGTTTTTACATGTACATCCCAAATTATTGTTGCTGTATGTGCTCCAACATACAGTACGTACTATGAGAAATCAAATATAAATACAAAGTTCATCACCTTATTTTTCAACAACCAAGTATTGACAGGTCTCATAGGACTTTCACAATAAATATTAAAGTGAGCATAGCATTCCTTACATGATATTTGGCGACTAAAATCACCATTTATTCTTTTTGCTGCTTGTACAAAAACTTCCTCTGATCTGAGTTCATGAAAAGCGAAAGTAGATCTACTTTACTTTTACTTTCTTCTTCATGGGAGGCCTGCAAGTTGGGGGAAATGCAGGTCAATTGACGCGAGCTGTCAATGTACGCTCTTTTCTTACTTTCCGGCTTTCTTAAATGTAATTTCTAAGCTATTTCAAAGATTTTTTGGTCACTATTTGGCTTTAGTTTACGATAATAAATTACGTCTGAACCGAATCAAAATCTGCAATTCGACGTCGGTGCATCAAACTGACAATGCTATTTTCGAAGCACCGAAATTTTCGGTGCACCGCCCAGCCCTACTGAAAAGGTTAAAATATTCAGTGCTAATGAATACTAAAACATTCAAAACAATCTGTGAAATGATAAATGAAAGGAAGGTCTTGGGTTTGATTCCCTGCCTCAACTTCCATTCAATCTGTCACAAAAGGGTTAAGATATTATCTACACTTTAAGAGTTTGTTCTTGTCTTTCTTCATACACACTCAAAGTACTAGTAGGTGTGTAAATTTGTGTGTGGGGGGGGGGAGTTGAGTTCTTTACATATTTACAAATCTACTACTTTGAGTAAGAAGTATGACAGGAACAAACCCTATCACAAATTTATCATGCCGAAAGCCTTTGTTATATTTTCTTTATGATTTTGGACATTTGAAAATTAAGTGACCAACTTCAACGTTATTTTTATTTTTAATTTTTTTTTTCTTTTTTTTTTTTTGTTATGATAAACATGATAAATTCCTACGGTCAGAAAATGAAAAAAAAATCCAAAAAGGTTAATTAATTTTTTTCCAGATTAGCAAAAAATACGGATGCCGGATCCATAATCCAATCAAAAAAAAAATCTGGCCTTAATATCCCCTCTTAAATGGCCATTTCATGCAAGTTACTAAATGTACTTCAGAAAGATTTGCATTTTCGCCTCTCCTAGGGTCATACTTGTAACTCTCTTAGGGTAACTTGTAACTCTCCTGGGGTCAAATTATTTAATATGGATCAAATGTTTCAAAACCAGACATGATTCTAGTGTTCAACGAAAAAAGCTGAAGGGGGGTCTGGGGGTCCACCCCCAGCGGGGTGTATAGGGGCAGCGCCCCTATATATATCAGGGCGGGATAGGGGGACCAGGGGGCCGAAGGTCCCGGCCAAAAATGGCAATTTTCATCATTCAAGACCCTTCAGAACAGCTTTCTTGGGGCAAAAAATACTGCTTTAAAGAGTTATTATATTGAAACGAAAATATCATTATACTGATTTTTCTTGTATTTTTTGAGAGGGCTAGGGGTTCACTATCGACGCTCCCATTTCCATGGATTCTTGAGTGATAATGCCGGAGTCAAGGGCCTTTACGTCTACCTCTCCCCTCTGGACGACCGTCCATATGTTTTTAGACATTTCCCGAAAGTTCAAATACAAAAAAAGCGACGAGAGCTCCAGCCTGGCAAGGAACAGTCGCGAATTTCCTTTGCTCCGCGTTTCGGATGAATACTAATCGTTGATTGGTCGAATGGTTGCCTATTGACCAATTAGAAATCACGACACATCGCGAAACGGCAAAGGTAAAACATCGATTCTATAACGGATTTGTCAATTTCCGGAATTTACGAAAGAGCGGAAATTATAATTAACGAGCGGAATTTACCGATTCTTGAAGCGGAATTCCGCTTTAAAGTGGAGAAAAACCATGTCTGCAAAACTTTGAGATATATACCTTTTGACCTTAATCAAGATTTCCATGTCACCAATAACGTAAAAAAAAATTACGAAAGTAAGTTATAAAGTGTCTTTCTGTACCATGATGAGATAATATTTCCGAAATTACTTCCGTTTTTTTTTTATTTTGTCACATGTAATTTCTTTACTTTGTCGTAAATACCCTGCACTTGGCCCCTCTTAATACATGTTCATATCGATTTGTAGACAAGAATTCATATTGAATTGTAGACAAGAATAGTTTTTCGAAAATTTATTACACCAAAACTACTGTAGGACAAGATCTGTTTTGAACTCAATGACGTCACTTTCCCCGCCTATTAAACAGACGAAAGTTACGAACTGCAGGAGAAACAAATGCTAAAAACATACCAAATGAAGTTATTTTGAGATTTCCTTTTGAGTGTAGGTTATTTTTCTGAATACCTAAACGCCTGTATCACCAAAATTGTGAAAAAAGTACCTCCACGAAACCGAACTAGCGAATCGTAATATGTGGAAATATCGTCAGTTCGGATATATCTGCTCAGCCAGAAGTATTGGTCGTATGGACATATGACGTACACCACTAGTTACAAGAGTACGATATCTATCCCCCTATATGAATTTCAATCTGAACAAAAGTCAAAACTTCAATATTTCTATTTCTGAAGTAAGCTGCGCGAACAGTAAAATGTTAACTGATTTGTCTTAAAATCTCATTGTGCGTTTTCTAAATAGCAGAACAATAGTAAATACTATCTTACATGTAAACATAAAAAGACACACACAGAAATGTTGCTGAATCGTTGAAATATTGTTCTGTGCGCGTTGCCTTTTGTATTGTTGTTGTATTCATTCAAAATCTCTTTCGTACCTCGGAGTAGAAAAAGACAAGTAACATGAAAGATAATTCAATACAGTATCATGTCGCGTGGTGCAGGTTCAGTGTATTACCATCGTCGGAAACCCATAGCCTATTGCCCTTACGATTTATATAGGGCAATATTCTATTATATAAATGAACAGAGGAGATGCCGTAGATTTCGGCGAGTCGACGAGACATGCTTATCTAATCAGTAGAAATTATGGAAAGCACCACATACGACCTGTGAGTGAGTGAGTGAGTGAGTGGTCGACTATGTCTGTATATTGTTTACGTGTCTGTGGTGTTTTTAAAATAAAAGTAAGTAAGTAAGTAAGTGAGTGAGTGAGTGAGTGAGTGAGTGAGTGAGTAAATGAGTGAATGAGTGAATGAGTGAGTGAGTAAGGAAGTAAGTGAATAAGGAAGTAAGCAAGGAAGTAAGATCTAGAGAATTTATACAATCAATAACATAATAAAAATAAGATCTAGTTAGTTAGTTAGTTAGCTAGTTAGTTAGTTAGTTAGTTAGTTTAAACTGTATTTATTCAATATAAATCACAATGATAACTTTTACAAATATAATGAGTAGAGATTTGAAAATAAGCGAGACCGCTTGTTTCAATTCAGCTCTCTGGTTGCTAACATTGCTGGACGATCACATTATGACTTGGCTAAAGAAGAAGTAGAAAGATGGGGAGGGGGGGGGTGATGGGAGAGTAATGTTAACAAATTGTGAGATTAGTGCAGATGAAGATGAGTAGGGTACCTGGTGTGGGTATTTGGTTAATATTTATATTAATTAAGGATCAAATCGTTTAGACTTAATGATAATTTTTTGAACGTTTTCGAAAATTCGACAATTATCTCCGATAGATTTTCTATCGTCTCCAAATAACAAGAGATTACAAGTGAGATTTTGCTGGATTGGTTTGATGTATTTGTCGCGAATATCAGAATAAAAAGGACAATGAAGGAGGTAGTGGGCAGCAGATTCTATTTTACCACAAGGACAAAGCTGGCTGTCGATAAGATATGTTGTTTTAATGAGCTGCAACGCATGCGTATACGGGTAAAACAGTATGGTAAATTTGGCCGGGTCGAGTTCCTACATGATAGTATTCCGGTATTTTAATTTTATCAACAATTTTATGTTTAAATTCTTTTAATGATTTCAATGTGCGGATATCTGGGTCTAAATTATTCCATAAGCGAATAGATGACGGGAAGAAACTATTGTAATGGAAGGACGTTTTAGACGGTAAGTAAGAGTAATTTGACGAATTTCTCGTAGGGTAAGAATGTCGATCCGAAAACTGTTGTGGAAGTAAGTCACAGAGAAAGTCTGGGGTAAGTCCGTTTATTATTTTGTAAAATTGAATCAATTTGTGTTGTTCTCATCGTTGTTCAAGAGTTGGCCAGCCAGTTTCTCCATAAACAGATTGGTTACTGGAGAACCTGGTTGCCCCTGTCACTATTCGTCCAGCTTGTAAGTTTATGTTCTCAAGAAGATCTTTCAAGTAGATTGGACAATTGTCCCAAATTATATCCGAATATTCCAAGATAGGTCTGATGAATGCAAAGTACATAGATTCAAGAACTTTTCGCTTTAGTTTAAACTTAAATGAACGAAGAGTATGCATTTTTTTGTTAGCTGTATCAATGATTTCAAAGATATGGTCATGCCATTTTCCGTTGCAACTAAAGACCAGGCCAAGGTGTTTATGTTTATTTACATTTACTATTGTTACGTTGTTCATCATGAGAGGGGGATGGTTTGATTGTTCTTTTCTCGATATTATTAGATTTTCAGTTTTTGCAGGATTAAATTGTACCAGCCATTGTTTTTACCATTGGTGAATTTTACACAGATTTTCATTAAGATTTTGAGATGCAGAAATTGGGTCATTGACAATAAGATAAATTGACGTGTCGTCTGCGAAGACCCTTCCCAACTTAGTTAGTTAGTTAGTTAGTTAGATTCAGAGTCTTCAATTTACACTAACAATAACATAACAATATAAATAAGATCTAGAGTCTTCAATTAATACATACAATAACATAACAATATAAATGGGGGGGGGGGGGTGGACAGGGGGTACATCTCTCCCCTCTCCCACCCCTTTACCTCCCCTTCCCATCGCCACTTCCCTCCCCCTCCTTTTCATCCTTCCCTCATCTCCCCCTCCCGCCCCCTTCCTCCCTCCTCCCGCCGCCTTCTCAACCACCTCCCACCCCCTTCCCACCTCCCTCCCATTTTCCCCCTTCCCTCCCTCCTCCCTCCCCCTTTCTCCCTCCTCCCGCCCCCTTCCTTCCGCCTCCCTTTCTCCCTTACCACCCCCTCATAAATATGTGTTTTAAACCATGAATGCAGCCGTCAGCATCTTTGTCAGAAAAACAGCTTCGATGTAAAAAGTAGGTAATATACTCTGATATCAAGATACCAAATATGAAAGTCATATCACTCACCATCCAAAAGTTATGGCTTATTTTAAAGTTTATCAAAAGTTGGCCATACACCGAGGTCAAGGTAAAGAAGCCTTACAACAAGGAAATATACATATTGTTTATGAAAGTCCTATCATCTTCCAATCAAAATGTATTGCCAAGGTTAGAATTTTTCAAAAGTAGGTTAACCTCCGAGGTGAAGATCACAAGGTCAAAAGTTTGGGTACCAATGGAAAAGTCTTCAAGTTTTCATAAGAAATACACATTTACCAATCAGGAGTTGAAACCAGGATTTACATTTGTTAAAAGAAACAGTATGTCAAACTTCTATGTCAAGGTCAAAGTTTTTCTATGCCCCCGTAATCGAAGATTCGGGGGCATATAGTTTTTGGTCTGTCCGTCTGTCTGTCTGTTTGTCTGTTTGTCCACAAAAACTTAAACCTTGGCCATAACTTTTGAATGGTAGTGATAGGGCTTTCATATTGCATATGTGCATTCCTTGTGACAAGACCTTTCCATGGATACCAAAATTTTTGACCTTGTGACCTTGACCTTGGAGTTTGACCTACTTTTGAAAACTTTAACATTGGGCATAACTTTTGAATGGTAACGGATAGGGCTGTCATATTTCACATGTGTATTCCTTGTGACAAGACCTTTCCATGACACCAAAATTTTTGATCTTGTGACATTGACCTTGGAGTTTGACCTAATATCGAAAATTTAACAGCAATTCTCTGTAAGAACCAAAGAATTTCAAAACATTTTGGCACGGCATGTCATGGATTTTTGAGATTTTTGGTATGGAAGTTCAATATGAAGTACTAGTATGTAAATCAACCCCAGTTTTTTTAAAAAGGTTGTCGTTGCCATGGTAACCGTGTCTGAAGTTTCAAAAATCGGGAAAATCTATAGGACAAGGCATATTTGTAGGCTTCGTTACCATGGAAACAGGTACATTTTAAATCTTAAATTGCTTTGATTATTTTCTTTGAATCCTTATTATTACGCATATTTGTAAAGTTTTTTACATTCATCTCGGATGCCTTATGTATACAAGATGAAAAATTGGGCAGAAACAGGGTATCAAAAGGCTTTGTTTTGGGCACTCAAAGACCCTTTTTTGCATGTTTTTACTGTTTTACAAGGTTGAAAATTTCATAAAAGCACCAATTTTTGAAGTCCAAATTGTAGTTATTCAATAAGTATCATCTTTGAACTCTACATGAATATAAAAAAATAATTGGGCTAATTTGTCCTTTTATATGCAAAGCAGCATCAAATTTAGTTGCTATGGCAACAATTGGCTGAAAGGTTTCAATACGATGAATTTAAACACAACCTCTATTAAACTATCTACGCATGATATTGGAACAGAAGTTCATGTATACATCTATCAAAGGCGTTTTGATATAAAAATGACCTTGAAAACATTTCAAGGTCACCCACTGAATTTTCAAGGTCATTAAACTTTAAGTGACCAGATTTGACGAAAAATCCTGATTTTTCATAAAATCAAGGTGTCAATATTTTAGAAACCTTGGAATATTGAACTTAACAGTTATTTGCCATAAAATGATAAATGTATCACTTATTTCTTAGAACTATTGATTACGTTTCTTCACATCTTCGAACATCTAAAATCTTGGTGAGTATGTTGATAAAAAAGGGACGAAATCTGTATTTTTCTTGTTTTTTGACGGAAAAATATTTTCCTATTGAATAGCTACAATTCAATAAATTCTAAGATTTGTCTTTCTTATATTCATGTGCTTTCATAATATATATGACCTATGAAAATATTTAAATAAAAAAATCACTAAAATCGGTAACAAAAAAATTAAAAAATCAATATTTTATGCAAAATTTACGTCTCAAAGTATAAATGACCTTGAACATCAAGCCAATGACCTTGAACATTTTAATTGTTCTTATGTAAAAGATACAAGTCATATCTATACATGCATACATTATGACAATCTTATGTAACTCTAAAGAGGAATAAAATCAATTTCAAAGATAATATGAAACAAGCACAAAGGTCTAATGTTGCCATGGCAACGGTCTTTGACGACAGAATTTAGGTAAAACTCTTAAATACCCACTCCAATTTTTCATTCATTTTATTTGTCAATAAACATACATTTCCATTGATGAAAATCACTAGTCTCCTATTGGTGCCTTTTGTGATATTTAAGATTGAAAATGGTCAAAAACACACTAAATTGGCCCTTATTTTCACCTCTATTTTTCGCTTCATTTTGACTTATTTTGGCTTAATACAATAAGCTTCCTGTAATACATATCACATAACTAAGTGTACTAAGTAAGAATGGAAGTAAGGAAGAATAGATTTAATAAAGATGAACAAGCTGTTACAGTGGTATCCATGGCAACGAAGTCTCCGGAGCTGGCTTATTTCATGGTCCCAAAAGTGCTATAAATAGAATGACCTCGTTACCATGGCAACCAGAGGTCACATTGGATGAAAAGTGTTATTTTCATGGTCAATACTCTATATATACCCATTATACCGAAAATCATCAAAATCCATGACATGCCGTGCCGAACTATTTTGGTCCTTACAGAGAATGGCTATTAAACATTAGCCATAACTTTTGAATGGTAAGTGATTGGGCGTTCATATTTCACATACGAGTTCCATGTGGCAATACTTTTCCATGGATACTACATTTTGACCTGTGACCTCAACCTCAAATGTGAAACTTTTCATCTGTTTTACTGACAAAGATGCCAACAGGGGCATTCGTATTTCACAAAAACAGGTTTTATTTTCTTTTTTTGTTGTTTTAATGGAAAGGTCGTGTCACAAGCAATACACGTGTGAAATATGAAAGCCCGAATTATTGCCAGGTTTAAATTCTTGCGTTACCAAATTGAATTCTGTCGTTAAAAAAAAAAGAATTTGGTTTACTGAAAATGAAATTAAAATTACTTAATGCTTATGTTTACAAGACAATAGTAATTAACTTTGTTATGTGACGGCTTCAATATTCTGTCTCACGGACAAAACTCTGTAAACTAATTTGATCAAAGAATCCATGTTCGGAACATCGATTTGCATACAAAATTTAGTTCTGTCAACTAATTAGAATATTAAGAAACACACTTGAATTTTGTGCTACAAAATTGGATCTGGTGATACAAAATTGAATAATGTTAAACAATTAAATTGAACAGAATTGAATCTTGTCCGACGAAAATTAAACTTTTGTCTTTTGTATAAAATAAACTTGTATCTGTGGTACACGTATTTTAAAGATTTCATTCATATAGACTCGTTTTTGTTGAACAAAAGTAACTTTTGTCGAAACAAAATTGGATTTTGAGTACAAAATCAAAAATGTCTCATTTGGCGCCTCCTAGCATGGGTCTTACATATTGTCAATAGTGGATTTTATGTTCTATTACGGTGTTCATTAGGGGACATCGCTTCTTCAAATCTTCGCCCTACTATATATCACCAGTCGAAGAATTGAAGAATTGAAGTAATGATGCGAAGAATTGAAGTAATGATGCGAAGATTTGAAGAAATGATGCGAAGAAACAATTATTTCTTCAAATTTTCGCATCATTCCTTCAAATCTTCGCATCATTACTTCAATTCTTCGCATCATTTCTTCAAATCTTAAAATCTTCGCATCATTTCTTCAATTGTTCAAACCTTTAAATCTTCGCATCATTACTTTAAATCTTCAAATCTTCGCATCATTACTTAAAACCTTCAAATCTTCGCATCATTACTTTAAATCTTCAAATATTCGCATCATTACTTCAAATCTTCAAATCTTCGCATCATTACTTCAAATCTTCAATTCTATGCATCATTACTTAAATTCTTAAAATCTTCAATTCTTCGCATTTTGACTTTGTCAGAAATAATCATTTTTGCACTATATATCTTTCAATAATATATTGTTAGTCTGGCGTAAAAACATTTCTTTTTCAATGTCCCATACATAACAAAAGAAGAAAAAGCTACCAAAATGAATGAAAATAACAATACAAAATCACTCAGAAATATATTTATAAAAACAAAGACTATGGGTTTATCATTTAGAAGATATCTCAATTTTTAAAATAATTATTCTTTACAGCTGAAAAAGCATCGACTTACAACACGTTATTGTACATATGATGCAATAAGAATTCTGGGTTCCCCCTCTTCCGAGTGTTTGTGGAAAAGAAGCTGAAAATGCAATTCTAGCATAATATATATATTAAGGCATTAAGTTACTTAAAATGATTAAAATACAGTAAATCAGTTCATAAAATCATATATATCATTGAGTTATTGAAAGATATAGTGCAAAAATGATTATTTTGACAAAGTCAAAATGCAAAGAATTGAAGATTTTAAGAATTTAAGTAATGATGCGAAGAATTGAAGATTTGAAGTAATGATGCGAAGATTTGAAGATTTGAAGCAATGATGCGAAGAATTTAAGATTTAAAGTAATAATGCGAAGATTTAAAGTAATGATGCGAAGATTTAAAGATTTGAAGTAATGATGCGAAGATTTTAAGATATGAAGTAATGATGCGAAGATTTAAAGATTTGAAGTAATGATGCGAAGATTTAAAGATTTGAAGTAATAATGCGAAGATTTGAAGATTTAAAGTAATGATGCGAAGATTTGAAGATTTAAAGTAATGATGCGAAGATTTGAAGATTTGATGTAATGATGCGAAGATTTTAAGATTTGAAGAATTGAAGAAATGATGCGAAGATTTTAAGATTTGAAGAAATGATGCGAAGAATTGAAGTAATGATGCGAAGATTTGAAGGAATGATGCGAAGATTTGAAGAAATAATCGTTTCTTCGCATCATTTCTTCAAATCTTCGCATCATTACTTCAAATCTTCGCATCATTACTTCAATTCTTCGCATCATTACTTCAATTCTTCAATTCTTCGACTGGTGATATCTAGTAGGGCGAAGATTTGAAGAAGCGATGTCCCCTAATGAACACCGTATGATATACTTGTAATTAACAAACAGAAGAATTTCGGCATTTCCATCCGTTCGCCTTAGATATTGAACATATAAATTAAGAGTGTACAAGCAAAACAAATTCAGAGAAATATAGTTTGACGGTTTCAGTTTTCAGAGAAAATAACTACATATGTATAGTTGTATAGAACATCCAACATATATAGTCATGAATTCACAGGAGACTGAGCTTCGTTATGTTCGTGCGTCAATATAGGGTATATTTCACAGGAAATTGAACTTCGTGCCTCTAGAAGTTATGGTTTCACAAGATTCTTCGAAGTGTACGTCTAAGATTTTCCATCTGTTGACATTTCCTGATGATGTTTCGATTCAAACACTTCTCCCTGTTCTCTACTGTAAGTTACGTCACTTCCGCCAATCGTTGTACTGGGCGTATACTTTGCATCGTAGCCGTACGACATTCGGGATTGTGATCGCAGGAATCGGCTGCATGTAAGCGTAATATCTGGGTAAACATGGGCATTTTTCTCCGATAGTCGACGTCGAATGCTGCTCGCTACCGTCATCTTGTTTGCGAGTTTAAAGCTGACGGCGCGCGCAAGAGGAGAAACTGCGACAAAACTGTTACGTTTGCGTTTTTCTCTCGCTTCTTTTTCTCTTTGTTCTAACTCGTCAACAGTTCTACGATTTGCTTTTGAGATCCTTTCTACTATCCGTCTAACTTTGGACTCCGAGTACTCCCGGAAAGCCGGCGCTTTAGGGAGAATAGCGCCGTACCTGGAGGAATACTCCTTGTGTATGTCAAATATGGACAGCGGCTTATTTCCATACACATGGGGATACCTTGACGATCTGCCAGGGTTATCCAGAGTCCGGACTACGGTCCTTGTTTTATGTTGAGAGCTATGTATGTTCTTTAAGCTCCTGTTACATATATTGCCGTACGTTATGTTAAATGTCATGTCGGTTATCCATATACGACGAGGATTAAGATATTAAATAAATGTAGGATAAAAGTAAATCCACATGCTAACAAACGGCTTTAATCCACTATCAGTCTGTCTGAAATATTCCCATCTTATACATGTAAAAGACTGGACTCCTCATTTTTGATAGTTCCGTATTCTAATTACTTTCATGTCTTTCTGATATATGTATAATGTTTCTTATCCACTTGCAGACTAGCACTGCAATAATCTGACGAGTACAATAAGAATTATCCTAATTCTGCTAGTAGTATAATTTAAAATGCACTTTCAACACGTATACATATAAGAAAATCTATTATTATCGCATGTAGCTATTACGACCAAAGACTCTTGTCATTGATTGATTGATTGATTGATTGATTGATTGATTGAGCTGCGAACTACCAATGTAATCATAAATAAATAAAGAGACCGACACGGTTGAATAAGAAAGTTGAACAAATAATGTAACAAAATAAAGACAAAATGTTCCTGTATTAAAAATTCCTCCCTCCTCCCGCCCCTTCCTCCCCCTCCCTCCCATTTCCCCCTTCCCTCCCCTCCCCCCACTCTCCCTCCTCCCAACCCCTTCCTCACCCCCCCTTTCACCCTGTCCACCCCTCCAAAGTGTACACGGTAAGGAGCGATACTCTGCCTGGGTAGTGAATATATCTATAGCCGGTCTAGGTACATGTAAGCTAAAACAAACTCTAAGTTTTGTTTTTATCATAATATCAATGATTCTTATAAAAGTTTACACAAGGACTTATACATCCGTGTATTGCACGAGACGAGCATTATGTTCAATGTTTGACCAAGTTTTAAAAGTTTATAAGTCCTTGGTTCGGCCAAATAAGATGATATGTTATGAGCCTCGTATATATTGAAGGAGATACGCAGGGATGTTCTTTTTAAGTCCATCATGATCTATTCTCTGACTATATAAGGCCATGTACTACCCATTTCGTCAATTTAATCCTTCAATACGAGGGTCACAACATATCAATCAGCCCTCAGCAGTGGCGAATCCAGCGCCCGCCCCCTTTGCCGGGGGGTCAAGTGCTGGGGGGGGGGGGGCGGACGCCCCCCTCCGCACCCCCCTGAATACGCCACTGCTCACTGCTCACTGTTCTTCCTCTTTATGGTTCCCATATACAATCAGTTCGTTCTTTGTGGCGTTAAAGTTGACCTTGTCAAGTTCTGCATTGTGGCTCACAGTATGAAGCATCACCTGAGTATCCAGTGGTGTGGTGGGTAGCATGGAGATGTCGTCTGCTACTGTGGGAGCTCCTATGTTTGTTGTTCCAATGCTTGTACCCAGGTTGTTGTCCTCTATTTGCTGCAGTACGTTGTTGTTGTATCTTTTATATAACGTTGTTGAGAGTTTGGCTCCCTGTCTGATGCCTTGTAGTGTTCTGAAGGGGTTGGATAGTGCATTCTCCCATTTAACTCTGGATGTAGCGTTTGCTTGCATGTCTCTCAGCAGTAGCCATAAGGTCCCCTGTATGCCGTCCAGGTATATCTTGCTGAAGAGCCTCTCATGCCATACCCTATCATAGGCTTTTTCTGCATCCAGTGTTACCAGGGCAACATTTTCTTTGTAGTCAGTTTTCTCAGCAATTGCTTCACTGACCATGAATGCTGCATTTAATGGAGAAGTCTTGGCAGTAAAGCCCCTCTGCAATTTGTTCTGGGTGGGGTCCAGCTGCTTGTTCAGTCTTTCCTGCAGTGTGTGTTCTAGTATTTTACTAACTGTTGTTGTCACTGTAATTCCTCTGTAGTTTGAAGGCAGTCGTTTGTCCTTGCCCTTCTTGAGTACAGGTGTTAGGACTCCTTCTTTTAGATGTTCTGGCATTGCACCCATTTCAATGATTTTGTTGATACATGTTGTTATATGTGGTAGTAGTACATCTTCTGCTATATGTATGTGTTCTGCAGTGATTCCATAGGCATCTGGTGCCTTGTTTTTGTTCAGGCTTCTGATAGCTGCGCTTACTTCCTCGTGTGATATTGGTATTATCGGTTCTTTAATGTCCTCGCAGAGTTGTTTTATAAGGAGGTCGTTGAGGTTCACTTGGTCTTCATGTTCCTTGTTTGAAGTGGTGCTTTGCGACGGAGTTGCCAGCTTTTCAAAATGCAATTGCCATCCTTCTATTATGTCGTCCTGTGTAATAAGTTCCTGATCATCTAGGACTATGAGCTTTGTTGTTCCTTGTTGTGAACTTCTTTGCTTGTTTATAAGTTTGTAGAATAGCTGCTGGTCCTCTTTTTCTGCCTGCATTATATCTTGGTAGAGTGTCTCTCGTTCTATATATGCTTCCTTTCGTTGCAGTTTTCGGAGATGCCTTTTTGCTTCTTTCTGCTCTTGAATTAGTTTCTGGCTGCAATGTTGGCTGGACTTTATCTTCCTATGTATATCTTTTGACTTTTTTGATGCGTCTGCAATTTCTTTATTCCATTTTCCTTTGCCTCTGGGTTTTCTGACTTTGGAGTAGGTGTGGTGTCCTTCAATAGCTGTTGTTGTGGCTTTTAGGAGAATGTTTTCTAGTTTAGATATCTCTAGTCCAAGAAGTCCATTTGAGTCCTGGTCTATGTTTAGCTTTTCTTCCTTTAGAAGAGTCTCTACAGAGGTTCTGTAGGTGTTCCTGTCACATTTATTCCATTTAGGCTTTTGGAAGGTTCTTTGCATGTTAACTGCCTTTCCATGGTCTTTGTATATACTCGTGTTTGGTACTGCATTGTTTGTTATTCCTATGTGAATCGATACTGTGGTGTGGTCTGAGGTGTTGAGAGGATGCATAGGGTGTATCTTGTAGATGTTCTCCTGATTGTTAAGTGATGTGGGATGTTTTGATTTGAGGAAGATGTAATCAAGTTGGGCCGTGTCTTTGCCGTTATGGTGGTAGAAGGTTGGGTGATCATCTGACCCCAGCAGGTGGATGAAGCTGTGCTCCTGTATGAATTCTTTTAGCTTCTTGTCTTGTGAGGTTTCTGTCCTTCTAGTGAGTGAGGCATTGAAGTCTCCCACCAGTATGATGTTGTGGGTTGTGGAGTGTTTTGTTACTATTTCTCCAATTACATCTAAGTTTTCTTCATAGGATGTGGTTGTATTTATTTTGGAGAAGTTGTTTCTACATGGCATGTATGCGTTGATGATGATTGTATTGGAGCCATCTATTTTCGTCTCTATTGCTTGTACTCTTTGGTTTCCATCTGGCAATGTCTTTATGTTGTCGCTTAGATCGTTGTTGTTGTTGACTAAGATTGCGACTCCTCCATACCCTCTGATCTTTTTTGCATGGCTTATTGGTTCTTCGTCGTCAGTTGACTTGACGTATATTGTTAGGTTTGGGAACTTTTTTGCTATCCAGTTCTGTTCATAGTTGAATAGCCAGTGTTCTTGAAGGCAGATGATGTCATTATCTTGTACTTACCTAGATGTACATTTGGATTGGAGTGTGTCAAACTTACAGGAAAAGATATAGAGGCAATGGACAAATTCCAAAGAGGTCTCCTCAGACAACTCCAATCTCTTCCTGATAGATGTGCCAACATCCCAGTATACAGCCTTGTAGGAGCCAAACCAATTAGTGTCGTGCTGGATATCAAGGTACTCAACTTCTTCATGAGCCTGGCAAGACAAACAGACAGCAAAGAACATCAAATAATAAGGAGACAACTCGCAGTAAAAGATGAAAACAGTACAAGCTTCACAATTACAGTACGAAAAACACTTCAAAAGTACCAACTTCCAGATGCATACTCACTCTTGGAAAAAACACCAACGAAATCACAATGGAAAAAGATGATAAAAGAGGCAACAAACAACATCTACACTGCCAAGATTACAGAGGAAATCAAAACAAAATCAACACTGAAATACCTAGGAATACAAAAACAACCTCTGGATAACCCTCATCCAATCTATAAGTACACAGGTCCCAATCCGTTCGAGGTACTAAAAGCACAAATAAAAGCACGGATACTCACGGGCACTTACATTCTCCAGGAAAATCTGCAAAAATTTAATCAGCACGATATAGACACCACCTGTGAACTATGCCATAGCGAACCAGAGGACAGAAACCATTTCATACTTACCTGCAAAAAGCTAGAAGACAGGAGACAGAAACACCTTCAGAAGTTAACCAACCTAGTACCAGCTTTACAAGAAAGACCTGCACTACTGCTGCAATGTATCCTTGACCAATCTCATGAAGATTTGACAGGACTGGTCCCAGCCGACGAAGAAACAATGAGTCAGATAGAGCAGCACTCTAGGGATATGCTGTACGACCTACATCGGGCAAGAACCAGCTACCAAAAATTGAATACCCAAAACTGAAACCCCTTACAAACTTGACAGCCAGACAGTAGGTGAGGAACTCTCATCACTGAAAAGTCAACCCCCGCAGCAAGCTACAGAATTATAATCCCCTCTATAAAGAAAACCCAGATTAATTTCCCAACCAATCCCTTACCTAACACTCTTAGCATTCCATAGGTGAGAAATTCTCATCATGGTCTCGAATCCTTCACCTAACATTTATACTAATCATACCATGGGTGAGGAACTCTCATCATGGTCAAAATCCCCCCCCCTTCCCTACAACGGATGGAGGAACTCCAATCTGAGATTCATAATCTATGAAAAACAAAGCCAATATTAATATGCAACTACTATAACACCCCTAGACTTGACGAAACTTTACCATCCCTATCTTCAATAAAACCAACTTGCATACATGCATCATATCCTTTAACTAATGTAAATACCCATTTTAATATTGTATATATACAAATACATATATCTCATTTAAACCTATTATCTCCTAAAGTACAAAGCTTGATTTTAGATACAACATCATCACATTTAAATTCTTTTTACATTTTTGCATACAATTTTACGTATTACACATCTACCCCTCTTAAACATGATCTAAAAGACCAATGGTGGAGGTTACCTTTTGTATATATTTTTAATTATAAGACACCACAATAATACCTGTTGTTTTAGCATTGCATCCTACACGCCCATGTACAGCGTCTTTTGATACTTACCTCCACTACAGTCTACACTGGATACTTTTATATGTTAAAATATTTTACCTTGTTGTCTCACCTTTAATCCTCTTATTGTTAGAGTTTTAACCTCTCTATGGGAATGGCAAATAATGTTCCTTCTTAACGATATTTTATCAACTGTACAAAGGGAATATATTAAGTGTATATCTATCAATAATTGCTTAAACCATGCCCTCTTTTACCCCTCTTACATAGGTCTAGCCTATGGTGCTCCGAAGACGGAGGAACATACATCAACAACAACAACAACAATGGGTCGGATTTTGTCTGTGTAGATTTGACTTATGGGTATGTTTCAAGTAAATTGTATCAGCAACAAGTAACGCACGATCCTGAACAATGTAGATGTGCACAAATCCATATTATCGGACCTTTCACCCAATGCTCGAACGTGGATTGAAAAACATGTAGGTCGAATAACCTATCTAACCGGAAGTCTAAATAGTTTCGTTTCTGAAAAAGTAAAGGAAAACTTTCGAGGGGTTTATCCCCAACGAATTATGACATCTGTGACACAGATATTGAGGTATATGATTTATACAATAAACACAGAGGGGTTTCTTTGTAAAGAATTATGGGAACATCTTTTCACCGGAATTTCCTCTGTTTCTGTCTTAGCCGTCACCTATCTTGTCCACAAATCCAAAGCACCGTGTTTTGCCTATTTTCTGAAATAAGTCATCGTTATATTCTTCAAAATTTACCTGCCTATAAAAGTAAGAAGTGTCACCAAAATTAATGAGCCTACCGAATAGTTGCCAACAATGAATACTGACTGTGTAAAAGCAGTGTAGTGGCTTAAATTCCGGTAGTTGCAGGTACTGATAGTTCAGACAAGTTCTAAGACTGAGCTATCGGGATGTCCCTTAGGCTAACTCGGCAACGAGTCTGACTGTCACCCGGACAATCAGGGTTCGACTCCCGGACGGCACTTGCAAACTACTTTAGCAGTAACCAAACCAATACACATGTATTTTGAAGGTGTTGAAGTAAACTTGAGCACTGGTGCTCAGACCAGGATTAGAACCCAGTGAAACCGAAACCTCGTCGGTCCGACGGACATGACCGGTAAAAATCTGCTCGGACCGATGGAAATGTTGTAATTGTCGGTTTGAATGACCAGAAATATTTTCTCAATAAGTAGTTTTAAAAAGTCTAAATAAAAAACTTTCTGTGTCACTTTCAATTTTTTCAGCTGTTTCACTTTCTTTTCTACGAAGATAAGAGATCAACTCATGTGGTCATGAGTGTTTAAAACGCTTTATTGATCCAGCGATTGGGAAGGCCACGCGCCCTGCAACATAAAGTAGTCCCATTCTGATAAAAAATTACCCTTAAAATCGGCAACTGGCTGCTTTGCACCCTGGTGCGCATTATTCTACAGTGTCCATTTTTGGTTAAAGTTCTGTACTCGTATAAATTTATGTTGTAACATAGATCTATACCAGTGGCAGTAACGTGTGGATCACAGCTTACTGTACATGGCCAGTTAGAAGAAAAAAATTCTTCTGTTCATTGACAATTGCTCCACTCAAACGAAAGTTTCTTGCAACGATATTATGATACAATATTGATTTTTCTTTGACATTCTTTTTTATCCTCATTCTGCGCCTGAGATTTAAATCTCCAACATCCACTTACGTACAACTTATCTACGTTAAGGTGCTTGTGTATGCGTTCGTCTGTAAAATTATCATGTCATTTTAAGTGGCCAGTCAATGGGTACAAATCGAAGTAATAAAATTTGTTACACAGAAATGTCAATTGCAGCCCCCCTTTCCCCAATATCAACAAAGCTGAAATTATAATTAATGTAGCTGTGTATACTGTTGTGGGTCATGTATTATTCTAGTTTTACTTTATGTGTAGGTACACATGTACTTAGTCATGTTGTATTATGATTTCATAATGGTTCTTTCTAGATTTTACTATGTCATGTTTATTTCATTAGAGAATATTCCAGTATGTTCTTTGTTACATCATTATTATCACATGACTGTGATTTCTAGAATTTACTCTATTGTTAATCATTTGTAATGAGTCATTGTTCTAGAAGCTTCTGGTAAATTCATTGGTATTAAGTATAAATATCTCTGAGGAAATGTGTTGAGGGGGCATTCGTACACATTCGTAGACACGATTCATTCATCTATTCTGAGATACTGGGACACTTTATTTGTTGAGACTTTAATCCATTTAACAACGTTTGGACACCGATCTTTCGAGAACGTTTGTGATTACCGGAAACCGTACATTCGATAGACTTTGTGGACCGTAACGGACATTTTGATCCGGACATTGTATTGTAAGTTGTAATCATTTCAAATATATATATTTTGTACATAATTAAACTTGTAAATTTATATTCTGTCTTTGTCAGATTTTTGCTGGCGTTTTGGGGTATTCTGACCCATAACAGAATTGGGGGCTCGTCCGGGATAGTAATCTCTGCATATTTGCATTTTTACGTAAAGTTCGTTTTTTTTTTAAAAAAAGGGAAAAATTTTTTTGTTGTAAAACTTTTGCCAGCAGAAATCAATCATGGTATTTTCGGTCACTGAATTTTTGAAATCGCCGACTGTAGATGAGTTCGAATCATTGAAAAAAGATGATTTGATTGGTTTAGGTCTTCACTTGAAGTTACAGTGGTAATTTAGCAGATTGGAGATATCACACTCCCCACTGAAATGACTCCCACTCGAAATCCACCCGTTTACCTGAGTGAACTCCCACTCCCCACTCCCCACCAGGATTCCCCACTCACCTGGATTTGCACCTTTACAAGCGTACATGTATATCATTGTTTATTGTGAATACACGATTGATCTCACCTGATATAACGTCCAGGTTGATTCTAGAGACATTGAAGGAAAATTAATGGGAAAATATTTCTAAGCAACAGATTTAAACTTGCAATGGCAATATTTTATGGATCAAAAACTCTTTCTGACTAAATTGAGAATTTGCTCGTATGTGAGCTCATTGAGTCATTCATACATGTACAGAATTTAAAAGAAAGTCCTGATATATTTCACGTTCCATTGCTTAAACAATCGTTTTTCCCGAGTATTTCAAATATGCATGAAATAAAAAGGGCGGCATTAAAGACGTGTAAGATATGTACTAAAAATTCACGAAATAAAAAAAGTTTTCATATGAATATATTTCTATGCGAATTTCATTCAAAATCTGTTGTTTGTGATCGTTTTAATTTTTTTTTTCGACAGTTTGCTCCGTTTTTTCCGAATGTGTTTTTCTTTTATGACCGATGGAAATTTTCAAAATATATGACTTTTGTATAAATTATGGACGTACGTTTGTCTTATTTTCTTAAACGGGAACTTGTCAGCGACCAGTAGACATCAGGAAACAATACGCTGGCCGATATATTTCAAAATTCACTGGTCGGGATTTTCCACAATTCATCTCGAATGTATAGAAGTCTCTATATATTGAAACAATGACTTATTATTTCTGCCGTGCGAGGGGAATGTCCGCTTCCAACAGAAGGGTCAACACTTTTCTAATAACGGAAAAATAGACGACCATGTCTTTCTTTTAAACTCTATAAAATCAGAGTGTAACTACATCTTCAATAATGATTGCAATGTATAAAATCTTGTTTTAATAAATTTTATATAATTCTTTAAGAGTTTACAGAAATATATTCGTTTTTATCGGTCAAAAATTGGCTGGATTTTGATGTGTTTGATTATGGAGTTTTCTATGCCTACGTTTTCATACATGTACGGTTATTACCCAATTAACATATATACACACCTGTCAATAAAACATGCAAAGCACCTAAAAGGTACCGCATTACTAGGTGTGAATTCACCCGAGCGTAAAAACATCGCCGGGTATTATCTACAGATAGAATCGAAAGAAAGGGGGTTAAAATTAATTTTAAGGAATAAATTAATGTATGTTAAAAATCTTATTTTTGCGTATTTATTGTAAAGCTTTATTTATTTTTTCTTCGAAAACACACATTGCTGGTAGTATACTTTTTTTAAGATATGGTACCAAAATTAATGATGAATTTAAATCGACCCCCCTCCCGATATATCAGTAAATCTTGATTAAGAAAACTTTCTCGCTTTATCTCTGCTTTTCATTTGATCGTTACTCCCTTTTAATATGAATCGGACCACAGATAAAGATGGTGATTGTTGTAGGGAGAGGGTGTAAGGGGGGGGGGGGGGGTCGGTCCTTACCCCGTCTGCGTGTATATCCTCGCATGATAGCATTCTTTTTATGGCCATCTTCCTTTTGCATTTGTAATTCCATATTTAAACAGTGCGGATATCATACATGTCAAATGCCGAAAACTGTAACTAGAGAAGTCTACCTACATGTACATGTAGATGGAAAGTGACGGGAGGACGAATGGAAATATTTCAGTATCAAATCCATAACACAATGCTAAATGGAAATTATAAATGTAACATGATTCGATCTGCACAAGGAAAAAAGAAGAGAATATTGGAAACAACGATCATATTTGTACGACTTAAAGAAATACAATAATCGCACATTTTTATAGATTTCGTATTTTCATATCATTTCCCAACTCCCCGGTCCACCTCCGGGCTCCCTTGGTATTCTGCTGTTCTAAGCAAACAAAAAATAGAGATATGGAAAATCCAAGAGCCCCCTTCTGACCTCCTCCCCTTCCAAAATATGCTTCTGACTCAAGTTTCATAATCACTCGAATGTTATATTTGGAGTCCCCCCCTCAAAAAAAAAGTCAAAGTATGTATTTCTTCATTGACGATCTAGCGAACTGCAATAACAAGTTAACTTTTTTTTTTAAGTGTGACCCTACCCGATATACAAAATGCATGAAAAATATGAGAAAGAGAGAGGGAACATATTTTCGATTTAAAGGTAATATAATTATCATTTGGTCGTCCGAATTGAGACGGAGGAAACTCAGGAAAGAGATCAGCTGTCAATGAATTAAAAAGAATCATCGTTTCATTCGTTTGGGGTATGAAAAAAGAATATTTCTATTTCATATATAAGAGTGAGTAATTTGAATGTACGTAACAAAATTTTCTTTAACATGTTTAATGATTAATGTATATCTAGGATCGTTTATTATTAACAAAAGCTTCATTTAAAAATCAATGAGCGCAACATTTATCACAGAATGATTCCTTGCAGTTTTTATAATCTTCACATCTTTAAAATAGATCCTTCTCCTTTCTTTTAAATCTGCGGATGACTAAGCATGTTAGGGGTAAAGTAACCAGGGCTTCTCTCCGATATGCTTCCGACATGCCGCCAGGTAAAACGAGGTGTACTGCCCCGAGAGGGTAACAGGTGTGATTTCAACAGAGTAAGCACGTCACTGATATATTTCTAATAGACGAGAGGGAGGGGGGTGTAATAGGACCAATATGACCACTGTAGACTTCTTCATAAATCCGTAAGTTTAAACCTTATTTTTTTTCTTTTGCAGAAAATTGTCATCATGATTTATTACTGTTGTATTTCCCGGCTTATCTAACAATTATCGTTATTTTCAAAGAGAGAGAAAAGAAATAAAAAAAAATAACATTTTTGCTTTTATTGTGCAAAATTAACAGAGTGCGATTCCGATACCTTTTTAAAAACTTGTCAGTGTGTTGCACATCAAAAGCCAATACGGGAACAAAACCTTTTTGACTTCAATTTTACTGACCGGTCGTGCCAGTACCATTTATACATGTATGGTGTTTCAAATTCATGCACACTCTCAGTTTGAAAATTTTAGTTGTCAGTCTGGCCAAAATAAATCTGAGTCTTCTGGCCAAAATAAACTAAATAAAGTTTATTAGCATTTAAAAGACAATTGCAAACAGAGGAAACATCGCACAAAAAGTCTTAATAAAAGTCAAATAAAAAAATGTCAAATCTCAATTACCATGATTACTGGTGTTCATTGTAATTCATCGGAAAAAAAGGGCAGAAGAATAAGGCCAAGCAAAAAAAAAAAGGTGGTTCTCAGGCCTAATTTTTTCAAATCGTATGCGGCATGCAGTTTTTTTTATTAAACATTTTCAGAACAACTGCAAATTGGAATCTGTTGACATCTTTGATGCCGGTAATTTGTTTTCTAGGCGTGTGATTGATGTTTCTGCCCAGATTTATTACTTCAATTTGTATTCAATGAATGACCACTTGAAATGACATGAAAATTTTACGGACGAACGCATACACAAGTACATGTACATTTAGATAAGATAAAAGTGGACGTTAGAGATTTAAATCTCAGGCACAGAACAAGAATACAAAAGAATGTCATAGAGAAAATCAATATTTTACGTTAGCTATGTTTTCAACGTAGTGTCTGCTCCGTCATCGGCGTCCTTATTCCGTAAATTCTCTTGAATTCGATGTTATCCCAGAACTTCTGTCCCTCTAGTCGGACATTGGTTGTGGAGAAGTTAGGCTCGTTCAGCTGTTCAACCAGGTCTGTCGCCTTCTCTGTCTAAACAGGGCCTGATAGGGGGATTTCTCTTGATACGGTTTCCGTAAACCACTGGGTCAGGGCTCCCTCCATGTCAACTGTCTTGCCAGATCGACGTCTTTGCTAGTCTGGGTTGGAATTTCGCGGATGACATCCCTTTTCTTGAAGATGTTGGATATTTGGGACTGCGAATTTCTTGGCAATCCATATCTGGGGAAAGGGGGGAGGGGTCCTCTGTTCCGGGAGCTTCACCGCTTTGTACTTATCAGCCACGATATGTCTGTTCTTTTTCTTTTCAATCTTTGGATCGGGACTGAATGATACGGATGGGAAGTAAACGGTCATTTTTATTGGCATAAAATTCTATGCCAAGCCTCCGTTTTTCATGATCAGTAATTTATAGAGGATAAATCAATGTTTGATCGGCTCATCATTTGATAATTTTGAGTCGCACAACAGTTTTATACCAACGACCGGTCATTAAAAAATGAAGAAGAAACGAACAAAATGATTTTTATAATTCGATATTTTAGCGAGGCCTAATTAAAACGTGTTGGTCAAATCGATCATTTAATGCCACGACATGGAATACACCTACTTCGGACTAACTATTTTAGTTTTAAAAAATCAATATCGTTGCATAAATTCTACGGTGTCTTCCTGTTTCTCCCACTTTTGTAAAAAATATATATTGAAGGTTGGAATTGAGGTGGGAAGAACAGGAATAATTACTTAGATAACGGGGTTGCTAGAATCACATAATTAACCAATTAACTAATTAGTACTGAAATTTTACCTGTATTTTGTGCAAGTTTGCCTGAATTTTTCTTTATTTCTAGCTTATTATCACCTCGTAGACGTACTTGTAGTAAGGCCATCTTTCGTGTGTGTGTGTGTGTGTGGGGGGGGGGGGGGGGGTTGCAAAACTGTGGTCACTCTGGAGACAGTTAACTTTAGATTGTCATCGAACTTTGCCTTATGATTTGCCCATTGGAAGTGGATTAAACCTTGATTTTCAACTTCAAAACATAGATAGGATCCAAAATGGCAATGATTTTAAGAAACCTCTTCAAGAGAATTTCCACTTAAAACTTATTATATCCCAGAAGGATTTTTTTCAAGGTCGTATGTCAGTGATCAAGGTCACAGATCGATGATTTTTCAAGGCTGTATTTGAGGCCAATTGTCACGATTATTGGACTCATTCCCGAAGCAGAAATGACCAATATATATTTTCCTAATATTTGAAGGAAATTTCCCATTATCAAATATTTTAATAAAGTGTCTTTTTTTAACTTTCAGAATATTCATGCGTCCACTTTTAATGTTTCAGAATTGAAAGTTAGAAACAGACAGTAGTATTACATTCTATAATTTAGGCATTGTATGATAATCAGTACCATGTGCGGATATGTACTTTAAATTGAAAAGAACTTCGGAATATTTTGGAGCGGAAAATGCATTTTTATATGTGTTTGTATTTTTTCTTTTCTCAAAATACGTCGCCACCCAAGACGTAAAAACAAAATATCATTACTACAGTCTTATACTTTTATCACAATACAATATCATATTGAGACAACAGAATGTATTTTTCATATTCCTTTGATGTAGTATGTCGTATAAAGATGTAAGAAACCTGTTGATTTACTTTTACAGTACGGTTGTCAAGGAAACGGCATTTTTTTTTTGTATTTTCGGGGCCCGATTATCAATTTTACGATACGGATTATACTGAAAGTGGGCGATTTTTTTATAGTAGAACTAGCTGCTTATGATTTCTTATCTGGTAAGGCTTATGACTCGGAGAAGATACTTCATACCTACTGATGATTTGCCCATTGGAAGTGGATTAAACCTTGATTTTCAACTTCAAAACATAGATAGGATCCAAAATGGCAATGATTTTAAGAAACCTCTTCAAGAGAATTTCCACTTAAAACTTATTATATCCCAGAAGGATTTTTTTCAAGGTCGTATGTCAGTGATCAAGGTCACAGATCGATGATTTTTCAAGGCTGTATTTGAGGCCAATTGTCACGATTATTGGACTCATTCCCGAAGCAGAAATGACCAATATATTTTTTTTCCTAATATTTGAAGGAAATTTCCCATTATCAAATGCATTTTTATATGTGTTTGTATTTTTTCTTTTCTCAAAATACGTCGCCACCCAAGACGTAAAAACAAAATATCATTACTACAGTCTTATACTTTTATCACAATACAATATCATATTGAGACAACAGAAATATTTTTCATATTCCTTTGATGTAGTATGTCGTATAAAGATGTAAGAAACCTGTTGATTTACTTTTACAGTACGGTTGTTAAGGAAACGGCATTTTTTTTTTGTATTTTCGGGGCCCGATTATCCATTTTACGATACGGATTATACTGAAAGTGGGCGATTTTTTTATAGTAGAACTAGCTGCTTATGATTTCTTATCTGGTAAGGCTTATGACTCGGAGAAGATACTTCATACCTACAGATCTCCAAAATCATGCGCACAAGGTCATTCTGAGAAATCCTTATACAGCATACAGGACTCCTTAAGGAGTCAAAAATGAATATATATTCTGACTCTGAGTTGCAGGAAAATGAGTATTATCTGGGCGGCTCTTCATTAGAAATAAATAATCTGACCCAGAAAAATTGCCAGCGGCGAGCCTCCAACCCCTCCCCTTAGAATCAGATTGTCGTCAATTTATCTTCAGTAAAACGTTTTCATGAAAATACTTTTTCCTAAAAAGCTAGATTTTCACCAGTTACAAGATGTTTTTACACTAATTAGTATCAACTAGATAAACAACTATTAAGTTAATAACTTTCTTTTGTTATATGAAGTGGGAGAAACAGGAATATATATTTTTCAAAAGTGGGAAAAACGGGAAGTAACCAATTCTACACAGGGGTAATCCACGGTAGTGTTAAACTATCTCCCTTACAATGATTGACAGGTGAAAAGGTGAAGCCAGACGGTAATTAGCTGGAAAACGGGATTTTTTTTTACCTGTGTGTTCGATTTGGTACCTTGCCGAATTCCGGAATTACAATTACTTTCTTACGTTTTTTTTTTGTTTGACAAAAAAATCAAATGCGTATGCGGTGGGACCTGAGAACCAATTCTTTTTTTTTCTTGGCCTAGTTCATTCTGAAAACTTTTGATACTAACTTAGAAAAACATTTAACTTTTATATCCGATTCACTGCCAGGAATATTCAATAATGTTACCTGTGCGCGGTTAGGATCAAAGAGATTGTTTAACACCTGTACAGGTGAGCTGGGTGACACCGTGGTGAGTGGGGAGTGGATTGCCACTGACTGAGTGAAGATGCTAAAATTCCCCACTCGAATTCCACCCTTTCGGTGGGGAGTGGGATATCTCCGATCTGCTAAAATATGACTGTAGATGTAAAATCTTCTATGAGAAAACAAGAAATTAGAAATATTTTAGCTAAAGAGCTTTTAGCTGAGGAAATCTTTTCGTCATACGATTTTCCTGTTGAACATGTTTCAAGCGAAACCAAAATGTCAAAATATGAGTTTGAATTAGAGAAAATGAAAATGCAATTACAATTTGAAAGAGAAGAAAAAGAAAGACAATTTGAAAAAGAAGAAAAAGAAAGACAATTTGAAAGAGAAAAGGAAGAAAGAAAGAAACAGGAACGTATGCACGAGAAAGAACTCCAGTTTGAGTTAGAAAAGTTAAAGTTAGAAAGAAGCGCTAAGGAAAATCCTGTTCCTTCGCTTGTCAAGTCTGAATTCGACGCCGCCAAAAAGATCCGATTAGTACCAAAATTTCAAGAAAAGTCCGTGGACAAATATTTTCCACATTTTGAGAAAATCGCGGCCAATCTGAAGTGGCCACGCGATTTTTGGCCAACTTTATTACAAAGCGTACTTACTGGCAAAGCGGCTGAAGTGTACTCGGCGCTCAGTATTGCTGAGAGTTCAGACTATGACAAGGTCAAGGACACGATTTTGAGAGCATATCAGTTAGTACCTGAGGCGTACAGACAAAAGTTTAGAAAGTACAAAAAGTTTGAAAATCAAACATATGTTGAATTTGCTCGAGAAAAAGAAGATTTATTTGATCAGTGGTTTCGATCTAAGAAAATTCCCAATTCATTTGACAATTTGCGTCAGATCATTCTGATAGAAGAGTTCAAAGAGTGTGTACATCAAGATTTAAGAACTCATTTGGAAGACAAAAATGTTAAAACTCTTGAAGAAGCCGCTGTTTTGTCTGATACGTATGCTCTCACTCATAAGAAAAATTTTGTGTCAAAAACTCAATCTAGCGATAGCGCAAAAACGTCAGATGTTCCAAAGAAAAATGTACAAGAGTCTCAGTCGTCCATTAGTTCCCAGTCACCATCTCAAGGTGGTTCTACGTCCGGTCCTAGGTCCGAGCGTTCTGAGGCATCCCCAGGGGTGGGATCGCTTCCTACATGCAATTATTGTAAGAAAAAAGGTCACGTTATTGGTGAGCGTTTGAAGCTTAAGAAGAAAAAAGAACTTAAGTCACAGGCCTGTGCGTCTGTTAGAAATGATAGGAAAGCCTTAGATTCGATTTGTTATGACACTCCTGAGATTCAGGGTTCTAAGTCCAGTTCTGATGATTTTGTGGAGGATCATTATAAGCCCTTTTTGTCACAGGGATTTGTTTCACTCAGTGATTCTAGCGAAGCATTGCCTGTTCAGATTTTGAGAGATACTGGTGCTGCCCAGACTTTATTGTTAGAGGGTTCATTGCCTTTGTCTGAGCACACTTTTACTGGTAGGTCAGTTTTATTACAGGGTGTGGAGCTAGGCGTCATTGATGTTCCCCTTCATAAAATTTATTTGAAGTCAGACTTAATTACTGGACCTGTTATCGTAGGTGTTCGACCTACTCTTCCCGTTCAAGGCGTTTCCTTGTTGCTTGGCAACGATTTAGCTGGCGGCAAAGTTGTAGCCGATCCGATTGTTTGTGAGAAAATCACGTCCGATGTCGTGTCCGATGATGAAGACGACGACTTGTACCCAGCCTGTCCAAAAGTATAGACCTTTCTGACACATTCATGTCTACCATTGATGACAGCGTACCTGAGACGTCAGTACCACTTCATGTTGACAAGTCTCTGACGGTACCTGGTGATGATTACCATCCGCCATTAGACAGAGATACAGATGCCTTAAGCCATGAGCAGCTCCTCTCCGAGCAAACTAAAGATCCGGAGATTATCCGACTAAGCAAGAGGGCCCTTCCCCGAGAAGAAGCGGACAAAGTCGGAGAGTGCTTCTACATACAAGGTGGCATCCTCATGCGGAAATGGAGACCACCCGATGCACTCCCTAATGAAGTGTGGCGGGTCGTTCACCAGATAGTGGTTCCAGTAGCGTATCGCGGGGACATCATGAGTTTAGCTCACGACACACCCATGGCAGGTCATTTAGGTGTCAATAAGACTTATAATAGGATTTTAAGTCACTTTTACTGGCCTAAGTTGAGAAAAGATGTGTCTGAGTTTTGTAAGTCTTGTCATAGTTGTCAGATGGTAGGTAAACCCAATCAAGTTATACCACCTGCTCCCCTCCAACCCATTCCAGCCTTTGAGGAACCTTTTAGTAGGGTGTTAGTTGATTGTGTAGGTCCTTTGCCTAGGACTAGGTCAGGGAATCAGTACTTACTGACAATTATGTGTACTTCGACTAGGTTTCCTGAAGCCATACCTCTTAGGAATATTAAGGCAAAGACCATAGTTAAGGCCCTTACAAAGTTTTTCAGTTTCGTAGGTGCTCCCAAGGCTATTCAGTCAGATCAGGGTTCAAATTTTATGTCAGGATTGTTTCAGCAGGTTATGCATGAGCTAGGTATCAGGCAGTATAAGTCTTCTGCGTACCATCCTGAGTCCCAGGGGGCACTTGAACGCTTTCATCAAACCCTTAAAACTATGATGAAAACATATTGTCACCAGTATGGAAAAGACTAGGATGAAGGGGTTCACCTCGTGTTGTTTGCGGCACGAGAAGCGGTTCAGGAGTCCCTGGGGTTCAGTCCCTTTGAGCTAGTTTTTGGGCATACGGTCAGGGGGCCATTGAAGTTATTGAAGGAAAAATGGTTGACTGAGACTAGCGATTTGAATCTCTTAGACTACGTGTCTAATTTCAAAGAGAAATTATATAATGCTTGCAAGTTGGCTCAAGAAAATCTCAAAACATCACAAATGAAAATGAAAACATGGTATGACAAAGACGCTAGAAACAGAGTTTTTAAACCAGGCGATAAAGTTCTTGTATTTTTGCCTATCCCTGGTCATCCTTTGCAAGCTAGATATTTCGGTCCTTATGAGATTGAGAGTAAAATTAGTGATGTTAACTATGTGGTTAAGACACCAGGTCGGCGAAAAGAAAAAAGAGTGTGTCATGTTAACATGTTGAAAGAGTATTTTGATAGAAGTGACCGAAATTTTGTAAAACCAGTTTCCACTTTGGCCAATGTAAAAACATTAGAAAATTGTGTTGAACCTGAATGTAATGAAGAGACTGTCGAAAAAGACTTTGCTCAAAGTGTCCGTTTGAAGAATTCTGAAATTCTAACAAATCCGAAAGTGAAACTCGGACATCTGACCGTGCATCAAAAAGAGGAAGTGCACCAATTAATGCGGGAATATACGACCATCTTTCCGGACGTTCCAAAAAAGACGAATGCATCTCATCATGACGTCATTGTAGGTGATGCGTCACCTATCAAACAGCATCCCTATCGGTTAAACCCGATAAAGCTTCAATACATGCGGAAAGAAATTCAATACATGCTTGAAAATGACATTATTGAACCCAGCAATAGTGATTGGAGTTCCCCATGTATTCTGGTTCCGAAGCCAGACGGAACTTACCGATTGTGTACGGACTTTAGAAAAGTCAATTCAGTAACCAAAACTGACTCTTATCCGATCCCACGAATCGATGACTGTATAGATAAAATTGGCAGTGCAAAATTTGTCAGTAAATTTGACTTGCTTAAAGGCTATTGGCAGGTCCCGCTTACCGAGAGAGCCAGAGAAATATCGGCGTTTGCGACACCAGACGGGCTATACCAATATAAAGTAATGCCCTTTGGTATGAAAAACGCACCAGCCACATTCCAGAGGATGATTCATTCGCTCCTAAATCATCTCGAAGGATGCGAGGCGTACATCGATGACGTCATCATCTACAGCGACACCTGGGATGCATGATCATCTCCGAATCATGCGTACTTTCTTCGACATACTGGCGAGAGCAAACCTCACAGTGAACCTTGCGAAAAGTGAATTTTGTCATGCGACTGTAGAATATTTGGGTCACAAAGTAGGTCAAGGTTTTGTTACTCCTATCATGGCCAAGGTGGAAGCTATTTCAAAGTTCCCGATTCCTACCAATAAGAAAGAGATAATGAGATTCTTGGGAATGGCAGGATTTTACAGAAAATTTTGTCCAAAGTTGTTGGTCCACTTACCAATCTGTTACAAAAGAGAGTGAATTTTGCATGGACCAATGACTGTGACGAATCTTTTAAGAAAATCAAATGTGTTCTTATGAATAGTCCTGTCCTGTCAGCTCCAAATTTTGATAAGCAATTTAAGCTTACTGTTGATGCCAGTGATGTAGGAATCGGGGCTGCTTTGTTTCAAGAAAATGATGATGGTGTAGATAGAGTTGTTTGTTATTTTTCAAAGAAATTGACAAAATGTCAAAAGAATTACTCTACTATTGAAAAAGAGTGTCTTGCATTATTGTTAGCTTTACATCATTTTGATGTTTATCTGAATGTTACTTTACATCCCATTCTTGTGTTTACTGACCACAACCCTCTCACATTTTTGCACAAAATGTCAAACAAGAATCAAAGACTTACAAGGTGGAGTTTATTGTTGCAAGAGTACAATATCATTATTAACCATATCAAGGGCAAAGACAATGTGATTGCAGATGCACTATCGAGAGTTTCATGAGTGATTTTTTGCAGAATTTACCACCTAAGTTTTCATTGACATTCAAACTTTTTTAAGGGGGGAGGTGTTGTGGGTCATGTATTATTCTAGTTTTACTTTATGTGTAGGTACACATGTACTTAGTCATGTTGTATTATGATTTCATAATGGCTCTTTCTAGATTTTACTATGTCATGTTTATTTCATTAGAGAATATTCCAGTATGTTCTTTGTTACATCATTATTATCACATGACTGTGATTTCTAGAATTTACTCTATTGTTAATCATTTGTAATGAGTCATAATTGTTCTAGAAGCTTCTGGTAAATTCATTGGTATTAAGTATAAATACCTCTGAGGAACTGTGTTGAGGGGGCATTCGTACACATTCGTAGACACGATTCATTCATCTATTCTGAGATACTGGGACACTTTATTTGTTGAGACTTTAATCCATTTAACAACGTTTGGACACCGATCTTTCGAGAACGTTTGTGATTACCGGAAACCGTACATTCGATAGACTTTGTGGACCGTAACGGACATTTTGATCCGGACATTGTATTGTAAGTTGTAATCATTTCAAATATATATATTTTGTACATAATTAAACTTGTAAATTTATATTCTGTCTTTGTCAGATTTTTGCTGGCGTTTTGGGGTATTCTGACCCATAACAATACGTGGACACGATTTGAAAATACAGGATAGGTGGCTGAAAATTTGGTCTGATACATGTGTACTGTAAAATATTCATTGGAAATGGTAGAATTGGGAATTTCAAGACAAAAAAATGTGCCAACGTCTTATGTTTTGTACATACATGTACTTTGTCTTCAAAGCTTTTCGAAATTTGATCATTTTTGGAATGACCCTGTCGTGAAGAAAGATGGCCGATTGTTTTTGAGAATGGCCCATTAAAGTCTAAGTGGAAGGTTGAGCAAGTTTGCCTTCCCGATCACTGATTGAGAATAAAAAGTAAAAATTCTTCGGACCGTTAATAATTGGTTCGGACCAGTAATCTTAAACATATTACTGATCCGAATGACCAGTAATCCATTACAAAGTTTCGCGTTCTCTGAGAACCATGGTAGTAGGCGTGGAATGCCAGAGTGTTACTGAGTGAGATAAAGGGTCAGCCCGATAGCTCAGTCATTTAACACTCTGAACTATCACAGGATCGTAATTCCACAACACTCTTCCCTCCTTATTTTGAGGTCCCCCTCCCCTCCCCCTCCCCAAAAAAAAAAAAAAAAATAAATAAAGAAAGAAACAGAAAAGTACAAGTTAAATTTACTATATAATCAAAATAATGTATGGTGTAATTACCATAAATGTTTTCTGCTTTTCCACTCTATCATCTTGGGGACATGTTTTGTCTTCTGATGTACAATACTACCGGTACTACCGATGACATATGAATTACCACTGTCTGCATGGCTCACTTCTGAAACCAGATAAATGCAAATTTGATTATATTACCTAGAAATACTTTAGGTAAAGTTAATACCAATCAGAAGATATTGAATACTAAGCCATAACCCTTGGTATATGTTGCATCTTTGTAAGTGCAGGCAATCAAATTCAAGAGACAAAATTGTATTCAGAAATCCTCATGAAAACTTTTGGAACCACTAGCCCACAGGCAAATTTTACCAGCCAATTGTATAGTTTGTCAGACATTATCTACATGATCTACTAGCCCAGCAAAAATTTTAGTAGCCTCGGGAATCAGGCTAGGATTTTTTCGGGAAGACTGATTCAGATGGGCTATTCTCTTACAAAATGTTCAAATTTTTATTGTGATGCTAAGCTTATGAATAATTTGCTCCAAAAATAAAGAGCAGTAAGAATAATAAAATACATTCAGTTTATGACCTGAATGCTGGTTAAAAGTCTTAGTAAATGTTACACTTCTGCAGTGCAATGTTATTGTAAAAAAATTTTGATCTGAAACCGAACTTGGAAATGATTCTATTTACTTTGTAGACAAGCTGAAGTTCTAAAAGAGAGCATTTCAGGTATGTATCCTCTAGACAGTATTTCTAGTGTTTTGAGTTAGTGAGCAGAAAATTGTTGATCAGAAAGGCTTCCACTAGATACAAACATGAATATTCAGTCAAAATTGAATTTCTCATACTGAAATTCCTTGAGTAAAGACTTTTTAAGCAGATTAGTATTCTAATTTGTGTTATTTCTGTCATAATTTATGGTTTGACTCTCTTATTGTAATCATGTACAAGTAAATGCAACTGAAGCATTTTATTGTTTTACATGTAATGCTTGTGATATTTGATGGCAGTTTTGTGTAACATTTACATGATTAAAATGTAAAACTGTTTGTCAATTTTTTCTAAAGATACAAATAAAGCTGTATCAGAGACTTGGGTCGTACGTCAACGTTTGGAGGACCTGTATAAAAAGCTGCTGTTGTTAGATCTAGAATATGCCCTGGATAAGAAGGTGGAACAAGATCTGTAAGTACACTGTTCACGTATCTGTACTATCTATAATCATCTGACATGAGTTTTGGACAATGATATTGTTTATGGAATAAAAGTACTACATGTTTCATCATAAATTTGTGAATTTATTTCAGTGATCTTAAAATTCCTCTGTCCTGTCATCAATCCCTAAACCATCTAAAGGCCTTGTTACACGACGCGATTAATCGTTTGCAATTAGTTGCAAGCGACAAATCGTGTCGTGTAACATAGCTTAAAACTAATCGCATGCAACTTTCAAAAGTCGCATGCAACTTTTTTCGGATTAGAACATGTTCTATTCCTTGCGATTAATCGCATGCAACTTTTAGCGTCAACCAATCAAAATGCCGGGTATTCCTTATAATTTCAACCCTTTTTTGGTGAATTTTGGTCATATCAATTACATTGACAAAAAAATGACGACTTTTCTCACAAAGGATCACAGTACGCTTACTGCAAGATTTTTTTTAGTTCAAAATTGTGATTTTCTGCCCTCTCTTCGTCGAGAAAGTTATGTGAATGTAATGGTAATGAAAATTATACATACATGCTGTTTTGTCTGTTGATAACACAATTTATTCGTAAACTTTAGACAGAAAAGGTATGAATTTAGCACAAAATATATGCAAATAGTTGCAACGTGTAACAGTGCGAGTCGCTGCAACTCGTTTGGACCGTAAAATCTCTGCAATTAGTTGCATGCAACTAATCGCGTCGTGTAACAAGGCCTTAAGATTGAGAATATGTTGCATTTTTTTTTACACTGAGTCCGTTATGTCTTATGATGACAAGCAAACTCAATATTCATTGAAATACTGTATATCGGGTAATTTTGGCGTCGGGAAATTTTGGTGAATTTGTTCCAAATTGGGCGTTAGAAATGTTGGCACTTTTATAAACGGCGGATTTTTAAAACTTCCGCCAAAATGGTCAAATGCATGATCGTATTGTAGATCAATATTTCTTTACCGCATAAACAAACATAAAACAATTAGAAACGTATGTAAAACAAGGTTGTTACCTTATTCATGTAAATGAGCGACAATGTTGGAGTATACTGAAACTATAATAAGGGGTAAGGCTGGTAAGCAGTTATCGTATAGGAGAAGTTTAAGAATTTATCTATTATTTTCTGTAAATATGTTCATATATGTACAGCCACAATGTACTTGTTAAATAAGCCGCAAGCCTGAAGGTCCACTTGTCCGAACTCCGAAGACCTGCATCCCATTTTCCCCCTCAGTGCACAGAACCGATGTATAATACTTCAATTTATTTCATTGTTTAACTATGCATGAGTAGTCATTATCTGAAGAATTTACTGCAGCTTAAGCATTCATTGATAATTAGATAATTGGATTAACGCAGGGGTTGAGACGTTGTTTGCTCCCCAGTAATGTAAACAGTGATACCTGTAATTACAATCTGGTCAGCATATGTGACACAATCGAAGCCATTACTTGATAAAAAAAATATTTCAAAATCTGTTGCGTATCTCTAACTGAATAAATTCTGACTCAGATGAATGGAAAATTTTGCACTTTTAAATTTGGCGATGTCGTTGCATTCGCCAGCAAAGCTAAAATTTCCATCGTGCCAAAATTACCTGATATGGGGTGCACTTTCGGAATTAATATCAGAATATATATATCTTTGTAAAGTTTTTCAGCTCATGAGGGAGGACCTCAAATTTTCAAGCATACTTGACCAAAATATAAAAGTTGCGCTGACCATCTGCTGTTGTTTTTTTCTGCCATTGAACAACCTTCTGATGTTTCTTCCAAACAGATACAATCTTTGTCGGATGTTTTGTCTATTGATCATCAAATCTATCTATGATTCATTAGTTTAGATTCTGACTGTCAACAGCTTTCTTACCTACTTTTTAAGTGAGCTGTAACGATAGTCTGGGGTGGTAATGTCATAGCCTGAGTGTTGGCATCGGTTGCATGGACAAAACTTTAACATGGGATATATCTCATAAACTATAAGGGATAGGGCTTTGATATTTCACATGTGTATTCCTTATGCGTCATGACCAAGCATTTCATTTAAGACCATGACCTTTGACCTAGTGACCTTACCTTGGAGTTTGACCTACTTAAAAAACACTTTAACTTGGACTATACATTTGTATCTCATGAATTATAAGGGGTAGGGCTTTGATATTTAATATGAAGATTCCTCACAACTGGACCTTTCATTTGGGACCTTGACCTAGTGACCCTGACCTTGAAGTTGACCTTTACCTGGCCATATCTTATTATTACAAAAATTTGCCATTTTACTATCAAAAACCGACATGGCGAGTGATATTGTCTTTTGACAAGTCTTATTTCAAAGAATGTATTTTGAACTTAGAACTTCATATCCGTACTACAATTTTTTTTTATCTTAGATGGAATTATGCATTTAAGAACAACATTACTGGACTCCAAACACAGACTAAAGACAAACTGGTATGTCATACTCTAAATATGGTAAAAAATGTTAATAATTAGATTATAACAATCACCACAAAAGTCTCATTATAACTTTTGAAATTTATGTATAGGCATCTTGATTAAATGTGTCATATTGGAAGGTTATTATTATATAGCTCAAGCTTTGCATATTGTATAATGAACAATTATGTTTGTAAATGTAGAACACAAAAAGGGGAGAGACACAAGCAACTTTAAATTTATTCCTAGAAACAGCTAGTGGATTTTATTTACAAGTGAGTATTGTGTAGATATTGTGATTATTTTATTGCACATGTTCATTATAACTGTAAAAAGTTACTTGTATTCTATAAGCATATTTGAATATTTCATGTATAGGAGCTTTCAAATTAGAGGAAGGCACATGTATTTATAGAAGATAGTAAAATGTGTAAATATAATGTGATGGCATATCAAATTTAATTAGGCTTATACATTGTACTTCTTGTAAAATCATGAAATAAATATTTGTGAATATAAATATTATAATACTTCTATCTTTATTGCAGTTGTTCCAGTTAATATGTACAACTTTCAAGCTGGATTTTCCCTTCAGAAGAAAGTCAGCATGTTTTGGACTAATGAAGGGTGAGTAAAATTACTGTCCGTGCAGCTCGGAAAATTCAAGTTTTGTCTCATTTGTCATTATACAGTATTTTCTGATTAAAATTCATATACTATTAGAAGGATAGATCTCGAAATATCATAACTAATGGTGCTAAGTTATATGTCTGTATAACCAATGTGCTCATGGTAACAGAAAGTAGTTTAGATGGGAATTTTAAAAGCTTCCTATCCAAATCTATGTTTCTGTCACTTTGAGCATAATGTTGGTTGCATAAACATACAACTAAAACTGTTAGTTATGAGAGTTTGAGATTTATCACAGTCGGAAAATTTGCTGACAAAGTATACTTTTAATGTTGGTTCTTACATTGGTGTATTAGGAATCTGATTTCATTTAAAAAAGTAAAAAAGGCTTAAAATTTGTTTGATGAGGTACATACAGGGTTAGCTATATGTACTTAAGCAAGAGAATATGACAACAAATATGCTTAGTGTCGGTGCCATTATGTAGCGGTAAAGGCCTCAGGTCAGTGACTGAAAGGTTGCTGGATTGAACTGCACTAGGACCATGGGTTGGCCGACATATATACATTTCTATGTTTATTTGTGATACATACAAAAATGTCCTTGTCTGTTTATTGTTAACATGTCTATGGTGTTTTAAAAAAACAAACAAACAAATGTGCTTTAAAAATACTGGTCTGAATTTATCATTTTCAGAGAAAATTCCTTTGAAGGGGAAGATAGTACAACCAAGAAAAAGTTCTTGTTACTACGTGTGTCAATACTGCTTAGTGCACCTAGGTGACATAGGTAAGATATCCTACAAAATACAAGAAGTGTTTAAAGAGAAATTTCAGCAGCTGAGTTTTCTTTTTTTACTAATTTAGTTCAGTCTGACAAAATTAAAGAGAGCTTATATGCCTATGTTTGTGTTAAGAAGTTAAGGTAATGTCAGTATTGATGGAATTGTGCTCTGTGAATGAACATAAGAGAATACGTTCATCTGGACACACATGCACTAAGATCATATATCACTTTGAATGCTGCATCTGACTTACGTTTTCCACATAGACTAGTTTTTAAAAAGTTTCAGTTATATGATGAAGTTTTACATCTGAGGTCAAGTCTTTGTACCAACCTCTTTTTTCTGCATGAATAACACTCATTTCTTTGTAGAATATATTTCTCTCTTTTTCTGAATTAAGAAAAATTCCTTGGGGATTTAAAATTTCAGGTAGAGCTTTCTTTTGATATAAGACTTTTGACCTAGTGACCTTGACCTTTAACATTTTCTGTATGTTACTATTTTAAAAAACAAGAAATCACCCACTGACAGGTCATAATATACAATAATCATCCAATGGTCTTACAGAGGCTAAAATCTTGGACTAGGAGGATATAATGAAATTCAGAATTTAGGTGACAGACAGACAGACATGAATATTTGTTTAATGTGGATATCCTTTACATTTCAGCACGCTACAGACAGCAAATTGACCAAGCACAAACTTATTACTGGCATGCTGCCAATCTGGTGCCATTTAATGGTAAACTTCAAAATTTTACAATTGTTACAACCATTTGGCTGCTCTGCAATGCTTAGCTTGATACATTTTGATGCGACTGTGCCATGATATTGAACCAAGGTCATGCCTGTAAAGTTAAGGCCATATTCAAGGGAAGTGAAAAACTTTTGACTGTTCTTTAGGGAATAACTACACCTAACTTATAACCTTATGATTGCTCTTGGTATTGCTAATTTTATGGTTCAAATTGAGTTTTTCTGGGGTAATGTTAGTGGATTTAGAAAAAAGGATGAAAATAAAATCAGAATTTACCGGTCACAAAACATATTCTCAGGGTCTAGTTACCCCAACCTCTATTTTTGAAAAGATAAGGCAAAATGTTACGTTTGGAACATTAATGATGGGTATGCACTATTTTACTGCCATAACTAATGAGTGAAAAACAATGTAATTACATGTTAATATCAATGTTGTGCTAGAATGAACTTTTTTACCCCTTTATTGATTTGAATATCTCAGAGAATTATTGCAAAATATCCAAGGTTGTGATGACCCAAACAAAGGTAATTTCTCAGAGGCTAAGGTCATCAGTAAAAAAAGATGGAAACAAATATCTTGACAATAATTTGTATCTCCTATATGGGCATGGATATTAATTCACAGATTTCTTGAAACTTCATAGGAAACAAGTTGAAGGTAATAAAAGATGGTAGAAGATGATGAAGTCACGGAAGATGAAAAAGATGAGAACCCTTTTATACATGTATTTGTGTTTATTGTATTGTACATGTACAAAATGTAATTACTCTACTTGGAAAACTTTAATGTTTAAACATGTATATTTTAGGTCAGCCATATAACCAGTTGGCTATTGTGGAGGCAGCCAAAGGTAACAAACTGTCCACCGTGTTTTACTACATACGTAGTTTGGCAGTACGGCATCCATTCCCAGCCGCAGCCACAAATCTGGAAAAACTCTTCACTAAGCTCATACGAGACATGTAAGTACTCAAGGATAGGGATTCTCCAATTGATGGTACTCTGGTTGCTTAGCTTCAAAGATACATGTGTATAGTAGTATGTATATACAAATACCCCCTTAGTCAACCCACTAGGTCGGCCACTTGTATTAATTCTTTTGAATATGCTAGTTCGAGGATGGTCATCTTTTAATTCTAATGACATCATTATACATTTGTAGATAAACTTGTCTACGAAGTTAAGTTTGATGACATACAGCATAAATGATACATATTCTGATATTTAGCTATTCGCTCTCAGTACCTTCAGTGCTTTGATTATATATATACAAGTGATATATCTTATTGACAGGAATGAGATTAAGTGAGATAAATATTTTACAGGAATGAGATGAAGGGTAAGCTGTCAGTTAGTGAGATGATCACAGCGTTTTTACAGTTTCATGCCGCCATACATCTTTGTACAGGTAAGTAAGGTTTTACAACAGACAAATTTTTAGTTGCCATACATCAAACAATTTATACATCTTCAATTTGCTTTCCTA